>JAEBUR010000004.1:1200000-2400000 GCA_023014455.1 Amanita exitialis | reverse complement strand
GAAAGCAAAATTAACAGTGAAGAAAGCAAAATGAAAGCATGAGACAACAATGTGTTGTTTTTCCTTCTTTTTAAAAACATTTTCTGGAGTTTATGCTTGTTTCATTATTTTTTATTGTTTTCTGGTGTTTAACACTATTCCTCACAGTTAGTGCATGAGCAAATCACAAAATACTATACCCACCCATTGTGTTATTTCATTATTCATCACTGAGGGCCTAGAGACATGAGTGAATCACTCCTAACATCATCATCATCATCATCCACCTCAGCCTGAACAGCTTCAAAATATAACCTTGCAGCAGCATGGACTGTCTGAATGTGGTATGGCTGGTTTCTATTATGCTGTGGCTCCATAGTCCAGCAATGGCCTTTTTAACTGTTCCCTGACAACAAGTGGTATACCCATCCAAAAGAAGCCATGATATTCCATGCTACTGATGATACCATCTTGATAGAGTGGACCTGCAATTACAGCATACTTGCAGGTGATACCATCTCCAATGGCTGAACCTTGTGCAATTCCTGTTCCTGGCTGACATGACAAGCTTGACAAGTAGAGAGTAGTCATCAAGCCTATTTTCTTGGCGAAAACAGGCCATAAGCTCTGTCCTGGCTCTGGCCATAATCTCGGCACCAGAAGTTGTTGAGTTCTGAGTGGCATGCCATAATGTTCCAACTAGTCACAATTTTGTATCAAATTCAGAATAGATTAACTGAAATACACATACCTTGTACACAATGACATTCAACATTATCAAACACTCTATTATTGTCATCAAGGTGCACAAATGGCGCAGCTGCTATCCGACGCAATAGACGTGGAGGTTGAGTCGGAATGATGAAATATGACATGACTGGATGAATGAAGAATAAAGTGATTTGACTTGTTCGTCGGAGAATGATGGTGGCAAAACGAAAGAGAAATTTTCGTTTGGCTAGCTTTATAAACAACCTTGGACAGCTTTTCCTCCCACACTTGCCCGGGACGCCGGTTACCTTCCTTTTGAAGGTCGGCGCTGATCACACGAGTCCATGAGGCAGTGCATTTATTCTCCTCGACGTACAAAGCTGTGTTCCTCTACTTTGATGTTTCTTCGATTTCCTTACGCCAACGCTTCTGGATCTCAATAGTTTCTAGGAAAATTTTGTACTTTGCCTCCAGGATCTTCTTTTCTTTCGGCGTCGCAGCTGGCGCAACGAGTGTGCCTGGAGGCGTCATCTCTACCTGATGATTCAGGACTATCAAACTTTATTCGACAATCTGATGGGAATGGCGCACCATGATGTTCCAGAGCATGTCGTTTTGCTCGGCAATGCTCAAATCTCCCCCTCCATTTATACGCCAGTCCGACACCTCTTTGGCGAATCGCCCAAGCATGGCAGCGCCAAGCACGACGGCGGCGGCGCTGTCCGCAGGAAGAACCACCGGCATCCCGCAAACGTTTGCCAAGAGTTGCATCAAGGCCTCATTTTTGGCTTGACCACCGCTCATGTAGATCGCCGAGATATTGTGATGTTCTTGCTGTTCTGAAGGCAAGCTAGCAGACAGCTTGGTAGAGGTATTCGAATTTGAATTGAGTGTGTCGATGATGTGGCGTGTCTGCATAGAGATGGACTCGAGAACGAGAGCATACTTGCGTGCCAAATCGCCGATGGAGGTATCCTATTCACCACCAAACATCAACCATTGAACGCTGAAGAATATGGTTCAGCGTTTACCAACTCAAGGCCAACTATGGAGCCACGCATTCGTGGATCAGCGATTGGCGATCTATTACCTGCATTGCACCAGTTTGATCGATCATACTATGTAGTTGTCATAGTACACACCATGAAAATCAGGATAAAATTGCACATCTTTTGTGAGCTCTATGTTGGTTTCTACACCTCGTTCAGCGCGAAGTTGTTGCAGGATATCTTCAAGCACTGTGAAAACTTTTAGCTCAGCCAGTTATTCGTCGTGCTCGACCTTACCAGCATGAACGGGCCTATTCAATCGCTTGGACTGCCCAACAAGCTGAGGGTATGCCGGATGAGTTGTCAAGATGAATTCGATCAGCTAGTTGGAAATCAGGCACATCTCGCTTAAAGAGTGTGTGATGTTGTACCTGGCCTGTCGAAGATTGACCACCTTCATTCATCCACCAACCGCGAAATACAGCGTCCTACATACCGATCTCAATGCTAGCTCGACGAATATCCATCCACATACCTTATAAGGACCCCAAATACCATTGACGAAAACACCCTTAGGACTCTGTTGGCATGTCAAAATTGCACATGGAACAAAAAGTAATGACGATAGCCACCTGTACAATATGGCACGTACTCGTACCAGCTACGATGGCCAACCTGTATTGCGATTCACCTATAGCCGGCATATCCAATAGCTTTCCATCGTTCTCAAATCTTCCAGCGACTGTTCCCAGCCATCCCGCATAGCTAGTGTCATTTACGTGACAAGTACTACTCAAGATGAACAAGTGTACACTCACGCATCAATCAAAGCACTCCCAACCGGAGTCCCCTCAACTAGGCCAAGTTCCTCGGCCGCTCGTTGACATAGTCCACGTCCAACAGGCATCCCGGCAGTAAGTACTTTGCCATGAGCAGCGCCTATCGACTCATAATTCCTTTCAACGAATGTTTCGAGCCCAATCCCTCGGAAAAAGTCTTCACGCCATCCTTGGTCCGGTATGTAAGAACACTTGCACGTCAAGGAACAGGAAGAGCGCATGTTATCTGATGTTGCTCGGAAAGTAAGGAAGTCCGGCAGATCGAAAAATTGGCATCGCGAAAACAAGACAGGGTCCATGCGTTTCTTGAGCCAAAGAATCTTGGGACATTCCATCTCAAGCTAGACCGACAACAAATCAAATCGTATAAGGCGTTTGAGGCAACATCAGATTAACTGACGCTCATAGTTCCACCAACGTAGTCGAGTACCTCCGAACCGATGTTGTTGATCAGGTCCGCCTCTTGTTCAGCGCGATGATCCGCCCAGAGCACGATGTTACGTTCTCCATGCTGTCCGAGCTGATCTCCTTTTGTCACTGTAACTGGTTCGCCGTTCAAGTCCGTTACCGCAAGTGAACAGGTCGCGTCAAACCCAATGCCCTTGACAAAAGACGACAACACGTTAGCACTCGATAAGCATGCTTTGATCGTGCTGGATAGAGCCTCCCAAATATCTGTGGTTGACTGTTCAAAGATACGGTGATCTTCCGGATCACGATATGTGATGATGTCTTTGGTAAATGTTGCAGCGATGACCCCGTCCTGTCTCACAAGTGTGGCCCGTGCTGAACCCGTACCGATGTCAACACCTATGTAGAAGTTTTCAGTCGCCATGGCGGTTTTTTAGGAGAACATGGAATTTCGGTTACCGGACCGGAATCGGCGAGTTGTGATGGTTACTAAAAGCGTGACGGAATCAGACTCCGTTGCTGACCTAATGCACGAATGACAGTAGTATAACCATTTTACGTTCTCATACTGTTATGAAAACGGTGGTGAATCATGGCAACAGAACCTGGACAGTTCGATTTTCTAGTTGTCCAGGTTCTGTTGCCATTGTGAATATAACTGCCATTTCACACAAGTAGTAGGAACTACTAAAATCTCTGACAAATGGTATTATTCGTACAATGGATCCGGCCTTGTATAGTAGTTCCTTTTTGAGCTGTAGTTGAGATCAGATTTCTGAACAGAACTTGTTGAGTCGCTGGGTCCAGCATCCTCTAACCATTCTTACATGACACGGAATGTCACCTCATGGGTATCTTCGTTCAAACGTTCGATGTTAAGCGATATAATTATCGTCACAATACTCAAATCACTTATTCGACTAGTCTCTATCGGAAGTGTATTCAAATGATTTGCCTCTTGTGTCCTGACGTTAAATAGTGCCTAATAACAATCAACGGTGGATATCCTCAGGTAGAAATACTTCTATGTAATGTGTTCATCATATCATGCTTTGAAGTTGAAATATCTGTCTCCCGGAACTTGATTTTCCCTACAACGAATCCTTCGATTTGTCAGAGGTGTTGAACATGATGGAAGAGTGACCGTGCAGCGATTCGATATCTCCAGCGGGAACAGGAGTGTTGAAACGTGCTAGAGTATCAGCAAACCGCTCGGGCATTGTTCCATTTGTGGACATATCCGAATTCCATGCACGTCCTTGGGCAACCCGTAATATGATCAGATGGCCCGCGATTTGCTTCACGTGGATCATTCAGCAAATTGTACGAAAATGAAAAAAATACACAGACCTGGCACGTCGTACATATGGACAAGAATACTTGATTTATGGGATTGTTAATAGCATAGGTAATGATAAATGCCAGTGCAAAGACGGAATACAGTAGCGCTGACTCAATGATAATCGCAGTCAGAGAGAGGTATTGACTTGTGCATGCCGTCGGGAGTAGGTTCAGAATGGCTCGGCGGTGAAGGAGTAGGCGCAAAATGATGAGAGCAGTGACGAACATATTGATACTGAGCGATACCACATAATAGGCGGTTCCAAAGGCAATGGGTAATTTACTAAACATAGATAGACCGCGTTGGCTAGATTGCATGGTCCATACAGTTCCCAACGCTGATGTGTTGTCAGGTGGATTGTCTATAATACGAAATGAGTGATAATTCACCCAAGGACGAGAGGAAGCTAAGCGCAGGGAAAAACACCACGACGTGAGAGGTGACGTTTCCTGACGAGCGCCAAATAACCCAACAGCGCCAGAACTACACAGATTGTAAATTCCAAGAAAGGATAATAAGTTTTATGAACTAACCATGAGCAAATCGGAAAGAAATGTCGCGAAAGAAAAGCGATACAATGAACACAACATCTTCCGCGAGGTTTTGAGTGGCCAAAAAATATGCCATCGGCCCACCAGGATAATCGCGATGGTTGATGTACATGTCCTCGACAGTCCAGATATACGAAGCGACGAACAACGATTGAAACAGGATGAGCACAGTTATATATGCCAAGTGACAGAATATTATCCTTCCTCGGCTTTTGTACTTCTTCCACAGGGATGAGGCACAGATGATATATAACACAAGCTGCACACCTTGATAATTCATTCAATTTTTACAACTCCGGAAACAATCACAACTCACCATAGCCGACGCTGGCCATGAAACACGATAAAACTAACGTTTTCTCCATATACAGGTCATACTTGTCTTCATTGGGACCATAGTTCTTCAACATAGAAAGAATCGCGTGGACCAGATGGATGATTCGCCGCGTACTTACATGTATTTATCTTCAGGCAATATTAGCCCTGATCTCCGAAAACGGAGTTCTCAAACCTAATCGGCTGTACTTCCGATTATGTTAGCATGGTGGCCTATCATTCTTGCGCTTTTTTTCTTGGCGGCGTTGAGCAAACCTCGTCAGAGTTGGCCATTTCAGGATCTAGGGCCATATATGTCTAAGTTAGCTACCTAAACAGAACAGGGAAGATGGACCTTGTGGAGCCGATGTCCGGCTACATGCGGGCACCAAGTCGACATCGCGTGGGTATAACGTAGTGGTACAGGCACACTTATACTAGTAGCTACTGTCATTCGTGCATTAGGTCAGCAACGGAGACTACACACTAGTCTGATTCCGTCACGCTTTCTGTTCACTGCGCGTTTGCCAAGCAGGTCAAAACATATATGTCAAACTAGCAGCAGGCCATGCTATGAGCAAGCTTCAAGCGCTCCTTTTCTAAGATTAGGGGATTGCAAGCCGTGGTCTCGCGGATATGGGTAGAGAATCGTTGATCTCGCGAGGGTCGAGTCATCAATAAGGTGACCATGTGGCAGTCGACTGGATGGAGGTAAATTTTCACTCGTTGTATCTCCAACCTCTTGAATTGCCGGTGCAACGTCCCATATGTATCCAAGACAGAAGTCGGCCGCTGGTAGACAGGGCAGGGTAGTTGGGTCTTGTGAAGACTAGGTCTAACTAAAGTCGCAGAGACGGTAAATTATGATGAGATGGAACAGGCACACTCCCTTTCTGATCTGTCACCATGCCAGAACATACATTCAAATCGTCGATTCTCCTCTTCGGTCATTAACGTTTAACAATGAATGAATGATATGGGTGACATGATGCAAATTATACATGTACATTTTTTTCCAATTTAACGTACCTATCTATACTATCGCGGAAATAAAAAAAACAATCATGACAATCCCTTACTCTCTGGCACGTAATTATCTTGCGATTCAATATCTCCCTGATGGACAGTGGGAACTGGCGGATTGAAAAGTATCCTTGAACCATGCCCGGATATTGTCCCCTTTGCCAACGTATCTGAAGTCCATGCGCGTCCTTGAGCAACTCGCAATATAATCAAATAACCTGCTATTTGCTAAAGCAGGATGAATCAAGCAATGCATGTGTAATGAAAAAGGGTGCACGTACTTGACATGAAGAGGCTACGCACATGAACACTTGATTTACCGGATTGTCAACAGCATAAGTGACGATGAAAATCAGAACAAAGACGGAATACAGGAGTGCAGACTCGACGACGATAGTAGTTACCGACAGATATTGTTTTGTGTACTCCGCTGGGAGTATGTTCAACACTGCTCGACGATGAAGAAGTAGGCGCAAGATAATGAGGGTAGTGACGAGAATATTGACACTGAATGATACAACATAATAGGCAGTACCAAAAGCGACGGGTACTTTGCTAAACATGGAGTGCCCGCGTTGGCTAGACTGCAAAGTCCAGATTGTTCCCAACGCTGAGCAGGTGTCAGTAGACTGCCTATGATATCGAAAAGATGCACAATTACCAAAGGATGAGAGGACCGCAAGAGTCGGGATAGATAATATGGCATACGAAGCAAACTTTCCCGCGGTGCTCCATATGACCCAACAACGCCAGAGCTAGACAAATTTAAGTATTTCAGATATTAAAATTTGACAAAAACTAACCACGAGCAGGTCGGAGAGAAAAGTCAGAATAAAGAGCGACGTGATGAATGTAACGTCTTCCGGAAGGTTTTGCGTGTCATAAAAGTAGGCCAATGGTCCACCGGGGTAGTTGCGATTGGTGATGTACATGTCTTCAACTGTCCAATTGGCCGAGGCCACAAACAAGGATTCGAGTAGGATGAGGACAGTTATAAACGCTAGACGTGAGAAAGCGATTTCCCCCCGGCTCTTGCGTTGCCTCCATAAATACGACGCACATGTCGTATATAACACGAGTTGTACACCTATGTCAGTGGCTCAATTTCACGAGTCTGCTCTGCTAAGAGCAACGACGCACCATAGCCAATGCCTATCGTGAGATACGAAGCCATAAACGTCCTCTCCATGAGCACATAGTACGCACTCTCGTCAGGACCACTCTTTAACATGGCGGAACTAGGGGGCTTGGTTCATGATTTACTTTTTATTTATCAGATATCCATGAGAAGACATATATTACCGCCAATTTCTGGGTTGCGGCATTCCTATGACATATTCGAGGGACGACCGCTTTTGGACGCGGACGCTCGGCTCTGTTCTGATTCACTGGGACTATGGGATTAGAACCCACGGCCAATGGGATAAGTTGTGCTATCGGGCCATGCAACCTAGTCAATGCAAGATCTTAATGGTTTCACGCAGTAACAGTGTAAGTTTTCACTCCGTCGCAGTCGTCGTGGCATCGGCGCTCATTTATGCCACATGCAGTACATAGAGAAACCGCCAGTAAACAGTTCAGGGATGGTGAGCATTGTGAATTCGCCGACATCTAGAACGCGTGCGAGTGCATACTTACCCGATATGGTTCTTCTCTCCAAAGCCGAAAGATTCGGATACACTATGTGTTCCTAGTAGAAGCACAAGATGGTGGACTATAATGCCCAAACACAAGACATGCTATCACGCCTGACGTCAATAGTTGACCTTGTGATATTTAGAGTTCCGAGGTTCGCAAGCCCTCTAATATCCACTAAGTTGGGCATCGTATCTGTTGCTGGCCTGAGAAGCGCCAAAAGTTTGTATACTTACAAGCGATTCCTACGAAGATGAGTATCAACTGGATCCTGTTTCATGAATCTGTTGGATCAATGTCATGCCATACGTATTGTGGTGCGGCAGAAATGACGGATTTCTATGTCCACCACACTATGCGTCGTTGGATTAGATGCCTCAGGCGAGTCTGTCATTTCCAAAGGAGTGGGAATCGTACGTTGAAACTCAGTTTCTACTCGCCCATGAAACCGACACCAGCCCACTCTTTTCCCTCTCGTGCATATGAAATATACAGCTGGCGGGAATTACAAAATCTTCACGGCAATGGCGAGTCCGACAATAACTTCATAAAGTATGAGATACATTCTTTCAATTTCTTTGGAGCTTTTTGGCCAGTTTTTACATCCTGCACGCTTCTCCAACAAGTGTTGGGCAGCCATATGCCATCCTAAGGCCACATCTATCGGCAAATTTATTCTTTGACAGTATAATGCGTCGTCGCCAGCAGAAGTTACATGCTCCTCGCTTCAGCCTGGATAATGGAAAAGACCCTTGCCAACAGCTGTGTCGGATTTTAAATATTTTAAGAGGAGAGATGGATGTAGTGAGAGGCGATAATCAATGTTACATAATCAATTAAAAGTACTTAACTACAGTTGAACGTTGACTGGTGTAATATGCGCTTTTCTCAATTCCAACTGTGCAAGAACAAGGAAATGCCTGTGTACCTGAGGTAGTACACTATTCAACTTACTTTGCACACTGGCAGTATCGTGAGACCCACCAGTAATCACTCTTTGCAGATTTTGTACAACACCACGAGCTGGGATATAAAGGTGAGCACAAGAATAATCAATTTATAAGCTGATCAAATATTTATAATGTCAAGCATGTTAGTTGGTTAACGGTAGCGAACGCGCAAAAACCGCAGTCAGGACTCGGATTACACAATAACGCATACAGCACGACTACTGAAACTGATGCGGTGTCGAAATGGCGCTCATTGAAATGGGAATGATAGCGATTGACAAGAATGATGATCCCAGCCGTTCCTATGTCCAACGCTTCACTGGGGAGCCCTAATTGATTAACCCAGTGAAGCTCGTCCTGCGACACCACGCCAACTGATCCGGACCCACTTAGCACCGGTAGCTACTCTCGTAAATTAACTGGTTGCGTAACGCCCTCTGTCCCAGGCTCTGAGCTTTCTCCAGATGACATTTTTCCCGCGACGCCATGATTGTATACGGCGGAAAAGCAGTTGCGACTACTGAAGGTATTACACGTCCACTAAAACATCTGACATGTTGCGAAAGGCGTTTATTCTGGACAATATTCCAAGTGCTGCGCCATTAGCGTCATCAATTTGATCATAAGAGTTCCGATATATCGAAGTGGATTTCTAATGGCATAAATACGGCTTGTATCGAAAAATGGAATTTGTAACAACCTGAAAAATATTGAATACCAAGGCTCAATCCTAAAAATGCCGCTGTCGAATATGTAGATACTACAGTACAAACCTAATATTCTTTAGCCAGTGTTTTCCCTTGTCTCTAGTATGTTGGGACAGCGATTGTCCCGTAATTCAATACCTTCTAGCTGGGAAGTGGGAACGGGCGAATTGAAAACTAATTTTGACGCATTGCATGATTGTCCTATTGTCAATGTATCTGAAGTCCATGCCCGTCCCTGGGAAACTCGCAATATAATCAAGTAGCCTGCGATTTGCTAGGGACCATCAATCACACAATGTAAATGTCATGATAAAGATGCACGTACTTGACATGAAGAGGCTATGCACAGGAATGTTGGATTCATTGGATTGTTAACAGCATAAGTAACAATGAAAATCAGAGCAAAAATGGAGTATAGGAGTGCGGACTCGACGACGATCGTGGCCACTGACAAATATTGCTTTGTATACTCCACAGGAAGTACATTCAAAACTACTCGTCGATGAAGAAGTAAGCGGATGATGATGAGAGCAGTGACGAGAATGTTGACGGTCAGTGATATCACGTAATAGGCAGTGCCAAAGGCGATGGGCACTTTGCTAAACATGGAGAGCCCCTGTTGGCTAGACTGCAAAATCCATATAGTTCCCAACGCTGAGGAGGTGTTAGTTCACCGACGGCAGCATCAAACGCATGAACAGATCACCTAATGACGAAAGGAGTGTGAGAATTGGGATGGATATTGTAGCATACGAGGCAAGCTTTCCTGCGGTGCTCCAGATGATCCAACAACGCCAGAGCTAGATATAATTGAGAATTTCAGATATGTAAAATGAGTATGTACCGACCATAAACAAGTCAGAGAGGAAAGTCAGAATGAAAAGCGATGTGATAAAGGTAACATCCTCTGGGAGGTCTTGCGTGGCATCAAAGTAGGCCATTGGTCCACCAGGATAATTGCGATTGGTGATAAACATGTCTTCAGTCGTCCAAATGACCGCGGCTGCGAATAATGACTCGAGTAGGATGAGGATAGTTATATACGTTAAACGGAGGGGCACGACTCTCCCCAGGCTTTCGCGTTGTTTCCATAAATATGATGCACAGATGGCATATAACATAAGTTGGACGCCTATCATACATTTCATTTCACGATTACGCCTCAGGAACGAGTACGCACCATAGCCCATACCTGTCAAAAAACACGATAAGATAAACGACTTCTCCATGAGCACATTATATGCACTGTCGCGAGGACGGTACTTGGACATGGCAGATTCGGTTGGGCTTCACGTACAGGTGGCTGGTATATATCATCGACATTCATGGGAAGACGTAGAAACAAATGCTGCGGCAATTCAATAGCATATCCCAACGTAGGCTGTCCAACAGCCAAAGTTCCTGCGAATTCAAGCCCTGAAGGTTGAGGCCAGTCAGGGAGGGGTAGCCATGAGATCGAAGTCCATTTAGACGTGTGAATGCATGGCGTTATTCGTACGCAAATTCACCACATTTGTCTGTCCTATACAGAAGAACGTGTCGCAATACGGGTGAACAGTCGATGTAGTAACCTCATCGTCGTCCCGTATCAGTTGGTTCAATACCCAACATCGGCTATGTCATCGTCATTAGCAAAATGGTTTCCAAGGCACCAACAAGAACAGCAATTTCATTTCGTGGAAGCCTATCCGTTATCAATAAATTCCCATGATGTTGCAGTTACATAGATTCATTGTGCGGATGACCTTTCTCTTTGATCTTGCCGGGTCCGGCAGAACTTCTGACAAATGTAGAATAACATAATCTTCGATTCTCGGAATTTCATTGCCGTATCCTATTTCTTACAGGCAAAAGTGGCTCGTGGCTTCCGTCGAGGCAGTTGCAAAAGCCGTTGTTAACAGTCGACCATATTGTTTTCTTCAAATCATCCAGTCATCTCCAGGTGTTAAAGTTAAACGGAGTAGACTTCGAGAGGAGACCTAGGTGGGTTCGCACAGAAGAGGCAAGAGCAGAAACCAACCGAGCATCCACAACTTAGGAGTTAGTGATGTGGTTGTTGAGATAAACCTTCAATCAAAGAGCAAGCACCCAACACGCCGAGTGCACCGCGGCGATCGTGGGCAACGCTGGCGCAGGACAGCAGACCATGTAGACGGTGATGGCACGTAGGGTAGGGTCGAATCTCGCGGGAGGCAAGCGCCCGGGGTCTGGAAGGGGGCAAATCGTTTACTGAGTGCTGAACAGCAGGAGCCGTGTCGCAAGAGATATTGGTGGCCGAGGAGTGGAAAACAGGACTTCAAGAACTAATCTAGAGAATTGTGAGCTCACTCTTGGATGTGTGCCATACCTCCAGAAGGAAATGATCTGCGCTCGGATAGTGTGGTGATGGTAAACTGAAAGCGAGAGTGTAGATTCGCAACCGATAAGATAAGAGATAACATGTTCAGACGCTCATCTTCATCGGTATTGCGGGATGTGGATCGTAGCCCTCCACTACCACATCCTCCGCCCTAAAATCATCTATGCTCTCGATGCCCTCTTCGCGCGCCCACCTCAAGCGCGGAAATGGCCTTGGCTCCCTCTTCAGCTGTTCCTCCAGCGCCCCCACATGGTCACGATAGACATGCGCGTCGCCAAGCTGGATCACGAGCTCGCACGCCTCCGTGTCCGTCGCACGTGCAATCATGTGCGTGAGAAGCGCATACGAGGCGATGTTGAATGGGATGCCTAGCCCGAGGTCGGCCGATCGCTGGAACATCAGGCAGGACAACTTGGGTTTTGTGGTGGGCGCGGCGCCCGCGGGGGGAAGGTGCACGTAGAACTGGCATATCATGTGGCACGGAGGAAGCGCCATGAGTGGTATATCTGGCCCATCCGTCCAACGTCAATTTACTTCTCGCACTCGCGTTCTCAAGAAAGAACAGCTAACTCCACCTTTTGGATTCCAAGCACTCAACACGATCCGCCGGTCCGTGGGGTTCTTTTTGATCTTCTCCACCACCTCCTTTAACTGATCAACACCCTTGCCCGCATAATCCGCATCACATCCAACATATTCTGCTCCAAAATGTCTCCACTGGAATCCGTACACGGGCCCCAAATCCCCTTCCCTCCGTCCATCATTCAATAGACCACGCTTCTCTAAAAATTCCTTGGATCCATTTCCGTCCCAGATCTTCACCCCGCGCTGCGATAGTACCTTGGAATCGGTGCATCCGCTGATAAACCAGATGAGCTCTTCAGCGATCCCGCGGATGAACGTTTTTTTGGTCGTCAGCAGAGGAAGCGTCATGTCGGAGAGGGAGAACCGCAGAGAGGGTGGGGCGAATAGCGATAGGGTACCCGTGCCGGTGCGATCGGATCGAGGAGAGCCTGTGGCGAGGACTTGGCGGATGAGAGACAGATATTGGTGCTCTTCGTGTTGCTGCATGGTATCGCGTGCGTGTGGTATCAGACGCGGTAAAGACGCGGCGTGTCACATTCGCGTCACAACTGGAAGGGAACCTTTTTCTGATTCCGTTGATCTAGGATTCGTGCATATATGGCGCGTGTCTGAGATTTACATACATACAAAGTCAAACCGTCAATCAATCAATCCCTCCTTGATTATTAACAGTGACATGGACTCGTGATGCAGCATTTCGTGTGAAGGTATATACACCCATTTATCGGCCAGTATTACATTGGCGCTCAGAGAAACTGTTGGTTGATCAAATCGCAGAGTTGCTTGTAGTTCAGTGTCTGCAAGCTGTTTGAAAATCATTTTTGACACATCTTCGGACACTGTCCCCCTTGCTAAGGTGTCCGAAATCCATGCCCGTCCTCGGGAAACTCGCAGTATAATCAAGTAGCCTGCAATTTGCTGTATCTTGACATCAATCAATATGTATACAAGTATTGACAAAAGTGCACGGAGGCTATATTTATGAACGCTTGACTTACTGGATCGTAAGTAATGATGAAAACCAGAGCAAAAACAAATACAGGAGTGCGAACTCGACAATAATCGCAACTGCCGACAGATATTGCATCGTGTACTCCGCCGGGAGTGTATTCGAAACTGCTCTGCGGTGAAGAAATAGACGGAAGAGTCGTGACGAGACTGTTAACGTGGAGCGACACCACATGATAGGCAGTGCCAAAAGTGGCAGGTACTTTGTTAAAAATGGAGAGCCCGCGTTGAGTAGACTGCAAAATCCATATAGTTAGTGTTGAAGCTGTGTCAGTCCATTGTCCAAGACATGAATAAAATTCGCAAATTACAAAAGGATGAGAGGAGCGCGAGAGTGGGATGGACATTATGGCATACGGAATCAGCTGCCCTGCGGTACTCCGAATAACTCGATGGCAACGCCAGAGCTGCACAAATACTCGACGGGATCTTCTGTGCTTGTCCGAGAGCGCGGTCGTCATGACATACTTGTCAGATGATCTCGAATTCGTCCACATTTATGAGTCCTTCTAGTTTAATCATCGCGTATAAACCCAAGTGATAAACAACTAGGGGATATCAGCGCTGTCTACTATGAGGTATAGACCCACAAGTTGAGCATGTAGTCAGGACTGTACAATTGAGCCATATACCGTCGGAAGCCCAGCCTCCTCTTTAACCGATTCCTGCGTGTCTTGTGTACGACTCGATTCATGTTTGGATGCGAACGTTTCAAGCTGTTTTACGAACCCAGGGTTGGGGAGTGCAATCCGTCGTTTGGGTTGCATATAACTTAAGCAATCGCCTCTTTTACTGTCATGTTCTTCTGCACAATCAAGTATGCGCACACTACGATTACGCTGCGACTGATGCCCATCATATAATGAACCTGCTAGTCGTAAGCCTCCGATACACGTGTTGACCGCCCAAACCTACCATACCACGTTTGTACTATTCTCCTCTAACGCATCACGTATAAAGCTTGTCCAAGTGCTGGAGCAAATCCACTCTTGCACTATCTGCCGTCCTCAGCTGATATGCGATTTATGCTCCTCCCGTATGAACTTTGGCAGTTCAGTATCCTGTTCAAGAACGGAGACGACATGTGTAGCAGCAAGTTGGGTCAGTTCCTCAGCGTCAGTGGCAGTAGGGTAATTGGTAACGTAGTGCCGGGGTACGATGCAATCAGCTTTTATGACTATCTGCCACAGGAAAGGTGAACATGGTGGCTGAGGGTGAAGTACAAGGGGTGCTCGGCAGCCTGTATGAAGGTCTTCCATGACTGACAGCGAGAACGTTGAAAGGGTGCGTGCTGCTTGCCATTCTCGGCGGCGGGTAGTATCGCGTAGATATTTGCAAGGAAAATTTATAGCGAGCGCCCTAGTTTTTCAGTCCGGCCGCAGACCGGTTTTCTATGTACCCACCATCGAGCAGTTAGCAATACGCGTTTCTATGCGCCAAAAAAAGAGGATTCTATCTGAATACTTGTATAGAAACCTATTTCAATCCAAACTGGGCGGACTGAGTCGGTCCTCCACGGTGTCATATGGCAATGAGAATCAGTGCATTTATTTGTGTCACAGGAAGGAACTGGCGAGCTTGATTCTTCAGACCCGAGATGTTTTTTAGGAGGACGTCTTTTCAAAGAAATAGGTCACCGGTTGGGCATCGTGGCAATCAGTATCTTTGATATCAAACTTAGATAATATATATATATCTCAACAACTGCTCGTCGAAAATTTCAAGATGTGGGGAATATACCTAAGAGATAAGAAGGAAGCGAATGACCCTCTTTTTCGAGATTTAAGCGGATTAATTGGGGTCGTTCGCAACATTAAATCCCATTTTGCGGACAAACGGCTTGTCAGGTTTCATGATCAACTGTATCATCCGCGACAGTGCATAAATCAGACCGAACCCAGTTTGGCCAAAGCATACATTTTGTTGCGAGTCATGATTCAATACATGTGCCTATTGGGCACATCGACGAGAAACCCGAGTTTACTCCGCTGCTCCTCCACCTGCCGTTGCTCGTGCTATTGGAAATAGCTTGAGTCACTATGATTACAGCAAAACATATTACTCACTGTAGATTAACTGTCTTGAGTGGTGCACAATACGTCTAATCTGGCCCTCTTTCTCCAAATGACGGATGGCAATCCGTGCAAGGCTGCCGTTTATTTTGAGACGCTCGATGAGGATACTTTGGCTGATGAATTTGAAGGTAGGGACTTCCTTCACGATACGGTCGTACAAGGCCTTGTCAAGGTTGACAACGTGCTGTGCCTTGTCCTTGACCTTTCCCTTCGACCACTTCTTCTTCTTTGCGGCTTTACCGCCCGAAGGCGCGGCTGCTTTCGCTTTGGCCTAGCAGATGAATGATATCAGCGACATCCGAAGACAACGAAGGACATCCATCGCTAAAATGGACATTGCTAGCAAAACTCTTCGTGGAATATCGTCCAGAAGGTTGTACTTCATGACATCGCATCAACAAGATACATAGACTTACCATTAGGTGTTATGACCGTCGTTGATGAGCTTAGCCTGGATGCGTGTTCCTTCGGATTTGCGTGTCTTGTTTGGACATTTCTTAGGTAATCCCAGATGCCTTGCGCGCGTGACACGTTGGCCATTGCGTATTGCAGATGCTTGCTTGGCTCCTGCTCTTGCCCCTTCCTCTGCCAGTCCTCGCTCGCTTGGACCAAACTTACGGTGTACATCCAGATTATCTTTCGAAATATGTTCCGCTAAAGTCCAACACCTGGAGATGTTTAGACGGTTCGAAGGAAATTGATTGGGTGGCTGTGAACGACGACTTTTGCGACTGTCCAGACGGAAGTGACGAGCCTGGAACCTCTGCCTGTCCCAACGGCGTATTTCATTGCCAGAATCTTGGACACATAGGGGCGTCCATTCCTAGTTCACGCGTGAACGATGGATTGTGCGGTACGTCCGACTCGTCAAATTTACGTCAAGCTCATATTCTACATAGAACGTCAATGCTGCGACGGTTCTGACGAGAAGCCCGGTGTTTGCTCCAACACTTGCAAGGAGGTTGGGGAAATCTACAGCAAGCAGAGAGAGGCGGAACTGAAAATCCAGAAGACGGTAGGTTATTCAATAATCCTACGAACCTTTGGCGATTGATAACTGCTGTGAAGGGTGCCAAAATACGTGCTAGCTATATTGCGTTCGCACAAAAAGAGAAGAGTCGTTTAGAAGACGAAATCCGCGCATTGGGAGGCGAAATAGAAGAGAAGGATAGGGAAGTTGCTCGATTAAGAGGTGAGCGCGACTGTAGTCGGACACATGTGTTGTATAGCTAAGCCTTCTCCCATTAGACATTGCTGATAGAGTTGAGAGCTTGTCAGCTGCAGCTCTTGAGCATAAAAAGCAATCCCGTATGTCCTATTGTTTCTCACCACTTTTACTCGAGATTTACGTCACGTAGCCTTATACCAAACTTTAATGAATCAAGCCAATGCTCTCAAGTCACTTCAGCGCGAATACAAGGCACTTGTGGAGCGCGAAACATCTCTCGGCGGCATCTTGGATAACTTACGGACCGGGTATAATCCCAACTACCAAGACATGGCAGTCCTGGCGGCTGTTCGTGGATGGGAAGAAATAGATAACCTACCTCACATCAATGAAGCAGGCAACCCACATGATCATGTCACAGACGAGGAAGCAGGTATCGTCCCTGAAGAGAAGGAACACAAGGAAGATGAATGGAGTAGGGAAGACCTCGATACCAAATTGAGTTCTTTGCTCGAGACGGATTACGAATCGCTCTTGCTCGCTCATGAGGAGCATATAGACTCACCGGTTGAAACCTGTTCGTTCTATTTTACCTCATTAACGTCAATGGCCAAACAGTGTTTAATATTGTATTCCAGCCTCTTTCTTGGGTCAATACGAAGAGCTCAAGGATGCCTTTGTCTCATGGTTGGAGAAACTCGGAATCATCCGTGCAAGCTCCAGTTCGGCGTGTAATACCACATACAATTTCGTTGTCGAGTTGTTTTGCTAATCCATATCTCAGCCGCCGATTCTAGTCGTGCCCACCAAGCGTTGACTGATGCTGAGAACGGGCTAAGGTCGCTCGAGAATAGCAAACGCTCAGCCGAAGATCAGCTATCGAAACTTTTCGATTCACAACACTTTGGTGCCAGAGGAGAATGGAAGAAACTTGACGGAACATGTATGGAAATGGTTACTGGAGAGTACGTGATCCTTTTTGACTACGTGAGTCGGAGATATCAACCTTAACTCCATAGCTATACCTACGAAGTATGCTTATTTGGCGAAGCGAGACAGAAACCAGTGAACGGGGGTTCTACCTTTAGTCTTGGGTAAGTTTGCTGACCTCATTGAGCAAATTCGGGTGTAACGTTAAAACAGGAGGTTTACGTCGTGGGACCCGATGGCCCGTCCAGGGGAATCTACATATTACCATAAGCAAGTTTACAAGAATGGTGCGCGGTGCTGGAATGGACCCGAGAGGAGCGTCGTTGTACGTCCCTGTTTCTCCCTCACCCGAGTCGGGTGACCTAACTGAGTATCCAGTTGCTCCTCACTTGTGGCGTCGAGAACACCCTTACCTCCGTAGTCGAACTCGAAAAGTGCGAGTACCAATTTACAGGGACAACACCTGCGCTTTGCTTGTCCCCAGGGAAAGAGAAAAAAAGTCCTGAAGGGGAAATGAGGGAAGAACTGTAGCCGTCAGAAAACGTTGTGTCCTAGTAGTGAGTAGAATCAAAAACAATACTTTCACGCTCCAAGGGAGAAAAACCCCGTTTTTGAATCTGCCCCTGTGATGTTTCTGGTATTGCTAATATTTGTAGAGGGGTTGTCTTGGCAAAGCGTTCAAACATCACCGTCTCAGACAGTAAACATCATAAGCTGTTGACAATTACCACCATGAAGGTCGATGCGGACCAGCCTATGCAAGTGCCAGAGCCGCATGCGGTGCTTCCCTTGACGGTCTTTGACCGCCTGTACGACCGAACCACGTTTGTTATCGGATGGGTGGTCGAAGGCCAGATTGATTCTGCAGCGCTGGAAGGGGCGCTGACCAGGGTAACTCGTAAATGGCGGGTCCTCGCTGGGCGAATCGAGTCTAGCAAGGACAAGGTAAGCACTCTTGCCACGAACTTGCTCGTACTGATTTATTTATTCTCCTTTTCTCTCTCTTTTGGGGGGCGGGCGGGGGATACATCAGGAGAAGCAATGGCGCCTGCGAATCCCGATCGCCGACATGGCACAGACGTTCCCCACCTTTACACTCACCAGCACCACCTCCGAGATCCCGCTATCCAAATATGTCCCCAACCTCGACGAATCGGCTCAATCCACGCCGTTCATGCTGAGCCCTTCCGACGCCACGCTGAACCACCTGTTCATACACGCTTCTACGCCGCTCTCGTACGCCGCGTTCGAAAGCCGGATGCACCCCCTGACCTGCTGGCATCTCGCCCACTTTCCCGCGAGCCTGTCCGAACACGGGCGCGCGTACACATGCCTCGGGTTCGCGCGGTGCGGCATCTTTGACGACGAGGGCGCCAGCCTCATCTTGCACGCTCTCGCGGCGGAGATGCGGAGCGCACCGTGGGCCGTGCCGCGCGTCCCGGACTGGGGCATAAACGACAACCCGCTGCAGCGCGCGCTGGAGCGAGACGCGAGGCGGTATTATCTCCCGCTTCCCGGCGACAAAGAGTACACGGGCTTCTCGACCCTGGGCTTCTTCCAGGCGTGTAAGATGATCTTTTGGCATATGTGGCAGAGGGGGACCAAGGGCGCCGACCCCAAGATACAGCACGTGCACCGCGACCGGGTGCAGGACGTTCTGGAAGACACACGACGCGGGCTGCAGCAAAGGGGATACACGAATCTCCCCGTGCGGGACTCGGACATTCTGTTTTCGTGGATAATCAAGGTACGTTCCGCTCTTCCGCTTTCGGGTCACATGTAACGCCCAACTTTGGTGCCCTCGTTCATCCAGACGCTATGTGGCGACAGGGACGAGATCCTATTCCGGGGCACCAAGGACAGGAAAATCCACTTCAACATCTTTGCCTCCTTTCGCCACCTTTTTGGCACCTCAGGCTCTAGCGAGTCCCTCGAAAACTATCCGTTCAACGCGTCGGCGCCGCTCCCGTGCCCCCAGATCACGTATGAAGAGGCGTGCGCGTATTCATTGCCCGACATCGCGCGCCTGCTCGCCGTCTGGCGGTCGACGTTTTCGCGCAGGCATGTCCAGTCCGCATACGAGACGCTCCAGCGGTCGATGCGCGCGTATCCGTTTGATCCCACCTCGGACGAGACGCTTACAATGGCTGATTTGGCGGAGTGCAAGTTTGCGGAGATGGACTGGTCCGGGATCGGAGGACATATCACGCTTGGGATGGCACACTTTCATCTCACGCCAGACGATTTCATGTGGACCAATATGATTTGTATCCTGGGTAGACTGCACGATGGGAGTGTCCTGTTGGATACGGTATTGGGTGGGCCGAGGCTAAGCAGGTTAGAAAGCAAGATTACGGATCCCCGGCCCGAGAAGGTATTGGAGAATGGTGTGGCAGAATGTCAACAAAGAGCAAACGGTGGAGTACCGGAACACGAGACGGGAGTTTCGTCGCGTTAGAGATACAATTTGGACATCTCCAAACAGCTTCGGCGAACATAATGTTATTAATGACTGATGGTATCAAAAGGGCATGTACATGTGCATGTGCATAGTGGATAGTTCTAATCAATTAGGTGGGGAATCTAAGATAAATGGTATGTACCGAGTCCCAGTTGGAGTCCCAATATATGACTAGCATGTGATAACCGATTAAAGGAGAGGCAGGTGTGTCCATGCACAGACTCAGAAAAGAAGATAAAAAGAAGCAAGGTCGAGATCATCGAGCCGCATATGTTAGGCTTCCACTGCGCGCGGTGCAGGCTCCACGTTACTTCGGTTGAAGACGCTTGATCTTGAGTGAACTAGTACAAGCCGTTTCAAAACTCTAGGAACCGAGTGCATTTGATCAGTCAAATTTTGTTCCGGACCAGGTTGAGCTCTGCCAACGGTCGCCGCACCCCACATACGAGACAGAAAGCCGCCAGTAGTAGTCATGTTGGCACTGACGCTGCGAGGTATTGACGGCATTGTTGAACTTGATGCAATTTCGTCTCTCGGGGGAGCCTCAGGAGTATTAGAGATGGATACAGCACGCTTAGATTCACGGTGGAAGAGTCGTTGATGTCGAGCGCCACCTTTCAAAGGGAACAAAAACGACGATGAGTTTGCTGAGGGCGCGGAAGGCATGGAGGGGGATGCAATGACAGTATTGATGGAAGATGTGTCGGACGCTTTTCGTGACCTCTGCTGGCGCTGCGTGAACTGAACGTTCCTATATGCGCAAGTAGGTGGAATGGGACGAAGCTTGAACGGACGTTTGTTGCCGACAGCCGCCTTAGATAGAGGTAAAGCGTGTTGAGAAGACATCGTAAAGGTGGTGTCAGCATCGGTGTCTTCGTCCATCGGTTCCATTTGGGGATATGCGTTCTCGTCTTCTGAACAATCCGAGCTCGAATCGTTGCTGTTCCACCCAGACGATGAAGAGGAAGAACCGGTGTCGTCCAGAAGCGAAGCCACGTCCGATGAAGAGGATGATGACGAAGTTGATGCGTTGCTCAAAGTACTGTGCATTGCTACGGTGGAGCTACGGTGGTTTTCCAAACGGGTGGCTGAAAACCGTTTGACGATGCCACGAACAGTCAAGGACATGGAACTAGAAGGCCTCGAGGCCGCTTGTGACTGAGAAGCGGGAGTTGCGGGCGAAGTTTTGGATAAAGGCGGGACCTGGGCTTCTGTATGCTGTGCCTGGGCTCTTGCACGACTCGCCTGGGCCACCTTGTTGACCGCGGAGGCCCGAGTGTTCGCGTCTTGCTCTCGGCGAGAACTGGAAGACAAGAACGGCGCAAAGAGCGTACAAACCTCAGCTTCGTTGAGCCGAAGATCATAGTCCAAGAGATACAAGAGCTGCTTTTCCATAAGATTGATTTCAGCCACGTCAAAGAGCACCGCATAATGAGCCCAATGCAAATTTTTGGGGGAAGAATCGTTCAAATACTTGGCAGCGACAATCAAGGCCGCCAGAAACACACGATGCCGCGTACACGGCATCCCTAGCTGCTGGTCAGCAAACACACACGGCGTGACGTGTTACGCACCTTTGGCCATTGGCGGTAGCTTGGATCTGAGCCGCTCAAGGTAGACCAGTGTTGACAGCAACGTAGGGACCTGAACGTTACAGCATTTGACAAGACGCAGAATGAAGTTGTCCAGCGAGATTAGGCGGAGACCATTTTGGCTTGGAGGCTCATTTTCTATGCGGATGACATTTTCTGTTTGGCGGGCGACATGGGAGATCATGTCAGTAGTGACGCGCCTAGCCATGAGCTGAACGAGCAGAGGGTTGTGGAGAGAAAAGGGAATAAGGGAAGCAGGGTGGCGGCGGTATACAAGGACCATTATAGTAGAGAACGGGGCGATATATAGGATGAAATAATCCCGTCAAGGGATGGGAGAAGGAGACTGGCGAGCAGAGCGCGACGCGACGCCTTAAGATAGGGGCCGAACAAACACGGGCAAACAAGATCAGGTGATGGCAAAGGGACGCGGTGTGATGATTAGTCAGCAGGCCTGTATGCTCGCGCTCATCCATCCCGTTCCGCTGTCTGCAAAGCCTAGAGCTCGGCCGAGACGGTTCACGACCTCCGACGCCGCTCCAGACAACACGTTGCCAGCGCCCCCGCCTGTCCCCTCGCCCGCCCCCACACTGGACATCGATTCGTATCCCCCCCAGAAACTCCTCAAACTCCTCGCCTCGTTGCTGACTCAGATCGCGGCCACCAACGATGCTCTCTCCCCCGCCGCACCATCGGCCTCGCCCGTGCCCTCTCCCCCCTCTGCCCTGGACAACTCTATGTGGCGCTCCCTCACTACCGCTTCCCGCGCCGCTCTCTGCACGCCATCCGCAACCCTCACCTTCCATGCCCGCAACATCCCCACCATCTCTCTCGAGGCTTATCTCCTTCGCATCCTCAAGTATTGTCCCACAACAAATCAAGTTTTTCTCAGCCTCCTCGTCTATTTTGACCGCATGTCCAAGCTCACAGCAGATGCCACCACACGCACGTTCGTCATAGACTCATACAATATTCATAGACTCGTCATCGCAGGCGTCACCGTCGCCAGCAAGTTTTTCAGTGATGTGTTCTACACCAACTCACGCTACGCAAAGGTGGGCTCCGCTCCGATCGGCACGTCCGTGCGATGTTCGTCTGATTAAGCGACAGGTCGGAGGCCTCCCTTTGACAGAGCTTAATCAGCTTGAATTGCAATTCCTCCTGCTCAACGACTTTCGTCTCGTCATCTCCAGCACGGAAATGCAGCGATATGGGGAACAACTCATCCTCTTTTCCAAATCACATACCGACTATGTATCTCCCATGTCCTTGTCTATCCCTCCATCCTCGACTCCTGATCACACCCCTGCCATCACACCTGTATCCCACACCTGTCCAGGCACTCTGCCATCGGCATCGGCTGTGGCCGCATCATCACGTCATCCGCAACATATCGACCCTTCCCAAGCAACAAACATGCGTACAATGGGTGCAATCGATGCATACGGCGGTTGGGTACCTGGAGATGTCCCCAAAGGGTACCCCATGACCCGTGAACACGCACAATCGCACAATGGCCCCTCATCCGTGGATGGCAACGCCGCAGGCGCGAATTTTATCAACCGCACGCCTAATGCCCGCCTGGTGCGACGGGATAGTATCCCCGCCAGGGACGACACAGAGACCGAGACTGAAAACGAAACCGGAACAGAAACAGGTACTGAGACCGACGATACGTCCACGACGGACGATGAGCCAACGATACGGCCTGGACGGACTAGTATCTCCGGGAGTGTGTATTCCGTTGCTAGCGTTAGTAGTGCGGGGATCTTCTGGGGAAAGTGCGGTGAACGGGCACATTGCTGGGAAAAGTAAAAGCGATAAGGAAAGCGACGTGTGTAGCGTGAGGAGTTTTGATACGGGAGACGAAGGTGGGGACGAATATGAAAACGATGATGAGATGGATGAAGATACCAAACCTTCATCATCATCGACATCAGGTGTGTCGCTATATGCGTCTGTCTTTGCCATGCTCAGTCCTGTGCTGCAGATACGGGCAGAATGTATGTTGCTGATGACGGAGAGAGGACCCCGGAAACGAACGCTGAAAATATACGGGGGAATGTGAAGCGGCCACGGATTGGGCATGAGAGCATGAATGAGAGCCGGGACTGGGAAGGCGATTTGAGGATGAGGAGCCCCAGGCCCTAGCAACAAGAGCAAGGTCAAGTCAATCTGCCGCTTCATCAGCTTACGATCCGCATCGTAAAGATCTCACCAATAACAGTGCCTTTGCACTTTTGCAACTCGGAGTAAATCCGGCGCGATCCCAGGACATCAAAAACTTAACCCTAGCCAAAATCCATTGTGGTCTTTATGCCCACCTTGCCCTTCATGCTTCTCCGCCCTTGTTACCTTGCAGCACTAATCTCGTTCTCGTTCTCACCTCGTCCCGATCTGCCCATCTCGCAAGCATCTCATGTGCAACACTACACCACATCACTCATTTGTGCTCGCATCAACATGGATCCCGTGTATCAATATAAAACTCTCCTTCTCTCATGCCTTCCTAAGCGCTAGCTCCAGCTAGGCTTTGGCGCGGTCAACAAAAGAAAAAAAAAAGAGGTTGCGATTTTGGATCGCAACCTATACCAACCAAGGTATACCTGCTACTACATAAATATCCAAATTCCCTCATGCATTTTGCCGGTACTGTGCACTGCAATCCTGTCCCCTCACCTATAGCTAGTTAAAGTATACGCTAGTTTAATTGCTCCTTCGATTCATGGTTAAAATGTCGGTATTTTTTTTTTTAGCAATAATTATTTCAAGCGGATAGCAATCAAGGTATTAAATACAGGACGATGAAAGCACTGCGGCATGTATCGGTAATAACGTTAGATTTTCCCAATGAGGAGATTGGAGATCGTTTCTCTGCCTGTTATCCGGACGGTGTGGTAGAGCGTGGGTATGTCTAGCGTAGACGTGAGGGTGTCCAAGAAACCAAACGGAAGCATGAGCGGGATCCATCCTAGCCACTCGCGTGAGCAATTCTGTCCTCGCTGTAACATGGGAACGACAACCGTACCTCTTGCATATTCGAGGGCAAAGCAGCCTTGGTGCATTTTATACTGTTTTGCGGTTCCCCGCGGGAGGTGGTGCACGCTTCCTGCGGGGTAGCGCTCCATCTCCAACGAGCCTGGGCTGAACGCCCACTGCTCACCAACGAGGATATTAAAGTAGTCATCCGCCGTATGCAGGCCCGTATGTCCCTCCGTGCCGAGGGGCGTCCCAAAGATGATCAGGTACTCGGTGATGCTCGCGTGGATGATGTACATCGCGCCCATCGCACCGCCCGCGTTGTTGAGCACCCATTCTTGCGTGTTCGGGTTGATGCGGATGACGGAGGAGGGGTAGGTCGCGGTCAGGTTGGAGACGATGTGTTCGATCATGGACCCTGTGTCGGCTGCGTGTGGAGCAGAGGCGATGGCGGCCTGCGCGAGTTGGTGCAGCGATTGTGGGTCAAAGACGTACCATCTGTCCTGGTTTGCCGTTGGTGTGAGTCTATGAGCCTGGTCGGAGGAGTGGACGCTACCTTGATGGTGTCCAACCACTGGCATGTCCCTATGAAGATGGAGAGGAGTAATAGCCAAGTTGTCCATTTCACAAACATGCATTCGTTGGAACCCGATTTACACGTGCTCATCGTGAGTCTCGTAAGTCGTGGTGCAAAAGAGTTTTCAACGCGGACTTTTTAAAGCACGGACGCCCGCCAAGGAACGTACGAGTTTAAAATTCGCGCCACATAAGTATTTTTAGCACAGAAAACTCCATCATATCTATCCTCGTCTGCTCCAAAAACGGTTAATCATCCTCCCTCTCTGACGAAGATTTTCCTCGTCCTTGAACGGGATATCATCTGCTTCCAGTTCCGACAATTGTCGGATACGCATCTTCAATCTAGTTTCCTAAGCATAGAACCATTAACTCAATTGCCCTTCTTAAGCCTCATCCAAGTTACCTCAAGGATCTCCTCGCTTAATGAGTTTTTATACGTGTAAATGTTGTCCAGTATGAGCCTCAATTTGTACAATTCCTAGTGGTTTTTTTTTCAGGTTAATACGCCCTTTGAAATGCGAGAGATGCATACCCGGCGACCTAGATAGACTTTGCCTTTAACAAGCACTTCCAGCGGTGCAACCCATCTTCTGATTATTCCTTCATCGATTGCCGCAACTCGGGTGCCTCTCGGCGCGTCTTTCGATCTTGGATGCGTTCTCCGCCGTTCTCCGTCTTCTCCAGACTCGTGCGATATTTTCCGTTTCAGTGGCACACTTACACCCTCCCCATTCAAAATCACATCATTTCCACCATCGTCTCCTTCCTCTTCATCAACTCCCATTATTTCGTTAGTGGTATCGGACGCCGAACGTCTCTCGGCTACCTCCATCATCGTGGTATCTAGTTCTCTCGTCTCTTCGCCTTCTTCTTCTTCCATAGGAACGTCAGAAACGGGTTCAATTTCCGATTCCTCGGGCTCTGAGCTGGTATATATGTAACCCACTCGGTTAGCGCTTCCAAGCCGCTGCGGAGCTGATGAGCTGCAATCTAGTATAGAAGAATTGGGAGACTGACCTTAGGCAGTTTCTTGGTTATATTAAATAAACTGCCCGATCCAAACGCACTTTCAATACCTTCAACAAAATCATCCTCACGTGCATCTGTGGAATAGATTATGGAAGACGCTTTCTGACGGCTTTCATGGTTTACAGGCTCTCTGGCCTCCCATTGCAGTTTAAGAATCTCGTAGTTTGCGACGATATTTGTTTCCTGCATCTCCTCCTCGGGTATCGTGTCGCAGTCCGCAACGTTTGCCTCCAAAATCGCCTCGAGCAGCTCCTCAGACTTGGCGAAGATGACTTCCGGTGCCTTGGGTTTTCGTATTTGCACAAAAGGCCGCTGCTTCGGAGGACCCGGTGGCCCAGTTTTTGGGACGAGCGATATATCATGCGCGACTTGTACATCTGTCGCACCTTACGACTAAGAATATGACCTGTTTATATAGTCCAGATATCTTACCTTGGTTTTGGTAGTTTGTGGATGCTTTGGAAGGCGAAAAGGGCGGCCGTTTCTCTATAACGACAGCATCAAGAACCAGTCTTTCCGGCTTTGGGTTTGGTGCAGAATCTGCCCAATTTATATCGGGACGTTTTGCTGTATGCGCTGTAAATGGAATGGATTTCGCCTTTTTGGCGCGAGCATGTCTGCTCCCGTATTTATCAGATGTTTTCGCAGCCGACCGTCTGCACTCATCATCAACCAGTTTGTCATGGCAAATGGAATCAAATGCATACATTTCTTTGTTTGTGATATGTTCTTTCCATCTCATCGACGTACCATTGTGAACCAACTGTTCCCGTCTATGAGCACGGTGGATGGCATGGTTATTTATTCGCTCGACTCTGAGTAAGATGTTCAGAGGTAGGCTATTGAAAGTACGACATAGACTTACTGATACAAAGGTGCCCGAGATAGCGAAGGCAACTCGACATTCGCGTCTTCAATGGGAACAGAAGATAATACGTGGTTTTTACTTAGTGAAGAATACTTCGTTCGACGTGGTCCCGCAATGCCTTGCGATTGAAAGGCAGCATTCAATGCGGACGTTGCAGCATCCGCTGTTGTATTTTGCGTCAGCGACGGCGGTCCCGTTTCAGTGACCGTACTCTACACAAAGTTGCAAACAAAATATACGTGCACAAATACGATCAACTCACAGAAGACGATTCTTCCCTTGGCATATTGACAACAGAAGTGCCCGGTTCCAGGTCTTTCGACGATGATAAAGGCACATTCTCAAGTGCATTCGTATTGGTGGATTCAGATGACCGCCCTTCGGCTACTTCGCGAAACGCGAAAGTGGTTGCCAACGACTGGCGCAGATTGTTTGTGACCGGTGTAGCATCGCGGACCGACGTTTTCGCTGCTCCGACAGAAGGATCACGCGCCACGTCGAGGAGAGTGAATGCGCCAGTCATTGGTTCCGAGGGTTCCATATTATTAGTCGCTAGCACATTTTCGTGCCTTATCTCATCAGCTACAATTTCCAGTTCCGTAGCAGAACTAGGTTGGGTGTGCTGTACTGGCACAGCCACAGGTGATGTCTGCATGACATTGAATGTCAGTTGCAGTTGGACTGGATCCAATTCTTGCATTGCAGGTCTTGTAGGAGACATCCAAGAAGTTTGCACAACTGGACCAAAGGGTGTTTACACTGAAATGAATAGAAATCTCACTGTTCACATACAATCATTATGGTGTATTGGTTGCACATCAATACTTTGCAGTGCAGGCATATTGGACAATCTATGTTGTGCTGAGAAATCCAAATTTAAAAGTGGCATGAGTGCACAAACAAATGCTAGAACCAAAACACTGAAATTGAATGTCCAATGAATGACTTGAAGTGCTTAGTGATGTGGTAAGAAAAACTTACCCAAGAATGGAGAAAATGACCAACTGAGGCTTGCAGATCATTAGTCAGCATCATGATTATCACATTCAATGGCCATAGCCACACTTACTTGATGTCAAAGGCTGCCACAGATGCAAGTGAACCAAGGAAGGGGATCAGAGTGGTGGTCAATGGAAAGAAGGATTGCCTTTGTTCCAGTGAGAATGTTCCCACACATGCCAAAACAAAGACAAACATTGTAACCAAACTTTTCATCCTAAAGGGGCATTCAGAATTAGGACTAATTTTTAAGAAAGGAAGAAAACTGAGGTGGGAAACACGTCTTTGAGCAATGTGGACATCAGTGTTATTGATGAGACATGTGCGACAATAGTTGAAATTTTGTGGTCCCACATTAGACAGAGGTAACATTAAGATTATGCACATTAAGGTTACGCTCGGAAACCATATGGTGGCCTAGTATCGCCGAGGCCGCGTATTTTATGATTTGAGGCCGAGAAAGCTTCCAAAGATAGCAATTCCGAGCGCGCGCTCCCAACATGAACGAGTCATTGATCAGTAAGTGTCCTACCCGCAGTACACAACGTTCAATCCACAAGGCGCCATAAGATCCATTCACTATCACCCATCCGACTGCCGTTCAAACGTCGCTGTTTGCACTTGCCATCTTTTCTCGGTTTGATCCCTCGGGAAGGTTCATCGCAGCTGCAAAATTCGATGGGTCGACAGATATCTGGGATTTGGAGACTAGGTCGCCCATTCGATGTTTGAACGGACATGTCAAGTCTGTAACGAGCGTTGAGTGAGTACTAGACGTTGTATGACGGGTACGAAGCGATGTCGCTGATGTTCGTCCGCAGCTGGTCGAGAAACTCGCGGTTCGTCCTCACATCATCAAAAGATTGGAACGTGATTGTTTGGGATCTGGCATCTGAATGCGATCCGCCCCAGCGGTACACGACCGTGCGGTTCGATGCGCCTGTCGTATCGGCATCTTTTCATCCGAGAAATAGGTGTGTCTCCGCTGATTTGTTCGTGGCTCTGCGGCGTGACGGAGGTGTATCGTGTTTAGCAATATCATTCTGGCGCTGTTGAGTACAGGAGAAGCGTATGTTACCGATCTTAGGAAGGAGCATCGGTCTCGGGTGGAGCTTTGTGAGATGCATTCGCGTGAGGACATGTACGATGAGGCGCAGTCAAGTCGATCACGGTGCGCAAACGCGCCATTGCTACGCATAAATATACCGATTCCGTTAGATCCGCAATGACAGTCGCACGTTTTGACCCCTCGGGAAAGTACGTCTTCGTTGGGACGTCCGCGGGGACCATCCTTGTGTTCAACACACGAACAAAAACAGTGAGCTACTCATCACATTCATCCCTTCTCCTTTCCCCTCACCCAAACCTCTAGATGGTTGCGCGACTCAAAATAACCGGAGCAGGTGTCATCAAAGGACTAGATTTCGCCAAGTCAGGACGGTGAACATGTGTGTTCCTTGGCATATGTCATACAAAGTACTGACTAGCGCTATCTATTTCCACTCCTCACAGTCGCCTCGTCACCAATTCGTCCGATCGCACTCTACGCCAGTTTAGTCTCCCGACGTATCCTTCTCCAAATCAAGGATGTCCTGAGTTTGTGGAGCAGGAACTCGAGCCCACTCAAAGGTTCAACGATCCGATAAATAGGACAGCGTGGCATGCCATGTCGTACAGTCCAGATGGGGAATGGCTTGCTGGAGGTTAGTCTACTCTCTATCTCCGTTTGCCCACTGATGTTTGGTTATCAGGTGCTGCCGATCCAGCCGCGCACAAAATCTACATTTGGGACATCTCGAACGAAGGCCAGTTTGCAAGTGCGCTGGATGGTGGGAGGGAGCCTTTGATGCACCTACAGGTGATCTATGTCGCATATGGTCGTTTCTGTATCGAGATGGTTAACGTTCGCAGTGGCATCCGAAAAAATCATCCATTGCGTCGACTACGAATCAAGGCAACATTCTCATATGGCATTGTCCCCATCCAGAACGTTGGGGTGCGTTCGCGGGAGGGTTTGAAGAAGTAGATGAGAACATTGTCTACGAAGAGAAGGAAGACGAGTTCGACATTGTGAGTGTTGTTTTATTACGTTCTTGAGTCTTCGACAAGTAGACACATAGGAAGACGAAGAAGTGATAGCCGAACGAAAGCGAAGGGAAGAAGATGAGCCAATTGATGTTGACGGAACCGACGATGCCATCAATCAAGACCAGAATGGAACCATAGATGAGGATGCCGCCTGGGCCGACGAAGAACCTGATGCAGACACGGGCAGCTGGAAGTTAAAAACTATTATTAGGAGTGAATACGATTTATAGATCCAGGACATCGTATAGATGGTATGGGATGACAGAGTATCTACAAAACTTGTTTGTCTTCCCACAGATGTGCCTTTTTAGTTGGCTAATAGTTGGCTAGTTGCAACTTCACTGACTGCTGTCGAATCCGGCGGTCCATTAACGGTACTGGAAGGGAGCGCATCAAAACAAACGCCATCCGACTAGTGATATTAATGATGATATATGGGACACGAACATGAACGAATTACGCATACCAACATTGTACATCGAAATACATTAAGTACATGTGTAGATTATCCTTCCAGTAGGACCTCAAGCGCTGTCATGTTCTACACGGGACTATCGGGACTGCGTTTCATGTCGTCTTTCTCTGGTAGGCTGATACCGACGATGGTTGAGCTGTTACATGTTGTTGTCTCTGACCCGTATCCACGTTGATTTCTGAGGCGGCTGATGTCAACGGTCTTGCCAGTGTGGCTGTTCGACTGTGTCGCGCCCTGATCGCCCCATCTGTTGTGGCGCAGACGTCCGTTCAAATTCGCAAGTACAGCATTTGAGAAACTGGGAATAGTTAGTACGTGTCCAATAGTCAGAGAAATGTTGATATGTACACTTTGCTCATGATGACACCACTGATATGGAAGAATAAGCTCGGGAGATCATATAAAGGAAATATTTACTCACGGAATCAGATGAAGGAGGTTGGTGGGCATAGTCAAGAAGAGTATGAGTTCAAGGCATGCGGTAACGACAGTTACCGTTCCGGTCTCAACAACGTGTACGATGAGAGAAGTGCAGAGTGACAGTGTGTTTTCCGAGAAGGATTTAGTTCGGACACGGAGCAGCTGTGAAGAGGATGATGGTTGAGCATAACAGCGCGGCTTGTAAAGGCAGAACATACGATTATGATCATCGCAGCTGCGATCAAAAGGTCGCAGACGAAACTGCCAACCAACCATACCGTCACACCAGAATTGAACTTGGCAATCTGTGAAATGTCCGTGACGAATAGGTACTGATAGAACTCCAAATCAGTTAATCAGATTGCATAATTAATACTGAAACTTACGCGGATGCCGTTGACGATAGCGCTCAATCCTTGCATCAGTGATATCTAGATAGTTTTCATTAACAGATACTCTTATAGTACGTCAAGAGAACCCACCAGGATCACCAGGACGGAGATAAAGGTGGCAGGCTTGAAATACTTTCGGAACATCCAGATTCTCCTATGTCTATAGTCAGTAATCGGGTCATGAGATAATGCTGTGATCTTACCAGGCGAAGAATGTCTGTGAGATTATCGATACTAAGCCGAACAAGCCCATCAGTGAAGAGTTGGATGGATAAGGGAGTGTGAGCGTACCAAGTCCGTCAACAATCGGGATAGTGCAGCTCGACCAGGTGAATCCAGCGAGGACTGCCGGATTTCCCCATCCATTAACTAGTACGTGCCAAGCATAATGGGTGAAGAAAAATGTTTGTGCCGTGTCGATCACCAGAAGGCCATAGACTGAAATGCAACTTAAGCAAGGTCATGACCAGATCACAAACGGGGCTTACCCAATGCCTTCAACGTCCACCGCTCTTTTGGGAAAGAAATTTGAAATATATCTAGAGAATTAGCGTTCATGAGGTTCACCACCTGATCTCAATGATGACTTACAAGTTTGAGTTACTAAAATACCGAATAAACACCAGTTGAAGACTGCGCTGAAAAACTATGACGGCGATTTCAGCCCTTGTTAAACGATGCGCTCATCAGTGCGACTCACGATAGGGCCGGTGCTGTTATCAACAAGTCAGTCACGATCGCCAATGAAGACAGATGTAACACTGACAGAAGAACGAATTGAGAGGGATCGAATTGCGGCATTGTGCAGATGTCAATCGGCTGTGAAGAGTCGGTTGAGGCGGCCTGAAGAAGGCATGCTCATGCTTCGATATTTAAGTATCTGGAAGAGCATTTGCGAGATTATGGAGGTATGTACGTTAACTAAGACAAATATGGCTGCTACCTTTAGTTGCATTTGGGGTGACAAAGTTGCGAAATCTTACTTTAAGATTTCCCAGATTGGGCTAACCGGATATTAGGATGAGTTTGCCGTCCAAATGAAGGTGTAGTTCAATATGATGAATGAATCACGGCATTCTCTGGCAGCTCAAGCTTTCAAGCGATTGTTCAACTTGTCCTGAGCTCCAGTGGTAGCACATGTCTACATTGCCTACAGCATAGCACTACATGTGAGCACGGGAAAACAGTAGCCCGGACCGTTAGATTAAAAAGCGACGTCGTCCGGTTTGTCAGGGCCACGTTTGCATCCTCCCACTTACGTCTCAAAACATATCGTGCTCACGCCTCATATTTTCGTCATTGATGTTTTCAATCATATAATACATCGTTAGTTCCCAACGTTGTAACCCCCAGAGGTCATTTGCTTTCCTGGGCAAAATGATTCACGCATGTGGTGTTCTACTAGTCCTAGGGCACAAATGAAATTATAGTGTGGAATTCAAAAGACCCTGAGGTAGATATGTATTTATCAGACATTTGTATGTGCGAGATCCATATCCAATCTCGCTTGTGTATGCCAGATCCATGTCCAAATCTCGCTGTGCACTTCAACTTGCTAAATCGGCGTTCGAGATCAAATTAACTCCCATTATTGGACACCATGTCGTAACGCATTTCGAGTTCTCTGATGCATACAGTATCTTATGATGACATTCATCCAACAATGAATTTCAAACCTTTATTCCTGCTTTGGCTCTGGGTCATCGCGGACTATATCTCTTTTCTGCGGCAGACACGGCTGCGCGTCGATAGCAATCACAAGCAGCAAGCGAAGACGACACCAAATTGGCGGGCCGTCAACATCAATGCCGAGCACCCCGCCTCTCTCAAATTCCAAAACTTCTTTCTCCGAGCAGTTCGACAACCTTTATTCAGACGGGAGGAGTATGTCTGCGCTGGCGCTGCCTTTCGCCACTCTTCCGCCACCAAGTAGCAAGGGCGGTCGGCTAATTTGTGTGATTAATGATTGAAACATTACTTGTCCCGTTGACTTTATACGAGAACTAAATTTAGCGAGAACGCATTTGCATCGCAATTCCTGCTTTCGAACCTGCAGGATGTATCGATATTTGCTTTCTCCTTCGAACCAGACTTGAATAGCTGAGATTTTGCCGAAGCACGACGTTCGTCTGTTCTTAAGCATATGTTTGACGCCTTCTTCAAAGCATCTACCCTTCCCTTGAATATGTCAAAAACGCTGATCGGTTCTCTACATTCATTTTCAATCAACTCGTCAACCACCTTGCGCATTTCCACCATGCCAAGTAATTGGTCATAGTTGCATTCAAGTTTCCTGAGATGATATCCAGGGGTGTCATTGTTTCATCCATCCAATTCTCCCAATGACATTGGAAATCGTCCATCGCATCTTGAAATGCGGTCTGAGAACGTGCCTCATGAAAACAGAAAAGAGCAGAGCACAACGGCAGTGTTTAAAAGATGTGGACGAAAGGGCGTCGGAGGAGTGTCGATGTCGGTGTCATAGTGGTTGCTCCCCACGACCATGAGACCCAACACACGTCCAACGGGTCTCGTCAAAGCGTATCTTGTGGCATACAACTCCTTCTCTACCCTCAGCTGGTCCTTTCTCCTCCTCCGCACCCTCCACCACTTCCTCTCCGCCTCGCGTGAGCTCACCACCACCTACATCGCCGTCGGCCCCATCGTCACCTATGTCCAGACGACTGCTCTGCTCGAGGTCGTACACGTCCTGCTGGGCCTGGTGAGAAGCCCCATCCCCACCACCGTGATGCAAGTCTCCAGTCGCCTCTTCCTCGTCTGGGGGATCACAGAACGGTTCGCGACCGTACGTCCCCTGTAGCCCGTTGCCGTTCTTAGTCCTAATCCACGCCCTTTCATGCATAGTCCCAAGACCACCCGCTCTACGGAACTATGATCCTCGCGTGGTCTCTCACCGAAGTCATCCGCTATGCATTCTATGCCTTCTCCCTCCTGGGAAGCGAACCTCCTCAGTTGCTGACCTACCTCCGATACACCACCTTTTACGTACTATACCCCCTTGGCGCGGGGTCGGAGGCCTTTTTGATCCTGGCGTCCATACCGAAAGAGTTGTGGTTCAAAATAGGAACCATGTCCGTTTGGGTATTCGTGAGGATGGCTGCGTTCATACTTTGGTGGCCTGGTGAGTTGCGTAGTTGTCCAAACATACGTTTATGACCAATGGTGTTCCAACCGTCTAGGTTTGTATGTGATGTACACGCATATGATATACCAGAGGCGTAAAGTGTTGGGTGGGGGCGGCAAGTCAGTCAAATCAAGTGCGAAGAAAGTGCAGTAGGTATACACCCATCCACTCTACAGGTATACCTATTATAAACATTTCACGAACTTACCTTGCGTATCGTGTCAATAACTTGATTTTAAACAAGAGTACATTGTTACTTGTAAAATGAAGCTGATCACATGCTCATGACCCGCTTGCAACAATCTACTCTCGCACTCACGAACATTCCCGCATAGAATGCCAAGTCACAAACTCGGATACGATATAGATATACAGTTACATGAACAGGTGAGAACGACGTACAAATCAAGGCATACGAATGTACGAGGAAAATAGTTTGGGTAAGAGTTCGCGTATGGTCACGAAACTCCAATCTCAGACCAACTGGCCATAAGGATGCGGTTGCTACGACGAATGGTGGAAATTGGTACTGTTCTTCATCGCCAGAGACTTGAAGCACAACTGGAGATAATACGCACGTCGTCCTCAATCGATAACATATAACCACCTGATTCGCAAACATATCACATCACATACTTTGATCATATGAACAGATGCTGCGTAATTCAACTCGGTGGCGACGACAGCGAGTTAACAGAAATACCAGTCGGACAAGTAAAATGGTATTGTACGGAGGTAAAACGAGTGCAAGCGTCCCCCTCTTGTCGGATGAGCGACTGCCGCCCGTTGACGGCTGCCATGAAAGAGTTCACATATACTATGGGCGAGGTAAGAGGCATAATCCAGAGTGGCGAGGTAAATAATATTCACATCTTCCCAGACAAGCATAGAACGCGCTATAGAAAAGCATCTTTGGAGTTGCCACTACCTGATCGTCGATCAGGATGAGAATGTTGACGAAAAATTAATCTTCTTACCAAGACCACCACAGTAGTGGCACACAAACTGATTGAATTAGTTGCAATTCTTCATAAGACTGATTGAAACAATGAAAACCTTGTCATCCTTTAGAGGATGGAATTAGTACGAGGTACACCTAGGTCACAGGAGCGACTTACAGTCCAGTGCTAACAAGGAAAAATATCTGCTAAAAGCGTAAAGACGAATTCAGTTTAACACATAGTGCTGACCATTTTGTTGATCAAGCTGTCTGATCTACAGAAACAATCAATAATGCACGATGACCATAAGTAACCTAACACACTTGCGCAGTCCCGACCGAGATCGGTGCAAGAGTACAATGAAGCTGGACACATTCGTCACGTCGATAAAGGCTGATACCGAGTGTGTTGTCATTGTTAATGGCTATGGTAACAGTCTCAGTACATACAGAACAAAAGAGGAACTTGACCTTTTTACCGCGATTCTGATCAGTTGTTGGGTCATCTTCGTTCGCGTCCTGAAGGATAATTTATCTTGATTATGAGTATACAAAATCAGCTTACGAGACAATCACCCATGCTATTGTACAGGTCAGAGACGTGTGGCACCAGAACACGACACTCATACCCAAGTTGCAACCTCAGTTTTGTTGAGATATCAGCCTTGATTAATAATGCACGTCAGTAAATGTGACGCGTACCGCCTTGCACCAGGATCAAAGCGATGGTGAACAAGAAAAGCAATTTCCTCTTGCCAACTGCTCGCGGTCTTGATTTTCACAAATGAAATGAATTGTTTTGTACACTCACGTCGCCATATCCACAATGCATAGTAGCTTCGAAGCATAGTCGTAACCGCACAATATATAATAAATGATGGTTCAATGCTCACAACTGTACTAGGTTGCTGTTCAGGCCCTTTTGATGGATTAGCTGAGTCGGGAGAAAGTCGTGATAATAAAAGACAAACCGTACACATTCCTTCGACCTGCAACCCCCGTCGTAAGCTGTTGTTGCTACGTGGACAAACCAGGAACTCACTCGCGCAGACCTAAGATGGCTGAAATGAAACAAACGCAGTGGAAGGCTGTACCACGTACCATGTCAGGTAGCTCATTGTCGCGGGGTTGCTGATCAACATCAGATGTCGTAACATAACTTGGAAGGCGAAGAAGCTATAACAACTGACTAGTAGTTTGTTATCAAGTGAAAATACACTGAAGATCATATCGATTTAGTAATCAAGAAAATGTGCAGAAGGTGACTTACTGCTATGCGTAATCATAGACAGGTGCAACGCATCCAATACAACCAGCACTGTAACCAGTACCTTCAACCACAAGATGTCTTTTGGATATGCTAAATTATGTTAGCACAATCTATGACCCAAATATAATGATTTAAGCTCACAGTTGAAGTAATAAAAAGCTTGCACAAGCGTTATCCCATGGAGAACGGCGCCTATCAAGGCGCTGATGAGCATGACCCCCATTCTGTTACGTTCACGAAGTCATTAGCCTGAAAATAAAGTTCGTGCTGGTACCAACGCGTTATCCAAAGGCGGCTCTAATTCAGAGGCGATGATCCAGAGTGTCAAACCCATTCAGATGCGTGAAGAAACCAGCGAAAAAAAGAGCGAAAGGAATATTGTTGGCGATTTGTTGGGAAACTCTGCCTGTTATCTTGAGTTTATATTTGAGTCTTCAGGATCGTTTCAACCCTTCTACCGTAACCCCATCTGTCGTGCCAAGCTGATATGTGCCTCAAGGAAGGTAGCACGCGTAACTGCTGTGTACTGTCTGCATTAATCAGTATCCTGTGACACAGGAACATTGTAACAGTATAGTGCTTCCTGCTCGCAGTTCCCGGATTCGAATTTGGTTTGATACTTGTCAGGATTGCGTCCTGCAGGAGAAAATGAATGTTCAGTCTGACCAGTGGCAGCTTATTTAATAGCCGTGGGGAACCAATGTTTTTGCTAACTTCCATATTCGGCAGTTTTCACTTGGATCCTACAAAGTAGGGACGTACGCCGCCATGGTCAACGTGTGGCCGACACATGGAATGGCAACCCGTGGCCATTCGGAGTGGCCATGGATGACGGACAATGTATGGTACGCTTGCCAAAACGCATCCGCCACCAGGGTGACCAGGCCAGGCTGGCATGCTAACCGAACGGATCGCACGCGCTGGGTTTGAAAAGCGTGGCAACCACTGGGAGTGGCGTCGCTGGGAAAGGTGGACGCTCCAAGAAGATGGGTATCTCAGCAAATACAAATGAACAACTTTGCCCTATCCTTATAATCGCTCGAGTTATTTAATGTACATCGACCACACGGAAACAAACTAATTCAAAGCAAGCAAATCATGACACAGTAGGTATAGGAACCACTTTCCACCCATGAACTGCAATCCCGTTTGGAGATTGCCCAACAAAGTTGTTCTGTTTCCCTTGCGCACCCACAAAGGGCAGGTTGTATAGGACCGACGTGGTAGGCGTTGTCACGGCGGCTGTGCCAGACCGAGTCGCAGTGGATGCACCGCTCAAAATAGACGAAGCAACAGGCGGACTGACTGTCCTCGTCACTGAATCACCCGATCCGGATCCACCAGACAGGCCTCCCACCACGAGCTTGCCCAGAGCCTGAGGGCTGCTGTCGATGAATGCAATCGTAGGTCCCGCTACAACGCTGTTGGATGTCCGTTTGACGACATCATTGACGAGCGGCTGGCCGTCACGAGTGACGAAGAGCGCAACGGGACCATTGACCCCACCAGGGACGACGCATTGGGAGAGAGGGAGTACAATGGAATTGGAGACACCTCCCACCATCATCTGGCAGAAGAGCTGGCCTTGAGGTATAGATCCATTTATGGCGGATGATTGGAAGGTCAATGGTGTCCCTGGTCCTACGGCTCCCTTGTTCGTAATTGTGAGTGTGGGATTGGCTAGATAGATAACACATGTTAGTCATGCATGTTAAAGATGGTGATCTCGATGAGCGTACCTTGGATGCCCAGATCACACGGCCCGTTGAAAAAAGGAACGACCATAGCAAGAACTTCCTGGGGGCTGAAGGCAATATCGAACGCGCTAGGAACTGCAGATCCAGTCCCAGAAAGTATGTTTAATACTGTTTGGTGTCTTGCCTCCACGGTCAAAATCGAGCCCGCCGTCGTGAGCACAGACGGGTTCGAGATAAGGTGCGCAGCACCCAAGTACGCCGCTACACCGACGTTCTCAACGATCCGAGCCACGCGGGCCATGGTCGAGACACTCGAAAGGGTTGTACCAAAATTGAATTTGCAGCTTGTGATTGGTGTACTGCCAAAGCTTTTAATAGCAGCTTGCAGTGCCTGTGAATGGGTTTGTTCATCGCTTTGAATGCTGACAAACTGCTCCAAGGCAATCTGACTCGATATGAATCCGGCTGCTGTGAAATCCGCGTCCTGGAATTTGAATATGGCCTGAGAGTAGAATGCACTCTCGAGTTGTTCCAAGACGTCAGCGAATTCTATTGGAGACTATAAGGTGACCTCTATAATGCGATGAGTTGCCCACTTACTCAATACCAGGATATCGTTATTAGCACGTCTCGATAAGATCGGAGCTGCAGAGACCAAAAGGGAAAAGCCAACCAGGAACAGAAGAACATTACGGAGCATGGAAGAAGCTGTTGAATTCATGGCGCTGCCAATGGAACCGTAACTAGAAGATCCTGCTTCCTAAGTCGATGCAAGAGAACGAATGACCCGATAAAAAGACCAGGGGCGCTACCAGGCAAGCCCAAAGGATGGCTAGAAAAGGATGATGAGGATAGTTCTGTTGAAATGGGAGGGGGCTTACTGGGAAAGGTGGGAAGAAGAAGCGTGCTAACGGAACTTTCGGGACGGTTTATAAGGCAATCCCTATGGGGATGCGATGATAGTTCGTCAAGATGGCAATCACGTGGTGCCTGACCATCATACATCCCGAACAACGGAGCTGCAACCCACATCCATTTCCTATGTAATATTTCTGTTTCTTGCACATGTACGACGGGCAAGCATAGAAGGATGGCGCCTCCACTGTGAGGATGGCCCAGTCAGGAACCTGTGTAGCACAGCTCCCGGTGACTGCCAAAAACGTCACTGATAGGAGTCGATAATTATGTACTTTTGGAACGATGCGCAGGCAGTGCGCGGAACGATCGCCTACGGTCTTGCCAATGGCAACTGGCAAGACGGATTATGAAATTCGCTTACGTCATGTCATCATTGTCGACCGAGCGCCCATCCATCCCATTTCCAGTCTTAATGGTATCAAGCGCGAGTGTGAAAAGTGCTGCGAGCTGAAGAATGGAGCTGCTTTTATGTCTTACAGGCTTGGAAGGCATAATGGTCGTAGTACAGCGCAGGGCTATAAATAGCATATCGAAAATAGCGCCATGTTCAACAGGCGGCCGTAATTCCCTTCCCATGTCTGCCTCTCGGCCCATCGTCATCGTCACTGGCGCCAACGGGTCCGTTTTCTCTTGAGCTTTTTCCGTGCTCGGAATTGACAAAATCCCACCAACAGGGGAATAGGCTTGGGGATATGCAAACGACTGCTTTCCCAGCTATGTTCCACACATCCGAGTGATGCAGACCCTCAACCATTTGCTCAATCCTCCGTTGGCGATGATTCATCGTCCCCTTATGCCTCCTGCCATGGTATCACCCTCATCATGGCCTGTAGAAACATGAAACGCGCCGAGGCTGCCAGATTGGACGTGCTCCGTCACCTGGACGCACACATTGTTCATATGAAGACGCGACCGAATTATGACGGCCATGCTGAAAAATTCCAGAAAAACGTGGATATTGTCGTGATGCGGCTTGACCTTGGAGACTTGAGCTCGGTTTTCAGCTTTGCGGATGAGATGAAGTCCAAGTACATTCTTCAACTTCCCCCCCCCCACTTTCTTATTTTCTGATGCTTTAATCATCCTCAGGTATCGTTTCGTCTCCCATCTCATCTGTAACGCAGGATTTGCTAGCTTCGCTGGGATATACTGGCCATCAGCTATTAAACAGGTCCTCCTGGACCCATTGAACGCCGTCACAGCACCGACATTCTACTCGCAACACGTAGGGGAAGAAAGTGTGGATAGACTCGGGTGGGTTTGGCAGTGTAACTTTTTCGGCCACTTTGTCCTCGTATGTCCCCACATCAATCTCCCCTTCAGACAATTGATGGGTTCAATAGTTCCGAGCTCTTGAACCACTTTTGTTCAAATCGCCGTCAACATCCAGAGTGGTATGGATGTCCTCATTGGAAGCTTCTCCAACGCATTACAGCCCAGACGACTGGCAATGTAAGGCTACACCGCATTCATACGAATCAACAAAATATGAAATCGATCTGGTGGGAACCTTCCTGGATAGACTCGCGTTACAAGATTCCACCCATCAACGACCTCGGCACTTTATCGCCCAGCCTGGCGTATGCTCGACCAGTATCAGTGACGCTTTAGTGGGTCCGGCGCTGAACATGGTCAAGCTGTTATTGTTTTATCTCGTGCGTGGTTTCCATGCACCCTGTCATATCTGATTGCTAAGAGTTGATGCAGGTTCGACTTTGCGGTTCCCCTCATCACACTATTGCGCCCTTCAAGGCTGCCATTTCAGCAGTGCACATCGCTCTTGCGCCGCTTTTCTTTCTCACATTTTTGGATAATCCTCGTACTTCAAAAGCATCCTCTGGACCTCAGGAGAAGCGTCCTCCAGTCCGCATCGGATCTGAAACAGACAGATGGGGAGTCGAACATGTTGGGCAGACTCCGGTCAAGGAATGGAAAAGGTTCGAGATGGAAGCAGAATATCTATTAGCAAAATGCAATGCGTTGTATGAAAAAGTGAAGGACGCTCGGACGTCAGCTGAAGGTGATCAGACTTCGTAGATACCCAGTCATCTCATACCATCGCTGTCATGGATATATATATATATATTTCATAATGGTTTTTCAGGTTCTAGCTGCGATAGGGGAAAGTCTGAGACAGTCATGCGTTTCGGAAATCCTATAAAAGGACGTCAGTCTCTGCCGCTCTTTTTTCAGCCGCCCACTTCGACGACGCCCTTCGGTGTTCCTCACCTACCCTCCAGCATGTTCACCATGGCTCGAATTTCCTATCCGAAGACCACTTATCTCCACAACACCTATTCGAAATAGATGTACTACATCGCGTGCAGACACTAACGTCCCTTTATCTCATCTCCTATAAGCGCCACGTCATAAATATCTCCAAGAAAGCGTCAAGGTTATGTATACCCGTGGATTCCAAGTCGGTGATGACGACATTCGGAAAAGCGTTTGGGGCTCCTCAGGGATTCAAATGACTGGATGATTGTGCGAAATGAGTATACCACCGCCTTTCTAACCTCTTCAAAGCGGGACGCTCAGGCGGCGTTGTCTAGACCGGCAACTCTCGAATAGATGACGCCGCGTGCGATGGAAACTTGCTGGTAAGTCATGCTTTGCCATACATGCGCTGCTCCGACGCACGACGGCGGAAAAAACACGGTTCCTCCTATCTGTTCCACGAAAAATCGGGATCAGGCGAAATGACAGGGCAGGCTTACGCTTGACGATCTTCCTGGCGGGGATTGTCGCGAAACCCCATCTCTCGAGCGTGGTCAATTATTGACGGCGCTGCCGACAGAAGCGCCAAAGTTTCTAATATAACTAATGAGACACTTTTTCATCCTCATCGCGTGCTCTCTTAAAGAGGAGAGGTGTGAGCAATGGAAGATGCAAAAACATGGGTGATGAATCCGTGGTCTTTGAAGGAGAAATTGTGATGTGAGTACCAGACCCACCACGGCTTCGCGTTGCAAAATTACGAATCTCTTTAGCGGCGCTTTGGTGCCCCAGATCGGTCGTTGTTCCAGCCGAATTCGCCGTCTACCCTTCTTCAATTGTCATTGAAATGCGCTATTAGAAACGGATCCGGCCAAGGTGCTCGTATAGGCAGCCCTTGATGAGACACGCTCGCTAAACTTGGTGTCGATTATCTAGACCTTTACCACACAAGACCATGTCAATGCCAGGAGGCTCGACTGGGGTGGCGAACTCATTCGCAGGCACGGGCTTGATGTTGGTGACCTCGGCCTTCCGTTCTGGCATAATTGGAGACGTTATTATAGTGGTGATATTATTTTGAACCGTGACTATATAATGCACGTTTAAGCTAGAGCGAGCATTATCGTCAACGCCTATCAGTATAACATACCTCTAATGTCAGCAGTGGGAGCAATCCTTTTATTTAGTGCCTGTGAAGCATCAGGAAAACTCTCAGGGACTTGGAAATGACTTTTGTGTATTGGGTGAGCATTTAATAAAGTAATCATATTTAAGACATAAAAAGTCAGTCAAGTCATTCAGGGTTTTCCTGATAAAAGTGAGGAAGGGCACGGCGAGACGAGAGTAGATTGTGCAGCAATATTCTCCAAAGGACAAGAGCAGTGATGTCCAAACTAGACCATCTTCAACCCAAGGGTATGGCGATAACGCACGATATGTGTCAGGAAGGGATTGCGTATTATCTACGCAGAAAGTTTAAATATAATTGAAGAGCGCGACATTCGGATCTCGCATGCGAGAGTACATTATGCCCTCCTGTCGATTTGGTTAATTCAAAGAGTGCCTGAAACGCATAACTATGAGCAAGTAAACGACTCCGTTTATTCGAGGCGCCCAGTTCAGTACATTTTTTTCTTTCTAAAATACATTTGACAAGTTAGGTTTGACTTCGCGCTCGGTTGATATCGTCCAAAATCGATTTCGCCCCGCTCTCCAAAAGCGCCTTGGCCACCTCGACCCCAATCTCTTCCGCCTCGCCCGGAGACGCCACATCACGCGTCAGCGTCTTTTCGACGTGGTTCCGGCCGTCAATCGAGGTGACGCACGCCAACAGAGTCAACGACGCGCCGCGCCCGTTCTCATTCTCCTTCACCGCACTCTCCACGCCCACGGGCACACTACACCCGCCCTCCAACACCCTGAGACACGCCCTTTCAGCCAGACACCGGTACTCTGTCTGCCAGTGCGTCAATCGGGCACACAGCGCCCGCGCCTCGGCGTCGTCGCTCCTGATCTCAACCCCAAGAGCGCCCTGGGAAACGGCGTGCAGGAGAATGGGCGAAGAAAGATCTGCAGTGATGCGGTGACCCATACCGAGCCGGACAAGCCCTGCTTTCGCGAGGATAAGGGCAGAGTAGGGACCGCTGGGGTCGTCCAGCTTGGCCAGCCGGGTGTTTCTGTTGTGGGGGGGGGGGGGGGGGGAATCATCTCTCTCAATATTCATAGCAACAGGGAAAAGAGCCTACAAATTTCCTCGCTAAACCCCAAATTTAGTTAAAGCGCCACAAAAAATGTGGGGACTTACGACATCCACAAATTCCAAAACACCTTCAAACCTTCTGCTCAACTGCGCCACCCTCCTCACACTACTCGTGCCTACCTTACTTCCCTTTGGAAGATCGTCCAGACATTTCCACTCACCCTCCATCCCCTTCTTCACGACCAACACGTCCGCAGGGTCCTCCCGTTCCAATATGGCGCCGATCTCGCACCCGGGGGGTAACGTGGTGGGGACGTCCTTGAGCGAATGGACGAGCATGTCTACTTGGCGGTCCAACAGCGCGACTTCGAGTTCCTTGGTCCAGAGAGACTTGCCCCCGAGGAGGTAGAGTGCCTGTGTCTGGTTCTTGTCCCCCGCGGTGGACATGAAGATGGTGGTGAAGGTGGATGGATCGGATGGGCTGGGAGGGTAGAGTTGCTGGAGAGCGGTGAGGACGAGGTTTGTTTGGATCTGTGCGAGCTGCGAGGCACGAGAGGCGAGGACGAATGTGCGAGCGGGACTCGAGGACTGCAGGGACGTGGCCATTGAAGTGTATTTAGCGTGTGATCCCACGCAAGCCTTTGTATCATCGCAACTCATCGCATCACAACATCACCACATCATCACCATCAGCTCTCTTACTCTTCCCCTTCCCCGGCCCCTCATCCTCCTCTGCTCCAATCTCTTCAAACACCAATGCCCCTTGCTGTTCCTTCAACCACTGTACACTCCGCTTTTCGTCCATAAAGTAGGTATACGCTCTCCTTAGATCCTCCACATCCACACGATCCGACTTGCGCTTGCGCGCGACAACCTGAGCACACGAGATCAAGTTGAGCGCGTACCGGAGCGTAGTCTGGAGCGCCATTGAAGTCAAAACGGTCTGTGCATCCGGCGTGAGCGTCACATCCTCTTCTTGGCACCTTGTTTTCCGTAAATTAAGGAATTTGAAAAGGATATGTGAGGGTGATTAGGAATTTACCGGATTTGGATAATCTGTTCAACGTCCTCCTCTGCGTAAGGCTGGGTACTGACTATCAGCACGCGGTCTAGCAGGTCAATGGGTAAGCCATGGGGGCTGCGGAAGCGCGTCCCTCGGATCCGTGCCATGCCACGATTTGAAGCCATAATAACAAGGGGAGCGAGTTCGTTCTCAAGCGCACGGTTGAGGAACGAGAAACATTCGATATCAAGCATGTGCACTTCATCAATGAAAAGAACCTCATAGGATCAAACGGCTGTCAGGACCAATCATTTGCACAAAAGTTTGAGCAAGACACGAACTCCGGGCACGATCTCGGCCTTTCCTTCCTCTCTCCATTCTGCGACTTTGGTATCGATCTGGCTGCGTAGCTCTGGCTTGATTTCACCCGTGTCGCCTGCAAAGAGAGCCAAGAAGCCCTGGGTGCGTGAGTTGATGACATCAATCTCGTGTAGCGTCACAGTGTGAACAACTTCTTTGCGTTTTTGAATTTCGCCCTCGGGGCATTGTACAAATTTTGTCTAGACAAAGTGTCGAGTGTTTAGACTGGAATTAAAAAGAAAGGGAGGCGAGAGAGAGAGAGAGGATACGTGCGTCTGCGCCCATTGCATCATAGTCCCTCGACCGAGCAAAAGAACGACCAAGCTTGGTGATCTTGCCCGACGTTTTGTCGATCGCAATCACATCGCCTGCCAGCACCTTTTCTTTTGAAAGGGCATCAATCATTTTTGTTCCAAGATCATATATCGTCTCCATATCCGTCGTTTTGATTGTCAGCTTGCCTGTCTTTGTAGCCTAAATAAAAATAAAAATAAAAAACGGACCGTCAGGGTCCACGAAAGCGGCGCGATACACAAGGAAAAACTCACGTACGCCAGTAAGACTTCTGTCAATTTGGATTTCGATCACTTCTCCCTCGACGATTTCTGTTTCTTCTTTTATCCGCACGCCAATGCTGCGGCGGAAGGCTTGGGTGAGGGCTTCGGTTTTGGACATGGATAGTGAGAAGACTTCGCTGGCGGCGATCATGGTGAAGGGGACGTCTGACCCCAGTGTTTGTGCCATACCTATCGTGACCGGTCCATGGTAAAAAAAGCGTTGGAGAGAAGGGAGGAACACCCACCCATAGCAATGGCTGTTTTGCCAGTCGAGGGTGGACCGGCAAATAGCATGGCGCGTCCGGCAATCCTGCCCTCTTGGACCATTTTGAGGATCATCCCCGCTGCCTTGCGTGCCTTGGCTTGGCCGACCATGCCCTGTGCGTTTTTACGCGGTTCAAGCCTGTCGTCGAGGCCGAGACCACGGATGTGGGAGTGGGCGCCTGCAAGACAAGTTATACTCCTCCCGACCAGATAGAAGCACAGACAAGCAGACCAATGCGCTCCATTTTTGTAATGTCGCGGAGCTCTGCGTTGGCGGTCGATATCTGCATGGCTGGTACAAGTTGAGACAGGCGTGAGTAAATACGCGACATCAGATACGCCGACTATTCCGCCCTTTTCTTCTTTTTCGGCGCCTCGCCTTCCTTTTGCGCCTTTTTCTTGGCCCTTTTCTCCTCCTCTTTCGCTGCCTTTTTCTGCTCCTCTTTCCTTGCCCTTTTCTCCTCCTCGCTCGTTGTCTCTTTCCCCACATCCACATCCATCTCCTGCCCGCTCTCCCGCCTCTTTCGCTTCTTCTCCTTCTCCTTTTTACTCTCCTCCTCCTCCCCGTCAACCTCCATCGTCTCTTCACCCTTCTCCTTCTCCTTCTCCGCCTTCTTCTTTGCCTTCTTCTCCTCCTTGGCCCTCCTCTTTTCCTCCTTCACGTCCAACGCCGCCTTGACCGCAACCTCCACCGCAATCCTCTCTCTGCGTAGACACAAACTCCACCGCATCCCCCTGCGCATTATACGTCCTCGTCTCTCCCTTCATCTCATACTTTTGCTGCTGCCTCTTCCCCTGTTCGCCAAACCTCCGCACAGTACCCATCTCACTCTGCTCCTCAAGCGCACGCAGCCGCGCCTCGAGCTTCGCCCGGTTCTCCAGCCCTATCGAAGGCGCGGCCGGATCCGACTTGCCGTCCGCGTCCGTAAGCGCGTCCACGCGGATCGCCAACGCACTCTTGGTCGCCACCATCCGCGCCATCTTGCCCTTGAGCTTGGGCGACGCCTGGCCGATCAGGGACGCGTGGTAGATGAGCCCGTACTTGGGTGTGTCGTGCTTCGTCTTGAGCGCCCGGAACAGCGCCTTTTCTGCCCCAAGGATCTGCACCGTGCTCGCCGGGAACTTGGCCAGACTGAGTAGGCTCCCGGCGTGGCTGATCAGCCTCGCTCCCACGAGCTCGCCCACGATCGCCGTCAGGTTTGGAGCGATGGCGTTCATCCTGTTGCGGAGGTAATCGTACAGCTGCGCCCGATACGCGGATATGGAGATGATCTGGTCACACAAAGAGTGTATGTGCGCCATGTCCGAGTCGGAGATTTCGGTTCCCATTGAGATTTCGGCGGCGGCTTTGACGACAGCTTCGAGCTCCTCTGGGAGGACCTCTGCAAAGGATGTTTTTGATGCGTTGGTTCGAAAACCTGTCGAGCACGGTAAGAGCTGAAATTGGGGGAGGGGAGTGGGGACTTACCCATGGTTCGGAGAACTTTTGCATAGGCCAAGTTGTCCGTTATAATTTTACCTAGTTCTGGGAAATGCCAGCCATACCATTCCTGAAACCAAGCGTCAGTCCGGTAAAAGGGCGAGAGAGGACACGCAACGTCACGCAACCTTCACTCTCATAGCGTAAATATTGATTTCCTTGTCTAGATCGTCGAGTAGGGCGATAGCCTGTACAATCATCGTGTCCACTTTGTCGGGCGAAAACTTGAGTTTGAATCTGCAAAGAGAGAGAGTGTGTGCAGGTTCAATGTCGTGTGTGTGTGTATTGGGTGGGTACGCACCTCGATAGCGAATGTGAAAGACCCAAGCTCATCGTCGCTAGATCCTTTGGGTCCAGCCCATCCAGCAGCGCAGCCAGCTGGCCACGAATACCCCTCCACAAGTCCCTTTGGTCGCCGTCGGCCGTGACGGCGTTGACTTTGATACTGAGCTTTTTAGATATCGAATGTGCTGCCGATCGTCATTAACAGGGCCACGAGAGCTCCATCACGCTGGACACAACTCACCTAGATGTGGGTCGACAACGACAAGCTGCTCCTTGCCTTTGCCCTTGCCCAAAACTTGGTCGGTTAAAAACTTTTTGAGGCCCTTGCCCAGTTTCCCATTTTGGAGTGCGGTGATGTCTTCGACGGCAGATGCAGTCGAGGTGAAGCGGTGCAGCGCTTTGAGCTTGAGCCTGCCAGCGCCAGCGGGAATGAGGTGGGGACGGAGATGGGTGGGAGAGAGAGCGACATACAACTTGTTCGCGCTCTCCGGCGACTCAAACTCCTTCCAGAGGTCTGCGCTCTCTAGTTTTGCGGCGTCTGTGACTTTGAAAAGGCAGTAGCCCATTGCGGTCTCGTACAGCACGAGCATGTTTGGGCGACCGACCGAGCTTTCGATGAGAAACGGGGAAGGGATCAGCGTGTGAACAACCTTCCATACATGGTATCTAGGAATCACTCGTCGTCGCTATCGTCGCTGGTCGACGAGTCGTCATCGCTGAGCCCAGCAACGCCGCGCGCATAGTCGTTCAGCGACATCGGCGCTCCCAGCCTCAGCATCCTCCTCATCTTCGTCATCCTCCTCCATCTCCGCCATCTGCTGGTTCAGCTCCGCCTCAATATCATCATCGTCCATCTCCACCCCGTCACCAAAGAAATCATCGCCCTCCATCATAGCCTCAGGATCCACCTCATCCCATTCAGACTCCGTTTCCGCGCCTTCGCCACCAGAGGGTAAATCATCCTCCGTCTGCTGACCAATCACAGCCGCAAGCGGTCGACTGGACGACGAGGACGACGTCGAGGAAGACGCAGAGGGTACCAGAGGCGGTGGCACAACAGACGAGGACGTGCCAGGCAGGGCGAGTCCACTGGAAACAGGCGCCACAGGAGACATCTTGCGCGTCCGTTTCGCAGGCTTGCCAAACTCGAGCACTTCTTCATCTGCATCAGACAGATGGACTGGCTCTGGCTCCCGTTTCCTCGACGGCTTACTATGCGCTGGTGCAGGTTCTGGTTCTGGTTCTGGTGCTTGTGGTTGTGGTTGTGGTTGTGGTTGTTGTGGCTGTGGAGACGGTACGGAAGCAGGAGCAAGTGCGGGAGTGGGCGCTCGTGCTGGAACTGGCACTGACACTTGTTTGGATTTCAAAGTCGGTGGCTTGACCGCAGATTTGGTGGAGGGACGTGGGACAGCCGATGCCTTGCCTTTGCCTTTAGCCGATGACTTGTCAGTCCGCTGAGGCTCAGGCTCCTTCCGCTGAGGTTGATGCTCCTTTGCTGGAACTTTCGCCGCCGCCTTTACCTGGGCCTTGGGCCGCGGCGGTGCTTGTTTCGGTGGCGGAGTGGGAACTATAAGCTCTTCCAGCGTATCCTCTTCTTCTTCTTCCTCGCGCCCGTACGCTACATGTTTCGGTACAATCTCGTCAAAGTCGTCTTCTCCCTCTGCATCCGCGTCGGGGTTGGCCAGGTCCAGCAAATCCTTTTCCAACTGCGCTTCCAGGTCATCCTTCACCTTGAGAGGTTTGGGTGATGCAGCTAAGGAAAAAAGCATAAGAGGAGGGATTAAGTACAAGGGTCTAAATGCGCACGGGGGGGCGGACGTGTTGCGGTGTGCTTCCGCTCATGCTTCAGCGCCGCATGCGAATCCAGTTTCTCTAGCGTGAACGTCTAATAATGGATATCAGACTTGTCCGGGCTAGTCGGACGAAAGAAAAAAGACACACTCACACCGAGTTCCTCATCATAAACAAGCACACAATCCCACTCCTTGGCTACATTTTCAGACCCATGAAAGACATGTGTTTCACCGCTCTACCAGGCAGGTAAACCCCTGTCGGCCCTGGTGTGGTACAGTCCCTCTTACCTGTTTGCTGGGATATTCGACGGTGATCATCGTCGAGTCTGATGTCTTGCGAATGTCTATGCCTCCTGGCTTGTCCCGGTCGATCGAGTTTGGCTTGAAGTTGTCTGTGGACCTATCAGATGGGAAACTTCGCACAACACGGGGCACTCACAGCGAAAGGCATAGAAATCGCGGTCCGGGAGGCGCTTTGCAGGAGCAGAGAGCTTGTTCTCGCCATTGTTCTTGCGGGCCTTGAGTGCGCGTCTGAGGGAGGTGCCGATGTTGAGTTGGTGGGCGCCATGGACGGGCAACCAGGAGGAGGCCATGGTGGACCAGCTGAGCGCGAGGCCATGTGGTTATGCTGCTGACGTAATCCGCCACCCATACAAGGGCATGCTATATATGGTCCTTTTGCCTTTTTCGGTCTCTGCTGCTCTCCGCGGCCTCGCCTGCCTTTCGCTTCCTCTGCGCCTTTTCCTCCACCGTCGCCGCCGCCAGCTCGCTGGGCGCTACGAATGCTTCCGCCCGTTGCGCTTGTCGCTTGGCGCTCGCTTCTGCTTGCTGTGCCCCGGTCAGTTATCAATATATCATCTCACAGCCACGCCAAACAAGTACCTTTTGTTTGCGTTTCGCCTCCTCCCTTGCCGCCTTTTCGTGCGGCTTGAGAAAGTACTCCCCAGACTCGAGCTGCAGATCCACCTTGCGTGGCGGCTGCGGTGGTGGGAACGGCGTGTACACCTTTTTCTTGGGCTTCTCTTCGTTATCCAATCCACTGGCCTTCCTTGCCTCATCTTTCCGGGCGATCGCTTCGTTCTTCCGTGCGGTCTTCTCGGAGGTTTTGAGATGCCGTCTCCGGAACTGCGGCAAAAACCGGTCCCACGGTTCATTGGCGAGTTTCGGGTCCTTGGCCAGCTCGCGTTTGATCATGAGTTCCTGTACCCCGCGTGTGTGAGTGAAGGCATGGTGACATAAGGGATGACGTGCTTTTATCCGGTATATCGGGTGGATGTTTTTCATGCAGTCGAGAACTATCCGTCTGACTTCCTTGAGAGACTTGTGCGGTCCCATAACGCTCACCGTGCTTCCTTGCACGAGCACGTAGCATCCAGCGAGCAACTCGATGGCCTGATTATATATATATTTGGTCAATACCCGGTAACAGATCACAAGATCCGCACCTTGAGCGTACTCCCATCGGGTCCTATAATTCTCTGCCTTCGCTTAACATACCTCTCTTTATTCTGGACCAGGTTCCCAATCTTGATAATGTCACATGTAATATTATCCTCCAGAATCTTGACAGCCTGATTGATCGCCACGCCTCTTGCAAGTAGTTTGATCATATCACGAGCTTTGAGGATGATATAGGGATCAAACGTCTTTCGCGTCGTCCGCACAGACATGGAGCCGTTCACAAGGTCAAGCGTGCACGCAACTCCCTGCACACGCGTGAGCACCAATGCGAACGTGGAGCGATAACACCAACATGCGTATCCAATGCTTTAGTAACAGCACTCCACACCTCGCGGAGGTACTTTTCTCGATACTTGGGAAACAGGGTCGCAAACGACGACTCTTCCGCAAATGGCCCCGCCTTGTTGTCTTCCGGCACAAACGGGTCGATTTTCCACTACACGTATCAGAGACCGCAGGTATCCCTGGACAGACAAGGCTCACACTGGACATGATCAATGAACGATGCGGCAGCGCAGACGGAAGCGCTTACTGGTCGATATCATCCGTGTCCCATGCTGTATGGTATCAGCAAGACGAGCACAAGGCACCCAATTACACACGCACGCTTGTCCCTTCTGTGGCTCTTGTTCTTCTTGACGTCGGACATAATGTATGATAGAGAGAGAGAGAGAGTATGGGTATTTGTACATGTTATGCAGCACGCGATGTGCCAAACAAAACGCCTTTTGCCCGCCGGACGCCGTGATGGACAGCGGCGGCGAGCTTTCGTACGACGACTCTGTGCCATACGAAGACCAAGTCTCCCTTGCAGAACGCATCGGCTCAACCAAAGTCTACCTGCTCGCAGATGCAACCACCGACGTGGAAAATGATGCAGCCGAGGGCGAGGACATGGACACCGACCAAGGTACGCCTTTGTCCGCGCCCCGTATACTCTGGCGAGTTTCTCAACAGACGGGACAGACCCCTCTCTCCGGCCCAACGCCATCCTCCTTCACGGCCCACCCATCGCCCACCTTCCCACCGCCCGCATATTCGAGTACGCAGCCCACTTTGACGTCCGTCCGCTCGCCCTCGAATGGATAGACGACAAGACGTGCATTTTTGTCTTTCCCTCCAGATCAGCCGCCCGCTCCGCATTTGTCGCCCTCGAAAAGCCGAGCGCAGTCGCGTCGCCCCCCACCGACCCCACTGCAACAACAGCAACGACGACGACAATGGATGCACGCCCGATCCCCAGTCGCGTTGTGGCCCCCCGAGGACAGAATTCATCACAGCCTTGGCGTGGGACAGGGTCTTAGTAGAGGCATGCTCAGCATGCGCTGGGCGCGTGTAGACGACAAGAAGAAGAGAAACGCGAAGCGGGAGAGCGCATTCTACAGAAAGCATGGTGCTGACGCGGGAAAGGAGAGTGCCAGCTTTGACGTCGTATCTGCCAGCGTGGCCGTCGCTGCCGCCGAAGTTGCGGGTGGCGCACAAGGCAGTTTGGCGCAGAGGCTGGCAGCGGTTGGAGATACGCTAGAAGAGCGAATCGAGATGGATGGCGAGGGTGATGCCGTCGCCGAAGTGGAAGGTGTGCGGGAGTGGGATCGCGGAAAGCCCGGTGTGCTGGAGGACCGGGTATTGGCGTCGTCGAGAAAGAGGAAACGCGGGAAGAAAGACGACTTGGACTGAGTTTCTGGGCGACGATTTGGACGGAGAAGAAAATGGCGTCGTTGTGGAGGCGAGCGCGCCGTCAAAGATGCGGTCAGACTATATAGCTGAGGACGGTCGGACGGTGATTGGCTCTGCGGATGGGGCTGGGTTGGTCGAGAGGATCACGTCCCGATTGCCGAGATGGACGAGGACGGGTGGGCGGAGAGGCGAAGCTGGGGAGGAGGAAGTCAGGAGCCGAAGACGAGGCGGACGAGGACAACGAAGGATGAGAGGGCAGAGAGCGCAAACGAGCCGCCTCGCAAGAAAACGCGAGAAGAGCTGGACGACGAGCTGGATGCGTTTCTAAACGACAGGGATTGATATTGAGCATGTATTCTACGCCGTACAATCCATTTCACGTCTTTTTATCTTTCCCCGCGCCTCCTCGTCCAAGCGAGTATCCCACCGTTCCGACCATAACCAACACCGCCCCTGTCCACATCATCCCCGCATTAACTTCAACTGGTCGAGCCGCCACAACGGTGACGCTCAGCACCAGGCTCGTCGCCTTGCGCACGACCAGGACGAGCGTCACCGTCAACGCACTCACGCGCGTCGTAAGCCTGTTCACACCTGCCACGCAGACAAGCTGGGTGAGCGTGTTGAGCGCGAGAGGGACATACACCGTTGGAATCCGGACAGTGTGCGGCGAAAGCTCGAGCGTTGGAGACGAGGAGGAGTGTATGGCGCGTAACTGGGACGAAATGTCTTTTCGGTTAAAGATAAACAGGGGCAGGGAGAAGAAGTGGAGGTAGAACATGGATTCTTGCCATGGCTTAGAGGTGCTAGGAGCGTGAGTATAAGTCGAGTAGGTCCAATCTTGCACGAGTCCCAACAGCCCCGAGAGGAGTAAAGCGAGAGAAAGGATGCTTATCCCGGTCGCGTACGTATACGCGTCTGTGGTATACGTTGACGTCGATGTTGACGCCGAAAGCGTCGTCAGCGCGACACCCGCCGTCACCAGCAACACCGACGCCACCTGTACCGAGGTATACTTCTTGCCCACTATCCAGCCCAGAATCATACTCACGATCAAGCCGCCACTTCTGAATATGATATGGACGGTCATGGGTATGCGGTATGCGAATGCGGCGTTGTTGAGGAGCGAGATCAAGTAGAAAAGACCGACTTGGACGAGGTACGGTGTCAGAGGCACTGTTCGCGGCTTGAGGCGTGGCCCGGAGGAGGTCCATGTCAGGTGGTGCGGCAGCCCGTACAGCGACACGACAACAAACTGCGAAAACGTGATGACGGACCCAAACCCAGCGTGTGTCGATGTGAGCTGCTCGAGCGTCACCGCATTGCTGCATTGCGATGATCAGTGCCAGGTCATTGCTCGCAAGCCCGACTTGCCTGCAGCACCCACCAAAAACAAGGAGCAAGGTCGACGGCCAGTCCATGGCAAAAACAGAATGACCACCGCAGGGGTCGAACCTGCAATCTCCTGATTCGTAGTCAGACGCGATGCCATTTCGCCAGGCGGCCCTGATAACTCTGCCTTACGTCCTTCACAGATTCTCGTCATCTCACCTCACCACGCCGATTAGATTTGAGTCGACACCTGCATCGCAGCTGCCAATGGCACCTCGTCCCTGCGCACTATGCCAGAATGCCAAAGCCATCCTCAAGCGGCCCAAAACCGGCCAGCAGATCTGCCGCGAATGCTTCTTCTACGTTTTCGAGACAGAGGTCCACAACACCATCACCGAGGCCAAGCTGTTCAAACCACGAGATAGAGTAGCTATCGGTGCCTCGGGTGGAAAAGGTGTCTGTCCCACCCCCCGTCAATCTATTCTCAGGGTTGCTCATATGACGGCCAGACTCGACGGTACTGGCCTATGTGATGAAAACGCTCAACGAGCGATACAGCTATGGTCTAGAGCTATTCTTGCTCTCCATAGACGAAGGCATCACAGGATATAGAGACGACTCGTTGGAGGTTAGGTTGCCCCGTCTACCTCCACCCACGCCGTCATCCCTGACACTCAACTAGACAGTTAAACGGAACCAACAGCAATACAACATGCCCCTCAAAATCCTCTCCTATGACGAGCTGTACGGATGGACGATGGACGCCATCGTCGCCCAGATTGGAAAAAAGAACAATTGCACGTTCTGCGGCGTGTTCCGTCGCCAAGCCCTGGACCGCGGTGCGGCGATGCTCAACGTCGACCACATCGTCACCGGCCACAACGCAGATGACATTGCCGAAACCGTGCTCATGAACAGTTGAGTTTCTCTCTCTCTCTCTCTCTCTCTCTTTCACGGCACCCAACGTCTTTCGCTGACTTGTAAAACAATCTAGTCATGCGAGGCGACATTGCCCGTCTTGGCCGCTGCACCCTGATATGCACACAAGGCGAAGACACCATCAAGCGCTCTAAACCCTTCAAATACGCGTACGAAAAAGAGATCGTCATGTACGCCTACTTTAAGAAACTCGACTACTTTTCCACAGAGTGTATCTACTCCCCTGACGCGTATCGGGGCCATGCACGAGCCTTTTTAAAGGACTTGGAGGCAGCAAGGCCGAGTGCCATCATTGATATCATACATTCAGGAGAAGCCTGGGCAGTCAAGGAGGAGATTAAAGCGACCCAAAAGGCGCAGCGTACGTTTTTGCTCTAATCTTATCGTGTCATACTGACGGCTCTTTTTTCTTTTTTCTCTCTTTTTTTTGTTTTCTCTTTTTTTTTTTTTGGCAGAGACGTGTAAACGGTGTGGGTACATGTCGAGTAACGACCTGTGCAAGGCCTGCACGCTGCTCGAAGGACTGGAACGAGGGATTGCCAATGTTGGAGTGGTAAGCTCTCGGATTGCAATGCAGTTGGTTCCCGGCTGACCTGGTGTAGTCTGAACGCGCAAAGAAGAAACTAGAAGCAGAGGGTCCTCTGCCGGAAAACTTGCGGACTATTCCGTTCTTTAACCTCCCGTCCCAGCCGCCAAACGGCCGTCCCGCAGTCGTCATCGACCCTTCGTCATGATACTCTCGCTTCGACGCTATACCATATATCGTTAGCATAACAATATACTTATTGTTAATAATATCTTATACAAACCCAGCCCAAATAGTAATTATCAAAAAGCATTTAACGATACAGATATGAATATAAGGGCATAATCGATGGAGGCAAAACACATACATAAATAGCAAAAGACGTGCACTTTTTAAAAAAAAAGAGTCAAAAAGCAATGTATGGCGTTCATTCTACAATTTTGATGATCACTGTTGACCCATGCGAAAGCGGACCATCGTCGACAAAGACCTCTGGAGCCCTTTCGAATGACAGGACCCGCTGGTCATCACTCGGAGATCCAATCCACGGCTTTGCGATTCCCTCCAGTGCCAGCTTCAACACGGCCGCAATGCTCTCGGATATGTCCTGCCCTTCCCAATCCACATCTTGAGCAGTACTGACCCATGCATAGCCTACCCTTTTCTCTCCGGCCAAACCTCCACCAGACTTTCCGGGGCTGTTGGGTCCCTCATCTTTAGGCCCGCTGAATGGCTTGCCGCCCATCCTCAACGATCGGACCCCTGCCTTGAACAGATCGCTCGCACTGGGTACGACACGGCCTGGCGAGTCCCCGACTAATGTGGTAAATTGCGCATAGCCCTTTGAACCCCTCTTGCTTAAAGTCCTAGGACCGCTCGTCCCAGGTGACGATGATTTGAGAACCCGTTCAGCAGCCTCCCATATCTCCTTGCCCCCAACCGTGTCAAGCACAGCGTCAATCACGTCTCCAGTCTTTCCACAGCCTCTCCAAGACGCGCACGACCGCACTACGACCCTCGTCCCCGCCACCCTCCATCCCATCATCAAAGATGATCTCATCACACCCCCACGCCCGAGCCCGCTCCTCGACAGCGGCCATGTACGTGTCGCCCTCCTCGCTTTCAGCTGGATAAGGACAGGGCACATGAATGGACACGTTCCAACCCTTGGCGACTAGCAGCCGTACAGCCATCGCACCTGGGCCGTCGTGTCCACGCAATACAAGTGCCCGCCGTCGTCTTCCCGTTTGATGATCCACTTCTGGGCTCTTGGGGCTAGACATGATTCGGTGGCTTCCCGTAACCATTTTGTTGATATCCTTTGTTGCTGAAGGCGAGAACGCGTATACAAACGTACGTACGGCCCTGTAAGCAGGCACACCGCAAAGAGGCAACAGAGCAAGTTCTTCCAGTGTCAATCCCCATGCTGGCGTTCTTGTCGTTGTCGTCGAGGACCTGCGCTCGGGTTGTTTTCCAAGCGCCTTGAGCGACATACCCGTCATCTTGGGGTGGGGAACGCGATGCACCCGACGTTTGTCCACAACGATGAACTCTGAAAGAGCGCCAGCCTGGGCACCGTCAGAACGTTATCAAACCTTGTGAAACAGCAATGCACCTTGCGAACGTCCAGCAACCCCACAACCCAGTCTGCCCTTTTCGCAATCTCGTCCCCTACGCCCCATCCACACTCCAGCACGCGTCCTACAAAGCTCCTCCCAGGTATATATCCCACCAATGGCTGCTGCAAATCCTGATGATCTTGCCCAGCCGGAGCAACCGCGGAGCGTACGATCTTCCAACGCGGAGCTTCCCTTTTTTGGACTCCCATTCATTGCATTCGCCTGATGAAGCTGGTCGGCATCGTTGTTCCCCCGAGAGCCCAACCTCAGCCCAACCAACCGCGCGTCGACGCCATCGAGACCTACAGCCCACACCTGAACAAGCACACACGAACTTGGAACGTAGTCCGGCGGCTTTCTGTAACTCGTGAATCCAAGCGGCTGGTGGGCACTCAGACCTCGCCCACTAACACCCACACCGTTGTCTTCGTTCCTCCTCGCTCGTGATCCTTCCAAACTTATCCGCGTTGACAGCGTCTTCCGCCTGCCCAAAGTCATGGTTCGACCCAACACGCCCAACAGACCTCTTCCCGACTTTGCTGTCGCACCAAGCCCATGCACGACCTCGACTGTCGCCATTGTTGTCTGCGCGATCCCGCTTCGCGTCAAGTCGATTTTCCCATCCGTGCTGGGTTCCAATTTGGGTCCCTGCTTTCGGGAAATCAATGATGTGGGCGGTGGGGCGCGTGGAAGGACGAGAGATGTGAAGCCTGGTGTTCCATGGGAGGGCAAGTCTCCTGTTGGCATAGGAAGAGAGGCGAGCTCTGTAACCGACACGCTGCGCGAACGGCTGTCTGACCTCGAGGACAACCTGAGATCTTCATGGGAACGAGAGCGGCGGTGACGTAAATGAGATACATGGTTATTGCTGTTTCTGGTGCCATTCTTCACAGTGTCACGAGACTGAGTCGAGGCCGAAGCCGTGTTGGTGGATGGGGACGGTGAGACTGAAGAAGCTGAACGCAAAATAGAGTTGAAAGAATCATCGGGAGCAAGATACGTCGAGGGATAGGTGGGTCTTGATGACGTTCTTGAGTTATCCTCCTGGAAAAGCACGTTGCTTTGAGGGTACGATCCGTTGGTGTACGTCTGCGAGTTTACGACTCCAGACGTCAACACGTCTTCGTCCTCCTCGAGGAGTGCAGTCATATTCGTCATTAAACTATGATTTGCCTTGGACATCGTCTTCATGAGTTTATTCTGATTACGTAGCGATGCATGGTTTGCGTTACCGTTTGGCATCGTAGGCAATGGTAGTGACTTTCTCTTCGAGTTGGGAGCTTTGGAAGCAGCCTGGTCATGCCAACGAAAGTCTTTTACCCAGTCGTCGTCCGTGCTCGCGTGTACGTCATATTTGGCGCTATGCCCTGCCGAATCGACGCTCCTTCTGCTGTCCGCGCCAGAATCTGAGTGTGGCGGTGATGTGGGGCGAGTGGAGTCGGACATTGGCTGGGAAAACAGCGAAGAACCATCAAGGGACGTGGACGACAGTGACGAGGTGGACGTGGGACCTTTTGTCCCATGCTGGTGCCGTTGCGCCCCGGCAGCACCTGAATTTAATTGACCATTGATCTCTAAATCCAATTCCGTTTTAGTTCTGGCGGAGGAACAGAAGGGCGCTGCTTACCCGCCCTGGACGCGAACGTCTCGTTCGTCGATGACCCAGTGGACAGAGGTCTGTTCACCGTCGCACTGTTCAGAGACCGCCGACTCGATTTCCGCGAGGACCCTGGTGATCTACGCCCTAGCCGTGCACTGCTGCCACCGGAGCGGCTAGAAGCCATCGATAGACGAGGAGAAGTGTTGGGCGTGAAGAAGGACATCGTCCTCCGAATCTGATATGTTTCCGTCATCCTCGTCGTCTGTCATCACACTTATCCGGTAGTCCGCGCTCTCAAAGTCTTCGTTCGTCTCATTATCGTCTCCTTCATCGCGGAGATAGACACCGTCCCGCTTACGGCCGCTCATGGGATAAGTTGCCATGACAGGTGGCACAAGGTTGCCGCCACCGACTCGTGGCATGTGTGACGGCAGAGCTAAGGTTGGCTGGGAGCAAAATGAGAAGTGATGAAATGGAAAAAGCAAATAGGATAGGGTTAGGTACCTGGCGGGGTAGGCTGGCGGGCGGTGTTTGCTGTCTCCGGCGCTGATGGTCAGCCTCTGATGCGACGTGCAGCATGTGTTGTTTGCTCGAGAAATAAGCCTTCTCCGGCGGAAACGAGTAGGCCTGGGAAGGCATTCCCAGAAGTGACTGCCAGAGCGTGGGCTTTGCCATCGTCGCTCGGGTGAAACAAGGCCGCTGGGTGGATATGAAATCTGCCACTCATGTCATTACTGTACACGTTCCCTAACCCCCCTTCCTTCGCTCCTCCTCCTGGCAACACGACAGCCACGCAAACCACATCATCGTCTTCAGCTGCAGCACGTCCTCCTTCCACTTCAATCCCTGGTTCTGCTCTCGGAACTCCTGCGTTAGCTGCTCGCACCGTGCAACGTTCTCGGGGCTGACAAAGTCTATCGCAACCTTCACACAGTCCGCTAAGTTAGCGACCTGTAGTGCAATTAGTCTTAGGTACTTGTTAACATCAAAAGACGCGTACCTGGTGTGCACATCCGGCGGGTATGAAAATCGCTTCCCCAGGTCGCTGGTATATTCTATAGCTCTTCACACCCGACGTTTCCCACAGCTCCTTCCTCAGCACTTCATCCAGATATATCTGCTGGCTATGGACAGGGTCCTGAATTCCGATGCCCTGAATTCTTTTCCGCAAGAACGCCCGTAGCTTGTCACTGTCCTCGGCACGAAACAGATCCCACGCTGCTGTGCCTGGTGTTCCATCCGGACATGGGGAGGCAAAAGTCATAATGTTAAGCGCATCCGCCATGTCCATGTGGAGTCTCGTCGTTCCCTTGGAGCCTTCTGCAAGCGAGGACGCCATAGCATTATACATCTTGGGTCCTTGAACAAGTTACACCAACCGTAAACATCTCGAAATCGCGAAACGTACCAAGGTCAGGGCCAATTACATTCGCAGGGAAATGAGAAGACATGTTCATAACACCATCACGCCGAACATAGTCAGGAACAGGGACGGCATTACTGAAATCTTCGTAAAGTTCAGGGAACGTCGTCTTGAACTCGGTAGAAGAGGGCCAATCCTATTTCAACACATCACAATGCCATTCCGTCACAATGACGATCAACTCACCTTCAACTTCCAACTCTCCCTTCTTCCATCATAATTGCCAAACCTGCTGAAGAACTGCTCCACCGTCACTCGCTTATTTGTGTCTGACTGACACTCAATAATTAAACAGCTTTCTTTCCCATACTTTTGAATAAAGTATTCAGGGCTCCACTTGAGGTTGAATTTGTGAAGAACATTCGTAACCACGAACGGTTCTCCGCGGGACCATATCTTATCAAACATGGCTGATGAGAGGTCCCCATCAAGTATGCGGCGTGGCTCATGATAGGGGGTTGAAGATGTAATTTCAGACAGATTTGGAGGTATATATGCCGGTTCTGAAGATTCGGGAATATCACTTGTGGATATCGATTCCGCTGTTGCTTTCCCATTCGAACCTGATGTTCCAGATGACTCCTGTTCCAGCAACACTTCCATTTCTTGTATTGCTTTCGAGAGTTCTTCATTGCAAAATCTTGACATTGGTGAGAAATCCTTGGCCGAATGTTCGTTTCGGCGGGTACAACTAAGAAATGATGGGTTGATATGTGCATGCCGTTCTCTCCTGGCTAGCGCGGCCGCAACCTCATCTTGGGTCGCGTCTGGCTTGGGGCTTGTAAAATCTTGCACTTTTCTGAAGCAGTCTGCGCACGCCTCGCGTCCGCATATTCGACATAGCCACGAACTCGAAAATATTGAAGTCATACACGTGTCTAGGGATGTCATTAAACGCCGCGCCGCTAAGATTATGTGATTTACCACAAGTTGTTCGAACGTCCGTTTCTCTAGGACGGCGAATAATTTCGGATAGTTTGAGATGCTCCCTTTCTTGACGCAGGGTGGGCAACAGCGCATTCGCGACGATGGTCTAACATAATCATCAATCGAGGTTGAGATGATTAGGAGACTCGATCTACCTTCATATTCCATACAAATTGCGACTCCAGGGGTCTATTCCATTGTTTGGGAAAGTCCAGAGTTGGCCCGTCGGAGGTCGAACTCTCCACAAAACTGATCCCAACGATCATCTCATCAAAGTCCTTCAAAAAGAACCGAATACCCTGAAATCTGCATGTGTCACCGGCCCAGCGACGCGTGCAGGCGACGCATCGGGGGAAATTGTGCTCCTTGTAACGGTTTGACATGCAACGCGCAAACTGCATCTCGGGTTGCAGACTTGATGATTCCCCTGACAAAGCCCTCAAGCGAGCTGAACCGATCAGAGTAAGTCCGTAAAGACATGCATGAGTCAAATGCAGCAAGCCATTATCGTCTAATGGCCATTTGATATTTGATTGAAGTACTGACCATTTTGGGCAGCGATCTGCGCCGCTACACTACGCTTCTTCGCGTTGTACCCACGCTTCGAAGGGCCTTTGCGGAAATCTGGTTAGCAATGGTGGCGATAGAGCGCAAAGGAAGGACGGCGTTTACCTTGTGTGCCGTTAACAGGATGCTTTGCGCGGACTTTCTTCTTCGGTTTAGACGAGTAGTCATCCTGGGGTTCTTCCGAAGGGCGCTTCGCTTGTCTCGTGTCATTGGGAGCTGGCGACTGTGGAGGGGTCAATTGCTGCCGTTGTTGCTGTGGTATTTGTTGCGAATATACCGGAACACCATAGCTACCAACTAATGGGGGTTGCCCATAGTACGGGGGAAGCTCATTACGTGAGCTGGAAGATTGGTAATGCTGGTAATGATGCTGTTGCTGATCCTGAGGTACAGTCCCTCGGGCTGCAAGGCGGATGGACACTCGCTCTGCCGCCTGCCAATCTGATGTATGCATATAAATAGATGAAGCACAAGTGGACACGGCAACGCACGGTTAAGCTGTCCATTAAGTTCATTCTGCTGATATACCTGTGCGTATTCGGCTAGAACACGCAATGAGTCCAAATATGCAGCGAAAATGACCAATTCCAAGTCCACTCACGTTGCTGGGATTGGGCACCTGACAAAGCTACGTCATTTGAGCACCCATCAGCTGGTACCTTGCGGCACTCATGCAGCTCACCTTCATGTTCCGCAGAGTTATGCGGGACTTTAGGGGCGTATGGGAGACTAGCGACGTCTGGCTGCTGGGTCATCCACATCTGACCCTGGTTAGAATATCGGACATGATCGTCCGCGCGCTGTCTGGCCATCCGCGCGTCATGATCGGGATAAGCCACAGATGTGGCAATATGCGGTGGTGGATCCTGGTAGTGATTATGCAGCGCAGACGCGCTGTTCTCGATGGGCGGCCTGCGGCGGGCAGCGGCGTTATCCCAGTCTGCGGCTCTTAAATGGAAAGGAGCAGGTTGTTGGTGGGAAGATCCGTAAGCGAAGGGGTGGCCGTGAGGCGAATGTTGTTGCTGGATATGGGGCGGGGGGTGGGAGACGTGGGTGGGGAAGGCAGAGGCATCCTGGGGGTTGAGGAGTGCATTAATGGAGGTTTTGCGCGAGGGGTCGTGGACGGAGGGGATCATGGGAGGGAAGATGATGGCAAGAAGAAAGACGGACGGCGAGCGTCGTCTGTGGCTTGAATGAGCAGGTGGGCCGCTGAAATACACTATCGCGGAGCTAATTTTGTACTCCGACCTCCAACCTAATCTTCGCCTCCCACGTGTCCCTTGACGCGCCCGCTTTCTCTCCTCGCCCTCTGCTCATCGTAGTCTACTTCTTGCACTGTATGTCTCTCGGGCGCCCCCTCGCTGGGCGGCGGTGCCCCGCTGGCACAGCACGCGACCGTACGGCTCTCGCGAGCCGGAACGCCGTCCGGGCACAGTCGGTTCGTGATGCCAAATGCGACCGCTGATCTCCCTGGTTGCCTCAATTGACTCATTGCCCCTTCAACAAGCTTCCCCATCAGTCATCAACTCAAACTCACTTCAGACACACAGCATCACGTCCAGGCGCCACACCGCTCCTTCCTCCTGAAACGTTAGCCATCTCCAGACGCGCGAGCATCCCGGCGCGTGCGCTTCTGGTGCTGTCGATGCATTTAGCTTGCTGACTCATCAAGTTGTTCCCGAGCCAATGAACCAGCCTGGGAAACGAGCCTATCGCGATCTGGACTCGCAGCCAGTATTCGCTGGGAAACGACGAATGTTCGATTTCACCTGCGCCGCTGCCGCGCGTCTTGCGAGGCCAACGGCGGATGCCCCTGACTAACTATGCTTCGAGCTTGGCTTCACGCCTAGCTTCCTTTGTTTGCGATCCCATTCCTTCCCGACCATCCGATGATATCCAAGGCTGTATATCAACGTGCTGTTACCGCGTGTTCCTGATCACCTTTTCCGGCCATTACTGCCTACACTCTATCCCCTGTCTGTGGTGCCGATTTTGCAGCATACTCCCATCGTTCACATACAACGTCTTGCTCTGAACACTTGGACAGATACAACAGATCGGCGGCTTAGTAGTCGAGAAATATTGCTAAAAGCGGATATTGCCCAAATGGGTCACAACAGAGTGAAGCCTTCACCGAGTACCACCCTAATCAACATCCTCCATATAGCATCTCATTTACTGATACACGTGTATGTGAGTACGTTAGCTGACAACAGGGTCCCTCATGTTGAAGAAATACGAAGTGAAGAGAAAGTTGACACGGGCAATAACGGTAATGATTGGAAAGATGATTGATGCCGGTAGAATATATAGTCATTATGAACCCACGAACCCAATCTGAAGAGAAACTAGCACCGAATTTGGACGATAAGATGAGAAGATTCGGGAGATGCACAACAAGCCCCATAATACTATACGTAGAAAAAAACAATAGAATAAAACTTGGCACGGAATGTCAACGATACCTGCGGACGAGCTCGGCAGCCTGGATGAAGGAAAATAACAACTTGTCCAAGATCAACTTGCAAATGGTCCAGGCTGCCTGAAACCGTCACGAAACACTCGAGGCAGAAACGTCCGGAGGAGGATGGTTTGTCGTTTCAACCGGGAAGCCGTTCGGCGGACGTAAATTATGACAAGGTGTATTAGGCGAGATGGCGACGCTTCTGTGAACTGTATCTAGACTTCCGCGTGGCGTTCTTGATTTCGTCGGGAACGAGGACGTGGGTTGGGAGTTTGCCTTGGGCGTATCGCTGTCCTCATCTAGATAGACTGTTAATCAGTTAAGGTATGTCGGTAGATGCCTATCGAGGAGTCATACCAGTCTCCTGCAGCTAATTGGATATAAGCCTGGTTACCACGCTGGTAATGGTGTTGTTTACTAACCATTGCCATTCTTTACCCCTGCCCTGTTTGAGCTAGCTTGTGACTCGTCCGAGCTGCTCGTGTTCTTAATTTTGCCCGGTCGAGTTTCATCTCGAGTTTGCCCTGTGGCGTTTGGAGTCTGATCATGCCGTGCGTTCGAACTAACCCTGTCTGCTGGAGCCGCGGTCGGTGCCGTATCGGCCGTTTGAGCATGAGCTGCATTTCTGCGATTTTTTGGCACGTGCAGACGTTCGGCGATGTTTCGGGCTTGCGCCTGCTGTCCATACGAAATGCTCTTCATAACATTCGGTCTGAGATCCGCCCACATCTGCAAGGCCTTGATAGGAACCCCACTCTATGATTTTGCTGTTTAACCAAATTAGCGACACGGGCTTCGTAAGGAAATCGTTGCAACCGGCTCCAAGAGCCGCCACACGATCACTCTGCAAAGATGAAGCAGTGAGGGCGACAATGATGACGGAAGGATGATATGGCGAGGTAAGATTGCGAGACTCGGGAGAAAGAAGATCAGATGGAGTGCGCGCAGGAGAAAGCCCAGAGTCGGCAGACGACGTCGGAGTGGTCGGATATAGAGCCTGTGCAGCACCCTTCTCCATTCGACGTATTTCCTTTGTGGCTTCAATGCCGTCCATGACCGGCATTTGAATGTCCATCTGCAAATTAATGAAAATATGCACACGATATGATCCTAATCGTACCAAGATCAAATGAAAGACACTAGTTTTCCATTTCTCAACAGCTTCCAGGCCGTTGCTAGCAATATCATACTGGATCTTCTTTTTCTTCATGAACGTGGTCAGGATCGTTTGGTTGATGGGATTGTCTGGAGTAAGATTCAGCATCCATGAATCGACGAATATCAATAGTGGGGTTACCGTCTACTATCAATACGCTGATGGGTGGTACAATAAGATTTTCTGGAGCCTTTCCTTTTTTCTTTGAGTTGGACTTGGAGGTCGGGGACGATGTACCTGCGCTTGCAGACGAGTCTAACTCAGTTGGCCGGCGTCTTAGCACCAAACGCCGCGGAGTGGTTTGAGCTGGGGCAGGATCAGGTGATGAGACAGCTTGGGAAATCACTTGCGGGTCGGTCTTGGCAGGAGCGACTGGAGAGGGAGATGAAATTTGATTCGTTAAAGTGGACGCGGAGGTCGACGCCTGCTCTGGGCCAGGCCCACTCTGACTTCGGACAACCGGTTTCGCATGTGTAATCGGTGGCACGCCCGTGGTTGAAGAAGATCGAGCTGTTGGCGCGGGAGGAGCGGGCTGCGGTTGTACAGCCCTGTCGTTCAAATTTGCCGTCGCACGACCTGTTGGCTTACGGTCATGCTGCTGCCCTTTGTCCCTTTCCATCGCTGGCGTTGAAAGCGTGCGGGAAGAGTTTCTAACCCGAGGATGGAAAAAGATCCCGGCAGGCTGACCATCGGGGCTCTGTATGACCAAACCAGAAGATGGAGATCCACCGAGCCTATAAGCCGCTTGAGAGAAATATTCTACACCATCAGACGCGCCAAGCGGCGATGGCGGGTGAAGTGAAAGGTGATCGGAGTTCATTGATGATCGTGTCGATCTATCAACATTACTCTTTCCACCGTTGAGCCGCGTTATAGCAGACTTTGACAGCCTGTGACCGGCAAACGTATTCGCGCTCTCGTAGCTACCAAAAAAGGTCCCGTGTGCGAAGATTCCCGGACTCTGCGGCGAAGTTGCGATAGGGAGGAAAAGCGGGTCTATGACCGGTTTCGTCACAGCCATGTACAGAGCAGTTAGGAGCCTTCGGGGCCCGGCGGGTTTAGGTATGATCATAACTTCGGGCGCCGGTATGTTTAACTTTGTGTAACTTGCGATAACTGTTTGTAATGCATCCTTAGCCGCCTTGTAATTCGCGAGGCTTGTGAAATGCAAAACGAAGACCAGAGGAATAGCTAAGGGTAGTGGTCCTGTACGGGCAGGCGGGGACGACTGGGGTCGAAGGATGTTAGCAAGCGAAGGCCGACGAGTGTTGTGTGGGCTCTCGTCATTGCGCAGAGAATAGAGGCGCTCCTTTAGAATGTCCACGTCATCATCAATGACGATAAAGCGGGTAGAGGATTCAGGTGCTTGATCAGGTGCCTCGCCATTGGAAGTGAGAGTCTCCGCGGCTTCCTGAGGCTGAGACGGTTCTGGCACATCCGAAGTCACAGCGCCTTCGACATTACCTTGGGGCGAGACATGGTTGACATCCATGCCCCATGTAGTGAGGTAGCTAGTGAAGTGACGGGCGAAGCATCCTTTAGAGCTTGCATACAACGCCACCCTCTTGCCCTTTAGACTCTCGGCAAAAGTGGATAGCTGTTCGAGTGACGGCTCGGCTGCCACCAGATCAGAATCGGTTTCCGGTTTTGCTGGCGCTGGCGGAGAGGATTTGCCGCGAGTCAAAGTTAGCCTCAGCTCACAAGTACGCCCGCTCTTGATGCATGACGGTAGCGGAAGATCAGAAACGAGCTTTGCGCCAATCTGGGACAAAATGCGGCGCAGAACCAGAGTGGAAAGTAAGGGTTTGGGACGTGTCTGTTCTTCTGCGTGGTCTGCAGCGGAGAATTTGTGCGATATCACGATTGAAAGGTGTACCACGTCCTCTTGCTCGGCTGTGGAGCTGTACGAGGCAGTCCCGTTAACGGACGGTCTCTCTTGGCTCACGGGTGTTGTGGAAAGACCAATTTCTAGTGTATCACCTGGGTGAGCAGTGCTCAATAATTGTCGTATTGTCTATTGCACTTAAGCATAAGACCAACCATTAGCGTGGAGTGTTTACTTACATGAGAAAGTGAATAATTTATTCCATCCTCGTCGCCTCTAACCCATATATGCTTCAATCCCGCATCACTGTGGTATAGCACCAAGTCCACGCCTGCTTGGGCGGCATATCCGCTTAGACCATCGCCCACGTTTTGCAACAGCTCTCCAATGTCAAAATCGACAAGCTCAGCATGCGAAATGGTGACATCTGACATGGACGTCTCGGGGGCGCATAGTGCGGTCATATTAGTGGAGATATAATTAAGGTTCTTCATGACGGTAAGCATAGCAGACATGCAGGGTGTTGGGACGGAAAGAGTACAAGCAGCGAACTGCTCCTTGGCGGGGTCGAGGACCTGTTGGGGAGAAACTTGGAGGATGGTCTGAAACATGCACTGGAGAGAGTCTGCAAGCTCGAGCGAGAGTTGATGGGATTGCGGGGCGGTGGGAGAGCAACACGGGTCTAGACTCCGGTGGGGGTTGCGTAAGAGAGCGAATGAAGGGGAGGGCATGGATAGCGAACGACTGAAGCGGGGTAAGACCTCAGGATAGAAATATACAGGCTCGGGATCGACGGCATCGTGGGGGGTGGAATGAGCGTCGGCGGTGGGCAGAGGCTGGTTCATGGCCAGAAGGACAGAAGGGAGAGAGCGACTGGCGACCGAGGCGCATTTCAAACGGCACCAAATATATTGAAGTGGGAATATGTAAAAATTATCAATATTCTGCTTCCATCTCCCAACCCTGTCTCACAGCATTCACTCAGTAAAATAACTCAACGTCGCCCTGTCACAGATCGGGGGTCTGAGCTTGCCAACGTTATTCACTTCCGTAATAAACATACCTCGGCAACCAAATCCATATCGTGGTAACTGACCCTTTTTCCTGCCGCCGCTCGTGGATCTTCCTTGGCATCTGGCGGAGGAGGTGGCGGTCCTCCTGCGCCTGTTCCTTTTCTTCGCCCACTGCCGCTTAACAGCGCCGAGTCAAGTGCTGCTGCGCTTGGCTTGGGGGGCAGTCCGGCTGCTGCGGGCACATTAGAGTTATCCGTACCAGGTGCAAATCCGCTGATGCGATCGCTTAGCCGTCTGGCCACAGTCGCCTCGTCCCTTCTTGATGGTGCCATAGGCGCAGGAGCGTACCCTGGCGGTCCATAGGGGCCTCCTCCATATGGGTGTACATCCCAGTATCCATTCTGGTATGGTGGCGGATATCCAGGCCCGTACGCTCCTCCTCCGCCATAATACGGGCGTCCGTACTCCCCACCGTGGTAAACTGGACCTTGGATGCCATACGCCTGGGGCGGAGCGGCTTGGCTGTTACTATTCGTGGGAGGAGGGGGGTGACTAAACGGCTGAATGCGGTGTGGATCAAGGGCGAAGTTGTTGAAATAAGGCACCTATCGTCCATGGACAAATAGTCAGAATAGGTAATGCAGAACGAACCCCAAAAAATTTAGGACCCTACCTCCTCGAGGTGCTTGACATGGTCTGGATGTTTGTTTGCAATGTGTTTCTCGATGAACGAGGTAGCCTTGAATAGCTTCTGGCACGTTTTGCACCTGAACTTGCCTTCATCTTCCTGTTTAATAAACGGTGCAACCATTTTTGACAGTTCTCTGTGAATAATGTTGAACACGCGTTGCCTCGGAAAGGAAAGAGACACACTCGTCGTAGCTTTTGCCACCATAGTCACGAGGTTCAACACCATCGCGGTTAATCAACAAAGCAGTTTTGGAATCCAGCCACTCTAGCCACCGGTCGTCTAAATAGGCCATTAAAACCTTGCACAGCGAAATAAACTTTGGCATACCATTACGCTTCGATTCCGGGGAACCTTTCTTCGGTTCTTTCTCCCTTTCACCTCCTTTGTCATTGGCTTCGTCTTCTTTTTTGTCCTTCTCCAACTCTGCTGTCTTTGCCTCCTCGCGTGGAGGCTTGGACAATGGTTTCCTCACGTGTCTAATGCACTTACGCTGTAGCTCCTCTATATGATCAGTTACAACAGCGCAGTAATAGCACGTGTGATAGCCTGCTCGAAGATAAGCAAGATACAGGTCTAGTGACACCGCAGCCTAAGATCATAATATTAGTCTCCAATAATTCGCTTTAGGCAACTCATTGTACACACCTTCTTCTCTTCGTAAGCGTTCTCGTCATTAATGTCAACAAGACCCTGATCACGCAGGTCTGCCATGACCTTCTCGATTCTTCGTTCCATAGCCGCACTGCCTCGCTCAAGAGGCTCCGACTCGTCGTCAGGAGGTGCCATGGTGACGTCGGATTGTTCTGCGTTTAGCGTTCCTTCACCTTCAGTCTTTGGCACTTTCAAGGATGGCACTTTGGCAGAACGAACTCGGGAAGCCTCGTCCTCCAAAATTTCAGCGAGTACCTTTGCATTGGCCAGATCTTTGGCAATTCGCTCAGGTCTGCTAGCAACTTCAGGAGTGAAACGAATTTTGTTCACGAAAGGACGCTGGTTATGAGTAACATGTAATTTGAATCCCTCAATCTATAATGTACAGGTGAGCCTATACGTACGGATAGGCTAAATGGAACGGCAAACCTTCTTCTCCGCCAGCTCGGCCATGACTAATGTCATATCTGCATCGTCTCGGAACCTCAACCAACCTGCGCGATAAAAGTTCCTTTTCTGCAGAGGATCACCCAAAGCAAGATATACAAAGCCCGGAATTTTGCTGCACGCCTTTCCATAGAGCGTCAGCTAACAGTGCTACTCATGACAATGAACGTTTGCACCTCTTCCAATTTTACGCGGCCGATGTCTGGTGGTATGGTCCTAATCATAACTTGATTACCCTCAGGCATGACAGATATTTCCTCTCCGCGATTGTTTCGTTTATTGTCATTGGCACTCTTTCCAGCATCCCTGCTCGCGTCATTATCCCCACCCTCATCGTCCGCGTCCACATTGAACTGAATATCATCGTCTCCCTTGGTTTCTTCAACGGCAGCGCCATTCGTCTCCTTTGACCCAGCTTCACCGTTGCTAACACTCTCCTTAATGGGAGACGTAGGTTCCGGCTCAGATGACTCATTCAAGTCAGGATCATATTTGCCAGATTCGAGATCATGCAAGAATGCGTTTAGTCGGTCTTTCCAGCCTTCTTTTCTCACCCTCGTCCGAAGGTTCTGGAACTCGGGGGCAGGGTCATATTTTTCCGCGAACCATGGCGACTTCCTATGATGGTCAAACATAGTTTGAAGCTACAAACATGAATGCAAAACGATTCAGTCAAAATCTTATAAACCAAAGCAAATCGCAGGATAGTGGCGATATAATATACATGGTCCGGACGGACACGAGCCAAGTCGAGATTGATGCTGACCTGTGCAGCCGCAAATTCCTTCTTGTACTTCTCCCACCTCATTTTGATGCCATTTCTGGGCTTGGAGCCGTCGCCAGCTTCCTGCTCGGCAGCCTTGTCGGCATTGTCTTCATCAATAGCTTGCTGAGGATAATGGTACCTGAACCATTCGGCATACTGTTTCAAGGTTGCTGGATAATCGAAAGTATGGGGATCTGGAGGAGCACGGCGACCTGGAAAAGGTGGAGGTATGCCACGCCGGGGCGAATAACCACCATAGGGCCGCGAATGTGCATCTATAATACAAAAAGAGAAAACTCGTCTCAGCTGTCGAAGCAGATAGACAAGACATGCAATAGAGGCGGACCGTAATCATCACTATAGCGGGGTCTTGGATCGTACCGGTCCCTGTCGTAGGGAGACAAAGACCGTCTCCGTTTGCGGCCTACTTGTGAATGAAACATGAGAAATACAACAGAAAACGAGTGAATAATCACATACCTTCTTCTGGAGGTGGGCTACGGCTCCTTCCCCGACGACCATAATCGTGCGCAGCCCGGTCTCGCTCATAACTTGGCCAAGCCCGGTCTCTGTCATAGGCATCCCAGTCTGACCTGTACGAGTCCCCCGGGTAGGCAGAATCGGGAAAGGGCTGTCTTGGGGGATACGAGCTCCGTGGAGAACGAGAACGAGAGCGACGAGGAGGGGGGTACGAAGACGAAGACCAGGACATTGTTTAGAGAGAAAAGAGCTGAGAAAGTTTGAGAACATGACAAGACAGCGCATCAGAGCCTGCTTGGGAGAGGTCGAGCATAGTGAAGCACAGACCTCTGAGATCACGACACAGTGCGCGGTTTTTCAACGAGCCCGTCTCGTTTCCGAGATGCTCAACTGTGTTCGCGATGAACCTGCCCAAGCGTCTTGCCGGACATTGTCCCTTTTCAAGCTCCGACTCAATTCCGCCTTCTTATACGGGCCCGTGCGCTGCCTCTTCCGCTGCGACTATCATAGTGTACTCTACTTAGAATATCCGCCCCAGGACGTCTTTGAGCTGGCCCTCTGCCTCCTCTCCTCCGTCCCCCCCTCTTCGCCTTTTCTTTTCGCCTCCCTCTCCTTCGTCCCTGTCCCGCCGCTTTTTATCATTTATCGCCTTCAACTCCATTATCTCTCCCTTTGCCCGCCTTTTCTCCACCCGCTTGTCCAACTGACGGGCAACCTCAACATTTCGGAGGTACTCTTGCTGTTCAGACCGAGACTGTGACAGCTCCACCCGCAGCTTGGCCGCATGTATCGCCGCTTCCTGCGCTGCGAACCGTTAATTTACCATACACCCAGACATCGCGTGAACAAACATACCAACTTGTTCGGTAAGCATATACCATTTGAATTTCGGCAGATACTTCATCGTCCATACATCGTCTCGCCACCTCGTGCCCTTCCTGCCGCCGATCGCTTGCGCATTCAGCATTTCAGCAACACACCGTGCAATCTTCTTATCCTTAAACTCCACCCAGCCCTCGGTAAAATGAGGCTTCTTCGTTGATGTGTATTTCCGCCGAAGGTAGGCACGCTTCGGGTCTGTTCTGCGTTTCAGAGGAACATGTGGTGCACGTTATGTGTCGGGAGAACCCACCTTCCTGTTGCAAATACACTCTTCCGACTTCCCCATATGCGCTCATCAGGTGTCGCACTTTAGCAGGCTGCATCCCAGGGGGGATCCGGGATACATAGATAATACCAGCTCGATCTTGAGCGGCTTTGTAGGCGGCCAATGCTTCTGCCGTCAATGGCTTGACTATTTTTTGGGAAGGTTCTGAGTAGCCTTCGGGATCCATGCCCACTGGAACTTCATTCTCGGGTTGTTCTTCATTCCCATCAGCACTTTCTTCACTTGTTCTGGATGGTCCTGCCTCTGTCTCAGACTCGGCGCTTCCGTTGCCTTCGTCACTGGACCAATCTCCTTTTGTCATGATAGCAGCCAGGGAGCACAAGATTGGTACGTGTTGGGTCGTATGGATACGTCCTGAGGTGAAGACATCGGAAAAACAAGCACAAATAGGAAGTGTACTATTTCCTCACTTCAATAATTACAATATACGAATTTCGAGAGCAAATACGAGATTGAACACAAGCCGTCCCACGAGAAGATCCCCCAATTCCAGACTAAGCCTGACCTGTTGCAACGTTCCAAGTCTTCTTGAGCAATTCCGCGGCGGGATCGGAAGAACCTTCAAATTTCGCGAAGGACACTGTAGACAGCGTGTTCAAGTAATTTCGGAGATATGGTGAATACTACGCCTTATCAGCCAAATGGGAAATGTAGTCGAGGGAATACACATACCGCCCTGCAGAAGTGCCGGTACCAGCCCCACGTTTCCCATGCGGCCCATTCATCTCTTTCCCAATTCGCACGGTTATTCCAGCTATGAACCGTGACCACACTGCGTGTAGCAGGATTCGCACGCTGATCTGTGGGTAATGGTGCCAGATAACCTACGAAGCCCTCGAGGGCACATGAAAGTACGGCTCTCTGTTCTTGGGTCAAGGTCGACAAGGCTTTTAGGGCTGTATTCAATGCTGGGTTATCAACCGTTGGCGATTCGTCCTCTGGGTAAAAATAAGCACAACATCCGTCAGAAATAATGCCTGATCCTTACCTGGCTTGGCGTCGGCATCAACTTCCATGGCATTCGCAGTCGCCTTTGCTCTTCCTCTCGTATCATCATCCTCTTTTTGCAATGCAACAACCTTTCTCTTGGCAATCAACACTCTTCCGTTCGCTTTGTCGAGAGCTGCTTTCAATAGGTCCCATTCATGAGTCTCAATACCGAAGGGACCACTAAGGGTACGAGGCTCGCCAATGTCCGATTCTTGGGAGAAGATCCACGCAACGATGTCCGTCGGATCGACGATCTGATATTGCATTAATTTATCAAAAACGATGCCGATCATCTGCCGGTTGTACTTCCAGAACGACGCGGAAGCAGTTAGGATGTCAGCTTTGGCCTCCGGGGTTCCGCCTCCTCCGGTGGTACTCGTACCCCCACTAGAAAGATTACGCAGTAGGGGTAAATACCGCTCAATGGCATTGAGTAGGTGAGAGAATGACCGGGAGCCAATGTGAAGCAGAGACTGCATTGTGATTGAACGAACAACGGCATTCACATTGGGATGTCCCATTTCTGAGCTTTCTAGCGTATTTTTGAGTGTTTCGAGGCTTGTAATAACATCCTCTGCTTTTGCTCTTCCACGGAACAAGTTTAGTATGGACTGGGCTGCTTCGTGATAGGGGTTGGCTGTGATCCCTCACTTTAGCGAATGAAGGCCAAGGCAGGTTGTGGAACACGCACATGGATCATCATATTCGAAGTCGGGGCCCGGAGCCCGTTCTGCTATTATGTATGCGTCTGGAGCTTGCATGGCTTCTGGTAATGTTTTTAGGATGCGGTCGTGGTACGATAGCCGTATCTCATATTCCACAGCTCTTTGAATAAATGAACGCTTAGGATGCTGCATCGGCAACAATAAGTCAGGAGCCCTATGCATTAATAAAGTGATCAATAGTGAGTTCCATGAGATTGATCAATAAGACGGACCATTCTCTCCAAACCCATTGAAAGTTGAAATTACTCATATGCACCGCGAACCAATCGGAGAACCTCCGCGCAGCATCGACATCTAGTCCGTCACCTAGGAAATTGTACACTTTCCGGATCGATTTTCCAACAGCAGGACCAACGGTCGAAGGCGATAATTTACAGAGCTCCGTTATTAAACTTGAGTAATAAAGTGATTTGCTGGCTGGTTCTGGAACAACGAGGTAGCCACCCAATATCGTCTTGTTGCCATCATCAATTTTGAGGCAAACTCAAGGACAATGAACACTAACCTCCAATATTGTGCTTTCCAACTGCCAATCTTTACCCTCTACTGGATCTGATTCAACAGGCGCGCCTGGTTTGGGCTTGAAGGTCCCAGGTAAGTTCCATTTTGGGTATTCCAACAAAAGCCTTGCACACTCTTTCCGATTCACCTCGAAAATATCGATAATGTCCTGCAGTGCGGTACGTACAGCATAACCAGTTGGCGTGTTGGGATCAGGCGTTATCTATTTCAGACTTAGAGAAATCTATAGCTTGGCGGGAGACACTCACGTCATTGTCAAACAAACGAAAGTAGAATTCAGGCCATTCCTCTCTTAAGACTTTGATGTCTTCTTCTGAATTTCCTGCAATTCCATCAATCTCAATTACCTCGGGTGGGACTAGGACAGATGGAACGTTAAAGGGTGAAAAGGAAGCATCTAGCTCTGGATAGTCAGAGTAAGGTTGTGGAATGATATTTGCTGTTTCGGAGAAGTCACAATCATCCAAGGCGCGCAAGGCGTTGAGAGTTGTATCAAGTAACTAACCAGATGTCTATGAGGCCATTAACGCTCATATATATATAAACACAGACCAACCTCATCAGCATTTTCATTGGAAATCTTCTCTTGGTGTGCCTCTGCAAATGGCTGAACTAGCCACCTTGGGTTGCTCATAGTGTCATTATACGCTTGTATAGCACTGATCACCTCTGCAACGTTGGGAGCAGAATAAGCCTTCAGGATAGGACCAGCCTGAGACCAGCATATGAACGAAGAAACCATTATAAAAGTAAAGTCTGCATACAAACATGAGACCCTCTGCGGCACACATAGCTGCTCTCTTGGCACGGCCGTGCGAGACGCCAAACTCGTCCAAGACGCTTGTGAATGCTTGTAAGAGGGAAAGCATAGAATCTGGTGAGACAATTTTTGCCATTGTCAGGTGTGCAAAGAATTGGATCTGTAAAAGTATCAGTAGAAGCACGGCATCATAATCACAACTACTCACGCATAGTCGCGCTTCCCTCCAAGCCAACTTGTCGAGATAGGATTGGAATCCCTTCCAGAAATCCTCAAGAATCTGACGGCCTAGTGATGGAGCCTCTCCATCTGGTTGCTCATGAAGTGAACGCATCAATGCGGCATAGTAAGGAATCTTGTAGGGTTGCTCCGTGACACTGCGAATGTTTAGGTCCATTGGTATCCAGGTCAGTATTGCGGCGCACCTTATCCGAAAAGCCTCAGAGAGGTTTGAAATGTTTAGCGGGACATGTTCTCGTACTTGTTTTTCGAGTCGCGGTAATTCCGCCACCGCGTCCTGGGATGAGTGAAGCCTTCGTAGGACTACAAGTTGGTGACACTTACCACTTCACCAAACTTGATAATTATTGTTCTAATTTTCTCCTCCGGTGTCTCGTGGTATTCACGACGGCGGTCATCATAGTCCTCTGAATAATGTTCCAGCAGATGCAAAGCAGCACAACTTCCTCTTCTCACCTCTGTATCGCCTTCGTCCACCACGTCGGTCGTAACTCATTTTTAAAAACGGAAACTGACAGAATGCAACAGCGTAATAACCCTGTTGCCCGCAACTTGGTTCAATGGTTGGTTGTTTCCAGTTCAAACTTCCAAAACTGCGTGGGAGTTTTCTTCCTTTTGAGGGAAGCCAAGCACTTACGCTTCTCCCAGTCGTGCCAGTGAACCTGGCAAGTCTTTCCAAGTTCGAGCACGTCCATTTCTAATATATTCTTATCAGGTATGCGACATACATGTCATGCAATTGGTCATTTGTGGCCAGCAATGTCTTTCGTAACTTTCCGCGCCAGAGCAATATCCCCGGGCTTCATAGGCTTCCCTCACTTCTAGGTCGCAATTCTGCAAATTCCGCGTATCAACTATCAGGGATGGATTCCGAGCCAGTGTCACAATCACCTTTGACGCAGGCCCAATTATCGAGGGCCTCTGCTCGTGCTATACGTCGATGTATACAGTTATATTCCCTGGCAGATGCTTACTTTGTTCTCAACTCCCTTCGTTACTCTAACTTTCTACATCAAAAATCACTAGTCAAGTTCACTGGTGTCCGGTCGGTGGACGATTTCAAGAATGTCGCTCTGCAGTTCGGGCGTCCGGTCCCACCCCAGTTATCTTCGCATACCCTCCTCCATGGTTTGTTGCGCGCGGGGTTATCAAAAAAGGCGTACAAGCTCGCTCGTTTGATGATTGACGACGGTATCAAAGTGCGAAGCAAGACTCTGGAGGCTGTCATACGAGGTCTTTCCCCTCCCAATTCCACCCATTTTCTGCCAGCTCGTCCAATTGATACCACACATCGCTTTCGTTTTGGCATGGCGCAAGATAAGGGTACACGGATGGCATTGTCACTTTTCGAACTCGCACGAAAATCTGGGCATAGGCGAACGAGATCCATGTACAAAGCGCTTTTGGCGTTGTGTATACTCAACGGTGAAATCATACTGGGATCTCTTCTGTTTGGGTGTATGATCCGACATTGGCAGAGCCAAATGGCCCTGGATCAAGGGACTAATCAACCAATGCCAGCGCCCGCCACGGGCGACGTGGACGTAGAACATGGACCAAAGTACTCCGTACCTTCCCGCCTTCGCGAGCGCTTGCGACCTTCGGCTGTCACGTTCCAACCGCTCCTGCAAGGAATCAGAGCCAATCTGAAAAGCGGCAATGACAATGAAGGATCTGTTCAGGCAGCTTTACAAGCACTCGCAATCATTGCGAATATGCTCGACCAACAAGAACTGCCTATTTCAGACCTATCATTCCTAATAAGCACAATTTCCAACACTCCCAAAGTCGACCATCGGGTGTGGGTCACAGAAAAGGGGAAGCGAAAACAGAAGAAAGCTTATGAATACTTCCAACAAGTCCTGGAGCGTTTAATACACAATCTGCCTCAAAATGCCTACGTGAAGTATCGCCAAGGACAACGCCTGACCCCAGCACTCAATCTTGCGTCTTACAATGCCCTTCTTCATTACGCTCTTCGTCAATGTCGGTCACCAGACCTCGGAAACATGGTGCTGAATCACATGGTAAATGAACGTTGCCCTGGCCTGAAGCCAGATATCACGACATACAATACTATCATACGCTCGGATACGATTATACGGAACTCCAACATGATGGAACAAGCGTTGTCAGTTTTACGACGGAACCCAAAGAACAGCCTATTGGTTTTAGTCACGGCGGACCAACCATCGCCAGATCACTTGCTTTCTCTCGAGGGGAAGGCAGGTGCGGAGGGTCAAGATGCAAAATGGATCGATAACATAGCTCTTCACGATGTTCCAACAATGGACTCCCGCACATTATGCTCTTACATATCCTATCTGGTAGCAATAGGGCAGCCCTACAAAGCTGCAGAAATATTCGCTCTCCTTGCACCAAAGCGACGAATTCACCATCGAAACTCGGATAAGCAAAATGCATTACAGAAGGCACAACTAGAACCGGCCGTGATGCTCGGCCCATACGCTCTCACCACCATCTTGACAGCATTATACAAGGCTGGTAAATGCGGCACGGCAGAACGGGTATGGATTGTTGCGTTGGCAGCTGAAAAAGCGAGTCACTGATCCCACGTATGGGAGTCGACCCTGGACTTTGCCTGTTCATGCATACACCGTCATGATGCAATGTTATGGCGCGCAGATTCGTAGACACGGGAAAGTTGTCGGTTGGGCGCGGCCTTTATGTCGCTATACCAGACCTGGTGGCTTACAGCGCAACACAGCGGCACGTCGCCTCGCCGAAATGGTTTATGAACGTGCAAAGTCCAAACTCCACATAAACCCGTCTGCAAATCAACTAGATGCCAGGTTTTTCAGGGTGGCCTTGAAGGTGTTCGCACGACATCTTGAAACAGGTCGTCAAATGCGTGTCCGCCAAAGAACGCATCGACGGCGTTTTAAACGAGCGCAACTAGAATATGCGCAGTTTGGCATCCCGTCGAGGTCCGGTAGTCCCATCGTTATCCAGGTCGGGCGGGACGCACTTGAGGCAGGCTGCGAGGTTCCTGCAGCATACCAGCATATGCTTGTTGGTCACATCTCTCCTGTGCAAATGCAAGACCTGCCTATACAAACCAAACTACATCGGCGTCCTGCACGCAGACGTCTTCGTCGTTTACCACATGTACCCATGACACACTCTGTAGTATTAGTGGATATCTAAAATTAAGAAATAATATCATCGAAAAAGGTCCCAAATCCCCTGGGGTATTGGAGTAATTTCGAACTTGCTTTTTTTCTTCTTTGCCGCGTCCTCGAGAGCACTTGGCGCATCCTCTGGACGTGGACACTCAGTGCCCTGCAGGAACACAGCAACTATCCTCCGCTGAAACCGCCTCTCCTTCCATTCCTTCCCGACATCCGCTAAAGAATTGACAATCGTCTGCACCGTCTCTTGCATCTCCTGCTCAGTCAGCAGTCGCTGACGTCTTTTGTGTGCGAACACGAGATCCACGCGAAGCCCTTTAGCCAAGTCTTCCCTCGCCTTCTCGAGTTTATGGGCAGTGTCGGCTTCGCCGCTAACCCACGAGAGCTGGAGCTCCTTGTGGGCCTGTTTTACTTTCGAAAGCTTCGCTTGCTCTTTTTCCTGTCTCTTTCGATTGAACTCCTCCGACTTGTTTACGATTTTGACGACGGGAGGCTGGTGGTTGACCAACTGGATGTAATATCCTTTGCGATCTATAATGGAGAGAATGCGGGCAACGGTAGTAGGTGCGGAGAGACGACCGTCATGGGTGATTTGTACCCTTCTGTATCCTATCGCCTCGTCTTTGAAGGGTCCGCTTGCCTTCCTAACGGGCTCTTCTGCTATCTTTTGCTGAGCAGCAATGAACTCATTCTTGTTGAACTTGGCCCTTGTCTTAGCGGGAGCGCTGTCGGCGAAGGATAGGTTGGTCGCAGAAATGAACCTCGCCTGCTGACGTGACAGAATTGGACTTGGAAGTGTCCGCTGGTTCAGCAAAGAGATGATTGCTGTTCGGAACGCCGAAAAAGTGCTCATGGTTGGGGGAAGACTGGCACCTCAAATAAGTTGCAGCAATGAACGAGCATTGAATGACGTTCTTACTCTTTAGAATGAAGTGAGAGGATGTGCTTTATTTACCGCCGGCTACCTAAGTAATCTAATATGCAGGTTATAATGTATTGTATAAGATAATGTAGTTGAGTTCATCATAGTGGATCACGCCGTACTGCGCTGGTTCGCAATAGCCACGCTAGGTTTTCATACACGACGAACGTTATGCAAGTGCCGGGTAATACGCGTACCATATTTGTTCCGAGTCCCCGATAGAAACCTCTAATGCCTTCCCGGGACCAAGTCCGTTTAATCGTAGTAGGTATATTTGGGAATGACTCTTGGTTAGCGTTATTCTATCACTATTAAGCAGAGCCGGATTTGGTTCAAAAACCACTCACCTGCACCCGTGATCTTACAACTTGGTACGGATATGTCACGGCCAAGGCAATTATTTTGCTTGAAATTGACATGATAGAATACGCCGAGTTAGACTAAAAGAAGTAAGCTCAGGAGGGACGCCAGGCAATCCGTGCAGACTCACAAGTTTTTCCAACTCTGGATTCCATGGCAATCCCGCCTTTTCAGTTCGTCTGCGCTTGCGTTCAAAGCCCCAATCCTTCATCTTCTCATAGGCAACAAACTGTACTGCTCCATTGCTAACTCCCACCAGTGCCAGAGTTGTCCCTCGAAATAGTCCCGGAACGCCGTCCGCCTTGTAAATAGTTGATAACCCATCTGAATTGAAGATATAAGCGAGCAAAAGATTTCAATGTAGATGTGCCACGAACCCCAAACACCGCGGTAGGGTGGAGGGGCTGAAGGTGGAGACGCGAACATTCGAACTCGTACCAGCCATAGAGGGTTCGTTAGGATGGCGGTTGCGGCACCTATCCTTCCGTTAATGAATTCATTGAACATAATAGAATACACGCACTTGCTTCAGCGGAACAAAGAAGGTAAGAGCCCGCGGATAATTGGGTGTTGACATCACCGCCTGATAAGCGTCGCTTCAAAATATTGTAGCTAGGGATGAGTGTTGAGATGAGAATCGTCTTACGGGAACACACCACACCACTCACAACCAGAAATAAAGTCCCCAACTGGCCGCATTTCCTGCAATATTTGGACTGAGGCCACGATATAGGCCCTTCCAACCGGCGGCCTGGTAAATTTCTTTGACCGAAAACCAAATCTGTTTCCCGATAGTTCCCGCGGGGTTAGAGGTGGTCACTTGAAATTTAATCTTGAGGAGATCCAATGGATTCATGCAGAGGGTCGTAACGACACCTGCGCCAATCCCAGCCGCAGCATGATCCTAGGAGCTAACCGTTGAATTCAAGCTCGGAAATGGCGGGTTAATATTTACCAAGGCAGACGTAGGGAAGAAGCTGGCTTGTTGCTTTACCATACCAGCTTGCCCGGAGTCGGCGAAATTGTAGCGATTACGTAAAATTGTTGTCTAATTTTACGCAGCAAGTAACTTATGAAAGTATGTCTCCGTGATCACAGCATCACAGCAACCTCCATATCGGACAGTGCGTAATAACAACAAATTGTATAAATTTTAAGGACTAGTTCCATGAATTTAGAAGACTAACGGGTTTAGACGTTCTATATCTGTGAACGAACAAGTCAAAGTGATACGATCCATGACCGTAAATGACTCATTTCGACGATACAATGTATCATCGCGGACAACTTAGATTTGGGGTCCGCGCACTTGGAGCTGTCTTCATAACGATTGTGTGAGGCTGAGGCATTCCAATCGGACGACAGTGCCTGATTGAGTGAACTGCGGACTAGCTGGGCATGATGGCGAGCCCTTACAATCCTGCAACGCGAATTTCCCCAGGGAGCATCGAAATTCTAAATCAAAAAACGCGGTTGTCAGTGTCTCTTTTTTTCTACCCTGTTTTTTTTTTTTCCAATGTCCTGTCGCGCCCGCCGAAAAAATTGGGATATAAAAATTAAGCTTTAACATTCGGGGTTGACTATATGGTATGTTTCAGCCAATTTCCAATTGGCGCACGTATGCAGCATGTAATTTATAAATCTTGCCTTCCCAGCAGTACGATGAAGACGGCTTACGACTACGTATGGCATTCCGATGAGGATCCACAAGCACATGCGCACATAGATGACAATCCAGGGTAGTGTATAAGATCCGGAGACTCATGGATCCATGTGTGCAGGTAGGATTGCTTGGGTACTTGGTATCAATTTATCTCGGCATCTCCTGGGAAAACTCCTGCAACTCCATGGTTAACATTGTGTCAAGGTTCTCATTGAAACACAAACTATAGGTATGGGAAGAAACGTTCCTCTGAGCGATGGCCATTTTTATAGATGTCTATCGGTGATGAGTTCACGTATCCAATATGGTATTATGGAACGTACTGGGACGCGGCCCGAGCCTTTTTTCTCTCCCGATGTTGAACTTGGTGATACGGTGTGCAGTATTGGTATCAAAGCTCCAGACCCTCGGCGATCCTGGGGATCGATGATTTTTCATTAGCTGAGTTTGTGGCGGATGTGGCGGGGTCGCGTGATGGCCACAAGGCAACTATTGTCGCTCCTGTCAGAATTATCAGTGTTGTAGGGAAAGGTACCTAGCAGGGTCCCCAAAATTTAGGGGTCGCAGGGCAGTGCGCGAAGGCTCAGCCTCTATCTTCAAGAGTAAATTATGATATGGAAGAACAGTGCAGAGTGCAATGCACAGATCCATGATCGCGATGTTGTTGAACGCATCGGTTGGATTGTAAGCGGCGGCAGCTGGGTTGATGTGTGGCCCGGCATCCCCGGAACGAAAATGGCCCTGGGAAAGCCCAAAGGCCATGGTTTTGCCGCCTTTAGTAGGCCCAGCTTAAAACACCGTCTCAAATCCAAGCCATGCACCGTTTTTTGCAGCCCGTAAGAGAACGCCTTCGCTCTGCTCTCGCCCGCTACTTTGGTTCGCGGATCATGTCTTCTACACAGTGGACACCCAACATCTACCCTCCTGCTCGCCGTTCAGACCATATAGACACATACAGGAGCGAAACGAGAGGCGAAGTCAAGGTGTCGGACCCGTACCACTGGCTGGAGGAATATTCAGAAGAGACGGACAAGTGGACGTCCGACCAGGAGGAGTTCACGAGGACATATTTGGACAGCAACCCTGATCGAAAGAAGCTAGAAGACGCATTCAGAAAGAGTATGGATTATCCCAAGGTTTCTTCGGCATTCTATTCATTCTGATGGAATGGAATCGTTGATGGCTGCCAATCTTCTTTCCTTTTATATAGTTCTCCGCTCCTTTTTTGAATGATGACAAGCGATGGTATTGGTTTTACAATACCGGCCTTCAAGCACAAACAGGTAAACACATTAAGCTCTGTCGTGCGAATTATTTACAACTTTTGGTAGTCATCTGCAGATCAAAGGATGAGATCCTTCCCGACTTCTCAGAGAGTGACTACGTCGGGGAAACATTTTTTGATGTAAGTGCAGTTTGTTGCTGGCAGTGTTCGATATCAATGATAGCGTTTCGCAGCCGAACCTATTATCCTCGGATGGCACAGCCTCGCTTTCCATGTATGATTTCTCACACTGTGGCAAATACTTCGCATATGGTATTTCTCTTTCCGTATGTAATTTTCAACAAGCAACGATCCCTTCCGATGCGATGAACTTCTTTTTCGTCACAGGGGAGCGATTTTTCAACTATATACGTTCGGTCGACTTCCTCTCCATTGGCCCCTGGCAACGACTGCATTAGAAATGACGACGGTAGACTTCCAGACGAGCTTAGATATGTCAAATTTTCCTCCATCAGCTGGACAAGGGACTCCAAAGGATTTTTCTATCAGGTACTACACTATGGAAAGGTCTGTGGACGTGACTAAATTGCTTGCAGCGCTATCCCAGTACAGGCACTCCGACTGGACAGAATGGCATCCAAACTCGAGGTGATCGTGATGCTATGATTTACTATCACCGAGTAGGGACATCACAATGTATACCACTCTCTTTTTCTCCAATCCGCTCATTCCAATTCGCCCTTCTAGCTAATGATATCCTTGTGCATGAAGACCGGGAACATCCTGATTGGGTGTTTGGTGCAGAAGTCACGGAAGATGGTAAATATGTGGCCCTGTACACAATGAAGGACACATCAAGGGTATGCTTTAAGTGGTCCCACCTGCGTTGCTAACCGATTCTTGTAGAAAAATTTATTGTGGATCGCTGATCTTGGACAGAACGAAGTTGGACGAAACATGAAATGGAACAAGATTTGCAACGTTTTTGACTCAGAATACGACCTGTAAGTCTCTCTGAATGGTAATGCGGTGTTTTTCTTTCTTATTTGCGACAGAATTGGCAACGACGGTTCATTACTATACATCAGAACTAATAAAGCTGCACCTCAATACAAGATTGTCACCTTAGATATAGAGAAACCAGAATTAGGGTTTAAGGAATTGATACCGGAAGATCCCAAAGCATATCTCTCTCAAGTCAAAATTTTTAATAAAGATAGACTAGCACTAGTATACAAGCGTAATGTGAGTCCAGAACACGACAATATGCCACAGGAGAGCAAATTGATGGAAAACATAGGTTATAGGCGAACTCTACATCTACAATAACACGGGGTCACGACTAATGCGCCTGGCGCCGGACTTTGTTGGCTCTATGACGGTGACCGCTCGAGAAACGGAACCATGGTTTTTTGCCACTCTCACGGGCTTCAATACCCCTGGAATCGTATGCAGGTACAATATCCAGCGACCGGAAGAACAGCGTTGGAGCGTATATCGAACCGCCAAGGTCAAGGGTCTAAATCCAAATGATTTTGAAGCTCGACAGGTGACTAGCCGGTTTTCTATTGCGTGAAAGTGCCTCTCATGCGGTCCAAGGTGTGGTATGACAGCTACGATGGAACAAAAGTTCCAATGTTCATCGTCCGTCACAAGAATACCAAATTTAATGGGACGGCGCCAGCTATACAATATGGTAGGCAAATGACAGTGAATTCATCATCGGATGACATGTCTAATTCACTCTGGCAAGGTTACGGTGGCTTTAATATATCTATAAATCCCTTCTTTAGTCCAACGATTTTGACCTTCTTGCAAAAGTATGGAGCAATTCTAGCAGTACCTAATATCCGAGGAGGCGGTGAGTTTGGCGAGACTTGGCATGATGCTGGTATACGAGAGAAAAGAGTATGGCGCCCGCTTTCTCCACGGCGATAGCTCTGACATAATTTTCAGGTTAATGTTTACGATGATTTCATTGCGGCAACGTACGTGTCAGTTGACCTGGAATTCTGCATTGTCGTTTACTTGGTACCAGCCAGTTCTTGGTAAAGAACAAGTACGCCGCGGGCGGTAAAGTGGCCATCAATGGGGGGTCCAATGGAGGTCTGTTGGCATGCCTTTATCCACTTTCAATTTTTCATATTAACCTTAGGACTTTTGGTCGCGGCCTGTGTCAATCGTGCACCGGAAGGAACCTTTGGAGCTGCCATTGCTGAAGTTGGAGTCCTAGACTTGCTCAAGGTTCGTCTGATCGTGTCTTAGAGAGATATATACTCCAGCTCATAACCTTTGATTTTAGTTCTCCAAATTTACCATAGGTACATGATCAACTTTGCTCATGATTTTTGTTCTAAGGTCAATGTCAGGCAAAGCTTGGACTAGCGACTATGGTGATCCAGAAGATCCGCGTGATTTTGATTTCATTTACACACATTCACCACTTCATAATATACCAAAGAACATGGTCTTACCTCCGACGATGCTTCTGACAGCTGATCGTGAGTTAGTTCCCATGGTATAATTGCTACGTTCCTGACGTGACCTAGATGATGACCGTGTCGTCCCAATGCATTCATTTAAGTATGCTGCAATGTTACAATACACCTTGCCGCATAATCGCCATCCACTTCTGCTACGTGTAGACAAGAAAGCGGGGCATGGCGGAGGAAAATCTACTGAGAAGAGGCGGGTTTTTCCGTTGTCATATTTCGCTGCAATTAATATCCCCACAGGTTACAGGAGGCTGCCGACAAATGGGGTTTTGCCGCACAGTCCATGGGTCTAGCGTGGAAGGATAGACAAGCTAATCTGTGATGAGTTTCAGCATGCATTCAGCATTTAGACATCTTTTACTGTTTGGGCTACATTCTACGACACTCACGATTCCAGGTATATTATTTAACGCATTGCACTTGTGCAGACTATGGACTAACTCGGTGTGGGCAATTCGGAGGAAGAGTGATTTCAGTCTTTAATATTCTGTTAGCCTTAACTTTTGGGACGGGCGCTTGACGCTAATCCTTGAGTGATACAATACATGCATTTGATAATCTCTTACCATTGGTATTTTCAGTAATGTAAAACCGGCGCAAAATCAGAATGGCTTCGTCCCTGCAATACCCTCCCCTTGCTTTATATGGTGGGTGGCTAGGATGAGGTAGCCTGTCCGTAGCATAGTCTGAAATGGAGTAATGAAACAAATTGCGCCGCACATACTCGTTGACACTAATAACACCCCTACACCCTCCGAACCGCTCGTTCTCACATCCATAAAAAACCTCCTTGATACCTAACTGTCTCAGTGCAGAAGCACACATGATACAAGGTTCGACGGTAACATATAACGTTGTGTCAAAAAGCGGATAACGCGTTGACCCTGGAGAAAGGGATTTGTTTGCCAAGATCTCATCAATTGCTTCGAGTTCGGCATGTCGCGTTCCCTTGGAACGTGTTCAGCGGTGAAAGTGCTTTGGAACAGGGTCAAGTACATTATGCAGCCCATTCGTGCGGTTCCGTGCTTTGGCGATGATCGTATCGTGCCTGACAAATACGCAGCCAACGGGCACTTCGTTTGCAGCCAGGGCCTCCTCAGCCTATCTATGATTTCAGAAAAGCTATACGATGGCGTAGTCTGCGAGAAAGACACACCATTGACATGGCCTCTTGCATCCATGCCAGATGTTTTTGCTCAATATCAGCAACGGCGGCCATTTGACACACGGACTAAATAAACTGTCACAATGGCGTCAGCCCAAGCAAACCCTGGGTCTGATCGCCAACGTTCTTTCCTTTCCCACTCGCACAACTCTGTGCTTCGTGCTTAGGCGCCTAGAATGAGCTCCATATCAGAGACCGTCAACGAACTCATCGCCGGCAGCGCGGGTGGAGCAGCACAGGTCCTCGTTGGACAACCTCTTGACACGATCAAGACACGGGCCCAGATTGCGCCGAGTGAGGTTTTTCTTTTCATGGAATCATTCCGCGGAGTAAGAACGTGTTTGACTCATGTTCAAGGGCGTATTGGCTGTCAAAATGCATAGAGGGCATGTTTGTATGTTGGATCGAATCTTAACGCAGCATCGTGTGATCTGAAATCCGTTCAGAAAGGGCCTATGAACATTTTCGTGCAAACGGTTGGCAAAGAAGGTTTCTTTGCTCTGTATAAAGGTGATATGGGGCGGTGTATTTCATGTCATGGACGCGAAAATTCTTAAATCTTATCAGGAATGGCCAGCCCTCTCTTAGGCATCGCAGGTGTCAATTCGCTTCTTTTTGCTGCATATGGAGCCTCAAAACGTCTCGTGTCACCATATCCTCAGTTATCATTGCCACAAATTGCGCTTGCTGGTGCTATGGCAGGCGCAGGAAATGCTGTGCTCGCAAGTCCAGGTTCAAATGCACCATCACTGCCGCTATTCAAATCATTGACCCGAGACTGACAGTTGAGATGTTCAAAGTACGTATGCAAGGTCAGTATGGTGCCAAAACGGACAAGCGACTACGAGCAATAGTCAGTGAGATGTGGAGTCAATGGGGATTCAGACACGGAATCATGAGGGGATTCTGGGCAAGCGTCTGGCTGTGATTCAGATTAAAGCTTGAGATCCTTACAATCTTCGTCAGATCACTGTAGCAAGAGAGATACCTGCGTACGCTGGGTAGGCTGTCCTCGATTCGTTAGATAACTTCGCTTGAACGCGCCCCGGATTACGCGTAGTTTTTACACAGGTAAGTTGATTCTTCCTCAACTAGTGCGATATCTAATGACAAACAGCTTTTGAATTCTCAAAACGGCAATTCAGCAAAGCATATGGCAGTGACCTTCCAGTGTGGGCACTACTAGCCAGTGGCTCCACAGGTGGCGTGCGTAGCCGATAATGTGGAAATCGACATGATAATAATTTGCCGCGTTAGATTGCTTATTGGCTTTCTTGTTATCCTTTGGACGTGGTGAAATCTCGGGTCCAGCTTCGTCCAATCCCACCAAGTGGGAACCCTTTCCAGTACATCAACAGAGAACTCAAAGCCATCGTCTCTGAGTCAGGATTGTACGCTTGTATCAAATCAGATCTAGATATTTGAGTGATCCCGTTTTGACAGGAGTGGCTTATTCCGTGGCCTTTCTCCCTCTCGTGAGTTGCTTGTACCCTGGATCTCTCGCTGATGCCATTCTATATTGTAGTGCTCAGAAGGTAGGCTGGTAATCAGTTGGATGCTTTTTTCTAGCTGAGGACATGACATAGTATCCCGGCGGCAGCGAGCACGTTCGCGACATATGAAGTAACCAGAGGTTTCTCTCATTTTCCTTGCTAATCGGCTCATGCTAAACCCGGCATTCATAGCATACCTCGCAAGAACGACCGGCATATAAAGGATTAGCTTGTAACGTAATAATGTGTTGGCTGGCGCAGGAAGTGTCAATATTGATTGATGTCATCTTTCATTTACACAGGACATTCGCATGCGAGAAAGGCGCTGAGTTGTCAATGTATAATAGGCCGTGCTTAGACTGGCAGGCAATGCGTGAATGACACCGGATCTTGGATGGATAGCTTCTGCTCCAATGCGCGGTCTCCCGCTACCACTAATACATCAAGCGAAGTTGTCGCGATACCCACAGCCTCGCCAGAAAACCCATATCTGTCAGTTGATCTTCCTCAATTACCATCTATCATTAAAGCCTCGTTTTGGCCGATGTAAGACTATATAAGCCCGTGAGCCATAAGAAGCACCCGCCCTTCGTTAACATGAGAAATTCGTCCTTTACTGTCCTTGCCGTGGCCGCTGCACACTTCAGCCTATTAACAACGGCCTTCCTCATACCTCGTAGAGGTGCACTCGGTCCGGGCCTGCTCGTTGTCCGTCAGGGGGGTAATGGGACAGTGCCAGATCCGCAGTGCGAGTCGACTTGTAGCCCTATTGTCAACTTTCTCGGGCCGACCGCAACGGTGAGAAGGAGAAAAGGCACTTCTTCTGAAACCACTCATGTTTACATTGTTAGGAACAATGTACACCTGCGGCGTGTTGTAGCTCTACATTTGAGAATGCCTACCTAGACTGCCTGACGTGTGTTGGCAAGGCGGAAAGCATGACGAATTACACCCAAGAACAAATCGATCTCGACCGTGAGTACTTGAGTATAGTTATGTTGGAATGGGCTGACAAACGCACGCAGAACTTACATCCGTTTGTTTGGCTGCAGGCTACAATGTCCCAAAGTTGACATTTCCTGGTCAAAATCCCAATCGCCAATTGCCCTCAGTCATTCCAAGTTCTACAGTCAGTTCTACGATCAGCTCTCCAATCACATCGACCGGTGCAAGTCCAAGCACCATAACCGATGTTTCGACATCGCCAGGTTCATCTGCAGCGACTCTGTCAGTGGTTTCCACCACTGGTTCGGCAACGAGTACTAGTCCTCCAAGCTCGACAAAGACCTCTAATGCCAGTGTGAAAAACGTTGGTGACACGTGTCCGCCTTTGGTGTTCTTGTTTAGCAGCCTACTCCTCGGAAATTGGATGCTGTGAAGACGACACTATTTCCCATGTCATGGGCCATTGATGCACATGCACAGCTTTCTGCCTTCACGTCGTTATGTTATGTACTTCTTGAATGCGATATTATGCTCATCGACCCTTGATCTCGACGTGTTGTTTTATGATCTGCACACATCACATAAGGGCCATTTGCAGAGCCGACCGAGCGCTCGGCCCTGCCAGATGCCAGCTATTAGCATAACCTCCTCTAACTTCGGGAATGGGGACATTGCATCACATGGATGGGCTCCAACGTTGCGCCGGCTTTGGCAACAATGGAAAAGCCCGAAAGGAGCGTGGCGATGTGGAAACGGCGCCACTTGTTACCGACATCGTCGCTAATTCCAAGAACTGGATATGTCGTACTTGCTGATCCATCCGAATCTGATCCCGCAAATGCCATCTTCTTTTCTGGAATTGCATATGTAAGTAGTTAGGTTGAAAAGAGATTAGGCGCTGATGCGGCGGAAATGGCGGTGACAACAGCAACATAAGGACTGTGTTGAATGTATGTCAATGCCATGGGCATCGCCTGACATCGCACCGTTCAGCGAACTGTGATATCAATCATCGATGCATCAGTGCATCGGCCATCTCACGGAACTTCGGCCCCACAAAGCGCGCGGGACCATTTGGCTTCACTGATGGCCATATAAATATGCCAGTTCGCTTTCATACTTTTCTTTCGCCCGCCCGTTCCGGTCATGAACGCCCTTTACGCGCTCCTAATCGCATGCCACCTCAGCGCCCTCTCGTCCTGCGCTCTGATTATTAATTTTCCTGGATTGTCGTTCAACGAACGTTCCGCAGACGGGTTAAACGGCACCGTCAATAGCCCAGTTCCTCCCGTCTGTCAACAAGCATGCGCGCCTATCGTTCCCTTTGCGATTGGTGGCCAGGTAAAATCCCTCTTCCCTCTTCATTGGATCGGGGCTGATGTGCCGCGCAATGTGCGTGTAGAGCTGCACACCTAGTCTGTGCTGCTCGTCACAATGGGAGCAAAGCTACTATTCGTGTATCATCTGTGCTGCCCAGGCGCAAGATATCACCGATTTAACGACGGCGCAGACAACCTTGGATGGTAAGAGATTTTAACGGATCACCATTTTGATTTTCCTCTATCGTCCTATAGGTATCAATGCAGACTGCGCTGCTTCTGGCATAAACCTGCCTGAGCTGACATTCCCTGGCCAACCTAATAATCGAACACTTCCCTCCGCCTCAATCTTGCCATCAGGTTCAGTTTCAGTTACCCTCCCAGGTACCGCCAGTCCGACAGGCACCGGCGTCTCAGGTATGATTCCCGTACACTGGCTTATTCATTGTCTTACGTTACAACAGCCTCAGCCTCAACTGCGCCATTTTCTGGTTCTTCGACGTCTTCGTCTTCCGCTTCTTCTCCTACTCAAAGCAAGAGCGCTGCTTCCTCCATTCAAACACAATGGTCGGCTTTCATTCTATTGTGCGCCACCATAGCTGGCACTTTGCTTTGAAATTCCTTCATGACCCTAACGATATCTGCATTCACGCTCTTATCATTCATGGACTCGACATTGTTGCCATTTATCATGTATTTCCATCCGTCATGATGACTTAGCTGTATACCCTGTAGATAGCTAGCTGTATTGCTATCTGCATGCGGATGTCTAGGTGTAATTGTACAGGTGGAAAACAATCAAGAAACATGGATCCAGATGATGTTGTTATCCAACTGATGTATCAGAAAGAAAAAATTAAAGCCTTGCTGTACGTGGCATCTTCTTCAAGGCCTGTCTAACACCTAGGTCCCCAAGAACGTCCTCTGCCCCAGCGAGAACTGATTTGTGATATTAGACACGTAGCATAGACTTGCCACTATACGTACTGGCATCAAATCCAGAGCAGCGGTGGTACTGTAGATATAACATTAGTAGCTTGGCCAGAGAAGGAAGGGGTGCACACTTCTTCGATCAATTTGCCCATGCCGGTCTTTGTGAGCGCACGTCCTCCAAACACTTGTGTTGCATCTGTTCCGGACAATAAATCTTAGGCTTCACAGAATGAATGTTGGAAATACCTTCTGCAGTCTCGCGTCCACAACGGGAAACAAACCTGTTAGATCAGTCTACACTATACGGAGAGGCCGGGTAAATAAGGCAACAGACTGTTTGAGCAGGCCAATTGGCCCAGCGAGATTTTGGGACATTTGATCGTACGTCATCTAGAGCGCACCCGATAAAGCGACGCCGTCAAAACACCAGGTAATGGCTTACGTTGTTCATCTGATATGTGACAGTCTCGAACCAGTTCTGACATGCTTCCACACGTTGAATCATGTTGGCAAGTTTCGCCCTTATGACTGCTTGTGAACTCAAAGGTTTGCCAAACACGTTACGCTGAGAGGTCCACCTGTCGTGAAGCAAGTTTAACACTGTAAATAACGTGAAAACAGACATACTTGAGACACTCTTCGACAATGTGCCTCTGTGCAGATAAAGATGTAGCAACGACCATCCACCGCTCATGATTAAAGTTGCTGAGGATGACGGACATGCCTGAACCGATCTTGCCTAAGGTGTGTGAGACGGGAACACGAACATTGTCAAAGGTGATATAGGCCGTGCCGGCAGCCGACGAATACGTCGTCTTTATCTGTTTCGTCGAGACGCCAGGGCCACGGGGTATAAGAATGACCGTAAATCCAGTCTACACGGTCCGTGAATCATCTCTGCTTCTCTCAAAACTCATAATATGCTTACTTCTGTCTTGCAACCAGTAGTAAAATAGTCTGCAAAAGTGCCATTCGTTATCCACCTGGCGATATGGTCAAAAAAACCTGCATTGGCGGTGCATATCGCGTCGAGGCCTACTTTTTGGTACCATTGATGACCCAGTTGTCCCCATCTCTCACGGCCGTGGTCTGCAGACCGCTGACATCGCTTCCTGCAAATGCCTCTGAAATGGCGAGAGCGATATACTTCTTGCCAGAAAGGGTCTGTCCAATCGCGTCAGTGCATACGTCAAATTTGCCACAGCCTATGACTCACTTCTGGAACCACCTGAGCAATCAACTCGGGCGTACCAAAGTTCAGAACAGGCGGAAGCCCGATAACCAGCCCTGTGAGCATGCCATCAACCACTGCACGGCTACAGGTCCGGCCTATTTCGGTATGAATAATCGACTATATGCATTTCATCATGATGCTCATTGATTGAAAACGATCTTACTTCATGGAAATAATCAAACTTTTCAGGCTTAACGATACCACCCATGAGAGTCAGTCCTTTGAGATGCTTTCCTGGCCCAAGCCGCATGGCAACGATGTTAGTTTCACTGCGTGGAATTTAGAGTGTCATAGTACAGAAATGGAAAGACCAGAAGCATACACTAGCTTATCCACAACCTCTTGGGATATATGCTTGCCACTCTCTTCACATCTCGCAGATTCAGGAGCAACGACTCTTTCAAAGAATTCACGGATAGCCTTCTGAAACGTTCGGTGGTCATCCGTGTAGTACGGATTGAAATACCCTGGGCTGAGCCACGTTGGTTCAGCATACGGTACTTTGCTTAGTTCTCCTGGCACTGGAGGTTTAATCTGTTCATCTTGTCCGGCTATCTTTCCGATCTGTAGACGCGCATATTGTGGCCGTAGCAATATCCTCGTGCCTGTGTAATCCAAAAAACACATCTGTCGCATCTTGTCCGGCTGTTTTCGCCGAGCTTTGGTAAATTTACTTACCAGACCGGTTCAACGTTCACGACTCACCAACGTTTGACGTAATAGAACACGTTTGCACCGCCTGGATGAAGTTCTGCGAATCGAGAAAGGTTATAGATCTTGGAGTCTACGACAATCCACTAGCAAGAATGAGTGTGCGTCAAACGATGGGACAAAGGCTGTACCAAATCTCCTTCTTTATTATGCTTCCGACATCATAATTAGTTATCGATTGACCTAGGAGAAGATCCGTTGGGTTGAGTACCTGCGCGACCTCTTCCGGAGTAAACTCCTTCATGATTATGCAGAAGTTGCGAGCGCCGAGCGCAGCCGGTGATCGGCAACGAAAGCTGGCACGTGTTTATCACATTATATAAATAACTATTCAAACAACTGGTTTGAAATACCACTACTATCGTAGCCATACCCTGTATTGCAAAACAACACGCTTATAACTGTTGTTTGCACAAATCACATAGATCGTCAGAGTGAACGCGACGAAACTCACCCTAAATAAGAAGCTAAGCTGTAAAGTACGAAGTTAACACATAAATGCAACAGATTGCGAAAGCAACTTACATCTGCAGGTGTCAGTCTTCCCATAGCCTATACGACAGTTGTGAGCTCAACGCCGGTGAAATAGTCTTAAAGCCTACCGATTCATCGGTTGATAAAGTTGCATCCACCATTGCTGACTTCTTCTCCTGAAGCTTAGCGCAAATCAGCCGGTCATTTTCAACGGCATCGAAATGTTATTACCTGTATGATTCGAGACTCAATACTATCCTCTACGACAAGCTTCATGGCCTGGACAGGGCGGCGTTGCCCGAGACGATGAATCCGGTCCATAGCCTCTGCAGGTAAATTAGAGCTTTTCACTAAGTTGCGAGAACGTTTTTGACTCACGGTACTCGACCTGGCGGGATAGGAGATATCAAGACTCAGAAATCCCGTAAACCTCGGGATAGCTAAGGATATTGCACTTACCGCGGGATTCCACCAACTATCCATGAGATATACACGAGACGCCTCCGTCAAGTTCAAAGCGACACCTCCTGCTTTAAGACTAACGAGGAAGACTGTCACGTCAACGTTATTCACTTCGAGTGAAATGTTAGGTCGGGACCTGAAGCGCAACGTGGGCTCCTACTGAAATGCTGGATTGTGGCATCTCTGGCCTGAGGGCTCATGTTTCCTTCAAGCCGACAAATCTGACAATTGTAGCTGAGACACTGGACTATTACAGGCGGTTAGTTGCTCACAATAAACCCGGCCTTCTGCAAGCGGAAGGCTATAAGGTCAAGGAAATTGACAAATTGACTGAATACGATGCTCTTCGTTGTTGCATCTTGTAAGCGCAGATTGCTTAGCTCCTCCACCAGTGCTTCAATCTTGGTTGATGATCGCCATGAATCAAAATCGAGACGACCTAATATGCCTTGCCGTGCACTTGGTACATTTTCCGTCATTTCCAAAGCAGGGGCATCAAGGTCTATTGTAAGTGGCAGGTGGCACACTGGGCACGCCGGCTGCATTGACAGTCAGTCTGGATAGACATTAGGACTCAAATGGGCTTACATTATTTTCCAATGCGCTATCAAGATACTGCCTTATGCATTCTCGATCGAAGATATGACGGCATTTGGATTGGATAGCATCTTCTGCTATATCATTGCAAATTCTACAAATCGTAGTTTCTCCGTCTTCTGGTATAAATTGCGTGCCATTGGTCTTGCTCCTAAGGACAAGATCTGGATGGCACGCCATCTGCCTCATGCGCGTGAGCCTAGGTACATCATGAACTGCGGGCGTAAAAAGGTGTCATAGCATGGTAACGCACAGAGTAAATATGTTAGAATAATCTAGAAGTTCATCAAAAGTCAGTAATAGCTCCGAGGCCGCCTTTCACTGCCCACGTACTATTTAAAACCGTTCCCTGATCAAGATAGGTATTAAACTGACGCTTTGCGTTGGAAAAGAGTGATAGGTAAAGTTCTTTTTCTTCTGGGCTAAAATAATCTCTCCGAATAATCACAATTCGCGGAGGTAATCCAAGATCGTCCGCCTTTTGCAACTGCCGAGATCAAATTAGCATCGATTTCGGGACACAATAATGATATCTACTTTGGTACGGCGCAGCATCATCTGGCTCAGAAGAACCTTGAGTTTTTTGAACGCAGCTTCCCCAGGGCCATGCATGCCGTTCTTCTGTATCGGAGTAAGGATCTCGTTATTCCAAAAGCAAGTCTGCAAATAAAATTGAAGGAATCTCGGGGTCATGTTGAAGATACACATACATGATGCATTGGTGTATGACCACAGTCTGGACCGGACGCATAAATGAATAGTTCTAAAGTTAAGCAATTGATCCTTACCGTCACATGTAGCCTTGTCGCTGAATTTCCAGTGCAAAGATTTACAGTCACAACGTTTGCCTTGAGACGCATAATCAACGAAGTCATCCTTACAGATGGACAAAGATAACCTCACAGAAGTAGTACGAAAATGGATCACCACCAATGAACCGTACTATGCTGTAAAGTTCTCCAACACGATTTTGGAGAGGAGTTCCAGATAGACACCAGCGATACTGGGCCACAAGCTCAAAGGTAGCTTTAGCTGTATTCGTCGCCCGTTCTTTGATGTTGTGCGCTTCATCCAGCTGAAACAATGCTGATTCTGGGATTCCACCGTAAAGTCCATATTACTCACGATGACCCTGTGCCAGTTAACCTGATGCACCGGTGATTTTTCCTTGATGATAACGCCTTTGCGCTTGAAACCGCTTTCTTGCTTGCGGAAGCAACTGACAGAAAAGATATGGGTTTGTCAATAGCATATACCATAGATTATACCTTTCTAACACAGAGTAAGTCGTCAACACCTGCAGTAGTACATCAAGAACCAATCAACCGAATCAGGGGCGCCTTTTCTTACCACATGATACTTCACGAGTTCCTCGTAGCTTGTCTCGCGCGATGCACCGTGCCAGACCAAAACTTTAAGTCCATCCGTATGGGACAGTACCTCATGCTTCCATTGCATAATAGCTACAGTGGGACTAGACAGTAATTAATCAACGCACGATAGTTCATACGCTTTGAATCGCTTACGCAACGACGAGATTGGGCTTTTGACCTTCGATTACAATCAATGATATCATCTGGATGGTTTTGCCCATACTACGAAATAATCATGTTAAGAGGTCGTCATCGATAAGGATAATCTTACCCCATCTCGTCCTACGATATGAACCGATTAATATAGATCCAGACGTCATAGACGAGCGTTGTACATACAGCCAATATGCCACCACGCCACGAACTTCGTTCTTGTTGCTGCATCCACGACAAACTTTCGCGCTGGAAGGGCAGAAGCGTCAATTTCATATTTTCAGGCTGAGGTGCCATTGTTGGCTGATTGACGGGAATGGTTGAAAGATCTCCCCAGACATCTCTGAGTTCAGGATGATACCTATGCAAAGCAACAGTTGCTTTCTCGGCCTAGTTTTGTCATAAAACTGTGGCGAGTGATTTGACCAAGCACATACATGAGTCAACTTGCGACCAAGTTTCCGTGACAACACCCGTTCTTCTGCTTTCAAGGCTTGGCGCTCTATAATTTCTGAAGTGGGAGAGAGATTCCGTCCCTTGGTTGCCCCAACACGAGTCTTCGATTTCGATTTTGCCTTTGACGTTCCCTTTCTCTTCTTTCTTCGAACAGGAGTGTCGCTAGATTCATCAGAAAAGAGTGATCCACGGTCACTGTCCGGTATGAGCCCCATATCCTCATGATCTGAATTGCTGCGACAGCGCGCAATTTTTCGCTCTAGGGCCGCCGCACGCCGCGCCGCTCTGCGAGACGGTTCAACCTTCCGTGCAGAAGATGAACTAGCGCCATTTTGTGCCTCCATGCGCGACGTTTGGAGTGACATTCGCACGGCAGCATCGAGCATGATCTCTTCATCAAGGGACATAGCAGCTTCTTCATCAGAGGCGATAAATTCAGAGCCACTGTCATCTGAGTCTCCGTTGTACACAGGCTCCTCATCATCATTAGAAAGGAGGCTTCCAATAGCAGCAGGAGACGGCGCACGTGCCCGCGCCTTCCCTTTGCCTTTCCCCTTGGTTCGCGCTGCAGGTTGCTTGTTTATTGTGAAATCTTGCTCCGAGTCCTGAGAGTATTCCTCTTCGTCACCTAATCTAGATTTTACGTGGCTTTGAGCAGTTCTCTTTCTTTTGTTCCGACCCACAGTGCTAGATTGTGTAGCGATCTTGCGCTTTCGTACGCGACCTCCCTCTGAGGCAAAGTTGGGGGCTGGGGTAGCAGTGGCACGCTTTGCTCTGCTTCTTGTTTTGCGTGGCTCAAAATATTCCAAAGCCTCTTCTTCAGCTTCTGTTGTCATGGGTGTCTCACTGACAACGGAGTTTCTTGAACTGAACACAGGAGTCGCAGTTGAGGTAGGAGTCGTGCTGGTCTCTGAACGCGAGGCCTTCTTCCTAGGCGCCCGGCGCTTAGCCATTGGACCACGCTGGAAGCAACCGGTTAAAACTAAAAAGCTCAACTTTTGTGGTGAGGGTCACGCAATCTGCCAGGAGTCTGGTCGCTAATTAATTGTCACGCTACCCACGTGCACGCCACAGACGCGTCTCACTCCGAGTGATTCGAGTCATCCGTCTCCCGAAGGTTCCGACTGATTTTACAGTACAAAGCTAATAATTGTATGATGTAAACGTGCTGTTAATTATCAATGGATAGTGACGTGAAAGAATCCCCCAGTCCGTCTGTCCATGTATCGTATACATCGACTTGTGTGTCGGTGTAGGTGAATTGATCATTGCTATCAGACCATGTGTCGTCAAAGGAGGGGTCAATGACATAGTTTTGAGATGGGTCTTGTGACGGGTCCTGCCATAAGTATAACCCCTGTTGTGCTGGCCTATTGTGATGCGCGCCGTGATGCCCTGCCCCTGTCAAACCCCGCACGAATCCCACTACGAGTTGTTCTTCTATTTGTTGTAACAGACTATGCGGCTGCGGCTGAGGCTGATGGGAGCCAACACGAACGAGCTGCCTATTCATGTTGGCTTGTTGACCGTCATATGTATTATGCCTAGGTCCGCTGATGCTAAATTGTTGTGGCGGTGGTGGTGGTGGAGGAGGAGGCGGGGACTGCAATTGAGCCTGGGCCTGATAAGTTAGGGGCTGCTTGCCATATGTTTGGTATTGTATCATGGTCGCTGCAGGTTGATTGGGTGGATAATGCTGAAGTTGCGGAGTATGTCCAACAAACTGCGCTGACCCACTACTGGCTTGAGGGCCGATCGAAGGCGCCAGACTCTGAACCGGCTGCAAGGGTGCCATTTGCCGGGCTGTCTGCTGGGCTTGAGGTGGTGGATGCTGCTGTAACGTATTCCCATATGCTTGAGTTTGTCGTAAAGGCGCGGGAGGCACCACATTCAGCGTCACAGGAGGCGGGTGGTTCTGAGGCAATTGATGAGGTGGTGAAGGCTGCCCTACCGGACGCGGTTGCACTTGAGTTGAAGATTGACTATACTGGGGTGCGTATTCTTGTCCGCCTGGGACAGTGCCCTGCTGCTGGAAAGCTGTAGTCACTTGGCTTTGACTCGACTGCTGCGATGGTATTTGCTGGCTTGGGGTGGCCCCCTGCTGCTGAAAACCCATGGGCGCATGACTTTGATTCAACTGCTGATGCGGCGTTTGCTGGCCTAGGATAGTGCCTTGCTGCTGAATACCCGAAGGTGCTTGACTTTGGCCCGATGGCTGCAATGGCAGTTGTTGACCTGTGATGATGCCATGCTGCTGAAAACCCATGGGTGCTTGACTTTGATTCAACTGTTGCGGTATTTGGTGGCCTAGGGTGGTGCTATGCGGCTGGAATGTTGCAGGTGCTTGACTTTGATTCAACTGTTGAGATGATATTTGAGTGCCAGGCTGCTGCTGGAAAGCCATAGGGGTACTACTTTGATTCCATTGTTGCGGTGGTATTTGCTGATCTGAGTAGCCCCGTTGCTGGAATGCCGTGGGCGCTTGATTCAACTGTGGTGGTGGTGGTGGTATTTGTGGGCCTGGAGAGGTGCCCTGCTGCTGGATACCCGTAGGCGTGCGATTTTGATTCAACTGTTGATGCTGAGTTAGTTGGTACTGATATGCTGCATATTGAGATGGAGCTTGACCCCCAAAGTATGTTTGCGGCGACGCAACAGTCCTCTGCTGTACGCCTGGAGGTTGATTCGAGACCGTCAACCCAGCAGAGTACTGCTGCTGAGATTGGTCCGGAGAGGGTGTCTGTCGATTCCCTCCTGATTCATAGTAAGTCGGGGGTGAGTTTGGTGGCGTCAACAATGAAGATGCCGGAGGAAGAGAGGCACTGGAGGTACCGTAACGTCTACTTGGTCCACTGCTTGCATACAGGGGAGGAGAAGTCAGCGTATCAGGATGATTCCTCCGGTCCACAGAGGGGGGCCGTGCAATCATGGCTATGGTCGGTGTCTCGCCCATCCTCGTCGGCCTGGTGACGACCACATTTGTGTTGTTTCTATTGACAAGATCGAGCTGCGACGTGGCTTCAGTCGAGGCTCGCTGAGGTTGGTGGGGACCATTCTGGGGTGGAGGAGGAAGTTGCACACTCTGACTCCTGCGAGTAGAAGGATCAAAAGGTTGCGTCTGCCTGGAATCTAGGTTCCTGAGAGGACTAGGGATCACTCCACCTTGTTGCGAAGCGACAGTCCTATTGTATAGCTCGGTTGGCCCTGCCGGCTGGGCATTTTTAGATGGATCTGGAAAGAGATGCATAGGAGGAGACATGGATGCATGTCTTTGAGCCAGAGGAACCGATGGCGGGGATAGTCGCGGTGTCTTTGCAGTCCATGATTCCAAGCCCGGCGAGCTGGATCTTATAGTCCTTTTGTTAATGGCACTAGCGTATAGCTGCTGTGCTGTCGATAACTTGGCGGAAACAGCTGTATAATGGATAAATGATGAATTGGATCCTGCTGACGCTTCTGTGCTAGACTCAATTGGCTCCAGCTCTAAAACAGGCACCGGCGTCGAACTCCGTGAAGGTGCTGGAGTCAGACTAGCAGGATGCGTATATGACACTTTTGGAGGTAGGACATTGATCTGCACATAATACCTATAGCAACCATCGGTGTTGGATCGGAGATGATGAATGAGCCAACTAACCAGCTCTGCTGCCTAGAGGTACGAAAATGTCAATCAACGATAATTGGCGTTTGCTATGCCTACTCTGTGTCAAAATGTTGATGCCAACCAGGGGGGAGTGGTCTGGCGTCGGGGTTGGACAAACTCTTCATGCGAGGACACAAATGACACGTCAAAGGGCGTCACGGGCATTGCTCTCTTAAAATACGTTACTGAGGGACCCTTGCGTGTGATTCTGTTGTCGTATGGTAGAAGCGGGCAGTGACTTGCGATGCTTGTCAACTGGCGTGCGGAGTGATCTCCATGTAGCAAGTTGAGATTAACTGCGGTCTTGCAAGGCACCGCGGACTGATGCTCTGATGTCCAGGATCGACCAGTGCCGGATCCGACAAGAGGGCTGTCCGTGGCACTGTAACTGATGCGGCAACAACACATGATAGCAGACCATCCGCATGACATTAAATGTAGCAAATAGGCACTCTTCGAAGCTGCGCGAAAAGTACATGTTCACAAGGGTAGCCATCAGCCAAATTCCAAAAGCATGCATATCACCAAATTCCGTCACCACCATCAACAACTGATTTGTAACCATGATAAGTGTGAGACTAATGCGATCCGTGATGAACTTACATCCATCGCCAAAACCTTGATCAAACCCTGTGTTATAACCATCTGCGACGCCTGCGTCAAAGGCCTCGTCCTCTTTATGATCGATGAACTCGTTCAATGCAAATGCGCCCAAGGCGAGACCTCCAGCACCTATACCCGATGAAAACTAGACAATAAGCATTATAATGATCGCAGCGCACCTAGAGCAATTTTGCCAAAGTTACTAGACTTCTTCTGACCACGGTCGTCCGAGTCTCGGCCTGATTGCCTACCAAATAGTCCACCAAATCCCCGTCCTTTTCTCATTTTTAAGAAAACTGGTTGATCGCATAGCACGATAGAGTTACCTCTCCCTGGAGAGGGACTACGCCCTTCATAGCCTTCCTGTTGATAAGAACCACCGCCGTACTGGGGATATGGTCCTCCTGATGGGCCGCCATACCCACCACCATAAGGAGGAGGTCCACCGTAGGGTCCAGGAGGTCCACCATATGGTCCAGGAGGACCGCCGTAGCCGCCCTGGGGGCCTGGAGGTCCGTAGGAATTCCCGTATCCATAGCCTGGGCCCCGTTCATATCCGGAGGAGGCAGGAGGGCCAGGAGGGGGGCCGGCAGGTGCGCCATAAGACGCAGCGGGGGGAGGGGGAGGAGATTGGGAAGCTGATCCCAACGGATGGACCCACGTTGTTACGGGAGGTTGGGCAACTGTGTTGACGTAGAACCTGCGCTCGTCGATGGGCTGCGATAAATCAGTATGACTCGATTACGAACCAGGCTCTGTAACTGCAGCACTGCGTTAGCGCTGAAGAGATCGAGTAAGCATCGATCTCACTTTGAATCATATTGTGATACCCAGCCAGGAGGAAGAGGACGAGTATCTGGGTTCTGAGGGGGTGCAGACATGGTGGATGAAGGAAAGAGTCGAAGGGACCAAAAAGTGGCTTATGAGGCTGAGCGCTGATAGGTAACACAGCATCACGCGAGCAATGCAAGCAAACAAATCGCACAATGGCTTGGCGGTGCTTAGTACTGTAACAACACAACTATTAGTCAAGAGTAGAATAACAAACGCATAATTTCTCCCAGCTTGCCTGGCGAGGTGATCAAGCTTTCACTTTCTTTTTCTTCTCCATCGTCCCTGACGTGACTGGTGTGACAGACGGCTTGCCCTTCTCCTTTCTGCCCTGGCTTAGACACCTCTTCCACACTCGACGTACTAACGTGTTCGTCTTCATGGTCCTCATGTACCTCTTCATCCGATTCCTCACTCGCCGAAACTTCAGATGCCTCTGAACTGGGCGATGCCGCCGCAATGACGCGCTTCTCAACAGCTGCCGGCCCCGGTTTCACCTCCGCCGGTCCTGCCTTTGTGCTTTTCCGAACCTTCTTATCCTGTGAAGGCTGTCAGCAATGCATAAGTAGAGTGCTGACAAAAATGTACAGGGGCGGCGACAGCAGCGGCGTTCGCTGCTTCAGCTTCTTCAGCGTTACGGCTGTCGTACGCCCTCTTATCTTGGGAATATCGCTCCTTTGCGTCGGCCATTGCTTGATGGTAAACCTGTGTCACGTCAAGATTATACACTGCATGGGAGACGCGTTGAAGGGTCTCACGGCCTTTTCGTCCTCGCTCAATGCCTGCCACTGTTTGGAGATCAGACCAAGCAGCTCATTATTCGACATGTCAGGGTGAGACGCTTTCAGCGCCTTGCGCACTTCATTCTGAAAGAAAATGTAGGAAGATGCAAAGCGCTTGGGAGCATTTGGGTCCTTTGGTTTGCGCTTCCGCCTTTTGGGCGCGTCTGCGTCTTCTGTCACGTCACCTTTGCGTTTCCTTTTACCACCTGCTGTCTTATCGTCTGTGGCGGCAGTGAGGTCACGTATCACATGCGCAGCGGGAGAATCGGCCGAAACGTCGCCGTTGACGAGAGCGGCAAATGCGTCGGCGACCTCGGCGCATTTTCTCATAGACTCTGCGACGGCAGCAAGGCCGACAACGAGCTGGCAAAGCGTAAGGCGAGTAAGGGGGAAAAGGAAAGAGTACATACCTGGGACTTGTGCTGCTCGAATGCCATTGATGGGATTAGAAAAAACCAACAATAAAATGTCTCAGACGGGCGTGGGAACATGTTGAGTTTGAAGCGGAGCTGGAAAAGGGTTAATATGCCAGTCGACACCGCCCGACGACTCAGTACTCAACAGCATTGAAGACTGCGCAGACCCGCTGACTCGGCGGAACGCAACCCCAGAGACGCTTGTAGTGTGCGACCTGCGTGGACGGGTGCGGTTGCTCGTCCAGCTTTCGCTCAATTAGCCGTTTTAGTTGCCTACTGAACACCTGAGCCTCGATAAAAAAAAGAGTGTATCGGATGGATCCTAGTTTGTATACTCCATGGGTCCAACATCCTCAGTTGCTGCCAGATTCCCCCCAGCATGTCCAGCATGTCCAGCATGATGCAAGGCCCTCCGCTCTCGCCGATGACTGGTCAAAGGATCGTGCAACTCCGACCGCCCAGACGTCTGCCACCTCGTCCCATAGCTCAGCTGCAACCCTGGACATAAGCGATTTTACCACCTTGGCGGATATTCCAGGTGAGAGCATGTTTTCAGGGCCACATGCGTAGCGCGTGCTAATCGCGTTCTTCAGGATCCTCCGCTTCGTCGTCATCATCAGTGGCCTCGCCAACTCAATCTTTTTTCGCTTCTTTTCCACCCAGCAATTATTTCCTTCCCTCTTACAACCACATACCTTACGGTTCTCCGTGGCCGGCTACGTCAGTGCCACTATCTAGCTACTCCACCCTTAATGGTGCAACAACCACTTCTCATGCTGGTTCGCCACCTGCTTCATCTCAAGGCCAGCAACAGCCACAGACTCAACAAATGGACACCGTCACTGTCATCCCAGCAATCTCAGTCGCAACAACAGGTACAGTCACAAGCGTCTCAGCAGCAAGTTCCTCCCCCTCAACCTATGGTGATCGAGTACGTCTTTGAAAGTGATTAACAAAAAACAATCATGAATCTATATGCAGTCCCGCCTTGACGACAATTTCAGCGCCAAGCTCTAGTACTTTGCTTTATGCGCAATCGGCCCATTACTTAAATCAGCAACAGCAACGACCACAATTTCAGATATCGCACCTCCATCCACAGTTATCTTATGTATCGTCCTATTATCGCCAGCAGCAATCTCCTTCACAGGGTACCCTGTCACCCCAGGCTCTCCATACGCCCACAAACTCACTCATGTCCGGTGTTCCTGCTACATCCTTTTATGGTCAAATGGGTCAAGCGAGTTCTACTCCTGGATCAAGCTCTGAATTAGCCACCCTTTCGCCACTGGAGAAAAAACAACGATTTCAGACGTATATCAGACCACTTCTGCAAACCTCGACGTTCACTGGTGCTCAAGCAGTAAACACGTTGGTACAGAAGATTGCAGATTTTGGTTCACAAGATGTGGATCCGGCGATACGATTGGAGATACTCACCAAAATACGAGATAGTGCTGGTAATCATTACTTCCGAGCATGGTCTGAAAGTCCTACTGCGATAGACATCACTCGTGAATGGCTCAAATCCGCATATACCTCCAAAGACGACGAATCGATGGTTGAGACGATAATGCCCCTGTTACATGTAAGGATTTTTAGGATAGACTCCCACAGGACGCTAATGTTTCCGGTCTGATCAGATCATCGATCGGTTACCTCTTTCCGTGGAATCGCTGAAAACATCAAAGTTGGGAAAGATTGTTGTCAAGTTGGTCAAGGATCCACCTACTCCGGGTGAGTTTCTTTCCTGCACAAGATGAGACGAAGTTCCATTCTTCAACCATATTACATTACTGCATGATTGCTTCTCTCCTCGACCTTTGAGAAAGTATATAATAGATGTATCTAACATCGTGATCCTTGTCTGTTCTGTGAATTGCAGCGATCAAGGATATGGCTTCCAACGTCGAACGAAAATGGCGCCGGATCGTAGACGGCATCTCAAAGCCAACTGATAATAAAGTATCAGAGGGTATGTCACGCCAGGTTAATCTAGATCCCTTGTCTTCATATATGCTATATGAATAGATCTGAAAACAAAGAAGCGGAAGCCAAACGAGCCTCCTCCGTCTAAAAGTACGCCTCCGACTAAGAAACCAGCAGTGGGCACTACTTTCTCCTCAAAACCGGTGGTTGTCAAGAAGGAGACCAAACCCGTGGTTCCGGCGGTCAAGGACGCAAAGCTGGATACGTCATTTTTCTCAGCGCCTAAACCAAAGCCAAAACTACCAAGCTTTAAGAAGGCGCCTCCTGCCCCTGCAAATATCAAGAAGGAGCCCGATCTGAATGTCGCCCAACCATCCTCAATCGATCCATTTCAAGAAGCCCTAAAGTCTATGGCAAAGAATCGAAAGGAAATACCGGTTGTTTCGACACCGCCGCCGCCGACACAGCCATCAGCCACAAATACGCCACCCCCAGGACTTGCCAAGAATGGAAAGAAGAAGAAATCCGTCACATGGGCTCCAGAAGGCCAACTTGAGTCGGTGCGCCTCATTGAGAAAGCTATCTATGATGATGATCCAGTAGATGTCAGCTGCTTTTTCTTATTGTGCTTCTTGTATTGTACATTAATATGTCTTGTCCGTTTTGTGTTTTATTTTATCCAGGGTATACATACAGCACACAGTCTGCGCGACCTGGATCGGGGCGAGGGAGCTGCGTTGCATGCACACCTGTTTGAAGAAGCTCTTGATTGGTCGGAGCCACTTCGTAAGCAAATAAAGTTTGTGCTACAAAAAGAAATCGGCTGATTGTCGCTTATGACAGTGATCGAAATACCAATAGACATTGAGACTCATCCGCGGGGAGATCATAGTGTAGAAAAGGTGACGCAGGAAGAACGAGAACAGACGGCGCTTGGAGCAGTATATTCGAACGCCCTTATACCCGATTCACCCACCGAGCCGGCATATGTTATGCCAGATGATGAGGTCGATAAAGAGGTCAAGAGGATGACCTCTGGCCCAGAGGTGGACGCGGTGTTCTGGAGTTCGGAGCCTATCCCTCCAGCACCACATTTGGCTACGGTTTCTGAGCTTGTTAATCAACTAACCAAGGGGAGTAGCGATCCGACCGTGAACGGCATGACGCCATTCAGTGCGCAAGGATTAGATTTCCAAGCAGTTGGACTTAATGCGAATCCTACGTTGTCAGCAGTGCAAGCGCTTCCGCAGGAGCAGGTGCAAGTGCTGCTGCAACAGCTGAGGGCGCAACAGTACCCGCAGCTGAATCAGACACAGCCGCAAACGCCTTACGGCAGTGCCGATCAGGCGTGGACGGGGACTCCGCATCAATTTCCTGCCGAATATGGACAAGGATTTAATCAGGACGATGCAGACCAAGAGCGGTGGGGTGATGAGAAGGGGCGGGGGCGTGGCCATGGCCGCGGTGGCCGGGGTCGTGGAGAGGAAGGGTATAGACACCAGAATAAACGAAAATCGTGCAGTTTTTTTGCAGCAGGAAGGCGAGCATCGATTCTCTTTTTTCTTCTCCCATCCCTTCATTTACCCTCCTGCTACCCTTGCCCCCATCAGCCGTTCTATTGATTTCTAAAAATGAGCAAGGCCAGCTGATACCTCCGAAATTAACAGATGCAAATATGGTGACCAATGTGACTTTGCGCATGAGATCTACTCGTGACGGCCTGGCGCGTTCAGCAGACAGACTCATTTATTTTTTCTTTTACTGCGCGGAGGGGGTGGGGAATGCTTAGGCTGCGGGGGGGGAAGGGTTTGGCAATCACAAGACAGTAATCGTTATATTCTATGGCATTTGTATACCACTTGCATATTTACGGCGGCCACAGCCGTTCGCACGGTTTCGTAAGCAACGTGCGAGGACAGAGAGCGACTAATCTTTCTTTTTTTGTACTTTGGGTTTGCTATACAAGATACACAACGGCGGGGATAAATAATAGGGTGATAAAACAAATTGTTTCTCCAAGAGATCCTAGTAAGGTATAGCGTAGCGTAAGGTACATCTATGCAGCAGAGAGGGGGGTGGGATAAACAAAATGCGAAGAGATAGCAAGATAGATGAGAGAGAGGGGGAGGGAGAGAGACACACCAAAGCAGAAAAGGAGGGAGAAAAAAAAAAGAAAAAAGTGTGTGAGAAAAAATAATCACCAGTCATCCTCCTGCTGTCCGACGTCTCCGTTGAGCCCGTTTTGCGGGCTGATGGTCGGCGTTTGATATCGTGGGCGAAGCCGCGTCTGAAACTTGCTTCCGCTTGAGCGTCGAGTTGGCCATGTGTGGCGTATTCGTCGTCGCGCCTGACGAGACGGTGGGCGAGGTGGCGGGTGCGGTAGGAGGGTGCGGCGGACGCAGGTTGAGGCGGTATCGTCTTGTGCTGCTTTTGTGGCGAGTTTGTGGCGGAGGAGGGCGTGTGTTGCGGAGAGGCGATGGCGGCGGCGGTGCTCGAGTTGGCTTGCGGGTTGACGACCGAGGGTGGGGCACTTGAGTACAGCGTTCCGCCTTGGCTCATTGGAGGTGGTATAGTTGTGATAAAGGTGAAAGCGTTGGGTGGGTTGCTGGTAGGGTTACCAGTCGATAGAGCAGAATTGAACGTGCCATAACTTGGACTCTCACGTAATTGTGCAGCAAACTTTTTCAACGCATCTGCATCGCGTGCATGTCAGCAAGTGAACACACGCACTCGGTTGTTGGGCTACTGACCAAGTGGTCCCAATTTGTTCTCAGTAGAGTACACGATCAGATCAGTCATTTGTCCCACACTTTCTGCAAGCTGTATATTGCGCAGTTATGATACAGTCAAGCTAGCCGTTGCAAAAAACTTGCCTCGAGGCACCTCATTGTGGCTTGAGGGATGCCAAATGCATTGACAGGTTCTCCAGGTATCAGACATCGCTCTATCATGATTCTAGGCTCTTCCCATCTTGTCCCCTCGTCCTGCAAGTGCATGGGAATACCGTTGGCGGTGAGCGCGGACTCTTTGCGCATGCTCGGGTCGGACAAGCGGGAGCTCATCACGGTGTCGAAGCATGATAAACTTGTCGTGCTGGTCCGCGTCAAACTGCAGATTCTCGAATTTGAGATGTCGCTGCCCGCCTTGAAAGTTGGAAGCGGCATCCGACGATGAAAGAGTCGGTTGCGACATGGCAACGTGAGCAGTCATAGGCCCTCTCAACGTGACCGTGTAGCCGTTGCTATAGCGGTACGTCCAAACGGCTGAAGGGCATTCTATAATGCAGTGGTGTGGGTTACGGGGGTAGGGTCGTTCTCTGGCACCGTCCAGGGATAGCGTCATAGACTTGACGCCTGACTGTGTGGTGACGAGGAAAAAACGTGGAAGGATAGGCACGCCGATTTCTATACGCAAAATGACATGTGAAAAAATTGAAATTGAACACATTGTTCGAGGCACGTACCAAAAGGTTTTGCTTCTGTGCGTTGATTATCCTTCCATAGAGTAATTTTCATGATCGCTGAAGGAGTGAAATACTCTCTAATGCACTCCTCCCACCATGACAGGTGCAGTTTCTAACGCCAGATGGTCAAACGCGTAGGGAAAAAAGTAGATTGGACCCACTTTTGGGCTTTCGTTGGCAAGAATGCCGCTGAATTGCAATAACCGTTGAATACCTTGCCCCAATCCCACTTGTGGAAGCCTGTCTAACGTCAGCAGAGGACAAAGCGGAAGTATTCGAGGCGCACATGTTTGGTTGTGATGGAACAGGGACCGGATTCGCGGAGGGATCCGTGGATGGGATGGAGGGTGGGGCGCTTGAGGGTCCCTGTGGTGGCACTGGCTGTTGAGGTGGTCTCGGGGCGATATTGACAGAGCCTGAGCCGATGGGCGGGTGAGAGGGCTGTGTGCCAGCGGAAGCAACAGGTAGTCGTGTGCCTGGCATATTGGGGATGCCGAGTGGATTTTGAGGAGTGCGGCGACCATGCTGAGATGGCGGCCGTCCTGGTATCATTTGTTGAGGTTGGGATGAAGGACGTTGGACATGGGTGGCGAGTGAATCGTTTTGACCTGGCGACTGCTGGTGTAGTGGCGGTTGAAAGGGTGGTTGTTGTTGCGGATGAGGAGGATGAGGAGGATGAAGATTATGTCGAGAGGGCGGACGTTGCTGTTGCATATTGAACTGCGTTGGGAACGGATCTTGTGAAACGTTCATTTGTTCCAGTTGTTGGGCTGGCGTCAATTGAAAGCCAGATCTAGTTGGGGTACCACCTGCAGGATTGATCATTGAACCAGGTATAGATTGGGGGACAGCCGGGATCTGAACTGGGGAATTTGAAGGAGGAGCAAAGGCATACTGACCGTTGTTCGGTACTCTGTTGACACTTGGGCCCTGGGGGAACTGAGAGTTTTGAAAACCAATACTAAACATGGCGCTGTTAATGGCGTTGTCTGGGGTCATACGAGTTCGGTTGACGGGAGTGTGGGAGGGGCCCGGAGTGGGCATGGACTGTGGATGAGAACCGGGACGGGGAGAGGATATCGGGAGCTGATTGGGGATCTGCACCGAATTTTGCAAGTTGGGTTGGGGATGGGAGGGCTGGAGCCCTGGGGAAAAAGATACCTGAGGGATCTGGGAGGGCTTGGGCGAGACTGCCCATGGCCGAGCCTGTGCGGGCCAAGTTTTGGGGGATGCCTGGATTAACAGCGTTCTGACGGGCCATGACTATCATGTCGGGCATGGCGGGCTGCATGCGCTGCTGGGGCTGCTGTTGAGGGGGACGCATATGGGGCTGCATGGCGAGATTGATTGCGGAGGGGGGCATTGCAGCGATGTGGGCAGACTGCTGGGGCGGGGGACGGCGGGACGAGGGGTTGTGGATGTTTGCGGAGGGGAAGAGCTGCTGGGGCTGTGGGGCGGGCTGCTGGCGGATGAGCGGGATGCGGGGCTGCTGTTGCTGGACAGCGGGAGGCTGCTGCATTGGGAGGAAGCGGGGGTTCTGAGGCCCAGCGTTGAGCATGGGCATCGCATTCGCAGGCAGCTGCTGAGGCTGATTCTGCACGAAAGGCCCATTTGCGAGGCTGAGGGCGCTCTGACGCAGCAGGTCGGCGCGGGCGTTGGCGTTCATCGCGGCCGTCGCGGACGAGCTCAGGTTGGGCCCACACGTGGCCCGCCTTCGTCTCATGGTCCGCCACCTCGCATTCCACGAGCAAAAGCTGCTCAAAAAAGTCGATTTTCTCGCTTGGAAACACGACTCGAGACCACACGAAGTCGCCGTCTTGCGCCGCTATCATATCCAGCACAGGGAGGACTACCACAGGTACAATCGCATATGCGGCGCCATCCGCGCCTACGCCCACCGTCTCGCCCGCCTCTCGCCCGCCGACCCTTTCCGCGCTCGCATGCAGGCCGCCCTGCTCTCCAAACTCTACGACATCGGCCTCCTCGCAGCCTCTGCAAAGCTGTCCGACGTCGAAAACAAACTCACCGTCGCCGCCTTTTGCCGCAGACGTCTTGCCGTCTTTCTCTGCATGTCCAAAATGGCTCAGACCGTTAGCGCCGCCGTCAAGTTCATCGAGCAGGGCCACGTCCGCGTCGGCCCAGACACCATCACAGACCCCGCCTTTCTCGTCTCCCGGTGCGCATAGCCCGCTACCACTCGCATTCCGCTCATCCGTGTAAGTGCAGAAACATGGAAGACTATGTGACATGGGTCGACACGTCCAAGCTCAAGAGAACGATTATGAAGTACAACGACGAGGTCAGTTCGTGCGCGTGTCCTGCGATGCTGCTGACCGATGTGCGCTGGTAGCTTGATGATTATGACTTGCTGTAGCTACTGTTAGCGTAGAGTTGTATGTGTATCGTGCGATGTGATTTTCCACGCATCCGTCTGTTGTCCCACAACATTCATGGCTGAGGCCGGTGAAGGCAACATCAAAGTCGTCGTCCGATGTCGGCCACTCAACGCACGAGGTTCGTTGCCCTCCCACAGAGCTCCCCGCCGCCTCTCAATGCCCTCCCATAGAGCTTGCGCGCGGCGCCAAGTCGCTAGTCAGGATGCACGCAAACCAGACCTTACTTGATCGCCCAGAACCAGGCTCCGCTCACGACTCCAAACGCGCGACGGACCGCAAAACAATGGCGTTTAGCTTCGACAAGAGCTACTGGTCGGCGGGTCCAAGAGACGATCCTGCTTATTGCTCACAACATACCCTCTTCAACGACCTGGGAAAGGAGTTGCTCGAACATGGCTTTGCCGGTTTCAATGCCTGTATATTGGCTTGTAAGTCCTCTTCTACTTTTCCAAATCTATCGCACCAACTAACTTTCGCTTAGACGGACAGACGGGTATGAGTTTTGCTATACAAATCCCTTGTTCAAGACTGACACTGTACAGGTTCCGGAAAATCATACAGGTATGTTGTCAAACTTGCAAACCTCGAATCCTATGCTTCTTGCTAACAGGATGCTAAAGTATGATGGGCTGTGAGTCTCCTCTCAGACTCTCAAACTGCCCCCCCCCTCTCATCTCTCAACAGACGGTCCGGACAAGGGTATCATTCCACTCACTTGCCAGGAGCTCTTTGATCGCGTCGGATCTCAAACGGCCACAGACTCAAACCTCAAGATCACAGTAGAAGTGTCGTATATAGAGGTACCGTGATGCCTTGCCCCTCGTTCAAAACCGCCATGCCAAGGCTGTCCTTTCAGATTTATAACGAGAAAGTGCGGGATCTTTTGAATCCCAAAAACACGGGAAATCTACGTGTTCGCGAACACCCCAGTCTGGGGCCGTACGTAGAAGACCTGTCCAAGCTCGTCGTAGGCAGTTACCATGAAATGATGACCTTGATGGACGAAGGTAACAAAGCAAGGACGGTGGCTGCCACCAACATGAACGAGACGTATGCCTTTTCCCTCGAGCTGCTACTCCAAACCCCACTACCATCCACCGCAGGTCGTCACGCTCGCATGCTGTGTTTACCCTCCTGCTTTCCATGAAACGACACGACGTGGCGACAAGCATGGACACGGAGAAGGTGTCACGCATCAGGTGCGTTCCACTCGCCTTCTTCCCCTCTCCCTCGCCTCACCAGTATCAAAGTCTTGTCGACTTGGCAGGCTCAGAGAGAGCCAACTCGACCGGAGCAACTGGGCAGCGATTGAAAGAAGGTGCCAACATCAACAAGTCTTTAACAACCCTCGGCAAGGTCATTTCTGCTCTCGCTGCCGCCAGTGCATCAGATGGGAAAAAGGGGAAAAAGGGCAAGACGGAAGAATTTATTCCTTATCGCGATTCTGTGTGTGGCCCATACCAAACACCCTCTTTTTCTTTGCTGAACCAACCCAGGTCCTTACATGGCTACTCAAAGACAGCTTGGGTGGTAACTCAAAGACGGCCATGATTGCTGCCATCTCTCCTGCCGACTATGAGGAAACCCTCAGCACCCTTCGTTATGCCGATCAGGCCAAGAAGATAAAGAACAAGGCCGTCGTGAATGAGGATCCGAATGCGAAGCTCGTTCGCGAGCTCAAAGAGGAGCTGGAGATGCTTCGCGGTAAGCCAACATCGGGCTTCTCTCCCTCTTTGCGTGCTTAACCTAGAAATCACAATCGGTAGCTCGTGTTTCTGCCGCGTCAGGCGGCGAAGGCACCTTTGACCCTACGGTACCGGCTGAGAAGCAGATAGTCACCTATCAAACCAAAGATGGCCGGATCAAGACCGTAACCAAGGCCGAGCTCCAGGAACAGATGGAGGCCAGCGAGAAATTGATGCAGAGCCTCAATGAGACTTGGGAGGAGAAACTGCAGAGGACGCACGAGGTCCAGAAAGAGCGCGAAAAGGCGCTCGAGGAGCTCGGTATTACTGTAGAGAAGAATTTGGTGGGCGTTCATACTCCCAAGAAGGCAGGTCATGTGTTATCTTTTGCCTCGAGCGTATTTCACCACCTTCTCTCGATCAGATGCCTCACCTGGTCAATCTGGTACGTGTTATTCTTATTCGACAAACTTTTTGAGGATCCATGGTGTTGCAGAATGAAGGTCAGCTATACATTTGTCCAAGCACAGACCCTCATTTGAACTTGTATCTAAGATCCCCTGATGAGTGAATGTCTTATATACCAGATAAAACTGGGAAGGACGATGGTGAGTGTCGACCCTATACACAACCAGTGTCATCCCAAGATTGGCGAAACTAGGTTGGCCGGTTAGATAGCGATAAGCCTGCCGCCATTCGATTAAGTGGAGAAAATATTTTAGAGGAACACTGTTTTCTTGAAAACACGGAAGGAAAGGTTTTCATTCAAAGTTTACCCAACAGCGTTACTGTATGTAACAGGTTCTCTGGCTGATTCCAGTGTAACTCTGACGTTCTCTAGTTCCTTAATGGAAAGCAAATAACGCCCGATCAGGTAAGCTTTCCTGCTCTGTCGCGGTGATGACAGCGAGCAACGGTTTTTTCAGCCTTACAAACTACGTTCCGGATACCGAATCATTCTAGGTTCGTGCACTCGTGAATGCGTCCTGGCCTCTTTGTTCATCGTCATGCCCCCCAGGCGATCATCACGTGTTTAGATTCAACAATCCTGAAGAGGTCCGCAAGCAGAGAGACCGCGCGACGGCCAAGTCGAATTTACAATACAGTATCTCTGCCAGTGACCTGGAAGCGGGAGGAGAATCGACTCGGCCTGATTCTCCCGCATCGTCTACCGACGAAATCGACGTCGACTGGACGTTTGCGAAGCGCGAAGCGGCGTTCGCTCGGCTCGGGCTGGATCCTACCCTTGACAGCCTGCCCGATGATGACCTCAATAAGCTGTTTGAAAAGATTACCAGGGTGAAGACGATGCGGGATCACAAGCACCGACCAGATAGCAGTCTCAGCCACTGCAGACGACATTTGGAGCGAGAGCGGGAGACCGGTTTCCAGTGATGCCTATACGGACGATACGAGCCTGTATGCCGGACCGAGTCATGGTAGTCCTGCCATGGACGAGCCGTTGAAGGAGGTTCAGAACCAGCTAGAGACGCGGTTGCAGGAGATTGACGAGGGCTCGACGGAGGCTGAGGACCTCAGAGTCGAGAAGGAGCACATGGAACATCAGCTTCGCCTTATTCGTGCACAAATGAGGCGGCTCGTCGATGCCCGTGCCCGGGGAGAAGTCGACGCGGAGGCGATGGTGTTTGAACCTGTCATCTATAGTGCCCGACAGCTTCGGCTAATAAGGAAGGTTTTGGATAAATGGAGGGCGCACCGCTCTTTCTCGATGGCTGAAGTAATTCTCTCAAATGCGGTCACGGTAAAGGAGGCAAATATAATCAGGTACGCTTTTACATAAAACTCCTACCGAGCGCTGCTAAATTAATTGGGGTAGCAAGGAATTGGGCAAGGAAGTTTCCTACAATTTTACCATTGCATCAGGGAGGGTCTTTGGCCTCCCCAAGCTCCAGTATCGATACCATTGCGGGGCTGGATCAATTTGGAGACGTCTCTGACCCCATATTGGTTTCATCAACACAGCCTTCTGTAGCAGTCAAGGTAATCGACAAGAGGAATAACGCGATATACACGTGGTCTCTGGACCGAATGCAGCACCAATTACAGCGCATGCGCAATTTGACAACGTACATTGATCGACCGTCGTACACGCAGCATTTTTCTTCTGATGAACCTTTCTATGATCTACCGCCGCCCGCCTACTCGTTCATCGGAAATACGCTTCTATCCCTTGCACCCCTTTCCCGCCGACTGCCTTCTTCATCGACAGTTCCAATTTTCTGTCGATACACGGCTGAAGCGATAGGATCATGTCGTGTGGACATCAAGATCATCAACGTGACCTTGCCGGCCAAGTACCTCAACGGCTCCGCTGTGTCTACCCGATCCTCTTCTCCAGCACCTGGAGTTATTCTTCCCGTGCCCCCGGGCAGCAAATTGAATTTCTGCCTGACCATCGATCAGGTCAAAGGCTTATCGTCCTACGATTTTTCCACCGTGCACCTGCAAGTACGACTGTCTTCTTTTGTCGGCTCAACCATCACCTCTGAAGAAGTCTACCCGTCTTCCGCCATCGATTTGGATACATCATCGCTTTCTGATCTCAAATTCCGCCGCACGTTCTCTATCGTCGCTTCCAATAAAGTATTAACCCACATGAAGCGAGGGTACGCCCCAATAGAGTTTTTTGCAACCCTCCGTCCGACGTACTTGGAGCGTTTGGAGCGCTGGGACGATCTGCGGGAGCAAAAGCCAAATGGGCCATCACCCGTGGAGAACGGCGTTGAGACAAAAGCGGCCGTGTCGCCTGCTATGCGGCGGTCAGAAACGGATTTCGTGGTTGCGCAGGTGCACGATGTGGTAGCGTGGGTGCAAATCTGCGAATTAGGTCCCGACGGGTCGTACGCTTCTGTACCTGCGATCGCGAGAGGGAACCTTGATCCGGGAGCGTTCCTCCTGCACCAAGGGTTGCAACGGCGCGTCAGGATCACGCTCTCGTCCGATTCAGGCCAGCAGCTTCCCTGGTCAGAGTTTACCCGAGTGCGAATGGGCAATGTTCGTCTGCTCGATATGAAAGGTCGTCTACATGAATCGACCTCGAAGCCGCTCGTTACTCTTCCCTTGTTAAAGGACCAGATGTCGGAATTCAAACCGGATGGAACGGGTGTGTTGCGTGCCGATGCGTTGTGGGATTCGAGTGTGCATGACTCGGACTTGTTGAACCGCGTAACCCTTTCCAACCAACGTGTCCTCCTGCAGCTGAGCTGGGCAGTTGCGGTCGATACTTGCATCGACCCTATAGAATTCACGATGGACGTGGCCATCACGATACGGACTCGGGACGCGAGACCGCCGTCGAGGCTCATGTCACTTCTAGGCTCGACTAGAATCTTGTCAAAGACGAGTAGCATTTTTCGGGTGCGGCTTTCGCCACCGCTTACCCGCTCCCCGAAGGATTTGTGGCGCTTGGATACCTCGGAGAAATACGTTCGGGGAGAAGAGATACTCGGTAATTGGAAGCCACGAGGCATATCCGTGGTGGAAGATTACCTGCGCTTGGTCACAACAGAAGAAAAGGCAGCTGATGTTCAGGCCGTTCGAGTCGTTCTCGCTCACTATCCTCCCCGCCCGGTCCACGCGGACATCTTGACATGGCGCAGCGATGGCCTTTTGAAGAACGCTATCGGCCTATGGCAGAAGCAGTTTGGGCATCGTGGCAAGGTTAGTGGTCATGTTTTTAATATCAGGCAAAAAAATTATGATACGTGCGCGATAGATTGTTCTGAGTCAAGAACCTCACGATCAGGAGGATCCGCCCCCTGCAAGAGGCCGATCGCGAGACGTAGAGTTCGATGGACTCAAGTTTATATCCGAAACTAAATTGATACCCCGCAGGTAAGGCTAACATTTATATATCTATGACGTATAGAAAACGTATTCGGCCGGCACGTCTAGTGATACAACGACCAAGAAGGGGCATCTTTTGATCCTAACCAATGCGCGCGATAATGTGTGGGAGAAGCGCTGGTTTGTGCTGAAAAGGTACGCAGGTCTCGACTTCTTCCCGCCCTCTTCCGCAAACCGCTGCAAATTGGCTAGGCCGTATTTGCACGTTTATGCAAGTTCCAGCGAGAGGGAGGAAATCGGCGTCGTTTCCCTGACTGGCGTAAACGTCGAAAGCGACCCACAGAAAGAGGCACTTCTAGGGGTAAGCGTGGCGCCACTTGCGATTTGCGCTTGCTCACGTAAAACGTTCAGAAACCGTATTCCTTTACCCTGTTTACCTCTGCCAATTCCCATGCTCTTGCAGCACCAAACCCCAAAGAACTTCAATCATGGACGTTGAAACTAGACCCCACTCGTTTACCCATCGCTAATTGATGATAGACATTGCACTCTTTTCACTTGCATATACCTGCCTGTCTTCATCTGTCCATCGATATGCCTCTCGTTTATATATGTATGGTTTGATCTACTTTTATAGATACTGAGTATATTAGCAGGTGCCTAATAAGCACTTTACGACAATTGGGGAATGTCTTATAATACACTGATCGTGCACAGTGGTGAATTTTAACTTGTATTGCTCGGATTTAAGAATATTATCCTGACTGTTTACGCGTTGTATGATTACAGCTAAATGTAGAAATAACATATGTATCTATTGTCCCGTTCCTTTCCAATGAGCAAGAGGGCATATTGTATCATCGCACGCGATGATCTTTTTAGGGGGGGTATGCAAAGAAGGGTATGCAAACAACATAAACTGAGAAGGGGAAAAGCTTGGAAGCACTTTATATTAGTCACAGCGGTCCGGAATATCGTTCTGGAAGTAAAGAGGTCACACGGTGAGTCTTTTTTCTTTTCACACAGGTCCAGGGAAAGTACTAACTGGGCGGATGAATGTAATCATGTGACATGTAATATAGCCTTTGGCAAAGCCTGCGCCGGCATACGCAAAGAGATACTGCCATTTGCGCTTGAAAGCTTCATAATTTGCACGGTCTTTGAGTGCAGGATAATCCAAGGCCAAGAGATCGGGTGTAAGATTAGCCTCCAGTCGTCGACCCCATTCTCGGAGAGTACGTGGGTAGTCTTTTGATAGGGGGAGAAAGGGTTGCTAAGTGATGACGATACAAAAGGTCATAGAGTGGGGTACTTACGGGCCGCATGGTTCTCAACTGCTTCAAGGGTAAACCTGCCCTGTGATCCAACTTGGGCAGCAGTAATCAAAGCTGTTGCGCTGGGTAAACAGGAGTTGGGCCACATGTAGCGGCGCATAAAGTCCTCAGCCCTGGGCCAGATACGATTAACTCAAAGTTCTAAGCAAAAAAAGGATCCTCTACTCACTGATAACTGCTGAAGCGCGCTTCGGGAAAAGTAGAGGCAGAAATAACAGCCACTGCATCTCGAGATTTGAGAGCAAAGTCAACGAGCTTGAAATACGTGTCATAGTATTTGGCTCCAACGTGCTGGGAAATTTTTTAAGAGATTGGGTTTGTGGCGTCTCGTAGGGAATAAGCGTACCTCGAGCATTTCAACGCTGATAAAGGCATCGAAGGCCTTCTCAAACTCTGCGGGAATTTCCCGGTAATCAAGAAGATGAACTCGAATGCGACCTTCTAGGCCTGCGGCTCTGATACGTTCTTCTGCGAGCGTCTTCTGCTCGATAGATAGCGTGAGAGTATCAACCTCGCATCCATAGGTACGCGCAGCCTGAAAGTTGATGCGTGAATATCGTGAAGTTTATATATATGTGTGAAAAATCGGTACGAACCTCAATGGCGAGACCGCCCCATCCACTGCCGAATTCAAGTATGCGGTGACCGGGCTTAACGCGCGCTTTCTGAAGAACGTGGTGGATCTTGCGCAGCTGCGCGGCCTCCAAGTCGCCGGGAGTGGGGCCAAACTCGAGATCACCACGGACACCGCCCTCTGCTTCAGACCATAGTGCGCATGAGTACATCATTTCGTTGCTGAGGAAGGCCTGTGGGTATACTGTCAGTCTCAGTTTGCCAGCTTCCAGTAGACATGAAGCTTGCCTTGAACAATTCATTCGATTGGTCGTAACTAGTGATAGCGTTAAGTCGCGCTTGCGAGAGCGTCTGCCCCAAAAAGCTGTTGTAGAGACCTGAGAGTGCAGATGTAACTCTCTGTACTGTCGATGATAAGGCCTCTTCCATTCCTCCTTGGTTATCCAGCCACAACTGACCAAGAATAAGCTGCGGTCTACATTGTAGACATATCGCTGGACTTACATTCATGGCGGCTCTGAGATCGGGGACATCTATCTCACCGACCATGTACGCCTCGCTGACTGAAGGGTGATGAATAGATTATTTAGAACCCTCATATCTAGTACTCACAACCAAGGTCCCCAGTGCTTTTGATAGAGTTAGGCAACGATCGTTCGAGTGATAATATTAGAAACATACAGAAGTAGCCGAAGCCAAAAGTTATCGCTGTTGACTTGGAGGTGAACTTCGTTGCAACCTCTATGATAACTTCCATAATAATGGGTGCCTTCTGAGTCGTAGACGGTGAGATAGCCATTCACGATAGCCTCCTCGAGAACAGACAAGATGGAGCTGCGAGCTGAAGGGTAACAGGGTTCGCATCAATTGATTTGATTTGATCTCGACAAGCGTACGCGCTTACCAAAAGAGATAATCCAAGATTTTGGACTGAAAACGGACAGTAATGAAGACGGCTGAATGGATTTTGATGTGGAATGGAAGGTGACGCATGGATGGGATCTGTGTGAAGACATCGTGGAGTTGGCGAAACTGGATGAACGGCTCAGTGTGGTGAGGAGAGTTGCAGTAGTGCTGGTCCTTTTAAAGCTCGCTGTTGTATGAGTTCCCGTGGCTAGATGAAGATCGGCAACTGGAGAATTATGTTGAGCACCCGACGGGAATGATTCGCGAGAGTGTCAAATGAGCCATCGGGACGAAAATGTCCGTGGCAATGCTGCATGTCGTACAGGGTCGATTCCAGTACCAATGGGTATAAGGAAGCTCGAGTCTGATCCATCACCAGATTGGTCTCCGCAATAGCCGACAGCACGGCGTAATAGAAAGGCACAATACCCTCCAAAGCTGGTATCTGTCGTGCTGTTCTTCGTGGGCTTGCATTCGTGCTTCTTTTCCAAGTCTAGCTTTACAGTATTAGTTTATTTGCAAGCTTTTACCTCAAAAAGCGCGTTGGAACTACTCCACGTGGACCAGGATCACATACGGGAATCCCGAGATTCCTTGGGATTCGTTTCTCCAGAACCTGACCCCAGGCATACCTTACCGGATACCATCTCAACATCTGCGCGGACAAGTCTTGTGCGCTCGGCCTGATCAGCATAGGTTCTGTTGACTGACGTAGCACTGAAAAGTGTTTCCATCAGTGATGCCGTTGGATGTTCAAACAAGCAGGTTTTCCCCACGGCTGTTGCCGCGGAATGAAATGGCAATGGCCAAAGCAAACCGATGTACATCAACTGTGCTTAATTATTTTCGTTGAAACCGAGGCTATCACTACTGAAAAGCGACCCTGATTGTCAGCTGGTACCGGCAAGTATATCTTCGAATTACATGGCCATAGTGACTGCACGTGCCAAAAATAAATGAATAGTGTTAATCTCTTGCACTGATAACGTCCTCGGCTGAATGATGTGAGGTGTATCCTGTCCCTAGCGCCATATCCACGACTCTATGGAGTGACTTTGGGCAAATACAATTTCTCGCTCGGTCATTCCTATTGTGCGCTCCTTGTGCGGCCCGAATTTTTGGGCACCGAGTGTGCACACGTCAATCTACCATCGCGAGCAATGCCTTACGCATGTGTGGCGTGACAAATTACTGCTCATCACCTGCAACCGTCGTTTCAGGTTTTATGAACTCCGCGCGGTGTTGCCTCTGACTGCAGTGCCCCCCGTTTGCCTTCAACCACTCCTCGCACCAAAAGGCGTAAGTCCCGAATTTGAGAAGTCCGGAGTGTGCAGCGATAAGATATGCAATTTTCTGCGTTAAAGAAATTTCGCACTGTCCCCGTCTGAGATCTTGAGCTTATCATACATAAACTGTCCGGAAGCCAGAGAATAGAACACACGGTGATCATTTTGCACACAGCTGAAACTGAAGACTAGCCTCACGGCTGACCTCTCGTAAGATATGAGTCGGTGGGTTACTTACGGCACGGTCCGTTTGACTTTAAGCAGGCGGATAGAGGGTTGTCCGTTGAAAATTTGAAATTCCAAACGGCGACCAGACGCTTCGAGGAAGCCGCTGAAATAGATTAGGACATGCGAATAACTCCCGTTTCGTGATGCAGACGCTCCCATTACTCTCGTGAACCCCAAAGCACTCCGTTTTACGATACTGTCACCAGTTGAGGCAATGCCCGCTACGTGGTTGTCATGCCATGAAAGTTGCATTATGCAGCTCGGCATTTCAGATAGAAGTCCATGATCAAAATCGAATTCCAGAGACAGAGCATTGGCTTGATTGCCGAGATCTTTGACTTGATAGGCTTAAGTCCAGGAATGTAAGTACAACCTCCCTTGAAACGCAACTTCAAGACATCAGGCCGGGTGGGTCCGTGACGGCAGAATAGGTAAGCCACCGATTCAGAAGTTGGTTGGCGGCGTAAACTACCGGTCTGAACAGCAGACGTTGTCATTAACTCGTTCCCTTTACCTGAGAGTGCATAAGGGGAAAGCGACCAAGAGTAGCCCTGTGAAAAAGGCGGTCAGAGATTAATGATTCGGAAAGACGAGAGTCTACCCTGACATACCATGTAACGTGATCTGGATATGGTACGTGCGCTCAATGACTTTGAGTTGTTGTGGTGCTGTAGTACAGCCTGGTCGCAACATCATCGACTACCCAATCCAAACCCTGAACTAAATTCTCCCCCGTCAACGCGCTGCATGGCCATATTTTCCAATGGTGTGTTCTTATAGACCTCAGATCTAACGCCTGCACCGCGGACTTGTCGAGCCGTCAATCGTATTGTGGGCAATTCTCGACCTACCTCGCTTATTTCTGTATGGTTCATCGATCCATGAATATCTTGCTTATTGGCAAAAACCAATAACGATGCGCCTGCTAGCCGCTGTCGATTACGGCTCTTTTCAAATGCGAGTAAATCGTATCACAGACGCTCACATCTTCCGTCAATAGAGCATGCAACTCCGACCGACAATCCTGCATGCGCAATCGATCACCCGAATCGACAACCCAAACAACGGCGTCTGTCTGTTCAAAATAATTACGCCAATATGGCCGAAGGGTTCTCTGGCCGCCGACGTCCCCTTTTTCCCATCAGCTGCACCTCGTTAAACACAAGATGGATGAAAATACATATGTTCAGAGTGTATCTTTGAATTAGGCATGCAAACTATTAGCTGATTCTCATTCGACTACAACTTGCTTACTTTCCATGCATGAATGTTTTTATATTGAAGCCAAGGGTGGGGCTCACGCTCCTCACGTCTTCAGTCGTTGAGTTTTTTCAAGATCGTTGTCTTTCCGGCATTGTCAAGACCGCTACAATATCTAATGTTAAGTATGTGTCGTATTTAAACGACTCACAGAAACAGCATTCGCATTTCCCTCTCTTTTTCTCTATTCTTGCGTATGATAGTAAGAAGACCCATGGGAAGAACTGAGATTGCCACGTGATATTAATCCGATAATTAGAATTGAAATAATAATCTTTGCGCTATCTTGGACTTGACTAGGAGTCATTTACGGAACTCGCGATCGCCAAGCGATAAATGCCACCGAAAAATAAAGGCAAAAAAGGCAAAAAGAACGATGATGATATTTGGTATGCATGATTTCCTTGCGTCCTTAGTTTAACGGTGGACTTGTAACGCACAGGGAGAAAGCTGGCGAGACCGTGGGCCCATCATCTATAGAGGCAGACGCGGAAGCAAATGAAATCAATGACGAACCTGTCGATAAACCGAAGAGTGGTTTTTCGGGATTCGCATCTTTTGGCATGATAGAGGATGCAGGGGGGAAAGAAGAAGAAGAAGATTTTGGCGGGCTGATGGTATGTACGTCGAGTGAATGCTCGTGTTATCTTACTCTCGTGCAGTCTGTCATAAAAGCAAGCAAGAGTAAAAAAGACAAGAAAAAGAGTAAAAAAGTTACAGAGGATGTTCATGACGGGTCAGCGGAGGTCGCGGATATTGCCGCAGAAGATGGCGTTGATAGCGGAGCGAAGAATGCAATTCAAGTGACAGCCGACGACTTGGCTGATGAGGAGTGGGGACAGGCCAAAGAGAAAAAGAAAAGGGACAAGAAAAAGAAAGAAAAGAAAGAAAAGGACCAGGTTGACGAAGGCGACGGTCAGATCGACGGTAAGATATATCTCAATAAGGGCAAGGAAAGCAGGCTTAAATCACAAAGGTGATAACCCTGTTGCTACTGTAGTAGATGAGCCAATCGAGGCTGACGACGAGGCCCCAGTCGTTGAAGATGGAGATGAGGGTACAGGTCCCCGGGTACTCTCCAAGAAAGAAAAGGAAAAATTGAAAAAGGAGAAAGATAAGGTATGCAACTACTCTGATTTTCAATATCTGTTGTCATGTCCTGTTTTACAGGCCAAAAAGAAAGCGCAAGCAGCAGCAAAGAAAGCTACTGAAACGGATGCCGTCTCACCTGCCCCAAGTGCTGCAGTTGCAGTTGAGGAGAAGTCTCAGCCAGTCACACAAGAGACTGCTGAAGACAAAGAAGTCGAAGGGGACGATGTCGACGAAGCGCCGGGGAAGTCCGATGCAAAGAAAAAGAAGAAAAAGAAGGCAAAGAAGGAAGATGACCTTGCACCAGTAGCTGCTCCTCCGGCAGCTGCATCGGGCAAAAAGAAGGGCCTAAGTGCTTTGAGGGCACTTATGGAGGAAAAGAAGAGGTTGGAGGAGGAAGCGCGTAGACGAGAAGAGGAGGAGAGGAAGCGTATAGAGGAGGAGGAGAGGCGTGCAGAAGAAGAGGCGAAGCGTAAAGAGGAAGAAAGGCAGCGCAGAAAAGAGAAAGAAAAGGTAATCTTTGCTTGAATCATTTTCATCACGTTTAATATGATTATATACAGGCTAAACGCGAGCTTGCGAAGAAGGAGGGCCGCTTGCTGAATGAGAAGCAGCGCAAGGAAAGACAAATGGCAGAAATCAGAAAGCAGGCGTTATTAGCTTCTGGTGTGCAGATTGAAGGACTTCAACAACAACAAGCGGATGCTTTATCGGCTTCAAGAAGGTAGTGTATGGAACTCGCAAAAGGAGGGGTCCTGGTGCAAAAGACTCTGCAAGGAATTCTCCAGCACCGTCACGACCGGAGACGCCTATTCCCGTTGTACCACGAACACCTCCATCGCAGGAGGACGATCCAAAAGCTGATGTCGTGGGTCAAATGGCAAATGACGCGGCTAAGTCCGATTGGGAAAAGAGCACGGAAGAGGAAGAAGTTCCTCGGGCAGCACTTGGAGTAAAAGATTCATGGGATGCCTCAAGTGACGAGGAGGTACCAAGTTCAGGTTCAAAGCCTGTTCCTGTGGTCCAGGCAGAATCCACAACGGTGGCACCAGCTAAGATACGGCCTAAAACTACAAGCACGTCATTAGCGAAGCCTCCAACGACAGAAAGTTCGTCAGAGGATGAATCATCAGACGTCTCCGATGGCTCTGATTCAGAAACTGATTCATCCGAGGAAACATCAGAAGAGGAAATGACAACAGCTCAGAGGATCGCAGCCCAAAGAAAAGCGGAAGCCGCGGCCCGACGAGCCAAGGCACATGAAGAAGCGTTAGCCGCTCGAAGTAAGGATGACCTCAGAAGCCCAATATGTTGTATTCTAGGACATGTTGACACTGGGAAGACGAAGCTATTGGATAAGGTAGTAATATGACCAGGGAGCGTATATGGGAACTTATAGTTGTGCTCCAGATTCGTCAAACCAATGTTCAGGAAGGTGAAGCAGGTGGTATCACACAGCAAATAGGTGCAACGTATTTCCCCGTCGACGCTATCCAGCAGAAGACGACTGTAATGAATAAAGTGAAGATGATATCCTTTTACTTCACCCTCTTCTGATACATCAGATAAAGGATGGCAAACAAGAATACAAAATTCCTGGACTTCTTGTCATCGACACTCCAGGCCACGAGTCCTTCACTAATCTGAGATCTAGGGGCAGTTCCCTTTGCAACATCGCCATCCTTGTAGTTGATATCATGCATGGTTTGGAAGCCCAAACATTGGAATCTCTCCGCTTGCTTCGCGACCGCAAAACCCCATTTATTGTTGCGCTAAATAAGGTGAGCGTGGAAAATGTTTTTGATTGGATCGTCGTTTTACCACATATGTAGATAGATCGTATGTATGGCTGGCAAGCAACCCCGGACGGCGCATTCCAGGAATCGCTTGCAACAGCAACCACGGTCCGTGCAACGTGAGTTTGACGACCGTGTGAAGAGGATCATCTTGGCATTCGCCGAGGAGGGACTGAATGCTTGCCTGTACTACGAGAACAAGAATTTCGCACGAAATGTCTCCATCGTTCCGACCTCGGCAATCACAGGAGAAGGTGTCCCTGACATGATTATGTTACTCGTCAACCTAACGCAACAGCGTATGAGCGATCGATTGATGTATTTGTCGGAGGTGGAATGCACAGTTCTTGAAGTCAAAGTTGTGGAAGGTCTGGGAACAACCGTTGATGTGGTTCTGTCCAATGGCATCCTGCGAGAAGGCGAAAGAATAGTTATATGCGGTCTGAATGGCCCCATTGTTACTCAAATTCGAGCGCTGCTCACGCCGCAGCCCCTTAGAGAACTGCGAATTAAGGTGTGTTCTATTTGGCGTTCCATCTCAGGCTATATATCACTAAATACAACTAGTCCGCATATGTGCATCACAAAGAGGTCAAGGCTGCCCTCGGTGTCAAAATAGTAGCATCCGATTTAGAGAAGGCAATTGCGGGCTCCCGACTTTTGGTTATAGGCCCTGACGATGACGAAGATGACCTGCGAGATGAAGTTATGTCAGATCTGACATCACTACTGAACAGTATAGACAAGTCTGGACGCGGAGTTTGCGTACAAGCATCAACTCTTGGTTCTTTGGAAGCTCTACTAGACTTTCTCAAGGTTAGCAAGATCCCTGTATCTGGCATCAACATTGGCCCCTGTGCATAAAAAAGATGTTATGCGGTCTGCTACAATGTTAGAAAAGGCCAAAGAACTTGCTTGCATTCTTTGTTTCGATGTCTCGATTGATAAAGATGCGGAGAAACTAGCTGAAGAAATGGGTATCCGCTTGTTCCGGGGTAAGTTTTTATATGGTGGGCATGGCATTTTCAAGCTACAAATATTTGTCATTTAGCGGACATCATCTATCATCTCTTTGATGCGTTCACAGCATATAACAACGAAATCACAGAGGCTAAACGCAGAGATGCTGCCCCTCAAGCTGTCTGGCCTTGTCGACTCAAAATAATTACAGCGTTTTGTAAGCGGGATCCGATCATTCTCGGAGTAGATATTCTCGACGGTTCTCTGCGTATCGGAACTCCGCTCGCTGTTGTCAGGACAGACCCTACAACTGGAAAGAAAGAAATCGTGGTTCTTGGGAAAATGTATGTTATCACTTTACCACTCAGCTCCGACTTACAGTATGACTTGAAATGTGAAATGAAGTACGTCTTTGGAGATAAATCACAAACAGCAGGATGTGAGGATTGCGTTGTATCCAACTGAAATTGTTTAACTTGTATTTAGATGGTGAAGAAGTCTCAAGCAGGAGCGGGTGTCGCGGTAAAGATAGAACATGCAGTTTACCAGTCTGCAAAAATGTTTGGACGACATTTCGATGAGAAGGATGAAATTCTGAGCCATATCAGTCGGCAAAGCATCGATGTTTTAAAGGTCTTTTATGCTATCGGGAAAAATTCATGGCACTGACATTCCAAAAGAGCACGTTTAAAGCAGACGTCACAAACGAAGAATGGCTACTCATAAAGGCACTGAAGCCGGTATGGTCCTTATCTATGTGAAAGTTGCGCGGGTTGATCACGATCTATAGCGATTCAACATATCATAGGTCTTGAGAAGGAGTGTCAATTGACATTGTCTTACGTTTGAGCAATTGTATTTTACCTATACACCGTCGGGTTCAGTTTTTTTATTAGCTTCGAGTAAGATTGTTAGCGTTGAGATGCCCCAATGCGAAATTCAAAAGCGTAGCTGACCAGAGTTCTAGTCGAAATCTCCCTCAGACCAGGCGAGACGGCAATCTTGCTGGAGAATCGTGATCCTCCAACTCGTAAAGAAACAAGGACGGCGCCCAAGCCTTACGTCCAGAGGTTACATCACTACAGTCCCTTCCGCCGATGTTCTGTCCCGCTAATTATGTGTTACGAACCGGGGACATGTTTTAGAGAATGTTGATATTGGTGCTAGGCTGGAATAGTAAGTGTTCATTAATTCATTAATCATCGTCGATGTAACTCATATGCGGAGATAACCCATGATTAATACCTGAAGAAGGTACTGGTCCAAGGATGATCTGAAATACGGCTATCCGACAAAGACATGCGCCGGATTTTGGCGGTTCGCCTGGGACGAGGCGTATGATCGTGCACTGGGGATTGGTTCGAGCAATCCAAATGTATTGATAGCCAGGCCCACGGTTTGCCTAGGTTCGCCGAAAGAATAGTTGGCTTGCCTAGCCAGGACATGAGTGTGCACGGCATCCTCCTAGGCTGGCCCAGGTACGTTGTATGGCGTTTATTTCATTTCGGACTTCCTAACCCTCCGGCAATTTGTCTGACTCTACACCGATCACTTCGGTACCTTCGAGAATGTCGTCTTTTAATAGTACATCGGTCCCTCATTCGTCTCAAGTATATTGCACGCGCGTGCTATGCTACCGAGGCGTGGCATTCCAGCGCTGCCGATGGAGCTCTGGTATTCTATAACCTCGATGGAGTTGAATAAATCTATCACCGTAGATCGTCCTGTTCCGAGGCAGTTCTTGCTCGCATGAAAAGCAATACACCTTCATATACTGTCCAAGTAATTGCCGAACTGAGAACTTTTTTCGACATTCGGAGCGTCAAACCATCAAAGTACCCGGAGATACCTCCGTTCTGCAACAGGCATTAGGAGATGGACTCGTAGACCCGGTCAAAAGAAATTGCAACCCACTTTCCAAATCGCTCCTAGGGTGGTACTGAATTTATGATAACGATCCTCCCGACGAACTTGCATTTTGGTCTAACGGCGGAAAATGCAAGTTAACGATTATTGTATGTCACCACTAGCTAACCTTGATAACATCAAATGGGTGTGTCATTGCAGTCGCAATCATGCTAGCCGAGGCTCCTGCAAACGCATGGACAATATAAGAGGGGTGACTACTTAAAGGAGTAATGATCGACGCTGTGATTCGGGATTTAGTCGTTAAGGCAAGGTTTTTGGGATTCAGCAGCACCGAGGGCGTAACTATCGGCGACCATGGATCGATGTTGAAACAAGACTTACATGTGTCCCGCTTGATCTCCTCGTAAAAGACCATGAACAGGCCTGCGTATGGGGCGTCACGTAGTGATGACGCGACAAATCCGCGGAGAAGTTCGGAGGGTCCTTGTCGAATGATGGAAATTAGCGCTTGAGGGAATGATTTGTATGCATATATGTTACTCTGTGCAGCCCCAGTCAATAAGCTTAATAACTCGTTCTCCGCATATGAGGAAGGTCATACTGACTTCATATCGTGCTTTCAGAATGGAGAAAGGGTTCACCAGGAAACCAACAGCTACTCGTGTCGTGGCGCCAGCGATGAGATTTCCCTGTTTTGTCAGTGTAGGAAGAACAGAGGTAGTTTTGTTTGCCGTCGAGCTTTGCACACGGGCAAAATACTGAGATGTTGCCATCACCGCCCGTAATTGGGCAAGCCCGGTCATATACAAAGCAATGCCAGGCACGTTCCTGCCACCAGATGCTGGCGTTATGAAGAGTTGCCGAGCAACTTGAAGCACCACTCCACGTACCGGAATAATGATGCTTCCGTGCCGCGCCACAACCCTAATAGTCCACCGGTCAGAAAAATGTCCTTCGTTGTCAGAGTAATTGCATGTCTATGGAGTATGACAAGTTTGAATGAGTCGACCGCTCTCCAGCTGACCTTGTAATCTGCGAACCATTCCCTTGTTGCAATCTAGTCTTCAGCAGGTCAACTACAAAGGCAACATGAGAAATTGCCTTCTCCGTATAATAAGTAACTGACGGGGTTGTAGAAACACCGTCGTTACGAGGCCAGAGAGGCTGCCTATGCATTACGTGGTATGGGGATAGACGCAAGTCTGGGGGAGCATACCGGAAACCAGTTGTTGGCCAACATTGGTCATGAATGAGGCGATGGAGAATTTGTACGTAACGTGGACAACGCTTCCATGACCAATAACCCAGATCTCGACCGTATACCGGCCAATGCGCGCTCAAAAGCTCTGCGCGCCTGTCTCCTGTGTTCCATTGTCCAGACACCGCAGGACTTTCGTCGATCAGGCTGTCCAAACTGTGAGGAGGTTATGCAGGTACGTCTTGTGGGGTTGTCGTATGCAGAGCCGGGCTGTTTAGGATCATCATTGTTCTACTCAAGTTGAAGGGCAGCACAGAACGCATCTCGACTTGTACAACAACGTATTTTGATGGTTTGATCACAGTAATAGACCCAGAGAATAGTTGGGTCGCCCGATGGCAACGTACATGTATGTGATCTTCACGAACGTCTCTAACTATTGTTCCAACCACGAACATCCACAGCGAAGTATGTCCGAGGCTTGTATGCTGTTCGCGTTAAAGGGCGTATACCCGATGATGTGGAAGCAGAGCTGGAAAGCCGCGGTATCAAGTATCGACCCCGCGACCAAACGGACCAGGACTAATTATTTTCGTCGTTCTGTCTATGACTCCGGTCAATACATTATAACGCTCATGTCCGAATCGTGCGATAATGTTACTGTCGCACTTATCACTGATTCCCATGTTCCTGAACATGCTCTATATCGGTTGACTTTACCGAGGAGATATCACGGCGACTCAATTTTTCAAGGATGAAATCAAACAAATTGTATATAATACAAGTTTAATCAACTCCGGTATGCAACGGCTTGACGTCCTGGCGTCGAGTAGTTTCCCTAGAATAGTAAGATATCCTGGCAGATTGAATGGATATAATGATTGCCGCAGGGTAACATATGGTTCACAGCAGGTCATGCAACACTCGATCATATTGGTGTGGCATGTGCGCCCTATAAGCGGGTAGACATTAGAAATGGCCTGAAGCAATCAATGGGACGATGAACCAACGTGAGCATATCCTTGGCGAAGACAATCTGTGAAAAGACCTTTTCTACGTCCAGCACCTCAAACAATCTAAGTTTGTTCGGACTGCCTCTATAGGCATCGACCGAATCCGTCGTGGTATGCCGCACTGGACTGTTATGCGATGGATGCAGGTCATTTTCTCTTACAGCCCATAGGACCCTTCCTGGAGGTAACATTGTGACATTTTGCATGTTCGCTTCCAGGGTTTTACGCATCGCGATGAACTGCAAAGGACGTGTGGATAAGAGCGCAGTATTAGAGTGCAACCCACCCAATCGAAATCTTCTCGGCGCTCGTTGCCCAAGGACTTCGAGGCTTTAGCTCTTCTTGTAACGGCTGACCATCCGTCTCCTAATATGCTTCGTTTTCGATTCTGTTTTTCTAGCTAAAACAATGAATTCATGCCGACTCACCATTATTTGTTGCCTCAGCTTCACAAAGCCACATCGCTGCATTCCGAAGATCCCTCACGGAGCCTAATGAGAGCCTGGCAACAACGTCGTGTGAATAAACGAATGAAACAATTAGTCTATCCGCAAGCTTGCTCAAACTGGCATCTGTGAGGCATCTAAGAAAAGATGAATTCCATCTCTTCGATATTCTCTGGGGAAACATACGGAGGTGCAAAACAGTACACATATACCCTTCTTCCCACAGGCAGCCCACTGGATGGAACGGTAAGACATGTCTTCGGGTCGGCCCACATCTGACGCGTTTTTAGGGTTGAGCGTCATCGAGTATTGGAACGAAGTTACCAAGCCGAGAAGCGCAGCGACGCCAGCGCCCATACTGTGGCCACACAGAATTAATTCTGCAGAAAAGCAAAATGGATCAGCTCGGTCCACTCTCCGCCGTCAGCATAACATACCAAATTCTGGGTTGTGATGAAGAGCTTCGCGAACAGCAAGTTGAACGGGTTTGCCTGCGTCGCCCATAGCCCGGGCCATTCGTAGCATACCACCGTGGACGTGATAAGCGGGAGCATCTGTTACATCAGAAGGGATTCCCTCACTTGGAAATTGATAGTGGCCTGGTACTGCGGCCGACTTATCAGAAGAAACATGAGATGTAACAGGTTTGAATAGTTCCGGTTCGCAAGTCAAGTCGACTGCTATCTCGTTCAGCGACATAGTTCCTAACATTTGTTTGCTTCTGAGTGAACTCGACTAGCAAAAAAAGAGCAGACCTCGAAGTACAAGTACAACCTGTCCTCGGTTGTAGTCGGTAAGTACCCAAAAGCGTGGCATCAGATGCTCGCTACCAATGACCTGTTTTATTCGGTCGTAAGTTCTGTCAAACATGATTGAAATCTTACAGCTGTGGTCTTCATCTTCTCTTGCATTTTTTCTCCAACTTTCTCTCGCTCACTGTTGCCGTGATGAGCCTCATCTTGTAGCCCGATTAATCGTTCAAGTATTTCTTTGTCATGCTTCCCCAGTAGAATATCCCACCACGAATATGAGGAAGGGCTAGTGGTACTTGCTACATCGTCTAGTCCTTCACCTGCAACCTCTGCCTCAGAGGCGTCTATGGCATGAGTGAGCTGCACTTCTTCAGATGTTTCTTCTCCTGCAGCTTCCCTCATTCCCAGGGTGGCAGATGAGGATGCCGCACTTATGGCATCAGGCGAGATGCCAAAAAACAGTAAACTGGCGCCACCGTATCCAGCAAGGACAATTTTAGACAAGCGACGCAAGGTTAGCTTGAGTTCGCCAATGGAGAGCTGAGTTGGGGCCGGTTCTGAGAAAGGTAGAGAGGGCATGAATGGTTGCGATTCAGTTTGTAGCCGCGCATAAGTGACCTGACTACGCTCATCCTTTTGAGATGTGAAAGATAATTGAGTTATTGTATGGTGGGTTCTGCGTTGTGTTGCTTTTTTCGTGGCAGAATCTTGAGTTGTCTGTTTTGATGAGCGATCTATTGCATTTGAGATATGTTTACGGGGAGGAGCCTCCCCAATATCAGCGGAAATAATCTGCGCATTCATAGCCCCAGGATATATGACATCAGATGTCACGCGAACACGAGATCCCCTACAGCTATTATCAATGAAAGAATGAGATCTGTGAGTGATTTCACCTTCGAAGTTGGGTCTTGTAAATATCATCCACCGTTGCCGGACTATCGTTGACGTCAATTTCTTGCAAGTACTTGAACCACTTTTGTTCCTGCCATTCTTGGGTGACGCCTTGCAATGCAACCCAAGCTACAATGGCCCTGGCTACCTGCGTAATACCAAACTGGCGTTCAGGTAGCTCACCAAACGAAGGTGGCTGATACCATTCCTGTTTCACTAGTGTGATGAATGAGGCGAGGGAAAAAGACGCGTCACTGCTTCCAGGAAATATGACAGAAAGAACGTTGATAGAAGAATGCGCGGCCATGAGTGACGTTGCGGTGATGTACTCGGAAAGGTGTATCGGCGCAAGAGTGATTTGTTCAGCAAGAGTAAAGACAGTAGAGACAGCGCCTCCTAAGAGAGGGGTAGTGACGGTACTGCCACCAAAAAGAGCGTAATCGACAACGGACGTAGTCAAGCCGACCATGGAAGTCGTAACGTTACGAGCCACTGAGAACTTCTGGGGTCAGATAATAAGGCGTGGTGTTGTGATACTTACGCCCAGTCTTGTGCCGGATTTCGCGAGTGAGAAGCCGATGGATGTCGCAGCAGAAGCGATATCCAGGCCTTGTCTACTGTAGTTATCCCAGCCTCTGGCCATTGAGACATGGAAGATGGGCAGGTGGCAGGCTCATGTGATTGGAGTGCCATCATGTCCTCCTGTTCTAGGGTTAGGGCTTATGTTCTTCCGTCCCCGAAGTTGGCAGCCGTTTAGCAGGTCTTTTGCAACGGAAACACAAACCGTGAAGCCTTCCAGATACGGACAGCCTTTCTTCCACTTCCACCCACATCTAGGTCTCTTCTTGTCCGCTCCTTCTCACTTCTACTCACCACCACACAGTCCAGCCAAATGACCTTACACCCGGCATTCCCCCAGAAGACTACGAGTCTCGCCGTCGCAAGCTCATGGACGCCCTTCCAGAAAACAGTGTTGCCATTTCCGTCTCTGCGCCCGTCAAGTACATGAGCAATAGTTAGTTATCCACGATGCTACCTGCATACACCTGATTTATAAACGCAGATATATTGTAAGCAGTAGTCTTGCCTCGAGAGTTGATTGATTGATCCTCGGGATGCAGCTACAAGTACCGTCAAGCATCGGATTTTTGGTACCTTACTGGTTTCATGGAACCAGACAGCGCCGTTGTCCTAGGTGTCACAAGTTGTCTTATGAGATTTTTCTTACCAGACTGAGCCGTGTAACAGAGAAAATGCCGTCGTCAACCCGAGGCTACCATATGAAATTCTTCTGCTCAGGAAAGAATGCAGAGAAAGACAAGTGGGACGGGCCACGGTAGGTAGAAAAGTATTACCAACTCATTTTTAGTCGCTCATACGAGACTATTAAAGGACAAGTCTGGCCGATGCAGCTTCAATTTTTCATGCCGACGATGTCATGCATATCACGGCCTTTTCTTCATACCTCAAATCATCATTGTCCGCCTACTCCAGTATCTTTGTCGATACACCGGAGTCCGATCGCCGTGGTCAAGCTATGCGTCGATCAGCAAAATCAATTTTGAAATACCTGTCATCATCGTATAATCCTCGACCTTCTGATCACGATCATATACTTGGCAGCTTAGCCAGTTCCAAATGCAAACCACTGTCAGTCGAAGTTGCACGTTTGCGTGCAATCAAGAGCCAAGCAGAACAAAATGTGATGCGCTCAGCGGCGACTATCAGCGGCCGAGCACACGCAAAGGTGAACCACTCCCTAATTCACCGACATCTTTAGCTAAAATCATGCGCTAGACCATGCGTTTCACTCAACCCAGAATGTCTGAAGCTGCGCTCGCTGCTCATTTCGAGTACACATGTTCCCTGTCCGGAGCACAACGCCTTGCTTATGTACCCGTTGTTGCCTCGGGGTAAGTCGGGTAGAGTTCGCGTTTGTTGCTTATTGACTTTCTTCAGGGCGAACGCTCTGATAATACATTATACGCAGAATAACCATCTCCTACAGTCCAGTGAGATTGTTTTGATGGATGCAGGTTGTGAATACAAGTACGTAGTCTCGTCGGCTCCACGAATTCGGCAATTGAATTCGACATAGTGGTTATGCGTCTGACATCAGTTAGTCTCAACAAAAATGAAGATCATCATACTAACAGCATGCAGCCCGCTCTTTCCCAGTATCCGGCACATTCACGGTGCCTCAACGTGACCTCTATTCCGCTGTCTTGTCTGCGCAGAAATCCTTAATCGATATGTGTACTGAGCGGGCTAACCTCAGTCTGAACGATCTGCACAGAATGTCTTGCGACCGCCTTGCGCCAAGAATTGGCTCAAATCGGATTCAATTCGTTGCACTCTGGTGACTTGGAGCGAATATTATACCCACACTTCCTTAGCCATCCTATTGGAATTGGTCTGTAAATTCATGCTTATATTGGGGATAAGCTCTTACGTCGAAGCCAGATTTGCACGAATCTAGCAACTTTGATAGAGGCTCGCGGTATGATTTTTACCTTGCACTGTATTACAGTGTCCTCACGACGTTGCAGATTGAAGAATGGTATGGTGATAACTATCGAGCCAGGTGAGCCAATCAAATCGCAGCCCAGTTGACCAGTATTATACAATATTCCCAGGTATATATGTCCCACCCTCACCCGAATTTCCCAAACATTTCCATAATATTGGTATACGAATAGAGGTTTGGGTACTCTTTTATGCTATTGGGCGCGTGATGACGTGTGTGATTAGGACGAGGTCCTTGTAGGCGAAGACTACTCCACAGTGTTGACAGTCGCGGCACCAAAAGAGGTAAAATACAATTTTTGATATTTAGTTACTTCCTGACGGAGGGCTTGTAGATTGCTGACGTTGAGGGAGCATGCCAAGGGTTGTTAGGTTTAGAACCGTAATAGATCACGAAATTTAAAACTTGTTGCACAGCCACCGGTGAGCTTATGTTTACCGGCACTCCTATTTGGAGCGTTGCTCACAACTGCAAGCCTCCGCTTTCTCAGTCTTTCACTTCTTTCGCGTTGACCGCGACACACATAAACTATATTCGCTAATACGAAACTTCCACCTGCCTCTCGTTTCCAAATCTCTGGCGATGTATCCACGACCTGCTCTGGACTTTGTCCGCGATTCTTCAGACCCTTTAAATCCTACTGTTAATTACACTCATTTTCAACCTGCTCCTGAGCAACAAGACCCTCGCATCCCGTTGGGCTTCAGGATCTATGGCATTGGATGTTTGGCTGCGTTTCTTCTATTTTTGTTACTCGTCGTCATGTATATGATCTTCAATAAACGGATCCGAAACTTCCGGAAGTCCCGGGACGAAAAGAGTAAACAAAAAGTAAGTCTTTCAGCCTTTAAGTGGTAAAGACCATAATGCTTACCTTTGCAGTTCCGCCTCCTTGGAAAGCCATCATTGCCCAATTCACTTGAGTGCGATACTGAGGATGGTCAAGTGCACGAGCAAAACTACTCCGAAACAGGCGCCGCTCTATGTCCGCGACCTCCCACTTGTACTTCTTCCTCTTACGAAGGTGAGAACGTTCGCTGGCGCGGAAAGACGCGTGAACTGGGGAGTTGGGACTCCTCTGTCACCATGGTCAACGCCGACTCTCCACGTTTGCCTCCCATATCTCATCTGCCAATAAATGATGGAACCCCTTCGAACACGCATACCCCAGTTCTCACGTCTAATATTTTTACCCCAACGTCGAATAAAACACCCATTTCTACTTTGACCGGCTTGGATCCACCTGTTTCTCCGAAAACCGTTTCAGCGATGTGTCCGACGGAGCCAGTTAAGGCTGTGACCGCTGACGGTCTTCATCGAGCAGGACAAGCATCTCGACGGGCATCGCCAGTCAAAGAGGAGAACAAGCGAGATCTCCCCCCAAGCAAAAGTCAGTATTTAGCGATGCCATCTAATAGGAATCCGGGATCATCTCCTAAAGGGATATTGAAAACTTCCCCGACCTACGTTGCTCGAAATTCGTGCCCGTCTACCACTTGTTTATCGCTATCAGCAAATCATACCCCGCCCTGTGTTTCGCCTGCCAAGGATGGCATAGATGAGTTGTCAGCCTCAATGAGCCTCTCAAATCTCCTATCAGTTCGCAAACACAGTAATAATTCCCCTCAAGGGTCGACAAATTTTCAAACTGTTTCTTCGCACTATGAAAGATCTGAAGAAATGAGGTCACCGTCACGAAGGCCAAGAGATTTTGAAAGAGCGGAAGGCGATTCCTACACTCAGTTTACCGATGAGCATAAGCGCCATAGAGCGTCTTCTGCCAACACGACACACGTTTCCCCTGCGTGCAGTGCGGAGCCGCATATCGTTCACTTGGGTCCTGAGCCAAAGCAGGTGTATTATGGAATATCCAGTGCGCCGTCAAGGAGAGTTTCTATTTCTATCCCCTCGAGAAGCAGTACGCCTAGCTCAAGGCCGGGGTCCGTGGCATTCTCTAGATCCCACCGCTCATCTGTTGCTTCCGCGTCTGATGAACGAAATTGTTGATAGACGTAGAGGCGAGAAAAATGTAAATCCAATTGAATTCGTTGCGTAACCACAACACTTGGTTCATGCCTCGTTTTTTGGTTCCTGTCGTCTGATTGAAAATTTATCTCCTACAACGGTCGGGACATGTATCCGCCGAATCAATTTCTCTGATGGTTACGTTCACGGACGGATCTAGCAATGACTCTACGCATTGTTTTACACGCCAAAATTTTGCAAAAAAGACAGATTGTGAGTTTCAACCATTAAGGAAAAATGAAAACTTTGGCGGAATGAGCGCTCAATACACTGCAACTTTTCTGATGAAAATGGTGTCGTTACGTGAGAGGCATGGGATGGGATACGTGTGGGTCTACATGTAGCACCTTCGCCGAGGACTGATTTCTACCAGCAATTGATTGACGCATACTATGATACACCGAGGCACGTGTTGTATCATCGAGGATAAGAGGTACAGGTCCAGAGTAGATGACATATCATGAATACTGTTTCTGGATGAACTTGGCAATCGTCTGCAATTGGATATTCGATGTCCCCTCGTAAATTGCTCCCTCGACATGGGGTCATTATTTTTAGCAAGTCATCATCGCATCACTCACAATCTTGGAATCACGCCAGAACTTCTCGATACCCGTCTCCCGGGTGAAGCCGACGCCTCCAGCCCATTCTATTGCAGAACCAGAGACTCGTTGCGCAACCACGCTGGCCCAATATTTGGCCATGGCTGCCTCCTTGGTGAACGCCTTGCCCTCTTCCTTTCGCCTTGCAGCGTTATAGGTGAGAAGGCGAGCCGCCTCAAGGTCCACCGCAGCTTGGGCGATTTGGAAAGCCATTCCTTGGAACGTGCCTACAGGCTGACCAAATTGCTGACGCTGATACGTATATGGTACCGCTTTGTCAAATGCACCTTGAGCAAGGCCGAGCATCTGGGCTGCGATACCAATTCGACCTTCGTTCAATATTTCGATGGCAATCTGGAGGACATTAGAAGTGCAAAAGGAGTATGAGAAGCGACATGTCCATGCCTTGTACCCCTTTCCTTCACCACCAAGTACGTTCTCTGCGGGTATTCTGAGATCGTCGAAGTTGAGAGTGCAGGTAGAAGAGGCTCGAATGCCAAGCTTTTGCTCCTTCTTTGCAATCTGTATTCCCATATCCTTGGTTGCAATAAAACAGGTAATCCCCTTGTATCCTTTGCTGGGGTCCACCTGATTGATAACGTCAAGTGGTTGCACATATAGGACTGCTCTCGGAACGCACATTGGCAAATATGAGAAATATATCGGCTTCCCAGGAGTTCGTTATCCACATCTTAGAGCCATTGATTATCCAATAGTCACCATCCTTCTTTGCTCGAGTTTGCAGCGCGAATGCATCTGAACCAGAGGCTGATTCCGACAGGCAAAAGGAACCCAACTGACAGAAATGAGTGATGGACGGAGATAGACAAGGTCGGACACTGACCTTTGATTCCGCCAACAGGGGTAACCATTTGTTTTGTTGTTCTATCGTGCCATGTGTACGTATGACAGTGTTCACAAGGGTGTTGTGTACGTCACACACCACAGAGACGGAAGGGTCAACTTTCGCAAGTTCCTCGATGGCAATTATGGCAGCGGTAAAGGATGACTCTGCACCCCCGTGTTCCGCACTGGTTTCGATTCCCATAAGCTATGAGCTAGCATTAGCACCTAGACAGTCGTGTCACTGAACGGTCGCGCACTCCTTGGTTGAAGAGACCTTTGATAATGGATGGGTCCATCGCCTCATTTTCGTCCATCTCCTGAACTTTGGGCGCAACCACATCATTGGCGAATCGTTGTACTGACGAAACAACGTTAATTAAAATCACCATCTTGCAAAAGTCCCGTTCATACCTGTTTCGCGCAACATTGTCTCCTCTTCTGTGAAGGCATCTAAGGAGTTCAATGATGGGACTTCGGAACGAACGCATCGGGTGGACGTCAGAGTTCTGTATATGTACATAACGTTTGACGTCGTCTTATCAGCCATGAGAAAGAGAATACCTGACTGGGGCACGTTTCGTGTGGCTCCAAACGGGCCTTACTGAGCGAATGGCAGACTTGAGCATGAGAGCAGGAGATAGGGATATTGCATGCTCCGGGCAGGGATAACTGAGCGATTGCCGGTCACGTGATTACTGCGTAGTTCTGAACTACAAACTAGGCCAGCGAACGGCAAGAACTTATGGCCCGCCTGTTCGTCCTTGCAGCCTTGGCGGGATTGGCTGCCGCATATTCTGGCACACATCCAATCCTTGCATGGTCGTCTCAACCGTTCGTCGTTTCGCTCGCTTCCAGATCGTCTTCTCATCATCTTTCTTTCTTTAGCTCTCATGTTCTGCAGTCCTTACCTGTGTCATTCGAAAAGCCAGATTCTCCCCTCCATCACATCGTCAGCCACAACGCCGTGTGTGATCACAGTGCTGTCATAATTATTGAGCACGCAGGGGTGCGTATTTCCGTGACACCGGACACATGTAAGACCACTTATCCTCATCTAGGTGCATGCGTCTGTTCTACGTTCTCTGTCACCTTCCTCCGGTTTTGTTCGCCGTTTTTCTAATCCATCATTGCGGCATTACCCATACACGCCTATCGACTCGTATGATGTTTCTGTCCATGTCGACAAGCTGTCGCAACGGTGTGGCTCTCGTATCGTCAAGTTTAGCCCAGGCGACGGTGTCACATTCGATCTGGGCTACAGATACATCATTCATATGAATTTGCCTCCACTTCATTCTCTTCACGGCCCGCAAAAGAGCGTCATGAAGCACCATGGTGGGTCATGCCCGCATATATACTGTCATTCTAACGCTCATGTTTTATTACAGACGACATTCTTTCAACAGAACTTGATAGTCTGACGTCTATCTTCCCCGAACATCTGATCATATACATGGGAGTCCCTTTGTTTCCAAAGTTTACGAAGCGTCAAGCTCCGGAGGTACCCGAACGACCTGCCCTTCAACTGTCCGACTCTTATGCACCTTCTAACACAACCTTGCCCAGTGGAGGGATCCTGAAGCGCTATCAACTCCTTACTCCGGCTTTGATCAGTTCTTTACTTGTTGTCTTTTTTGTGTTGTTACCCATCGTTATGTTTGGTATCACCGCTCTTGCAAGCATTCAGAGTCCGCTCAAGGTGGAAAATCCCAAAGGTTACAGTGCTAGAGAGAAGAAGATACAGTAGTAGTAGTAGTATATAATATCATGTTCTTGCGCAGGCAAGTTTTGGAGGCTTGTACAATGACTCGATGCATTGTCGATCGTGAAATGACTAGCTTCAATAGGTACAGTATCAGCAATTGTCCTCTTGGTGGCTTGGCTGGTATTTTCTGTTACATATGTTATACATTGGCACTAGATTATACATCCACTACTGACTCTAACCTGTCCTCATCTCGTTCAAGCGCAGTTCGCATGACTTCAACTGCACCGAGATGGAACGGCAATACAGGATTGGCACGTAACTTCCATCGCAACTTTGCGAGACACGAGAGCTCATAAAAATTGTAAGTTATTTCCTCATGGGTACTTAGATCGCCTGTTAAAGAGGCAAGGGTATGTCTTGAAGATGTGGTATATAGAAGGTGAATGTGGAGCATAGAGATTGATGTAGAGGCCGCAGATAAAGGCACATGAATTAGCGTCATCGATGAGCGAGGTAGCATTGTGACGGGATGAGGTATCCTGCATGTCTTCTGACGACCCATCGCTACTGGCAAATGCCAATTCAATTCCCATGGATAACCCATCAGACGGTGGTTCCGGGATGAACGACTGATAGAATGTAGCGCGTGGGGTAAAGGAGAGGGGGAGCCGTATATGTGTCCGTAACATGTACGTCTGGGACGAGACGTCGTTGAACACTGCGTTCTTCGTCGAGGTCGTGCGAGTGGTACTGGTTTGAGATTTGGCAATGTTGTGCTGAAAATCGGTCGTTGTCCATGGGGCTTCAGTTTCTGTGCACAGAATGTAGACGTGCACTGATGGAGTTGGTCTACTGGGCATTTCGTTCAAGCAGCTTATCCATGCTGCCGATAATCAGCATATCGTTTCCAGACAAAACGGGAATATTCACCGTTTAGTTCGGCCTCTCCCATTATACCATACTTGGTGATGACTATCCTCCATTCCACGTTCGCCTTTTTGGCAAAGGACAGTGCAAAATCCCAGACCTTCATCACTACATATGTTTCTTCACTCAGTTCTATCTCCTGTCCTTCGCCTGACGTGTGTGTAAGCCAAGTGCCAATGTCATGTGCTTCTCCACGCTGGTCTATGCATGCAGCAACAAGCCACTTCCCACAAATGCTTGACTGATAACCAACATGCATCAGAGTAAGGCGGTCAACCACATCTAGCGATGCGTGAGCCTCCCGAACGAAAGAAACTTTGCACGGCAGAGGCCTGGCGAGTGTGAAGGCTGGTTCCTCAATGTAACTGTGGGCATTGCCGTTCTCGAGTAGGTCCGATGATGCAGAACGACTAACTGGGGAAGGAGTCCTGTCGTAAACGGAAGAACATAAGCCTTTGATTGAAAGCTCGTGGATGCTTGGAGTTTGCAACGGTCCAAAAACATGATGCTCTGGAACGAGTTGGTATATTGCATGGATATCAGCACGTTCCTTCAAAGCTTTCTTCAAAGTGGCGATTGATTGCCGTAGGAAGGGGGATGCGAGGGTCATGACACTGATAGGCACAACAAGAAAAAAAGCATAATGGTGTTCAATAGGACTGAGGTTTGAGATGAAAGATGCTAAGTGTCCTCAGATATGGTGCAGGATCTACCGTACGATGACGTACCAATCGTCTTGCGCAAAGACTTGTCATATGTCACAGGTAAATGTCCATCTTTTTCACAACTTGGGTCTTGTCCAAATTTCATATTACCATAATATCTCGTCTTCGTGGATGTCAGTGAAAATGTAGGAGGGGAAGATAACATACATTATAACCAGTGGCCATACTTTCAAGCCATGCGTCTATTTGGGGTTTGCGCTGATGACCATCCCCGTCCTTGTCATAGAGCACAAATACAGTCAAGTCCTTCTTGCCGCCCCTTGGGCCTAATCCAAGCTTTTCCCAGAATCGAAGAGCCGTTGGCAGGACATAAATAACTGCGTTGCCTTTTCCAATCGCAACCATGGGAGGTTCGAGTGGTTTGAGGACTTGCGTGGTCGCATTTGGCAAAGATGCTAGTCAAATTAGTCGTTGAAAAGTAATAAATATATAGACCTACGACTACTGAATAATGAGGCCAAATCCAAGGCGCCTGTTGATGAAAAGGTTGAGTTGAGTAATGTGGATGCGTACTTGATATCTGCGGGCCACTACATCTGCCCAGGGTCTGGGCAAGAGCGTGGCGTTTTTCCAAGCTTCGGCCCAGAGGGTATTTCCTACCACCTCGGCAGCCACAGCACTTGCAATGGCTTCCAGAGATTTGGATTTCTCGGTTGCGGCACCCAATACGGCTGCTGGTGAGACGGGTGTGGGGACTGAAATTGGGACTGGGGTGTTCGAGACCGCGGGATCAGACGAACGCAATGGTGTGCCAATGACCAAGAGTGATCCATGTTCAAACTGAGTGCATAACAAGGAAGGCCCGGGGGGCAGATAAGAGGGAGGAGGAGTAATAGGTCGCGATACACCATTGCTGCTGTCGGAATCATCTACATCGCCATCTGATTCCTCGTCCGATAGGACACACTCATCGATTTCATCTTCCATGGTCCATTCATCTTCCTGTGTCCACGAAGGTATAAACCTGGCTTCTCTGACGGCGTGTTCTGACTCTGGCTTCCTTTTGATGCCTATCAACTTTTGCACAACCCCAACTCTCGGATCTGTAATCGCATTGTACCTCAATTTCCATCCACCTATGTCACCTAAGGATTTGGAGCGACCGAATGAGTGCACTTTGGGGAAATATTCATCTCTTTTGGGGCTAGAAAGGGCAAACTTGCCATGAAGATATTTGCCATCTGTCGTCCTGTGATAAGACGAAAAAGGGATTGGGTCAAAAGGTGATTTCAGGATTGATGGGTTGGAATTCTCTGCAGACGTCATGCCAAAGTCCAGTTGAACGTCAGGTGTGGTCGGTCCAGAATCTGTTTCTGGCGTTCGTCCAGACGGTGGCGATAGATCAGGTACCCTTGTTTCAACATCCGTAAAAGCAGGTAAGAGACCTCCAGCATGCTGATTGGTAGGCCAAGTGGATGCGGTGTCATCATGGCTAGGTTCTGTAAATACTCCTTCACGAAGCGACGTGGAAGAACCTAGTTCATGCACATAACTTGTGGCCTGGTCAGCGGTCGTGCGACTCTGCGAAGGATGGGTTGGCGTGGCACTTTGGTCTAGAGGTATATTTCGGGAAGGCTGATCGAAAAAGCTGAAATCATCGTCTGTGAAGATATCCTCAAAGTCCACGCTGCGATGGATATCCATATATGTTTCTCTGTCATTGCCATTTTCGGACATTCCATAACTCATGTTCATATCAAATTCAAGGTCCATATCAATATAAGTTTGCGGCATCTGAGGCCATGCGGAATCTAAATTTCCGAATGGATCGAAGGATGCGCTCGACGATTTGTGAATTTGAGAAGCTTCGGGGGAAAGAGTGGTTTGGATATTTTCTGTCGAAGGTGGATCGTGAAAAGTCCTAGCTGGAGAAGGTGACCTGTCTGCAGTCGGGGAAGTCGGTACATCCGATATTGTCAAACCTATTCGAGGCGGCGTGCGGAGGTGAAGGATAAAAGCTGTTTGGCGGGACCGGTGCTGGTGGCGAGATCGGTGTTCCAGCCACTGCGGATGGCAGTGAGTGTTGATCTGGGGTATCAATAGCGGAGGTGGAAGGTGTGGCAGAGGATGCTACAGGAGTAGGTATTGATGTACGCGCCAAATGTGGAGAAGAGCTGGCCCCTTCCCTTTCTCGCTTAAGACGTTCGCGCTCTCTTTCACGCTCGCGAGCAACAGATTCAACGTAGCCGCTTACTTCCTCGGCGACTCGAGGAATGTCTTTGTGCTTGGACAATGCAAGTGACCGGAATGCTTGCAAGTACTCAACAGTTGAGATGTTTGTCAAAGGTACGAAGGGATGCACCCCAGTGCCCGACATAGGCCATATATGAATTAGTGATGATGGTGCCCATTTGTTGCTGGCAGGTATCTGAACTTGAGGTGATGGTTGGAGAGGAATAGGTAGATCAAGCATATGTTCCAGAGGTTGACGTAGGTTGGACATAGAAGGGACGAAAGATAAGCATAGTGCTGTCGGATAGACTACCAGCACACCCTTATTAGCGCCTTGCTTGTTCTCTACGCTTACTTGGGCGATGATAAACGTTGAATCATTCTCCAAATGGGAAGCGCCTAAACCGTGCAAAGTCTCTCTGAATTGCTTCACTAAAGCTTCTGTAGGTCCACCATATGTTGTACGGTAGTAAGCAGGAACTCCGTGAGGCAGTAGGACAATGGGTGTGCCGGGGGGTAAAGGAAGCGTCTGTGTTAGAGGTAAGTAAGGGGTAGCCATCATGGTCGGATGTATAAGCAGATGAGGAGATTGTTCTAATGGGCCTGCCAGAAGGACTTGCAGATGGCAGAATACCAAAGGCCTGCATGTTAAAATTGAATGAAGGCTATATCCGGAATTCGGGTGGACATACTTCAAGGACAAATAGTGCTCCCACTCATAAGTCTGACGCGAACGCTGGCCAAATAAAAATCCGCCTTTCAGGCGTTGAACATGCTTGCGGGGGGGCAGGCTGCGTTCCCGCTTGTAGGATACCTTAACTATATCGTCAAGCAGACGAATACGAACAGCTTCCAAGAAGTGACTATAAACGGTTCGGAGACGCTTGCGAGGGATAAACGCATGAGAAGATAGTAGTTTGCAGTTAGGACACGGAACATCTAGGAGAGAACAGGGGAAGGAGCATGCATAAAGATCCCTTGGCGTGAAGGAGCCATGTTCGCCAGCTGCGAAGCTATGCTGTTAGTATGATGCAATCTTGTTCAAGCAAAGGTGTACCCGTCATGTAATCAAAGTGCAGGTCCGATAGTTTGTTGGCGGAAGTTGTGGGGTGGTCGCAGGAAGAAATGGCGAAGACATAGATAGATAGCTGTGGTGGGGCTGTCTGCACACTGGCTAAGAGCGAGTCCGACAGGGTCGATGACGAATTGAGAGTCAGCAAGTGATGCCTGACAAGCTCCAAGTGTTCGTAAGCGGGCTTTGTGGATGCAGACCGCTTTTGGGTGAATCTTGAGTAGACAATAGAGGGGTTATGGGGCAGGGAGACGGTGGAGGCGAGCAGGGCGTCGGAGAGCGCGAGGGAGGCCATTGCGAGTGGCGGGGCCGGAGAAAGCCGAGCGAGTTTTGACTTGACCGACATGCAGACCGCAAGGCAGACCAACACCCAGACAAAAGTCCTCGACACCGGCCACGGCCGCATTCTCTGCATCGCTGACATTCGCGGACGTCTTTCCGCACTCAATGACCTGGCACGCGAAGCCCACGCTCATGCAATAATCCACACCGGTGACTTTGGCTTCTTTGGTACGCCTACAGTCTTTTCTCCATTTGCATAGCTAACCCTTGTCCAGTATCCAACAGTCTCGAACGCGTCAATGACAGAACTCTGCGTCACCTCACTATGTATTCGCCCTTAATCCCTTCGGCGCAACGGACTCACCTTCTGTCGCAAGACAACCCTCCCTCTTTTATTCGTTCCACCGTTAACATTGCGATGCTCTCTGAATTCCCGTTGCTGAGGTCCGGTCAGATCAAGCTGCAAGTCCCCGTTTATACTGTCTGGGGTGCTTGTGAGGATGTGTTAGTATTGGAAAAATTCAGATCAAAGGAACATGCGATTGAGAACCTTCATGTCATTGACGAAGCGACAACCCGTCTTCTTGACGTTGGCGGAGTCAAACTACGACTCTTCGGCTTGGGTGGCGCACTGGTTCCACACAAAATGTTTGATAATGGAGATGGTAATGCCACCATTGCCGGAGGCCAAGGAACAATGTGGACCACTGCTCTTCAAATTGGAGAGCTTGTTGATACCGCACAACGCGTTTACGACTCGACAGAAACGCGCCTTCTCGTCACGCATGCCAGTCCCGGTCGCGAGGGCATCATGTCACAGCTGGCGCTTGTCCTAAAAGCTGACTTGACAATATCTGCAGGGCTACATTTCAGATATGCAACTTCCTACAACGAATTCAGTGTCCAGGGTGATTTTGAAGGATTCCGCCACAAGCTCATTGTCGGCAAGGAAAGTTTTGACAGGGTCTGGGACAGTGTGAAGGCACAAGTGGAAGCAGTGGTTGATGATCGCCAGCGAGTTCTATTGGAGAAGGCTCTCAGTGTTGTTGAGAGAATTCTTCCTGCTCAACCATCCATCGGGCCAGGTGCAACAGCTACAGGAGAGGAACCTGCTTGGAAAAACTGCTGGAATTGGAACTTGTGTGATGCTGCATATGGTTCGCTTGTTTTGGACATTAAAGAGGGCAGAATAAGTGCAGAATTGAAAAGCCAAGGTTGGCCACTCCAGTTGTTTAATTCACTGCTCTAGGAGCTAACCCCCCCTCCCTCCCTAGGGTTTAATTATGCTTACCGTCGCACCGCTACTGCAGCCGCGACGCCAAATTCGGCGTCGACGGCTTTGCCCCCACAAAATATGGCTAGTATCAGCCAGCCTCCAACGAAGGGTCATACACCAGCTCCTGATCAACCAACGTCGCGCCAAACTACAGAGTCCAACAAGCCGAATTCACCGCCAGCCCCCGAGGCTGCTGGACATGCATCGACGAGTCCCGCGCCTGACGCAAGAACGAACGGAGCATCCACTGACAAGGAGAAGTTCAAGAAGAAAGAAAAAAAGGATAGGAAAGACAAGGAAAGACGGGATGGAGGCGCCAGTACTCCAGAAGTTCCAGCGACCTCTACGTCATCTCCATCCGAACCATTGGGGGCTCCGGCTGAGCCGTCCGAGGAATTAAAATCACCTACCGAATCCACAGGAGGACGCACTCCAAAGTCAAATCGTCCACCCAGGCATCCTTGGACCATCTTCATGAGGATGAGTAATCAGATCACAGTAAATGATGTGGACATCAGAGAATTCTTTCAAGAGGTAAAAGATGGTGTGAGTGCGACATCTTGTACCGTGATTAGCATTAACCGTCAGCCTTATTTGTAGATAACCAAGGTCACTATCCCTACGCCATATGCAGGGAGGCCAAAAGTAGCTTTTATAGAATTTGGAGACGAAGAAACAATGAGGGCCGGTTTGGAAAAACATGCAGAGGTATAATCCCGACCTTTATTGGATATTATTTTCAATAGACTGACGCTATGTACAGAAACTCAAAGATACGACCCCCGAAGTCAAGCAAGCCACAGACAAAGAGTCTCGTGGTGAGCATCCTTTCAGAGGTGGCCGTGGTCGGGGAAGAGGCTTTATTGGAAGAGGTTTTGCCGCAGTTGGATTAACACAGAGGCAGCAGGGAAACCGACCGAGTAGCGAGGGTAATGGCGATTCAGTGAAGCCGTCTAGCACAGGAGATGCAACCTAAGCTGACTTCTAGGATTTCTGGATGGCAGTAAAATTGTCCGATTATTTTTACTCTGTTCTGAGTTGTTAGTAGTTTGTGTCTTTTTTTTTGTTATTCCAGGCTTGGCGTATATATATACCTTATAATCGCCTGGGTGGTGATACTCTGTTGTATGGACCATCGGCTGCTCATGATTCATGAGACCAAGGAGCTTAAAACATAACGCCTAGTTTCACAACACCTAGTCAATATTCTCGAATATCATTTTACGTGGTTTGCTGATTACGGGAGCCGCCAGATAAAGTGCAGGCCTGGGTGGACGTGTTAGCTCAAGAAGTTCCAATGTACCGGAATATCCTTGCTTACATGGAAGTCCCGCAAAGGGTGGCAGGATTGCCCATAATGATGCTTTCAGAGACACCAGCAATGCTATCCGTTTTCCCAAAAGCTGCGGCGTCGAATAGATGATCGGTTGTCTTTTCAAACGAAGCCAGCATGAGAACACTGTCCTTCATCTTCGCAACGCCAAATCGAGTAATACCCAGCACCTCGCCCTGTTAAAAATTGAGCTGAGATGAAAATATATCAATGGCAAATGCGTTGCTGCTACCTTATACGTCATCACGTCTCCGAGAAGCATAACATGCCTGGGGTCTATTATCATGTCATGAGATTTCATGGTGTATTGAATTTCATTGATAATTGTCCTTCGTGCGGCTTCAATCCCGAGTACCTGGGCCGTTTCAATAACATGATTTGATGAAGTTTGCTCGCCCACAACGCCTAAGTGACATGAGTATATGGTGATCTGAAACTGCAATCGTGCTAACCTTCGGTTATCATACATCTTTGCAGTCCGTATCCCTCAACGAGCAGCTCTTTATCACCTTTTTTGCCACGGCTATCATTCTTATCTTTGATGTTGATAATGGCTCGTGAAATTGTGGAAACACCCTTGAATGAAAATCGGAAACAGTAAGCAACTGCAAGAGAAAGTTTTCTCACCTTTACTACAACTTCTGGTAGCCCTCTCGCCAACTCGCGCACGCGATAAAATTTGTCTTGACCGTTTACGTATATTCTTAATCGATTTTTGCGAGGAAGGACGGTAATCGCCTGTAGGAAATTATTCTGTGTTACCTACACTGAATGTAGATATATACCTCTTGCTTTATTTTCAACTTTTTTGTGTTCACAATCGCCCACTTGATGTCATCGAGCGTGAGTTCCAGCTAATGTGGTGTCAAGCGTCGGTTAATGGTCAAACGTGGAATGTGTACCTGTAGCTTCTGTAAAGCGTCCGTGTCTATGATAACACCTATATAGGTGTAGTCGGGTGCCCATGCCTCCTCCAGCACGCTAGCTATCTGCAGGTAAAATCAAAACGTTGTTGGTTATAAGATGAAGCTTGGCATACATCGCCAAGTAAAGTCTTTTCCAGTCTTGCTTTGACGATTCGAGCAGATGCTTCACTATCGCTTGTAACCAACTTGCAACTGATTATTGGTGTGCTGATAGTTTTAGCAGCATTTATTATCTCCTTGATACGCGGAACACCAAGTGTGACATTCATGGAAGCGACGCCCGCGAAATGGAATGTTTTCAAAGTCATTTGTGTACCTGGCTCACCGATGGACTGTGCGCCTACTGCTCCTACAGTGGAGCCTGAAAGTATATCGTCAAGGACAGTGACATTTCTTCGCAGATGAACAAACCAGGTTCAATCCGAGCTTTCACATACTTAACCCGACAAATCTCGAGGAAAATCTGAACTTGACGAGAGGTAACTTTGGCTTGATTGCTCATCAAAGCTTTTTCAGAATCTAAGCAAAAATTCAATGATTTGGACTCGTCTAATTAAAAGTGCGCTGACCTGTAACCCCAAAGGAAAAAACACTATCCATACCCCACTCACTTAAACGCTCCAAAGCATCGGGCAAGCCGTGATTCCTCCGAACAGCAGCTACCTTTTGAACAACTTCCGTCGCGATAAATCCCCGAACAGCATCACGGTATGTTTGCGAGCAACCATTGACGAAACGCTCAGTAGAAAGTGCTTGATCGACAAGGTTCAGTATCTCGTATGGTAATAATGCTTGTCCTGCCCTTCCGCCGACGGCCTAACGCTGTGTTAATACACTTGAATACATATCATCAAAGCTATTTGGCACCTTTGCATGATTCCAAGTCCGGACAAGATCAATCGGCTGTGCATCACCTTCTAAGGATGCAGGGTCCAAACCATCGTCACCATAGGTGAATTGAACGATGCCTCCCGTCGAGTTTCGAACGGAAAGGTCATATTGTGTAGTGAGGTCTTCGAGGGCTTTCATCAAGCGGCGTTGCATGTACCCTGTTTCTGCTGTCTTGACAGCAGTATCAACTAGACCCTCGCGTCCCGAGATGGCATGAAACAAGAACTCCGTTGCAGCCAGGCCCGAATAGAAGCTATTGCGCACGAAGCCTTTGGATGGCGGTTCCTTTGACTTTTTAGGAAAATGAGGCAAAGACCGATCTTGAAAGCCGTCCGGTACACGATGACCAGAGATGATTTGCTGGCCAACGCAAGCTACCATTTGAGATACGTTGATCACGGAGCCTATATGATTCGTTTAATTGCAATTGACAAGTCCATTCAAGTCAAATCAACCTTTGGAGCCACATGTGGCCATAATTAATGGAGCATTCTGTCGACTGAGCTCCTTCATACAGATCTGGCCAACCGCTTCTCGGACCTTCGAAAGCACAGATGAAATCATCGCCTCAAGCGTTTGCTCTTGATTACAGCCAGGTTTGTTTTCCAATTTGCCGTTTTTTGCGAGAGCGATGAGGTCCTGACATTCAGCATATGCCTGTTCCACGAGTTCATCCTTCTTCTTGGTGAGCTGTGGGCCAGGTATAACATCGTTGATGCCCAGAGAAAAGCCATAGTTTGCTGTAGTTACGTTAGCACAATGTCTATGATAAAAGAAAGACGAGAACAGACACAAATATCGCGCGGCAAGTTTTGCTAGACGATTCATTGCCAATGCAGCTTCGTGTGACCCGTAATCTCGCATAATGACACCGAAGATGGATTTTTTCTTCCCGCTCCCAATAGTCGCTTTGTCCATCACACCACACATGATCTCGCTATTCACAATGACTAACCAACCGTCGTTTGGAGATAAATCGTTCACAAGATGTATTCGTTTGGGATAATTTTCTGGTTTTGCCTCTTCCCATTTGTGGCATTTTGACTCCACATTCACAAATGTTCGTGACTGTTTGTTGGGTCTCATGAGTACGTTGAATATCTGCTTTCCCGTCCAGAGACGAGCAGGTTTCCAAATAGTTGGTGGTGGTATGTCTATCTGCATGTTTGCATCTGCGAAATAGCCACAAATCTGCGTGAATTGTCGACGATCAAAAAACGTGTCTTTCCGGGAAAGTAAGAAGGATGCAGTAATGAAGTCCTGGATAGCAGCTATAACGGGTTCGCCGTTTCTCGGTGTGACGAGGTTATTTTTTACGCTCATGAGCTCCAATGCTTCTGTCCGGGCCTCTTCCGTCTGTGGTACGTCTGGAATTATGAACTTGAAAATTAGTTACTATAAAATTCTCATATATCATTCTTACGTAGATTCATCTCATCACCGTCAAAATCGGCATTATATGGACCACAGACACACTCGTTCAGCCGGAAAGAACGCCATGGTCTGATTTTGGCCTGCAGGGTGTTACTTGTGTCATGGCCCATAGCACAAAACTCACTCTGTGACACATGATAGATAACTAGTGACGCGTCATTTGTCGAAAACGGCGGCCAAAAGTTCGTGACGTTACCTTATGCAAACTAGGCTGCCTGTTGAAAAGAACAATATCGCCATCGACCAAATGCCTTTCAACAGTATCTCCAATGCTTAAATTATCTGCAATTGCATTTCTGTTGCCAAAACGCAGGAATTTCTTGTTGTCTCCTCTTGCTACATAATTTGCCCCTGGATGTACATCAGGACCATTCCTTATGGCCTTTCGCATAGTCTCAACATTGTATGGGGTGACACGCTCTGGATACGTCAATATTTTGGCAACACGCTCTGGAACAGCCACTTCGTCGATCCGTAGGTTTGGATCTGGCGATATTACCGTACGTCCAGAAAAGTCAACGCGCTTGCCAGACAGGTTACCGCGAAAGCGACCCTGTTTTCCTTTCAACCGCTGAACAAATCCACGAATTGGCTTTTGGCCTGGCTGTGACAGCACTCCAGGGAGCTCCGAGTTGATGTACATAGCAACTGATAATTGCAAAAACTCCCATTGCTCCTGTGCCCAGAATAAAAATGGAGGTGTGGAGAAGAAAATCAAGGTACCATGAACTGAGGCGTAGGAGCACCTTTTGTGAGCCCCTGCTTGATTAACGCGTTCGTAAAGACAATTTCGGTGAGTTTGACGGTGAGGTCATCTTCATTAGAAGCCCCATCCTGTGCCACGGACGGTCTTATGCACACCGGAGGGACAGAGATATACTGCCAGATGAATTCCTCGGGGCGTCCCCACTTTGGTTGCAAGCCAAGAAGTTCGCAATCCTACTATTCGTTTCAGTCTCTCTATGCCACCGGAGAGCTTGTGATTACCTCGTCAGATACTCGTTTGAACAGGTCAAGAACCTTCAAGGGATTCAGATCCTCATGTACTGCTTTATTGAGGTGCATTCCCAATTCTTTCTGGGCATCCACTGCATTCTGAAAACTGGCTTTCCACTTTTGCATTTCCTCAGCAGTCTTCTTCGCCCGAAATTTATCGTGTATGATTCTTAACACGCCAGCTTTTTTAACTGTACCATTAACAGCAGAACAATAAGGGCAATAGACTATTTTTCGTGCCATGACATTCACCGCTTTGGATAGCGCCTGTCGTTGAATGTTCTCGAGCTTGGGTCTACGAAAACGTTTGATAAATAGTCGACGATCTGGTTCTTCCAACAAGACATGCGCACATGTCTAATTAGTCAACTAGCAATGAACACCGTAAGTAGCGCAGACCAAGGAGACTGATTACCTTGCAAATGGCTTGAAGGATGGAAATGGTGTGTTTGAAGTAACCAATATGAAAGACGGGAACGATGAGTTTGATGTACGCATAGTGACCGACACAGTTGACAGCGTTCTGGCCACAGGTTTCGCAGAATGCACTTTTGTTTGACGTCCCCTGCGCGAGCTCTCAAGGAGCGAAAAGCTTAGAGAAGTTAATTACGCACTAGCCTTGGGTCCAGTACACCGTCCCTGACGGGGAGACGGTCGGTTGCAGTATACAAATCTCGATGGGTGATCTCGAATTCTGATGTTTTGACAGTGTCTTGTGCGCTGAAAAGACTGAACTGGATTTTTTTGCTGAAATCAGTCAGAAGACAGGCATTATACAATACTGTGCAACCAATTCACATGACTTTTGGGGCCTGATGCGATATTGTTTCCTTCATATTGTGTATGCGCTCTGCCAGAATGGTAAAAATAGGTGATGTCACGGTGACGCGATGTGACCGACTTACGCGTCCAATCTAACGCTAAAGCACCCATGTCGCGAACGTCCTACGACAGGTGAGCATTACTGTTGATATCGTTGATCGATAAACATTGATTATATTTCTAGGTTTTTAACAGTATTTTCTCCGGAAGGGCGTCTGTACCAAGTCGGTTCGTTGTGATCAGGCATATGTTGAAGCAAAGCTCACGTTGTTCGTAGAATATGCATTCAAAGCTATATCCGGTTCCGGACACACAGCTCTCGCGGTCAGAGGCAAGGATACGGCTGTAGTTATCACCCAGAGGAAGGTTCCAGTACGTATGGATGTCTTCACTCAATACGTCTACCTACCCATCATCCGAGGACAAACTATTGGATGCATCGACCGTCACCCATCTTTTTAGCATAACGCCCAGCATTGGTTGTGTGATGACAGGTCTAATTGGTACATTTTCGGGTTCAGTCGTATAACCAAAATTTTTGATTATAACTATAGCTGATGCTCGCGCTCAAGTTGCCCGTGCCCGAGCAGAAGCTGCCGATTTCAGATATAAGTATGGCTACGAGATAACGCCCGACGCATTAGCTCGGCGTATGGCAAATATCAATCAGGTCTATACCCAACGCGCTGCAATGCGTCCGCTTGGCATATGTGTGTCTTTAATCAGCGCCCCATTGTTATTTTGACCATCTTCGTTAGCCATGATTTTAATTGGAACTGATCCGGAACTCGGCCCCCAGTGTTTCCGACTTGATCCCGCGGGTTACTTTGTTGGTTTTCATGCAACGGCGGCTGGCCAGAAGCAGCAGGAAGCCATGAATCACCTTGAAAAGAAATGGAAGAAATTGGACTCGGGTGCTGATGATCCAGCAAGCGCCGGAAAGCTGCTAAGCAGGAACGAAGTGATTGAGGCATGTCCGTTTTCTGTGAAACTTAATCTAAACTAATGCGCATCCCAGATGGCAATCGAAGCCATGTCGACAGTACATTCCACTGATTATAGGTCAGGAGAGATAGAGATAGGAATTGTGTCGACGTCGGCAGATGAAAGTATGAAGACGCGAGGATCCTGGAGGGTTATGACGGAAAGCGAAATTGAACAACATCTATTGGCCTACGCGGAGAAAGATTGATTTCCCGGATTTGAGCCATAACTACCGCCACATGGATGCACCGCCGCTCTAATACTGTAGATATACAAAATACAAATGTCGTCCGCGTGTAACACTCACCATGATTGCATCCATTTCAACGTTGTTCAAGTCTCGTACTTTAGGATGCCATAACCTTTGCGGGGCATCCCAGTAGAAAGTAAATACCGCCCGCGAGTTAGCGGTGAAAACTTTGGATGCCTGTACCTGGGGCTTTAACCCAGAAGGAGCTGCAGGGTGGACACAGGGGTTCTCTCGCACTGAGGAATCGGATAACTCTTGCAGCATGAAAAGAAAGTGACACGGACTTACTGGAAGGCCATGTCCTTTTCCCCAGAAATCTGATGAGGGGCTGGTGAGCAGAAAAAAGCCGGGAAGACATGTATGTAGGAAGACATTTCACACGGGTCCTACAACACACGAGCACGTGACTAGCGTTGGGGAGATACACGTATTGGAGTAGCTGCAGGCGACTCACACATGTCTAATGGAACGAGGACTGTACAATGCTTCTATGCAATGCCCACAACCCAACCACGGTGGGGCTAGAGGAACATCCGATTCCTTCGAAATAGGAAATAGCCAACTCCGCACAGAAGCCCCGCGATATGACCAACGGTATCAGTTTGGGTACGCTTAAAAGCACGGCCGGTGTGAGAAGCCCTGAGATGAAAAATAGCACAAAGGCTTACATTTTTGGTCAAGGTTGAATAAGTGTCATAGGCAAATATACCCGAAACAACTAGCCAAGCGGGGATGGGAATGATACCGTAGAGTTGGAACGTCATCTTTGGGGCGACACAGGCAAGGAACGAGATGGTGGAGTAGATGGATGCTATAAACGATAGTATCAGAACAGGTGTACTAGATAAAGTTATATTACACGCATACCGCTTGCGCCCATACTGCCCCTGTCACGCCCGTCGATGAGATTACTGTACGCCATACTGACAAGACTGGCCACTATACCACCTAGCGGCATCATGTTTTTTCAGAGGATGATATGGATGGTAGTGAACTCACTGCCCAAGTAGAGGACGGTGAATTGGCCACTGCCGAGCATCTGAAGAACCGGCTTGGCCATAAAAAAGAATGTGAAGCCATTGAAGAGGATATGGGCAAGGTCTTTGTGCGAAAAATTCGCTGTGACTAGCGTCCATCTGGTGCTACGACTGAACAAGCTGAAAAGGGCCTAGGTCGCCACATACACGTGTCCTGCTTTGACATGGGCCCAGCTTGAGATAAAGTTGTTGAACATCCATTTATACGCGGAAGCATCGCGTTGATGTTCCTTATAACACGTGAGCAAGTGTGATGCCGTGGGGCGAGCAGGGCTCACCAGTCTTTGTGATGACATGTACCACATGGCAAATACGACGCCGTTTATGACGAGGATGCCATTGAAGATGGAATTTTGAGGGATAGCATCGAGAAATCTGAAAAAGCCGTTCTTCTTTGGGTGATGGTCATCGCGGGGGTGTCTCACCCAGCGTTGCAGAAGCTGTCGATTGGAAGAGAAGAACCTGGTGCCAGGGCGCAAGTGCTGGATGGGGACGCGACGGCGGCAGAGGAGAGGGAGCATCGTGTGCGTTGTTTGGCCGTGTTTGCCAGAATAAGATGTCCCACCACCTGTTCATCCTCTCGCCGTCCGACACGCCGCTCTACAGTCTGACGCACTACTCGACAAAGCCGGCGCCGAACGTGTCGTCGCCGCTGTCTGCAAATCTGCCGGCATGGTCGACGTCTGCGTTTGCGGGGACGCTGACTGCGCTGTCAGGGGCGTCGAGCGCAACGCACCAGACGGGCAGTGGGATACGGATGGGGGGCGGACAGGATCGACACGTGATCCAGATGATTGCCAACGCGAGCTTGGACGTGATCGAGGAAGTGATGCGGAAGGACAGCGCGATGTAGGTTGCCGTGGGAGACGAGGCGGCGTGCTGACGAAGGCAGGTACCTGAAATCGGTGGACCGGTTCAACGAATGGAGCGTGTCAGGGTTCATCACGCCCGGAAGTACGTGGCAGGCAGGCGTGAGGCAGTGCTAATGATGGGGACAGACACCAAGTTTGTGCTGCTGCACGAAGGACGCAATGAGGAGGGCATGCGGGTGTTCTTCGGGGAGGTGTGGGAGCTGTACGTGAAGGCGGCGCTGAACCCCTTCCAGACGGGCCAGCGGGCGATCCGGAGCAGCGTCTTTGATGCGCGTGTTCGGGCGAGTGCGAAGAAGCACCTGTGACGTGACGTGACGGTGGCCGGGGGCTGGTGCGTTTAGTGGTGGCGGGCGTGTTATCGGCCGCATCTCCTCTTTCTTTTCTTTCTTCATGTCTTCCACCCACCACAACTCCCGTGCTTCCCTCCTCGCCGGTCTGCGCACTGGCGGCGTCCGCTCTGCTCGTTTCCAGCCCTCCCTGTATTCAGATAAAGATGACTTTCCCGTATTTGTAGATTCAAATCCTCTCCCAGTCACCGCCGCCGTAGACGGCTCTAATAATCGTTTCGCTCACCAGCAAGCTGCTCACATGCCCTTGAATCCAAACAGTGTCCCCTTTACCCCCGCTCCTTACTCTTCTCAGAATGTAATTTCTCAAAATCAGCTTCAAAATCAGGCCTTTCAGATGCAACTCTTGCAAATCGAAATGATGCGTATCCAGACCCAGGTTCGTCCTCTGCCCCCCCCCCTTCATTCGTCTCTGACAACTTTTCAGGCCTTGCAGGCTCAGCAGCTTCAAGCTGAGCTTGTCGCCAAAGCTCAACGCCAGCAGCAGCACTCCCAGGCCCAAGCCCAGGCCAGAGAATGGCGTGCCAGCCTCGGTTTCCCAAATGCTCCCGCTACTGCAGCCCCGCATATCACTGCTTTTGATCTACGTTCAGCCACTCTGAGCGCTCAGATGCGCCGTGCCAGCCAGGCAGAACAACTCAGAGCTCAGTTGGGTCTGACTCCTCCTGCCGAGGAGCAGGTGCCCATGACGGCTGCTTTGGGCGGAAGATTTGGTGGTCGCATGGGCCACTACGTCTACTCATCTTTCTCGGTATATCCCAGAAGAACCAGAGGAATATGTTGCACAAGTGTCAATGACACCTGGGTCCACCACTCCCATCAGTGGTGTTGGCAATCATCCCTCAGACCACATTACTCCGACCACACTGCCTTCCCGATCAGACCAAGTCTCTAATTGGCGCCGAAATGGAAACAATAACGTGGGACCTGGTTATCGCACTGTTTCTTCTCCAGCGGTCAAAGTTACTCCGTCGCCAGTAGATCATCAGCGGATCTCACCGCCGCCGGGAATAACCGTGACAAGTCCCACACCAAAGGGTCGTCCACAGCCTCTGACTATCTTCCCTGGCAGACCACAACCCCTTGTTGCGGTGGCAGCCGAGACGAGTGATGGCACAGATGAACATGAGGTACTCTCGCCTGCTGGCTCAACATCGGTGAAATCTTCCAATATCTCTTCCCCTACTACTCCCCGTTCCTCATCCTCACCTGCAAATTATGAATCGCAACTCTCGCCGCGCGAGGAAGCGACGAAGAAGCTTTATGAAGGGCTTGGTTTTGGTCGTCCAATCTCGACCGTTACCAATTCTTTTGAACAACCTCAACAATCTTATAATTTCCCCATATCATACTCTCACCCTCATCCCGCGCAAGTGGCACATAACCACAGGTTGGTTAGCCAACCGACCAGGCAGCCCCGTGGGCCGCCGTCGGGCGCGGATGAGTTAGGGCCGAAGAACTTTGCTACACGTATCAGAAGGCAAGCCATTGGAGGTCTCGGAATACTTATGGGCGCACGCGAGCGCAGGGAATCTTTTGTCGAAGCTTACTAACGTCCCTGCTTTAATTTGCGTCTTGATAATCGGCTTCAAATGGCTCAAATGGACGTGGTGTTTCAATATTCTCTTCCATCATTCACGGGTGCTGGTAACAATTGATACTGTTATGACAAGATGCTGGCGACATTGATCTCCACACCTGGTTGGAGACTAGTTCACATTTCCCCTCCCTCATTCCCTGCTTTCCGCTTTTTAGTGCGATGTTGTCGTGGTGGACAAAATATTCATATGTCATGGTCTTGCCGTTTATCGGAAGAGGACTTCCTATTCTTTCTTACCCATTTCTTAATACACGTAGTACATGATGATGTGTGTACCTCTATTGCAAATCGCGAGTACTTCCTTCTCAGTACCTTGTAATTTCATGCACTCTACGTTCCTTGCAATACAACATTTTTCTCCAAGATGGCAACACTTTATCATTTGTCCAGCAAGTTTATTTACAGCGCTGACCAACAATTGGCCGACCATGTTCCTAAATAGATGAGTAAGAATTCAGCCTATAATGGATCAATACACTTACTTGCCACTCCTCCTTGCTAATCCACAGTTGATGGAATGTTCCAAGGCTAGCAAGTATACTCCCACCTAACCATCCTCCATACCGTCGTTCAACGGTATTTCCTGGCGCATGAATTTTGACCTGAACGTAAGGATTAAATGTGATGACGTGAAGGACTAACAGAAAAAAAGGGTAACGAACATGTTGGAATGACCTCGCCAACTCTGAGCTCAAGCGGTCTGCAAAACCAGCAAAGAGACTCCCGCCGCCAGTGAGGACGACGTTTCCCATAAGTACTTGCCGTAACTCGGGATCGCACGCTCGAAGAGACTCTGTGATCAGGGGTGGAATGGGTTTAGGAGGAGCATTGGTACCCTGTTGGGAAGGAAAACGTAAGATCTGTCGTTCGGCGAAAAAAGCGGGACATACGGCGAGTTTAACGGTGTGCCAGAAAAATTCTTCTCCGATTTGGAACCGTTCTGGACCAAACGGCGCGTTATATCCAGTTGGGAACTCGAATTGTTTCAGAGGCCGGCTCGCCGCCGCCCTAGAACGCGCATGGCGATAAGACGTTCCCCCCCCCGGTAAAAAGATCGAGATTTGTACGCACGCATCATTCCATCCTTGCTCCAGCACCCCTGCGACGCTTTGAATCCAGTCGTCGACCTCTTTCCGCTCGGCCCACATCCGCCAGCTATTTGTGGTACCAGGAAGGCGGTCCTCACGCAAAGTGTATTTTGGTTGTGCCATGGGCTCGGCAGGCTAGGAGAGCATGGTGTGCTCAAGGTCGTAGATGGGTAGGACCAACGCACCATTTTGCTTGTAATTAGCTGGTGAGGTATTAGCTCTATTCCCGGTCGATGCATCGTCGGCGTTGTCAACAGGTGGTGAGCATGGGCATGTATAAAGTTGGGAAGAGGCGAATACGAAAGGCCTTCGACAAGGTCCGTGTTAATATGAACATTACTGCGAACGTTGACACATACCCTTGCGAAGAACGAACCCATCTACGACAGGCGTTACACTTGCCATAGACTGACCAACATCAATGACGAGAGCCGAGCCTTTTCCGGCAGCAAATCTGGGTCTATGTTCATTGTTGATGCTTTTCAAGTCAACGTGTGACTTACGCATTGAGTACGCCAGTGTTGGCGATGTAAAATGCAGGGACTTGGAACTCTTCAAACATTATTTCTGCCATGATTTCCCGGTTGGCTTGAGTATTCCAAGTAGGCTCTGTAACTAATATCGGGTGTTCGGACGGCGTGCAGCGCATGACGTCTTCCAAAGCATGTCGAACAAGGGATGGGATAGGGTTGAAATCAGAGACTAGTTCAAGACAGTCAGCTATCATACAAGCAGAAAGTGAGTGGACATTGTGTTGTACTCATTCCGTCAACAATTGGATTAGCAATCTCCATGCCATTGCGCCATACAGACGGTCCTGACGATCCGACATATAATTTTGCTTTTGGAGGTAGCTCACTACCCTCTGTGCCATCTCCCATAAGGACATCTTGTTCCTTCACTGGGATATACCCATAATACGAGGGTATTATTGCTTTTGGGGTATCATCACCGGCGTAGCCCGCGCGCAAAGAAGACGTCCCAATGTCGACAACGAGCGCCGCGACCTCATCTATGCTAGTATAAGAACAGAGAGCACGGGCATAAGACAGTGCATACCTCCTCCATAATTGACCATCGTATCTCAGTTTGTGTCCAGAATGTTTGTTGTCATTTGTTTGGTCTCGGCCTTGAGCTCGTTTTTCGACGACGATGACCGTGAAAAAATCGGTGGAACTCAAACGCAAGAAGACCCTCGAAGATGAAAATGAATGCCAAAATGGGCCCAGTGGCGGCTTGGCCAATCTTGAGATGTTGACGGACGAGGAGAATGACATGGTTGCAAGTTCAGATGATGGGCAAATTGACGAATTCCCCGAAATTGAAGAAGGCAGCGATGATGATAGTGAGGACGAGGACGAGGATAAAGAGGATGAATCCATAGACGAGGAAGAGGAAGACATCGACTCTGACGCTTTGGGACAACGTATATACCCACAACCTAAAACCGTGATATCTGATATCACTGATCAACCTAAACGCGTATACCCTGAGATTGAGCCCGAGTACGATTCCGATTCATCTACGGAAGATGTAAGCAAACCATAGGAATGTGAAAAAACATGACTTTTGACGTAAAATTAGGCGCCAAATCGAGTGGGGAACATTCCAATGCATTGGTATGATGATCTGCCACATATTGGTTACGATATAAACGGCAAAAAGGTGCTGCGTCCCGCTCGAGGTGACGAATTGGACAAGTTTCTTGCAATGGTTGAAGACCCCTCAACTTGGTAGCTATTGGGTTTGTCTTATCAGGCACTCTTCACTGACTAAATTTAGGACGAGTGCTTTTGACAAGAACACGCAAACGGACATGCCACTGGATGCAGAAGAGCTGGACATTATCCGTCGATTATATGAAAATGAGAATCCAGATGCAAATTATAATCCATACGAACCTATGACGGAGTGGTTCACTGGTAAAGGCAAAGAGGAAATCATGCCTTTGTCAGGTGCTCCGGAACCAAAACGTAGATGGATACCTAGCAAGTGGGAGAAAAAAAAGGTGTGTATTCTTCTTAAGAATGCAATATCATATACTAAACGTAGATAGGTCATGAAGATTGTACGCGCCATTCGCCAAGGGCGCATCCTTACATCCAAACCAAAAAGCACTAAGAAATCCGAATTTTACTCGATCTGGTCGTCTGAAATAACGCCTTCTGTCGTTCCGCCGCCACCGCCACCTAAGCTCAAATTACCGAGCCATTCTGAATCTTACAATCCTCCGAAAGAATACCTATTGAGCGAACAGGAACGAAATGAGTGGGAAGAGATGGATCCGGAAGACAGAGAGCAAGACTATCTGCCACAGAAATGTTCTTCCCTCAGACTGGTTCCTGCATTTGATCGCTTTATCAAGGAAAGATTCAGCCGTCAACTCGATTTATACCTTGCTCCCCGTGTTCAACGAGTGAAAATCAATATGGACTCGAGCTCACTTATTCCAAAACTGCCAAGCCCAAATAGCCTGAGACCATTCCCCAACTATAGAAGTCTGAAGCTTAACCAATCAACTCATCGAGTGAGGTGTATTAGCGTGAGCCTTGACGGGAGTTGGGTAGTAAGTGGTGACGAAAGTGGCGCAGTGATTCTCTGGGAAGTAAATATAGGACGTGCAGTCAAACGCTGGTCCTTCTCAGGAAAAATTGGCGCCGTTGATTGGTGCCCACGAACGGACGTTGCTTTCTTCGTTGTCGCTGTGTGCGTGATTTTCGCAAAATTTCGCGTCTTGAATGCTGACAAGAAATTAGTGATGAGACTCTACACTTCCTGATCCCTCCAAATCTCAGTGGTGCAGTGTTCACTCTTACACAAGCTCTTCTCGCTCCAACAACCTTGCCCCCCGCTTCAAGCACCCCCTCTCCAGTCAAATGGCATTCTACGTCACCAAGTACATGGTCATTAGCCCAACCAATTTTGACGGTCAAGTTACCCCCCACATCAGGGCTTCCTATACAGATCGCTTGGCATCGTCTCGGCGATTACTTTGCTATAGTTTGTAAGTAACTATGTTTGGGTTCGGTCAAGCTGTTAAATATGTTAGCCGGCTCGGACACGCAAAGGAGTGTTTGGATTCATCAAATCTCCAGGAGGCATTCTCAGGCTCCATTTAAGAAAGTCAAGGGCATTATACAGTTAGTACTATTCCATCCATTGAGGCCCCATTTCTTTGTCGCGGTAAGATCGCCCAAATTTTCATGGCTTTCTGAAATCTCAACACCTTCAGACCCAACAATACATACGGTCATATGACCTAGCGGAGCAGAAACTGATCAAAACTTACACGCCTGGAATCAAGTGGATATCTTCAATGGATATACACCCATCAGGTGACCACCTTATAGTTGGCGGCTACGACAGGAAATTGTGTTGGTTTGATTTGGAATTGAGTGACAAGCCGTACAAGGTTTTACGGTGGGAGCCTTTCTGCATTTTTCCCTCCTACGGAGATGACATTTACTTAGATACCATGCAAAGGCCATTCGTTCCCTACATTTCCATTCATCCTATCCGTTATTCGCGTCATCTTCTGATGACGGCTCAATACAAGTTTTCCACTCTAGAGTGTACAGCGATTTGATGACGGACCCTTTGATTGTACCCCTGAAAATCCTCCGTGGTCATCATGTCCGTGAAGGACTAGGGGTTCTTCAAGTTAGATGGTGTCATCGCCACCCCTGGTTACTAAGTGCAGGTGCAGATGGGTGTGTTACCTTATGGTGCAGTTGATTATACTACCCATTATGTTTCCCATAAAACCCAAAACCCACATCTTAGCCACGTATGTTAGTTTGGTCAGAAGCCTGATGCCTTCCAATCATAGCGCAAGATCGACCAAACAAAAAGGCGAAAGACTAGGGGTAAACCATCATAATTCCCGGTATCCTTGACATGTCACGGAAAGTTACCAGTTGCATTGCAGATTCGTTTCTTCGTTTTCCATCAATGGTTTCGTGTCGGTGCCATTATTAATCACGACTCACGTTCGTCGCATCAACCAAGATCGAGTTTCGGAAGACGATGTGAGGTATAACACATGTTATGTCTCAGACGGACGACTCGCGCACTTCATCTCGACTTCCATGCGTTTCGCTTCTTTGTTCGATCACGGCTCGGATTCATGAGTGGGGGGGAAAGCAAAAGCAATCGAAATTGCCAGTGACAAAACCCTGCCAGAATGGTCGACATGAAAACGGACTGACTCTCCAATTCAACCTTCTGTAGAGGCTTCTATCCTAAAATCTGTATTTGTACGTCGAAATGTGGCAAGTCGCTATCCCCAGTTGTATCGTATTTCCACGAAATCTATTATTCATCACCATGTATCCAAAGTTCAAACCGATCACCGAAGGGGAGCATGCAGTGCGGCTGACGCCGCAAGGCCTGATCTAGTGTTCATTACTTGACAGAGCTGATGATCAAGCAAGAGGCGCATAAACTTCCGTGCATTCGTGCGAGTAACAGCTAGCCTTATGTTGCATTCACCAACCGCAACAGGTCATCCATACGAGATGTTCTGGTTAAATGTATTGGAATGGACTGCAATTGGATGCCAGTTCATCGTTGAGGAGGGTAAGTTACATCATGATATCATCCACTACGACGCAGCGGCTTTTCGAGCCGCTAGGCGTGCTTTGTTCTGCGAATCTCGTAAGACCTTTTGCTGAAGAGAGTGAACAAACTCGATCTCACCGAACCAATCAGGGCGTATCTCGCATTACGGCGGAACTGCAAATTGTCAATTTTGAATAAACACATTACGAGTTCAGACCTTAGGGTCAACCTGGTGACCGAATCAGAAAGTTGTACAAAAGTATGTTTTCGATACACGTACACCCTTCAAAGAGCGCGTCCTTGTCCTCTGAGGATTCTTAATGCCATTCCTGTGAGCTTTTTTGATTTGATTATGATTCGTGTGGCTATGGAATGGATGAGAATGAGATTCACTCATCGGGTTTGACGTACTTTTTTGACTTGGCCATTTCACTCTACTTCCGCTCGATGATGGACACGATGTGAAGGCAAGTGGCTGATGAAATGTACAGTTTATGCTTATGTAATTATCTTAATCGTGGGAACCCTATCTTATCTCATTGCTCCACCTTATCATGTCTCACTTGTGATTCAACCTGACATGTGATTCTGAAAAAGAACCCCATGGTGGCGTCATTTGCGATGCCACGGGAATAGGATAAGCTTTCTTTCTCCCTTTTTTCTTCTAAGTAGGTTTTCCTGCAAACTCTGATGAGATAGGCAATGTAGCCAGCCAACCCATAATGGGCTCTACATGTATGTGGGCACTCTACACTCCACTGCCCTTTTATCCCTTACCACTGTCGAAGTAGCATGACGACGGGCACAGTGGAATAGTAGAGCTAAGTAAGTAAACACTTACTGTTGAAACGAACGTTGACGAATGTCTTTCGTATCATGGGAAAACATCTCGGATCTATCCGATCTCAATCGTTATCATATCTTATCAGTATAATCTAATAATCTATGATTATATAAGTTCATTATATTTATATCTAGACAGATATTATAGAGTTCGATGGGACAGAACTCTGAACAATAAAGCCGCCTCATGTATTCACATGGCGACTGTGCAAAGCTGTGCTTCACACAGCTTTCCACACAGCAATGACTGCGCATTGCTATGCTCAATACATTTGCTCAGTCATGCTATACAAATGCTCAGTCAGCGTATCATAATAACACTGACACAGACACAGTAGATAGACATATAAATACTCTGTAGTTTCTCCGTCAATCTATATTCTCTTCTCTGCTATCAACCAGTTGAGCCCTAGCTCCTGAGTGACCTACAGCTACCACAAGTAAGTCTTTACTTACTTAGCTCTACTATTCCGCTGTGCCCATCGTCGTGCTACTTCGACAGGTTATGGGCCCCATCTGCTCGCAGACCTGATGGGCGATCGCCTTGATACCGCAGGAGATAAGCAGCTCGACGATGTAGCTGTCACCATCGAGGGGATTTGTTGATTGCTATTTGGTAATGACCAAATAAGGTAATTGGGTTTGTTAGTAGCGCCCTAGTGGCTGTAGATGACTGTATACACCGTTTATGTCCACTAACGTAACCCGGGGAGCTCACCTGAAATATGAGCATGTCCAATCTTGACAGAGATCTGGGCACCACCTGGAGAGGTGTGAAAATAATACTTAGTATGGCAAACTTGTCCAGCCCCCGGTTTCTGTGTTACCCGGGTACATAATAAAACCATAATCTAAGATCCATCGATCATCTCGATCAGATCTGGACCAGTTTGTGGACACTGGTTTATCAACATCCTCCGGATTAAGGGCCATCTTATGATGGATAAAGATTGGATCGGGTTCTGTCCTGTCCCCTGATCAAAAGGCTTCACGCCCCCCTTTTGGCCATGAATAATTAAGCACATATACCAATTTCGGGTTTTCATCCCGCACTTCTCATTAATTAAATAAATATGTAATATTCCATATAAAGATAGTGCTACAGGGACATTGTTCCCTGTCTACACATATCAGTGGCAGGCACGAGCTTAGCTTCCTGCTTAGTAATAGGACTGCTCCTTAGCAGCAATAGTATGATTTAAAAAATAGTTACATAATGATGGGATATTTACTGCTGTTGGGGAATTTGCTGGAGCCCCAAAGCACTCCTGAAAGGCTGGATCCCTTTCTGGTGATGAAACTGAGAAACCAAAAGCGATCCACAAGTCCCTGTCCCGGGATCCATCTGTTGCGTCCATAACCAGAAGTATCGATGATTAGCGCTAGCATCTATCGTTCCATAAAACGATGAGCTAATGTATTTTTCAAAGATCTTCAAACCAATCCAAACCAACCTCTCCTCAAATTAATTTTTTTGAAATTTCAAATAAATAAATAAATACTTTGATAAACATGTCTTACAACAACTCTGCCGCTTCCTCCGCCTCTGCCTCCTCTTCTTCCAGATCCTCCTCCGGAAAATCCTATTCCGGCTCCACTGCTGGAAAAGCAGCCTCCTCTTCCGGTTTGTCTGGAAACAACCAAGCTGGCCCTTCCAAGGGTTGCAAAATTACCTATTTCGATCTCCTCCCTGAGGAAGCTCAGGGAAAGAAACAAGCTCAAAATGAGCTCAAATCAGATCAAGAATCCGATAAACGCACCTTGTTTGGCCTCGTGGCCAAATACAAAGGCAAACAGGTAATTGCCCAATTTAAATTGGGTCAAATTAAAAATTCTAAATTAATTAAAAAGCGCGAAATTGGCAAGTCCGCCAACATCATGCGCTCTCCCTGCTCAAATAAAGCGGGATCAAAACCGGCATCGCCGGTTACTAAAGTGAGGACCCCATCCTCGCTACCCTCTTTACGCACAGTCTCTGACTCATCGTGCCCGCAATCCCCCCCTGTTCAGGTTAAACAGGAGAGGATCACTCCTCCCCTTGATGGCGCAGGGATGTTCATCCCTGTTACATACAAAAAGAGTGCCGGCAAGGCACGAGTCACCGGTTCTGGGCCATTGGCCTCGATCAATTCCAAGCTTGCTGACGATCTTCGTCAGCAAGATCAAGAAACAATCGCCCAGCACCGGGCAAAAGTGGAGGAGGCCAAACAGAAGGCCATACTTGAGGCACACATTCATCGGCGCACTCAAGAATATAAAAGGAAAATGGCCAGGGAACGCGGACACATGGTCCACCACGATGAAGCTGTCCAGGCTAAATATAGAAAGCCCAATGCTGTTCCAATTAATGATTGGAACAAAGTCAGGGATGATTATCCCAAGTTGCCAATGGAAGGTGTGCAGCAATTAATTGCCGACCTTAATAATGGCACTTACTGGCCATCAACCCCCTTCCCTCGATTAGGCAACGAGGAAAACAGGACACCGATTCCTGTTCCTGGCCCTTCCTCAGGGCCAAATTATGCTGCCGTTGCTAAAAATGGCATGAAGAATGTGCGTGGTCCCCTTCACCTCCAAAAAAGGAATGACCCTAATCAGGCATATTCCTTATCTGTCAAAGAACAAGACAGACGCCACAAACAGTGGCTTAAAACGTTTGGAGCAAGGGTTGTTGCCAAAGCGTTGAAGTGGGAGATTGACCCGCTTCTGGTACAATCCTCTGGGGGAGACCAGAAAGGACAAAAGATGCAGGAGGAAGGTGACAAATGGTCATGAGGGGAGATAAATGAGTGGCGAAAAATAGCCACTGCATTTATGAAATTGGGTGCATTACCCAATAAAATACATGTAATTAAACAGAGAAGGAGTGATTCCCTTCTCCAAAATAAAAAATTACATGAACTCTATCAAGCAAATGAATTGGTAGAAGACGCCAAAATCATGGTTGCTAGCCATCAACAAAACATAGCTGAGATTTCACAAACAGTGAAAGGAGTTATACAAAACTCCAACACATTAATCGATAATAATGATCGATTACGTGATGATCTAGATGCTGCCTTAGATCATCTAGGTCAATCTCAGCAGGCTAGACGAAATGAGAATAATACTTATTTCGAAAACCAAAGAGAAATGGCACGTGAGATAGGACATCTCAAATTAGAGTTAAAAGGAGCAAAGACACATGCAATAAATGCGGAGTCTTGGCTAGATTCTGACAAAATAAAGCTGGCTCAAGAAAAGAAAAGAGCAAAAAAGCTACGTCAGAAACAAAGTCGGCTAGATAAAAAAGAAGCCGATAAGATTAACTTCACCGCTTGCTCCAAAGAGCCTAGAACTCGCATACCTAAACATGATGAGTTAAAAGAGCTTGGAAATACTGATTTCCAAGATCTCTTATATGGCTCTGAAAATTCCCATTGGGAATTATCAGACGATGAAAATGATACATACCTACAAGCTCAAGTTGGTACCCCAATTGAGCATGGTGAAATCATTCCTGTGAAAACAAATAAAAGAAATTTTAAACACACACGAGAGCATCCAGTCTGGAAAAAACCTGGACTTTGCTATTTGGTAGCAATCAAAGATAGAGCGCTATCAAAATATGTGTGGCAGACATATCCTACTGTTAAGGATTTGTCACAATTAAGCCATAAACTCCGAAAGGAAACTGGCTTCAAAATTCACAGGGAAAGCAAAGCAAGCTTTCACATCAAGCCTGTAGAGGGTTATAGTTATGGCTGGGCTGATATAGATAAATTAGCCAAAGGCCTTAACTGTAATCTTCCAGTAGGGGCAAACAAAAGTGGTGACATCACCATTCCTACCTTACAAGGTAGAAGCAACTGGGCCACATGGTCCAGATTGGTCAAAGCTACACTCCAATCAAAGAGTGTATGGCAGTATGTTGAGGGTACTATTACACATAACCCTTGGCTACCCAGCTACCAAGACGAAATGGGTAGCACAACTGTCACAGCTGGTCGAGTCCAGGCACTCAACCAAATTTGGAAATTACACCAAGAGTTTCTTGAAAACGATGGAAAGGCAAGGGGAATAATAACCCTAAATTTGCCTAAGTCTTTGAATCATCATATCAAAGACACATCAAAAGAAACTTGGGATGGCCTAACTGAGGCATTTTCCAAAGCTGGAGCTGTAGCAATATTTAATGTCTATAAAAAGACAAAAACTTGGGAATTCCCAAAAAACAAAAATCCTGCAGAATCAGTTCAAGAGTTAATGGAACTCTGGGCTGAAATGGCTGCAAATGGCAAATCCTTTGACGACGATTTCCAATTAATGGAAGTCATTGACAGGATGCCAGCTTCCTGTGACTCATTTAAAACCTACATACTCCTAAAAATGGTAGTAGGAACAACCAAACTTAAAGATCTCTTACCAGAGATCGAAAATGAGTACCAATGTCACAAAGGCGACAAGGAAGAGCAGTCTGCCAATTTTGTAGCAAGGGGGAGCAAAAACTATAAAGGCAAAAAACCGTTTAATTCTGGGTTTAAACCTAGAGTTAATTTGCCTAAAGGGAAAAATACCCAGCCAAATGCACAGGCAGGTCCTAGTAATAGACCAGCCTATGTACCCCCTGGCAACAGAACAGGATCAAATTGGGAGCGTAATAAGAAAAATTGTGCTAATAAGCTAAAGAAATTAAATCTTTTGGCTAAAGCCGCAAATGCTCCTGGGGACCTCTCAAGAAAAGAAAAAGCGGATCTTAAGAAATTTGCTAATATGGCTATAACAGAAAGCCATAAGATGGATGTGGATGTTCCTCAAAATTCTTCTTCACTCGCTGATAGAATCAGCCCAAACAAAGTCGATCCTGAGACATTAAAAATCATGAACAGGATCAAAGATCTTAAAGGAAAAGGAAAAGATCTTATTAAAGAAGACTTTGTTACCTGGAAAAATAATCCAATGGATATTCCAGAAGCTCGTATTGATGACGAGAAAGCTCAAATAGAGCTACAAGAAGAAATACATGAGGAACATGTAGAAACAGGTTACTGGGACAACAGATCGTATGTAAATTTCACTAAAAAATATCCAAATACTGATTATAAATCAGTGACAATGATAACATCGGAGGATACCAAGAAGAATATTATGATAATGACTTCTTCACAGATGATGGAATGTAACCATCAGAAGAAGGCTTATCATGATATTGGTAAGTCCATAGATAGCAGATGTAAAAATAGCATATTAGCTATTAGTTTAAATAAATCTGCATCAACTTCTAAAAGTGAAAAAATACGTGAGGATTATTGGATAATAGACTCAGGTGCATCTGTGCACATTACAAACGACAAATCTGACTTTGTAGAGTATAATCCATATCCTGAACCAGAGGAAATAAAAACAGCCAATTCAAAATCAGCTGCAAAAATACTTGGACAAGGGACTATAGTTCTTGAGTTTGAAAACTTAAAAGGGCTTAAACATATCACTAAATTGGAAGTTTGTTACATGCCAAAGGCTTCTCACAAACTTATTTCATCGGGACAATTAAAAATTGGTGGTTACGTTGAGACATCAAACAGTGATCATACAGTGTTTTTGTTCAAAGGAAATGATGTTATAGTTGCTAAACCCAAAAATCACTTTGAACCGATACACTGGGCTAAAGTAACAATAAAACAAAAATTAAACAAATTGGTGAATCTCGTAGATTTCACTACATGGCATAATAGGATGGCACATGCAAATAAAAATGTAATAAAAAATATGAGCCAACATACAGAAGGTTTTGATGATAAAATCAAAATACCATCTAATAATCCTATTTGTTCTGGATGTGCACAAGGAAAGATGCATAATAAATCTTATCCTATATCACAAACACGTGCAAAACAACCATTAGAGTTGTTACATGCTGATTTGCTAGAATTCCCACAAGAATCTTATCACCGTAAAAAATGGTGCTTAATGATTATTGATGACTATTCTTCATATGCCTTTATGGCATTCCTATGAACTAAATCAGAAACGTTTGAAAATTTCAAAAACTTTATTACACTGTTTGAAAACCAAACAGGAAGAAAAGTTAAACGTTTCAGATCAGATCGAGGGGGAGAATTTAAGTCAGGTGAATTTGATCAATTCTTAAAACAAAAAGGCATATTACATGAACAAAGTGCACCATACATCCATCAACAAAATGGACGTGCAGAAAGATTGAATAATACAATCTTAGAAAAAGCAGAAAGTATGCGACTCCATGCCCAATGTCCTAAATCATGGTGGGAGTTTGCTATGAAAAATGCTATACACACCTATAACCACACACCATTAAGAAGAACAAAATGGATGACGCCATATGAAAATTTGTACAATAAAAAACCTGATGTTCATTACTTTAAAACATTTGGTTGTCTAGCTTGGGTTTTTGTACCTAAAGAAATTAGACAAAATAAGCTTACTCCAAAAGCAGAGGCCATGACATTCATAGGATATGAAGATGGCTCTAAAGCTTATCAATTCATGAAAAATGATAACTCTATATTCGTTGGAGTTCAATCATTATTTGATGAAACCAAATTTCCTAGAGCAAAAACAGAAGGCTTAGAAAATAGACTATTTAATAGTCCACCAGGTATAGAAACAAGGGAGAAAAATAATGGACACGTATCTGATTCCAATTCCCACATGGATCATGGTTATCACAACTATGATAGTGATAGTGATGATGAGACTCCCCACAAAAAGAAAAGATATCCAGAAAATCATGATACTACAGACAACAATTATAGCAGATCGTTTCATGATAAGGATAATCAAGGCCTAGAGGATTCTTATATAAATCCTGACAGAAATCAGGATATAGAACCTAATGTTAATCGTTCAATAACACCTCCTGAATGACCAAACATCTCCATGAGATGACTTGGAGATAAATGTCCTGAAAAAGGAAAGGACAAATGAGATGAAAAATATGACACATATCTCAGAAGGACTTCACGCCTAAAGAAACCTAGACTCATGCCTGACAATGCATATGGTCAGAAAGCTCCTCTCGAAATAGAAAAAGACATACAAAGTACTAGAGAGTGGAGCAAAAGAGTCTTTGGTAAAGGCAAAGGGAAAGCTAAACCTACCCTTAGTCCAACTTCTTCACAAAAAGCTTTACAAAATCCGTTACAACAAATTGAAATGGATAAAGAAATGAAAGAAATATCAGAATCAGAAACAGAGTCAGAACAATATAAAACACCATCTGCCTCAGAATCTGAATGATCATCCACTAAAGAAACAAGACCAGTTTCTGGTGGAGAATCTATTCCAGATTTGAATAGACAACCATCCTCTGATAATGAAACCAATCCATTTAATGAATCAAGTGAAGAAGAAGTCAATAGAGATTTACAGTCTAAATCACCTAGTGATGATCTCGTATACTTCTTAGAAAAACTACTCAAAGAGGGAGGTAACAGATTTGTTAACTACCTTCTATGCAAAGCCATAAGTCCAAACTACTCAAAAAGTATAGATCAATGGACATATAAAGATGCTTATAAATTAAAAGCTTCTAATCCCAAAGAATGGGAATTATGGCAAAATGCAATGAAAGAAGAAGTACAGGCCCTTGAAGACCGTGATGTATGGGAATTAGTACTATGTCCAAAAGACTGTAAACCTGTAAAGTGTAGATGGGTTTATGTGGTCAAAAGCGATGGCCGAAAACGTGCTCAACTAGTCGCTAAAGGATTTTCACAAATACCTGGAGTAGATTATGATGATACATTCTCACCAGTTGCACGATTCGAAACTGTGAGACTCCTCATGGCTACAGCAGTGCTAGAAGATTGGGAAATCGAAGCACTAGATGTAAAGACAGCATTCCTTTATGGAGACTTAGAAGAAAACATATATATGGAACAGCCAGAAGGATTTATTATCAAAGGACAAGAGCACAAAGTCTATAAACTTAAAAAGGCCTTATATGGACTTAAACAAGCTTCATTAGCTTGGAATAAGAAAGCAAATGAAAGTCTACAAGAATTAGGCTTTGGATGGTGCCTTACAGACACTGGAGTCTATGTTTGCTATAAACAAAAATCAACTATAGTAGCTATATTATATGTTGATGATGTGTTATTCATGGGAAACAATAAAAAGTTACTCATGGAACTAAAACACAAATTTATGAAAAAATGGGAATGTAGAGATCTAGGACCCATTAAAGAATATCTTGGAGTTACAATTGTCCAAGATAGGAAAAAGAAATTGATTATTCTTGATCAAATTAACTATGCAAAGAAAGTAGTTAAACGTTTTGGTCAAGAAGATTCAAAACCTGTTCGTACTCCTTTACCAGCAGGATATACACCTGTGGAGAACGAAGGTACTGCAACTCCTCAAGAAAGGAGTTATTACCAATCAATTATTGGATCTCTACTATATCTTACTCTTGGCACGAGATATGATATTACCCAAGCAGTAATCATGATGTCACAATTCATGGTTAATCCATCTAGAGAACATATAGCAAAAGCCTTATATATTATAAAATATGTCAATTCTTCCATAAATGGAAAATTGGTGTATGATGGCTTTAACAAAGATGGAATGCATGCTTACTCTGATGCGGATTGGGCTGGTGATCCAGTCACAAGAAAATCTGTAACGGATAATCTAGTTCTATTGGCAGGATCTCCAATAAGTTGGATTTCCAGAAAACAGAAAACTGTTGCATTGTCATCCACAGAAGCTGAGTACATGAGTCTTTCAGACTGCTCACACCAAATCATGTGGATAAAATCCCTATTCAAAGAACTGGGATATGACATAGGAGCTGTTGATCTTCATGTTGACAACAGAGGATCAATATTCTTAGCAAAGAATCCAGCTCAAGAACATAGAACAAAACATATTGATATTTGTTATCATTATGTTAGAGAACGTGTTGAGAACAAAGATATTAACATATCATATGTTCCCACAAATGAACAATTAGCTGATATCTTAACAAAAAATTTGACTTGGCAAAAGTTCAAAGAGTTAAGAAATGAAATTGGCATTGAGATCCTCAATGAGGGGGAGTGTTGAAATGAACGTTGACGAATGTCTTTCGTATTGTGGGAAAACATCTCGGATCTATCCGATCTCAATCGTTATCATATCTTATCAGTATAATCTAATAATCTATGATTATATAAGTTCATTATATTTATATCTAGACAGATATTATAGAGTTCGATGGGACAGAACTCTGAACAATAAAGCTGCCTCATGTATTCACATGGCGACTGTGCAAAGCTGTGCTTCACACAGCTTTCCACACAGCAATGACTGCGCATTGCTATGCTCAATACATTTGCTCAGTCATGCTATACAAATGCTCAGTCAGCGTATCATAATAATGCTGACACAGACACAGTAGATAGACGTATAAATACTCTGTAGTTTCTCCGTTCAATCTATATTCTCTTCTCTGCTATCAACCAGTTGAGCCCTAGCTCCTGAGTGACCTACAGCTACCACAAGTAAGTCTTTACTTACTTAGCTCTACTATTCTGCTGTGCCCATTGTCATGCTACTTCGACACTTACTTGTGTAGCTGTAAGTCACTCAGGAGCTAGGGCTCAACTGGTTGATAGCAGAGAAGAGAATGTAGATTGATGGAGAAACTACTAGGTTTATATATGTCTATCTACTGTGTCTGTGTCAGCATTATTATGATACACTGACTGATCATTTGTATAGCATGACTGAGCAAATGTATTGAGCATAGCAATGCGCAGTCATTGCTGTGTGGAAAGCTGTGTGAAGCACAGCTTTGCACAGTTGCCATGTGAATACATGAGGTGGCTTTATTGTTCAGAGTTCTTGTCCCATCAAACTCTATAATAAATATAATGAACTTATATAATCAGTATTATTAGATAATGCTGATAAGATATGATAACAATTGAGATTGGATAGATCTGAGATGTTTTCCCACAATACAAAAGACATTTGTCAACGTTTTTTAACTTTGACACAAAATCGGTTGCATTCATCACAGGGAGAGTTGGGTGGGGTTGTGTGCTCAATTGTTTTAACTTTGACACAAAATTAAACCCCTGCGGTGGTCACCAATATGATGTAATGCTACTCCACGTTGGCAGGAGAACCGATGAGCTGGCGTAAATGGGCAGGTCTTTGGGTTCTGGTTCGTGCTATTAACCGAACCTGAACGACTCCGAGAGTTTCCGAGGCTTTTTCCGAAGTGGCGTGGACAGCGGTGGTTTATGGAATACTGAGCGGTTGTAATGCAAATACAAAGGCTTTCGGAATGCGAGGTGGCAGCCGGTGTGGTGCGGTTCCGATAGTCGGCCGAGACTTTTCCAATGTTTGGGGGATAACCCGGGGCAAGGCAGGCGAGTCCGATGCTGGTGATATGTGGATGGAATAGAGCACGCGAATAGAACTTGTAGAGGGGATTGTATTGCTCTAAGACGAGGTAGATTTACAGGCAAGCACTCTGCTGAAGTATGTACGATATCCTATCTATTTATATTTTTCCACCTGCTTTGCCAAGTCGTCTGATTTCCTTCTGTCCGTAGGGTCGTTGAGACCAAGCTGCACCTTATGTGTGCATTTACGCTACTTTTGCCTTTGACGTTTCTTGAACAAGAATGGCCTGCTCAGGGTGAGCTATTCGACGGGGAGACTATCGTTGCATCCAGGGCTGATGGCGCTAGCATGGTGGAGTTTTTCCATGATCCATTTTAGTGGCGGCTTTCGATAGTCTATTCCTCGTGGCCTTTCCTGATCAGGGAAAGTGCATCAGGGTCCATGCCGTAAGCACATAGCTGGTTTGGTTGGCATGTGGACTTGTCATTTATACAAATGTTATAGCTCACCTTGCAGCGGTATCGGTTTCGCTGTCAGCACTGTCGCTCAGGTTCAGTTCATGTCCATTCGGAATCGGGTTCTGCTTTTTGTCATGCCGTTTCCAATGTAGGAGTAGTTGCGGTGTCGCATAATTATTTGGAATCGTTTGTGGTCACATGCATGTGTCTTTTCTGATGTCATTCTGTGTGGTTTGGTGAGCATCGGCTTGGATTTGTCATGCTCGGAAGCTAGTGATTAAAAGTGTGGGATTTCAGGCAACTGCCGGCCTTGGTAGACCTCGTACATGGTACAAGGACCAGTACATATGATCTCCTCCTAGGGCGTGGACCGTGCTCATCACCGTACTGTGGGCTTGTTGGGGTCACATTGACTGAGGAAATATCTGACTGCTATCCATGATGTATCCACCGATAATATAACTGGCGCGCCGTTTTCGTAGTCTATAGGCCGGAGTGTGGGCGATTTGAGCAGCGCCTGTTTGAGTGCCTCCTGTGCGGCGCTTTCTTCAGTTCTGAATGCAAATGGTATGTCTTTGCGTGTGAGGGTGACCAGAGGGTTGGCAATTTTGGCAAAGTCTTTGATGAATATTCGTGCGACTCCGATAGTTCTGAGAAATGTGAAAACTTCCGATAAGGACTGGCAGGGTCCCCAGTTCTTGATTTTCGATACCAACTTTTCTTCTGGAATCCTTCATTGATGGTGCAGCATCCAACCACTGTTATTTTGGGGGCACAGAGAACTAGTTTTTTCCCAGAAAATGTGCCACCAGTGTATTTCATTCGCTGAACGATTTGGTTGACATTTTGAAAGTGTTCCCAGACGAAGCATTGGATGCCAGGGTTCTCGGGATGGTGGTCGTATGTTCCATCGGTCCATTGATAGTGAGACTTTGGTCCCTTTATCGGTACATCATTGATGTATGGTATCGTATAATCAGGGATCTCGGGTTGCAAAATGTGTGTGATGTCATCATGGAAAATCGGGACCGAATTTGTCCAACCCATTGGTAGCATTACTAGTTGCATTGCTCCAAAAGGTGTTTGAAAGGTAGTTAAGTCTCTGCAGCTTTCCGATATTAGTCGTTCATTGTACCTGACATACAAGTTGAGCATGGCGCCGCAAGCTTGTCTGGCAAAATTCTCCGCTAGGTGTTCTGGAATAGGCGTGACTCCAGAATGTTGTATCGTGACTGCATTGAGCAGTTCGAGGGAATGCACCAATCGGAGTTTACCGTCTTTTTTGAGGATGCAGAACCATCTGGAATGATAGGACGAGTTTGAGGGCTTGTAGACACTGGCGGTGATATGTCTACTCCCCATCTAATGGAGATGTTAGACGCAAGTGGGAGTGGCTTGTGGCAGGTCCTGAAGATTCCCGTCCAACCCAATTAACTCCGGAAATGGCTGCAATAAGTCCGAGTGCGTTAACAAAAGTCCGAGTGTGTGAGGGAATGCCGGGGCGCGTTTAACAAAGTCCGGAGCTGTGCGGGAAAGTCCGGAGCGGTGCAGGAAAGTCCGGAGCGGTGCAGGAAAGTCCGGAGCGGTTTAAACAAAGTCCGGAGTTGTGCGTGAAAGTCCGGAGTTGCGAAGGAAAGTCCGAAGTGGTTGAAACAAAGTCCGGAGTGGTGTAGTAAAGTCCGGAGTTGCGCGGGAAAGTCCGGAGCGGTGCAGGAAAGTCCAGAGCGGTTTAAACAAAGTCCGGAGTTGTGCGCGAAAGTCCGGAGTTGCAAAGGAAAGTCTGGAGCGGTGTGAGAAAGTCCGGAGCTGTGCGAACGAAAGTCCGGAGTGGTTTGAACAAAGTCCGGAGCGGTGCAGTAAAGTCCGGAGTTGCGCGGGAAAGTCCGGAGTTGCGAAGGAAAGTCCGGAGCGGTTCAAACAAAGTCCGGAGTTGCAAAGGAAAGGCTGGAGTGTGTTAAATGAAGCCCGGAGTTGCGCGGGAAAGTCCGGAGTTGCTGGTCCAATGTCGGCAAATGAGAGGGAATTGGATCACGTTGAAGAGAATGTATTAATGAGAGTGATAGAACACGGTGAAAACAAACGGCACTATAATGGTAACTGTGGGTAACGGTATCCTACTTCTACTAAGTCCAAAACTCCTTTTTATACCTTCCCGCTACTCGAGTAGTCTCTTGGACGACTTTCAACATGTTCGGCGATCCTTTCCACATATGGCAACTTGAACTGAAAGGCCACCCTGCCTCGGCTAGTTGTCAATCAACTAGTGCGTGTGCCGTTAGTGATTGAATTGCCGCCCGTCCTTGTTCCATAGCTGGTTGGTACAATCCCTCGGCATTCTACCATAGTTCCCGAATGGTTGTCACCCGGAGTTTGCATCGGTAAGCATTCCGCTCCGGAATATCTCGGAAATGCGTCGGAGTTTTGCTGTTTTGCTCGGAAATGCGTCGGTAATGCTCGGAAAATACTCGGAATACATTGGAAATGTCCGGAAATGCTCGGAAATGCACGGAAAATGCTCGGAAAACACTGGAGATGCCTGGAAATGCTCCGGAGTTTTGCTGTCTGTTCTGGAATACCTCGGAAATGTCTCGGAGTTGCTGGATTACACTGATAGCCGCGGAGCATGCTCATCAGCGGCTATCTTGGTTTTGATGATTTCACAAACTAGCTTGTATATTCTGGGCAGTATTGGTATGTTTTTCTGGATCCAAGGCTGGTGTGGTATCATCAGTATGTTGACGGGAGGGAAGTATTTGGTTTTGAAACTCCCTTGTTCCGTGTCTTCCCAGGCAAAACCCTTCTCTTGTTTCATCATAAATTTGTGCATAAGTTCTCATTCTTCGGTCCACAGGAAATTTCCAGCGTGTGTTTGGTCTAATGCATCTTTTCTTTCTTGTGTATATCTTCCGGTGGGGACGAACAGTGTCGGGTGTGGATTTAGAGTCGGTAGTTCGGCCAGTGGGTTGCCAGTAATGTTGCGTACTATTTGGAATTCTTTGGAGAGGTTGCTGATAACGGGTCGGGTTTTTCTAGCTACTGGCTCATACCGTTTGCCAAAGGCTTGCTGTTGAGTCAGTTCCTTTTTGCCTGGGTTGTGTGGTGCCTTTTCTGGTTTTGGCATAGCTTTGGCGAGGAAGGCTTGTGTGATCTGGTCACATTTGCTGGTTTTAACTTCTCTTAAGCTGATCGCGGCCCCGAGGTACAGGCAAGCAAAAATGTTATTGTCCTGGGTGATATCTACATTATCTTTGGTTAATGATCACTGCTCCGAGGTTCTGGGTATCTGCATATAAGCCTCTACAGTAATTGGCGCGCTGATGAGCACACTACGAGGCTATCAGTGTAATCTGGCAACTCCGAGACATTTCTGAGGTATTCCAGAACAGACAGCAAAACTCCGAAGCATTTCCGGGCATCTCCAATGTTTTCCGAAGCATTTCCGAGCATTTTCCGTGCATTGCCGAGCATTTCCAGACCTTTCCAATGTATTCTGAGCATTTTCCGAGCATTACCAACGCATTTCCGAGCCAAACAGCAAAACTCCGACACATTTCCGAGATATTCCAGAGCGGAATACTTACTGATGCAAACTCCGGGTGACAACCATTTGGGAACCATGGTAGAATGCCAAGGAATTGTACCAACCAGCTATGGAACAAGGACATGGGCGGCAATTCAATCACTAATGGCACACGCACTAGTTGATTGACAACTAGCCGAGGCAGGGTGGCCTTTCAGTTCAAGTTGCCATATACAGAAAGGATTGCCAAACATGTTGAAAGTCATCCAAGAGACCACTCGAGTAGCGGGAAGATATAAAAAGGAGTTTTGGACTTAGTAGAAGTAGGAGACCGTTACCCACTGTTACTGTTATAGTGCCGTTTGTTTTCACCGTGTTCTATCACTCTCATTAATACATTCTCTTCGACGTGATCCAATTCCCTCTCATTTGCCGACATTGGACCAGCAACTCCGGACTTTCCCGTGCAACTCCGGACTTCCTTTAACACACTCCAGCCTTTCCTTTGCAACTCCAGACTTGTTTAACCTGCTCCAGACTTTGTTTAAAATGCTCTGGACTTTCCTGCACCATTCCAGACTTTGTTGAACCGTTCCGGACTTTCCTTTGCAACTCCGGACTTTCCCGCACACCTCCGGACTTTCCCGCACTGCTCTGGACTTTGCTTGAACTGCTCTGGACCTTCTTTTTTTTTTTTTTTTTTTTTTTGCAACTCTGGACTTTCCCGCATAACTCCGGACTTTACTGCACCGCTCCGGACTTTCCCGCACTGCTCCGGACTTTACTGCGCAACTCCGGACTTTACTGCGCAACTCCGGACTTTACTGTGCAACTCTGGACTTTACTGCGCAACTCCGGACTTTACTGCGCAACTCCGGACTTTACTGCGCAACTCCGGACTTTACTGCACTGCTCCGGACTTTGTTTAAACCACTCCGGACTTTCCTTCACAACTCCGGACTTTCCCGCACAACTCTGGACTTTGTTTAAACCGCTCCAGACTTTCCTGCACCACTCCGGACTTTCCCATGCAGCTCCGGACTTTGTTAAATGCACCCCGGAGTTCCCTCACACTCGGACTACAGTTAGCGTGCCTGGACTTATTGCAGCCGCCTCCGGAGTTTATTGGGTTGGATGGGAATCTTCAGGACCTGCCACAAGCCACTCCCACTGGCGTCTAACATCTCCATTAGATGGGAGTAGACATATCAGCACATGAGGTATTGTCCACGGAAATTATGCACACAATCTCTCCCTGATCCTCGGTCAGTTCCTTGAGATTGCCCAAAAATCCTGCTCACCGTAATGTATAAATTGAGGGGGCGTCCATTGGATTGTGGGTACAGTAATGACTGCGCTGCTGTTTGGGTCGTGGATGGTGATGGTCTGGTCCTCGTTTGCAAAATTTTGTATGGTAGACCACGTTAGGACATCAAAGGGGCAACCGAGTAAGATATCGTATGCTGGGGACCGAACTACGTGGATCTGGAAATATAGTATAATTCTGCCAATTTCAAGCAGGATGTTTTGTGCGAGCCTGAGCGACTGGTCCACTTCTCCGTTTGCCGCTTCTAGGTCTATTTTGATGCTCGGTGTATAGGCGATACCGAGTTGGTGGCTTACGGTGTCCAACATGCAGACAACCTGTTAGGAACACAATCCTAGCATTTGTTTTTATTTTATTTCTCCGTGGTCCAGGACCACTCCAATCGCTACCATACAGTCTGGGACTGTCATAGGACTCTAGGAGAACACTTCGCGTGGGTCAGCGCACCAGGGCGCTCACTGGAAGACAGGACAAAGGCTGTATAAGCCAGGATACACATATTAGGAAGGAGGGACACACCCCTATCGCCATCAGCACTCGGGATCAGTACCTGGCACCTATCAATAGATCGCCCATCATCGCCATCACGCATCAGACAGGCGTGGGACTGTTACAAGGATATGCTGCATGGACATTCATAATGCGCGCCGGCATATAGCAGTCTGGGCACAGGGCATTATACAACAATAGATCTAGGTAGGGTCCAGGCAAGGCCCAGACAAGGCTGGAGGCATCCATGGGAACCGGGCACACAAGGCAGTGTGAAACCACATGGTGAGCGCAGCACGGCGCCCACGGCAACACCTGGGCACAGGGTATTGGTGTGCAGCATGGGAAGCATGAGGCAGGTGCCGGTGGGACTTGGGCAGTGGCAGGGGACTCCTTAGTATAGGTATATAAGCTAGTCCGACGTCTTGAGTCTCTCAAGACTTAAGATGGTTTCTCTTACACTCATGTAGGGTACCACTTAGCATAGTCAATGCATGGTTTCATCTCCTCCTCTACATCTTCTCTGCGAGGCTTGTGGTTTGTGTCACTGAGTGCAAGCTCGTAACATAATCTTAAGTCTTTATAACCACACCCTTCGTCGTTCGCCACAGTGCCGAGCACGCCTTGCTCGTTGCAGCTCACGGCGACGGAGCGATTTATGACCTTCCAACATATCGTCTGACTTTGTGCACGTTGATAAGCCTACTCTGGCACTGCAGGAGCACAGGCCAATGGAGCAGGGGGCTGGGGCAGGTCCTGGAATATTCCCGACACCTCCAGTGGGTGCGGCGAAGCGTTCGGCGGGCGCTGTGTGACGCTGTGACGCTGTGACGATAGCTGGATGCCTGGAACGTAGTACAAAAGTCCGACCGAGACCAAAAGACAACCAGGAAGGCCAAAACGAAGGGAATTATCGGGGGAGGAGTAGGGTATTCATTCCTATAGTGACTACTTGTGACAATGTAACTATCAACCAGCTGACTAAGCAGTGGCTATGCTATCTCCATCCAATGCTGAGCCAAAGCTCATCATCCCCATCCAACTTAAAGATTTGACCATCCTTGGTCAACAACATGCCAAATACCACAGATTGGTGAAGTTTGGTGACAACTGAACTTGGGCAGACAGCTGCTGAGATGTCGTAAACTGGGCGCGAAGAAACGTCGATAATTCTGATGTACATGTGCAGACTTGATGAAGGGCGGTTATCTGGCCACGGTGGCGGATAAGCGCTGAGATGTCGAAAAGTGGGCACCGGTGGAAAAACGTGGAAAAAATGGTTGCGCAGACTTTACGAGGGGCAGCTGTGTGCAAACTGGTGGCAGTGGTCATAAACGAAGCAGCATCGATGGCTGCATGATGTTGAAAAGGTGGGACAGGCAAACGAAGGGCAGTGGTGTTGAGATGTGGGTGCAGGTGTACTGAACAAGTCACAGTTGGCCGGTAGTCGATAGCGGAATACTCTGAGGTAGGTCGTAGGGGTCATAAACGAAGGTGGATTTGGTGATTGCAGGTGTCGGAAATGGCAGCGTCAGTGAAACGAATGTGATCGGGGGGCATAGCTGTCGGAAAGTGGGCGCTTTGTGGTGTATGATGGGTGCTCGTCACAAGACTGGTCCTATAAGTCATAATAACGGTGTGGCGAATGTCGGATGGGTGCCAAATGAAGGTGGACATGGGCTGTTGGCATCGGAAACAGCAGCGTTGGTGAAACGAAGGTGATTGGAGGGCACCAGCATTGGAAACTGGGCGCGTCACGGTGTATAGTGGGCGTTCGTCACAAGACTTGTTGCAAAAGTCATAAAATAGGTGCGGCGAACGTTGGAGGGGTGCAGATAGGCATCGGAACAGCAGCGCCAGCGAAACGAACATGATTGGGGGGGCATAGACGTCGGAAAGTGGGCGCATCACGGTTTAAAGCAGGTGTTCATCACAGGACAAGTCGTAGAAGTCGTCATAAAGGTGTGTCGAACGTCGGATGGGCGCAGATATCAAAAACGAATCCAAACGAGGCTAGGAGGGGCTCGTCAAGCAAGGGTGTCGGCGTAATTTTCCTATTTTGAAGCCCCTGCGGTGGTCACCATTATGATAAGCCTACTCCGGCACTGCAGGAGCACAGGCCAATGGAGCAGGGGGCTGGGGCAGGTCCTGGAATATTCCCGACACCTCCAGTGGGTGCGGCGAAGCGTTCGGCGGGCGCTGTGTGACGCTGTGGCGCTGTGACGATAGCTGGATGCCTGGAACGTAGTACAAAAGTCCGACCGAGACCAAAAGACAACCAGGAAGGCCAAAACGAAGGGAATTATCGGGGGAGGAGTAGGGTATTCATTCCTATAGTGACTACTTGTGACAATGTAACTATCAACCAGCTGACTAAGCAGTGGCTATGCTATCTCCATCCAATGCTGAGCCAAAGCTCATCAACGTTACAACACGTGGCCACAAACAGCCTCGAGGATCTAGGCGACATCGACACCGACAACAGATAGACTCAATCTGCGGATAGATTGACTATGGGTGTCTTGCCTACTTGTCTACCAAAAGTGACCGGACGAGAGTAGTGTGTGCATCGTTGAAAGTGCAGGCAGGCACTGGCGAGCAACCTACACCGGGGTACTTCGGAAAAGCTCAAGGAACGAGCGAAGAAACCGGCTGATTGCGTCTGTATCAAGGGGTCGAAAGTCCCGTTCCTGATCTCATCGATCAGATAGGGTGAAGTCCCAGGCAGATTAGCTTTCAGTTGGCACTTGGTGGACTTAAATCAAAGATCTGAGTGCGGGTGCGTTATTGACCGCATCAGACTGTGTCTACATATGGAATTGTGGATACCGATGAAGAGGCGACATCCTTCCTATCCCTCAGGAGGCGTTATTGGACTCGCGGAAGGCCGAAGGAACAGATCAATTGTCGTTGGAGATAGAACGAAATTGATTGAAGATGGAGGAGCGACAGCGGAGGCCGACTGCTTGAACAAATGGGTAGTTGAAACCGTCACACTCATTATGGAAAGATGGAGGCCACAAAAAACATCACGACGCGATAGTCAATCGCACAGGTAGAAGCCAACTATGGGATGAAATGAGGCATACGTCATGGAACAGGGTTGATGACCCTTGATCAATCATCGACAGGGTTGCACATGATAGAAGTGTAACTAAGGGACAGGAATTGCTCGCGCCACAAAGACGGCTTGGAATGGCAGCGCCAAATAGACTGCAAGGATGCGGACACCTAGGGCATAAAGGACCATTATGAACAACCTGAGGAAAGGGTTGTTAGGATCATCGTTGGAGTGCGACGTTAAATAAAAACTTTGACTACATCGCCAGTGGATATGGATCACGACCCAGCGGACAGACCAACCATTTTGGCAATAGCGACAATATCTCATCGACAAAGGATGAAAGATGGGATGTGCACAACGTGGAATATGGGCGCCATAAAAAGACCATAAGGATTTCTCAGGATGGCTGTCATTGGAGTATGACATTAAATATAACTTGTGCCCAGTAACGCGCTGGGATATCAAAAGCAACCAACACACTGTCGCCACTCACAGCATCAAGTATGCCTTACTTGGATAGCTCACAGCACCGACAAAATTTTCTGTTTTCACAATCACCATCATCCCCCCTCTAACGTACCAGAGGGACACTCGCACTTCGGACCGGTTAAAGGGACACCAATTATGGAAGGGTAATGCCCATATTGGTCAACAAGTACATCGGACACCAAACACTATCATTTGCTCCAATCGCCTATTGGATGACAAATCGGCACTATCATGGGATCGCCGGTCACAACAATCTCACAGGAAACAAAGTGGAGCTCCCTATGTTTAGGTTGAGTTCACTTGTGGAAATCGAGAAGGCAACTCGTAAAAATGGCTTAGGGAAAAGCCTGAGGAGAAGGACGGGAACAGACCGTTCAAGGAATCTCGGGCAAGAGAATCATCGAGAAGGGTAACTCGTAAAAATAACCTAGAGGGAAGCCTGAGGGGAAGGACGGCGATAGATCGTCCATCACCCTAGGAAAAACGTATGTCGAAAGGATCGACAAGGGATGGCAGATGCTCGCTGCCTTATTAGGAAAAGGAGCTGTAGCGGATCACAACCGCTGATCAAAGTGTGAACAATGCATCAGATCGAAAGTCTCGATCAGGGTCTGATGGATCGGCAGGAACCAGCTGCCTTACCAAGTTGGCGATCAATTCAGTGCAGCCAAGGTGGTTGTCTGGATACCCAGTAAGGCGCTGGGTCAACAAAAGCACAAGAGTCAAATCCAGGGAACAGTGGAATCATAAGCGGTGATACTCCCTCAGGAAGGGATGTAGTGAATCTCTGGAAAAGTGGAATGCAAACCACTTTAGGAACAAAGAAAGCGCAGAAGCTAGGCAAATTCTAGCAGAATAAGGAGGGCAACCTTACAAACAGCCACACTAGTCGACAAAAGACAATTTTGGGGAATTTTTTTTCCATTAGGTAGCTTTGCTCCTATCCTCCAGTTTCTTTCGGCTACTCGCAAACCTACCTGTGATTTCCCGGGACGGGAAATCTTGAGGAGAAGGAAGTAGGGAGTGAAAGCGAGTAACGAAGACCCGAGGATAAACGAGTATCCGAGGCTCGTCCCGAGGATAGAGAGAAGTCCAAAGGGATGAGGAACGAGATAACACCCCTCAGGAATAAGGGGATTACCAGGGACAAAAAAGAGAAATCTTTAAATTTTTCTTTTCTTTCAAATCAACACCCAGTAAGGTGCTGGGTTATCAAAAGCATGGATCATCTATTCCAGTAATGCGCTGGAGAAACAAAAGCACAGTCAAAGAACTATAACAAGGGAGCCTTAAGCGTAGGCACTTAGGATGGACCACTCAAGGAGGCACAAGGATTGTAATCGGCAGGATGCCAAGTGATTAGATCGTTGCCAGAAGGTGTCAGGAATTTGTCAACAGTTATAGGACGTCCAGTAGAGGGCTGGAGTATCAAAACTCATCCACCGCCAACCTGACAAATGACCAAGAGACAACGTATGTTCTCTTCTAGAAAGTCAGGATCAGCACAAGACCGGATTGGAGGTCTTCAAAAGAACAACCAATCGACGCGGGTGACAGGCTTAGTCACGCACTTGCTTCTCGGGACGAGAAGCCTTGAGGAAAGGGTAATGTTAGGAACACAATCCTAGCATTTGTTTTTATTTTATTTCTCCGTGGTCCAGGACCACTCCAATCGCTACCATACAGTCTGGGACTGTCATAGGACTCTAGGAGAACACTTCGCGTGGGTCAGCGCACCAGGGCGCTCACTGGAAGACAGGACGAAGGCTGTATAAGCCAGGATACACATATTAGGAAGGAGGGACACACCCCTATCACCATCAGCGCTCGGGATCAGTACCTGGCACCTATCAATAGATCGCCCATCATCGCCATCACGCATCAGACAGGCGTGGGACTGTTACAAGGATATGCCGCATGGACATTCATAATGCGCGCCGGCATATAGCAGTCTGGGCACAGGGCATTATACAACAATAGATCTAGGTAGGGTCCAGGCAAGGCCCAGACAAGGCTGGAGGCATCCATGGGAACCGGGCACACAAGGCAGTGTGAAACCACATGGTGAGCGCAGCACGGCGCCCACGGCAACACCTGGGCACAGGGTATTGGTGTGCAGCATGGGAAGCATGAGGCAGGTGCCGGTGGGACTTGGGCAGTGGCAGGGGACTCCTTAGTATAGGTATATAAGCTAGTCCGACGTCTTGAGTCTCTCAAGACTTAAGATGGTTTCTCTTACACTCATGTAGGGTACCACTTAGCATAGTCAATGCATGGTTTTGTCTCCTCCTCTACATCTTCTCTGCGAGGCTTGTGGTTTGTGTCACTGAGTGCAAGCTCGTAACACAACCGAGCATCCCAGGTCGACGATACAGTTTACATTCACTTTTCCATTGACGCTGGCTGGGATTGTGCGTAGGCCATGGGCGTCGTTTGCCACTCAGAGCCGTAGTCTTTTACCGCCACATTTGTGGTAGTAGATTTGCGCAACATCTGACATGACCAGTACTTCTCGGTTTTTGTTGGTTACAGGGGCGCCGTCGTATCCGTAGAAGTCGATACTTGCTGCAGGGACTCGTTTTGGTTTGTGCTGTGTCCTGAGCCAGTCATGTACTTTGGGCACCAGTGCGACGATGTCATTGAAGGTGATGCCGGCAACTGGGCTCTTCATGATCTTTTGCCACACTTCGTCGATCTTGCCGGTGTCTTTTATGGCCGTCTTCGGTTTGCTTTCTTCCTTCTTTGCCCCGAATGGTCGGCTATGTGGCAGTTGGTATGGTGTGCTGTGAGCTGATGCATAAGGGTGGAGGGGCAGCTCGGTGCTACTGACTGCTGGAGAGGTAATTGCTTCTACATCATCCTTATTTGCAGCTTCTGCGGGTTTACCGTTTTTGCGGAGCTGTTGTGCTTTCTTTTCTTGCTCAATCGTGTATAATCTTGCCATGAGCTGCTGCTCCTCTTGGTCCAATATTCCTTCGTCCTCACTGGTGGTTTTTGCGGTTTCGTTGGTTCGGAACGTCAGGGCTGGTTTGGTGGTGGATGGTCCCGAGTCCCGTACTGTGTAGAACATTGCCGGCTTCGTAGCTGGCATGTCTTGTTGCCAGTGCCATTTGTCGACCTTGTCTTTCATACTATTTCTGGTTAAATGCCTTGGTACGAACATTTCATTAGGGAGCACTATTCGTCCCTCGGCATTTCTTTTTACTTTTCCGTCTTGGATGTACTGCTCGGCGTGCAGACAGCGGTTAATGAAGTGGCTGGCATTGTTACAGAAGATGCAGCCAATACTTGCTCGTGCGGGTGTACCGATTGGGACTGCGTTTGCTCCCGAAGCTGGCTGCATCCAACACCAATTGTTCTGCGATGGTTGTCGGATACTAGTTGCTAAGCTGTCAACTGTTTTTACTAGCGCATAGAAATCTTCGGCCTTGATTGTAGGCTCGGCTAGTTTCGGGGGTACTGTCATCGCAATAGATGGTCCTGGCGAGGCGGAAAGGTGACTGTAGAAGCTTGATCCTTTGACTACGAATTGTGCTGTGGCTAGCGTTTGTTCTACGGTATACAGCTTCATGGCTCGCATGTCTGGATGCTTGAGCTGCAGCTGCTGGTGGATCTGGCTAGCAAGCTCGGGCTGGAATGCTTTGAAGAAAGCTTTATTTCGCTCTTTTTGCGAAAAGTCGTCGTATTCTTCCAGGTAGTTTGTGATGACGATGAATTCCCAATAATACTTGCTTAATTCGTTGCCGTTGTGTATCCCTCGCTTCTGGGTTTCTTCTATTAGGTGCTCCAGTTCTTCTTCCGAGTACAGTTCGTCCTTTGCTAGCCCATTGTAGAGTTTCATGATTGCGTTTTTGAAGTCATCATAAGTTGCCTTGGTCTTGAATTCCGCAATAGTCCCCCATACTTCTTGTTCCTTGTATTCTAAATACCTTCTCGCGTGTAGTTTTCGCTTTCGGTTATCCCTGATATTGTTATCTTCGAATAACATTTCCAGTTCCTCGAAATAGTTCGGTAACGTTCGCGGCTGTTTCAGGTCAAACGTTGGTGCGGCGGCTGAACCACGGGCTGGCATTTTTCTGGTGCTCTCGTCTGACATTTTTCGTAGATCAGTTTTCGGTGGCAGCGTTGGGGCTCTTGGTGGTGGTGGTGGATTTGGTGGCGGTGTTGGTGATCTGGTGGCTTCTTGTGATGCTAGGGGTGTAGGTGTTTTCGGTGGTATGAATGGTTTTCGATTTTCCGTTGCAGCGGGGTCATTTAGCGGGTTTTGTTCTTCGTTACTAGGTTTGGTCACGGGCTGTTGTGAGTCTTCCAGGTAGCAGGACTGAAATGCTTTGTCATTGGAAGTTGATTCGGAACTATTGGATGATTCTTGATTTCTGTGTCGGGCCTTTTTCAGGAGTTTATTGATGTCCTGGTTGAGCTGGTGTTTGGGTGAGAGTTGAAGGGCTTGTCGGGACTGTCTGGGGAAAATCGGGCTGCTGCTAAGCACTTCGGAGAGCACTTCCTTGGGGTTGTTGTAGACTAGCCCTTGTGTGACTCAGGCACTGTTTTTGATGGAGAGGTAAAGATCCCAGACGTAGTTACTGGTTGAGGGTGGAGAAATGATGAATTGTCCCAGAATTCAGTTGCGTTCATCACAGGGAGAGTTGGGTGGGGTTGTGTGCTCAATTGTTTTAACTTTGACACAAAATTACCCCTGTGGTGGTCACCAATATGATGTAACGCTACTCCACATCGGCAGGAGAACCGACGAGCTGGCGTAAATGGGCAGGTCTTTGGGTTCTGGTTCATGCTATTAACTGAACCCGAACGACTCTGAGAGTTTCCAAGGCTTTTTCTGAAGTGGCGTGGACAGCGGTGGTTTACGGAATACTGAGCAGTTGTAACGCGAATACGAGGGCTTTCAGAATGTGAGGTGGCGGCTGGTGTGGTGTGGTTCCGATAGTCGGCCGAGACTTTTCCAATGTTTGGGAGATAACCTGGGGCAAGGCAGATGAGTCCGATGCCAGCGATATATGGATGGAATAGAGCACGTGAATAGAACTTGTAGAGGGGATTGTATTGCTCTAAGACGAGATAGATTTACAGGCAAGCACTCTGCTAAAGTATGTACGATATCCTATCTATTTATATTTTTCCACCTGCTTTGCCAAGTCGTCTAATTTTCTTCTGTCCATAGGGTCGTTGAGACCAAGCTGCACCTTATGTGTGCATTTACACTACTTTTGCCTTTGACGTTTCTTGAACAAGAATGGCCTGCTCGGGGTGAGCTATTCGACGGGGAGACTATCATTGCATCCAGGGCTGATGGCGCTAGCATGGTGGAGTTTTTCCATGATCCGTTTTAGTGGCAGCTTTCGATAGTCTATTCCTCGTGGCCTTTCCTGATTGGGGAAAGTGTGTCAGGGTCCGTGCTGTAAGCATGTAGCTGGTTTGGTCAGCATGTGGACTTGTCATTTATATGAATGTTATAGCTCACCTTGCAGCGGTATCAGTTTCGCTGTCAGCACTGTCACTCAGGTTTGGTTCGTGTCCGTTCGGAATCGGGTTCTGCTTTTCATCACGCCGTTTCCAATGTAGGAGTAGTTGCAGTGTCGCATAATTATTCGGAGTCATTTGTGGTCGCATGCGCGTATCTTTTCCAATGTCGTTCTGTGTGGTTCGGTGAGCATTGGCTTGGACTTGTTGTGCTCGGAAGCTAGTGATTAAAAGTGTGGGATTTCAGGCAACTGCTGGCCTTGGTAGACCTCGTACATGGTACAAGGACCAGTATGTATGATCTCCTCCTAGGGCACGGACTGTGCTCATCAACATGATATGCGATCAGGGATAAGCTTCATCAGCCCCTTGATTACATTAAATTACCCTGACCTAGGCTCCCTGAAGAGCTATACAGTATATACTGTACATATCCATTTCCGTAATCCTTGAGAGTAGCTGCCACTCGGTCATGCACTCTTGAGAAAGATCCGTTCCCCTTAAGGGAATAGTGATACAGGGACAACTGTTTGGCCCCCTGTTAGTATACATCCGATTCATTTATAAATAGAAAGGTACATAGGAGTTGCAAGGACGGTTGTGGACCTTGAACTCATATATACATAGGTGACAGGTCACAAACCTTCCTCACCTCATACCTTTCTCACAACGGATCACAAAGACATTAGGGATCTTCTTCGAAGAGGCGGTTCATCGGAGACTGAAATTGAAGCAACGCTTCATTGGATTCTCACAGGACAACATCTCACAGAGGACAATGTAGAGAACCTCTTTGAGGATCCACCTCCATTAGAACCAAATAGTGACTCAGACAATAATAATAACAATCGAGATTCAACCAGTAGTTCGGATTCCATCAGAGAACAACCACATCATTGGGAACCAGCACCTTTCCCAGTAATCACACAAGATCCAGCTACACTCGATATCAATAATCTCATCAGTTCTAATGCCACCTACATTGGAGCTACAGCACCACCTTGGTCTCCACCCCAAGAATATACACAACCACCTCGGTCCCACACTACCACAGATTCAGATTACGATTCGGACACCGAATCATCCAAAACAGGTTTTAGATCCCTCCCACCCCCATATCCATCAATGTCCAACTTCGTGCCAGAAGAAGAAGTCGAGATGAACTCGGCCCAGCTGCTAGCTCAGCTAAATGCTCAGGCTGCCACCATCACCACATTGCAAACACAACTGCAACATCTCCAAATGCAGATGATCGATGCTGCAGCCTCGGCAGCCACAGCCCCTGCACCACCAGTCCCCACACCAGTAGCACTGGTAGCCCTGGTTTTCAATATACCAGAAGGGACTATTTTTAACATCACGCAACCCGCTGGACACGTGTTGTCCAAAATAGATGCAGCAAAGCTGCTGGTCTTTACCGGTAAGATGACGGAAGTCGATGGGTTTGTAAACTCGTGTCTGTTATGATGATCAAGTCGTCTGTCAATCTACCCAATGACGTAATGCCACGAGGATCATCCGAGATGATGGCAATGAAGTAAGCCTGGCTGTTAGGAACACGATCCTAGCATTTGTTTTTATTTTATTTCTCCGTGGTCCAGGACCACTCCAACCACTACCATACAGTCTGAGACTGTCATAGGACACTAGGAGAACACTTCACGTGGGTCAGCGCACCAGGGCGCTCACTGGAAGACAGGACGAAGGCTGTATAAGCCAGAACATACATATTAGGAAGGAGGGACACACCCCTATCGCCATCAACGCTCGGGATCAGTACCTGGCACCTATCAATAGATCAGCCATCAGCGCCATCACGCATCAGACAGGCGTGGGACTGTTACAAGGATATGCCACATGGGCATTCATAATGCGCACTGGCATATAACAGCTTGGGCACAAGGCACTACACAGCAATGGGTCTAGGTAGAGTCCAGGCAAGGCCCAGACAAGGCCAGGAGGATCTCATGGGAACCGGGTACACACAGCAGTGTGAAACCGCATGGTGAGCGCAGCATGGCACCACGGCAACACTTGGGCACAGGGTATTGGTGTGCAGCATGGGAAGCATGAGGCAGGTGCCGGTGGGACATGGGCAGTGGCAGGGGACTCCTTAGAATAGGTATATAAGCTAGTACGATGTCTTGAGTCTCTCAAGACTTAAGATGGTTTCTCTTACACTCATGTAGGGTACCACTTAGCATAGTCAATGCATGGTTTTGTCTCCTCCTCTACATCTTCTCTGCGAGGCTTGTGGTTTGTGTCACTGAGTGCAAGCTCGTAACACTGGCGAACATGAGTGGGTAAACAGCGCTGAGCCTATAAGGTGAGACTCAGGTTTGAGAAGAGGGTTATAGGTGAGAGTGTGTGAACTACGACTTGAGATCTCACCACAACCTTGTTAAGGTTGCCAGAGATTAACTTGTGCTTACTTACAAGCTTTGCAGTGAGTAATAAGGTTTATACAAGCTAAGTCAAACTTAAGGTTCAACCTACGACAAACTCTGCTATTTATATGTGAACCTACTGTCTGTAAAAGGTAAAGAATGTCATAGGTATGATGTAATGAATGTAGACATCATAGCACGTCATGAGTGAGGTCATAGCGATGTCAGTATGACAGAACAAAGGTAGGCATATGGCATAAGTAAGAATAGAGTCACAGCAGCATTTGTGTGACATTGCATATGCATATGAAAATAGAAGAGTTTGCATAAGCACCGAGAAAGGCAGGTGCTGACATAAGAAAAATGAAAAGTATGCATAATTGTAACACTAGCTCTTCGCTAGATTACTTGTCCACAAGTAATATTCTACACTAATAAAACAAAAGTACAGTGAGCACTCACTCAATGTTGTTGTGCTCGGTTTCTGTCCACCAATTGGGTTTTCCGAGGCAGAATTTGTCATCTTCGTCATCAGGGCAATGTCGTCCTGCTAACCAGGCACAATGTTCTTCTTTGTTATTGAAGGTAATGGTCCCAGGGCGGGTTCCCTGCTGGAATCCTTGGTGGGTGCGACGAAGGGGGTGAGGGCACGTTGAAGGAGGGCATTGTGAGTGGTTTGATGGGTGTGGCGATGCACCAGGGGTAGACCCTGCATTCTCAATGCATCTAGGTGTCGATTTTGGCAATGCAAGATGATGGTTAGGGTCATGCTGTGACGTGATGTGTCCCCAAGAATTACAAATGAGGCAATGAGGGCATTGAGGTTGTTTTCGAGGGGCTTGAGGAGTGGCAGGTGTTGTTGCCTTACCCTTTCCTTTCTGTCTGGGTGGTGTCTCGGGATTGGCTGTTGAAAATGCGACAGGTGGATTCGAAGGTATCGTCGTCAAGGGTCGCACTGATGGCTGAGGGTTCATCAGTGCTGAGATCAGTATAGACTTTCCTTTCGGGGCTGCCTGTTTGGCTGCTGAGGCTGACCCTTCAGGTTGTCTTGTGACAAGGGGCATTGTTGTCATCAGGGGTGTGGCTGAGTCTAATTCGGCGAGGGTGCGAATAACGACTTGGACTTCGTCTCCATTAAGGATAGTACAGGGCGATTTGGAAGGTCAAGGAGGGAACATGTCATTGATGTAAATATGTGTCTTGTTGACAGATTTGATTGCCTTCTCGACATGGGTGAGTATTCCTTCAATCTTATTGTGAATTTCGTCTGCTGCATCAAGGATCTCAAAGCAGTTTGGGACAACATAAATGGGGTTAAACCAGGAGTTGATCTTGATCAGGTTCCTGATGTCATTCTGCTGTACATAGATGCGTAGTTGTCCATCACGTACTAGTTTGATGGCGTCAATGATGTATCGTTCAACGTAGGTGATCAGGAGTCGGCAAAGAAGATCCAGGGTGAGTTGGTCCAGGTTTAGTTGAATAGAGTTGGTTAGTTCCCAGGCTAGATTAGTGACATTAATAAACGTTTTGATGAGGTTAGTGCAGTCGAAGTTGGCGTTTTCTATTGCAATCTGTCTGATGGCGAGGGAGTGTGGTTGACTGGAAAGTATTCTCCAGACTTGTGCAAGATGAACAGGGATTGCTTGATCCAGTTCGATCTGGGCGAAAGCAATGGTTCTCCTAATCTGATTAAGTATTTGTGGATAGGTAGCACTAGCATTAAACGCTCCTGAATATCCAGTAGTTCCATGAGCTGGAATCGTTTGTGGTTCTCCAGTCTTCTCTGAATATAGCATATGTGCTCCGCTACTGGGGGTAGCTTGGGGGCCATCTGTAATACAGTCTCTGGCGATTGTTTCGGTATCCATTGGAGCATCTGATGAAAGGTGTCCCTGATTACTCTCAGGTACCACATGATGAGGGTATAGTCCCAAAGATCCTGCTGATACTTCTCCTTGGGAGGGGGTGGAACAGTTTTGGGAGGTGGCGGTTTCAACAGTTTGTGATGTAAGGGGACCCTGAGGGTCATTGGTTGGTGCGTGATGTGGCTCAGGCATGATGTCATTAGGGTCAAAGTCCGAGGGTGTGTCATCTCGAGGGTATACAAGCGCGGGGCATTCAGGGGTGCACTCAATGAGGTGAGGGTCAGTGGGTCATCCTGACTTATCAACTGAAAAGTATGCGGAGTAGACATGAGGGGGAACAGGGGAGGTAGACTTGGAAGACATAGACTGTGGTTAGATAGCGATGTGAAGATTGCTAGTCTTCAGTTGAGTTTTCTCCTGTTTTTATATCTGTCTAGGACTTCTTCCACATTAGTCAAGTTGTGTTCAGGTTCCCAGGTGTTGTATGATGTATCATATCCTTTCCATTTGACGAGGTATTGGTATGAGTTGCCTTTTTTGTGATGCACTATTATCGCTTCAACTTCATACTCTTCCTGGCCTTCTATCAGATCAGGGGGAGGTCTCGTGTCATTTGGTCCATGTATGTCCGTTTCCTTGTATGGTGTAAGGAGAGCTGCATGGAATACTGGGTGAATGCGCCATTGGGTTGGCAACTTTAGTTTGTATGTTACTGGTCCTAGGACTTTCTTGATTTGGAATGGTCCTTCCCTTTTTGGTGCCAGTTTACGTGTTTCATATGGTATGCGAAGGTTCTTCGACTCTAACCATACTTTGTCTCCTTCCTTAAAGGGTTTAGAGTGACGGATGGTGCATTTCATCATTTTTAGATGTGCTAACTCATGTGCTGCAAGCGCTTCTTCTCTTGCTTTGTGGAGTTGCTTTAAATGTGCATCTGCTGCAGGTGCATCTGTTCTGCTAACTACTTCTGGTAGTGCCACAGGGTCTGTTCCATACATGAGATGAAAAGGTGATTGTTTCAGCTCCTGATGAGTGCGTTGATTGTGTGCAAACTCGGCGATGGGTAGGACTCTGCTCCAGTTGGCTACATCATAAGCACAGAATATCCAGAGATAGATCTCTAGTTCCTGATTTAGACATTCTGATTGTCCATCAGTTTGCGGATGAAAGGTGGTGCTCATTCGGTGTTTTATATTTAGTGCGGTGGTTATCTCCTTGAAGACTTTTGCTGTGAACTGTGGTCCTCAATCTGAGATCATGATATCAGGAAGTCCAAAGTGTTTGAATACTTCTTTGATATAGAGTGTCGCTGTTTGTTTGGCAGTGATTGTTTTGTGACAAGGCAATAGAATTACCCCCTTTGTAAGGCCTTGGTTGACCACAACAAGAATAGAATCATAACCATCAGAGATCGGTAGATTGGTGATGAAATCCATTGTTATCTGTTGAAATGGTCATTGGGCGTGCGAAATGATCGGTGTTAGGGGTGTGGCAGTGGGATGAGTGTTTGGTTTCATCTGTTGGCAGGTTCCACAGCCATCTATGTATTTCTTTAGTAAGACAGTCATTCCTGGCCACCAATAATGAGTTTTGAGCAAAGCGAGCATTTTGAAGAATCCAGGGTGTCCTGCGCTTGGCAATTCATGGTATTCTTTGATGATATCATGGTGTAGATCTAGATCATCAGGAACGTAGGGTGTTCCTTTGTATAATAATAGTCCATTGTCCAGCTTCCAGTCGGAGATAGTGCTTCTAAATGGAAGCAGGGTATTTTTGTCAAGGCAGTGTCTGACTTTTTCAACAAATGCGTCAGTGGCACTGCTATTAATAATCCGTTCACGAAGGTCTAATGATAGCGATTGGATAAATATAGAGTGTGGGAGCATAGTGACTGTTTTGTTGTCTTCTTCTCCTTCAGCGTGGTCAGGGTGGTGGGAAAGAGCATCAGCTTGAGTCAGTTTAGCTCCAGGGGTGTGCACTAGTTGTAAATTATATCTGGATAGATTATTCCACCAGCAGGCTTGGCATGTGGTCAAGCGCTGAGGTGTGCGATAATAGGTTAAGTTTTTATGATCACATCAAACAGTGATGGTGTGAGGTGCTCCTAAGAGCAGGTATCTCCATTCTTCGAGTGCACGAATTATAGCATAGAGCTCCCTGTCATATATTTGCCAATTACGTTTGGTAGGGGTTAAGGCATGGGAGAGATATCCACATGGATGCAGCTGGCCATTGCTGTCCACTTGGAGTATAGTTGCTCCTACAGCCCATTTGGATGCGTCGCTTTCTAGAATAAAGGGTTTAGTCACATCAGGCATGGCTAATACAGGGGCAGTCATGAATTGTTCTTTCAGAAGATCAAAAGAGACTTGGCATTCCGGTGACCAGTCCCAAATTTTGTTCTTCTTTGTTAGGTCATGAAGGGGTTTTGCAAGATGTGCAAAATGCACAATAAAGTGGCAGTAATAGTTTCTGAATCCTAAAAACGAGTGTACTTGTTTGACTGTAGTTGGTACAGGCCAGTCCCTAATTCTGGCTAGTTTGATAGGGTCCATTTTGATCATATTGTGGGAAACAATCATGCCGAGGAATTCCACTTCTTCCTTGGTGAATTTGCATTTCTCTAATTTTAAATATAGATCGTGATGTTGTAAGCATTCCAGAACACATTTAGTTTGTGACTCGAGTTCTTGTTTTGTTTGTGCACATATCAGGATGTCATCCATATAAATGACGATCCATCCTTCATCAATCATGTCCCTAAAATAGTCATCCATCATGGCTTGAAATGTTGCAGGTGAATTCCGGAGTCCAAAGAACATGACTGTTGGTTCGAATAATCCTCTGTTGGTGACAAAAGCGGCCTTCCATTCATCGCCTTCTTTGATCCTTACATTGTTATATCCCCATCTGAGATCTAGCTTCGTAAAGTAGCGTGCTCCTTTAAGCTTGATCATCAGGTCGGAGATTAAGGGTAAGGGGTACGAATTTGGCTTAGTCCATTTGTTAAGATAGCAGTAGTCCTGACAGGGTCTCAGGGCATTACTATCCTTCTTTGGAACAAAGAAGAAGGATGATGCTTGAGGTGATTGTGATTGTCAGATATATCCTTTTGTTAACTGTTCCTTGATCCATTCGTCTAGCAAGTTTTGTTCTAATGGTGATAGGTTATAGATCTTTGATTTACAAGGGATGAACTTGTCTCATAATTTGATGGTGTGATCCCAGGGTCTTGACTCAGGGAAATGCTCTGAGGCTTCTTTTTCGAATACTGAGTTCCACTCCATATACTCGGAAGGTACCTCTAGTCCTTCAGTAGATCCAGGTTCTACCTGACCTCTGTAGCGGTGCTCCATCTGTTGTGATGTGGTGATTTTCCAAATCGCTACTTCCGGTATCAAGTCCTCATCCACATACAGCGAGCTGACCTCTGCCTGGGTGACAATCCCACTGTGTGACATCATGTATTGTTTGGCTAGAGCGTCGTCATATTCTGTCACATCTTCTAGATCCACCTGGATCCAAAGATTCCGTATGCGTGCACAGATATCATCTTTTTTGGAATTACGGAATTCCAGAGTCTTTTCTCGCCAGTCTATTATTGGGTTATGCTCCTTTTAGCTCTGTCATGGCCCTTCCAGGGCTGTCCACCTGTTTCCAGTTACTCTCAAATGACTCCTTGAATGTGGCCCAAGTTCCCCATGCTGCTGTGTTGTTTAGGTTGCTTAATTTAGCTAGCTTCCATTGGCCTGCATTTCTGCCAATGTGCATGAGTGCAAAGATGATCTTCTTCTTATCGGTGTTATAACCAGTATTGATCTCGAAGAACATCTCGCAATTGTTCATAAATAGCTCAGCTAATTTGTGGTTCCCTTCAAATTTAGTGGGCATGGGACCCTTGATGCATTGATTGGCATTTGCATTGGCCATTTTAATATCAGGGTCATTGTCTGGTGGTGGTGGTGGTGGAGTAGGTGTTCTGGGAGGTGGTGGGGTAGGGGTTCTTAATGGAGGTATAGGCGATTCAGAAGTTGGTTCTTCTTCTGGCTGTTTGTCCGAAGATGGTCCACTAGTCTGTGCAAGATCTAAAGATAAAAGCAGTCTTGGTGTGTTTCCTAATGTGGAAGTGAACTGCAAGGGGCTAGGTCGTGCTGTTCCTAGCTCTTGAAACGCTTTGAATGGGGCAGTCTCAAATAGGTCACTAGATTCAATTGTATTCTCCTCTTGGGAAGAATCGGAATCTGAGTCACTAGGTGCACGGAATTTGCCCTTTCCGCTAGAAGATTCTCCGGTTACTTCAGGTGATCTAAGGTGCTCAGGGACGTTGTTGATCCCTCCAGGAACGTAGTATGGTCCTTGAAAAGCTTTGTCTTCTACACAATGTACTTCGTCATTTTGATAGTATGTCCAGCAAGATTTACTGGTGTCAAAGATAACTTCTACTCCTGCGAGATAGTATAATCCTTGGAACCTAACAGCTCTGTTGAGTGGGCAGTTATTGTACTGTGGTATCCAAAAATGGTGTAGTTCGACAGGGGTATCAGAGTGTCTGTATTTCCAGATCTGATCTTGGCTATCTTTGTAGATTACTTCTCCTTGAAGCGTATATGTGTTTCAAAGTCCTCTGGTTGCTTTGTTTGGTGGGGGAGCTCCTCTTGTGAAGATTCCGGAAATCTTGATCAGGCACTGGTAACCTACCGGCTGGCTCTCAGGAAGTTCGACGGTCTGTGTGCTAACAAGCTAATACTCAAGCTGTTTAGGTAAGTTCGACTTAAATTGTTATGATGATCGAGTCATCTGTCAATCTACCCGATGACGTAATGCCACGAGGATCGTCTGAGATGATGGCAATGAAGTAAGCCTGGCGAACATGAGTGGGTAAACAGCGCTGAGCCTATAAGGTGAGACTCAGGTTTGAGAAGAGGGTTATAGGCAAGAGTGCGTGAACTACGACTTGAGATCTCACCACAACCTTGTTAAGGTTGCCAGAGATTAACTTGTGCTTACTTACAGTGAGGGACAAAACTGTTGCAATGTTTTGAACTTTTGCACTAATCTGCTGATAGCTCAGGCAGCAATGTTCAGAATGCTCTGAAACTCATAAAGAGGGAAGATATATATATAACCAATCTAGGAATAGAACCAAATTATGTAATACAATGTCAATCCTTGTGTAGACTCTGATCAGTAAGCCAGATGCATTGCAACAGTTTTGTCCCTGTCATTAAAAATCTAAAAAATGGATACTATTAGTACTTGGTATATCCTCCTTTGGCTTTTAACAAAGCTTCAACCCTCCTAGGCATACTTTCTATCAGATTCTGCACACTTCCTTTGGAATGTCCTCCCATTCTCTTTGTACTCTCTCCCAAAGCTCCAACATCCCACCAGGTGTCTTTTCATGCCCTCCCAGCCTTCTCTTAAGATGACTCCAGAGGTGTTCAATGGGATTCATGTCTGGAGATTGTGCTAGCCATGGAAGAACCACCATTTCATTGTCATTAAACCAGTTGGTGGCCTTGTGACACTTGTGCTTGGGGTCATTATTCTGTTTGAAAGATTGGTTTTCCCATCATATTCCATGCTTCCCTGTAGTTCATCCTCCAAAATGGAAACATAAAGGTCCCCATCCATCATCCCACCAGGTGTCTTTTCATGCCCTCCCAGCCTTCTCTTAAGATGACTCCAGAGGTGTTCAATGGGATTCATGTCTGGAGATTGTGCTAGCCATGGAAGAACCACCATTTCATTGTCATTAAACCAGTTGGTGGCCTTGTGACACTTGTGCTTGGGGTCATTATTCTGTTTGAAAGATTGGTTTTCCCATCATATTCCATGCTTCCCTGTAGTTCATCCTCCAAAATGGAAACATAAAGGTCCCCATCCATCCTCCCATCAATCTTGCATGCATTTCCCACACCATCCCATGTCATACATCCCCATAACATCACAGAACCTCTGCCAAATTTCAGTGTTCCTTTTACCATCCTGTCACTGAGCCCCTCCCCTGCCTTTTTCCATGCCCACTTCTTCCCATCTAACCATATAACACTCTACAGTCCAGTCCCTGTGTGCCAATGCCCAGTCCAACCTCTCCTTCCTATGTTTCCTGCTGAGAAGTGGCCTTTTCTTCTTCACTACAGCTTTCATCCCAGTCCTGTTTAGCTGCCTGGCAATGGTTTTGGGTGAGACATGATGGTTGGTGATACTGGAGAGTGTCCTGGAGACCTGAACAGCAGTTTCTGCCCTTACAGTGGTGATTAAGCATATAGCATGTTGTGTATTGGAGGGGGAAAGCTTTGGTGGATGACCTCCAGGAGGGTGGAACAATGTTTAGAGTGTAGTCTGGAGATGGTACTAGTGTGAACACCAGTGGAAGAGGAGCTTTTGTGTGCTGAGTGACCCTTGTCAAGCAAGGAGAGGATGTGGTTGCAAAGAGTAGGGTGAGGAGATCCCATGGTGGGAAGATGTGGAATGAAGAGTGAGGTGTGTTGTGGGACCTTTATACATTCTCAATAAACCATTACATGACTTTATTTGGCCTTATTTGGCAGAATAAACAAAGTCAGATGACTGTTACAGCACTCCAATACATCAGGGACAAAACTGTTGCAATGCATCAGGCTCACTAAAGTAACTCTATATAAGGTATGGCATGGTATTACATAATGTGCTTCTATTTATGGATTGATGACATATATATCTACCCTGTTTATGAATTTCAAAACATTTTGATCAATTCTGCCTGAGTTATTAACAAATTAGTCCAAAAGTTCAAAACATTGCAACAGTTTTGTCCCTCACTGTACAAGCTTTGCAGCAAGTAATAAGGTTTATACAAGCTAAGTCGAACTTAAGGTTCAACCTATGACAAACTCTGCTATTTATATGTGAACCTACTGTCTGTAAAAGGTAAAGAATGTCATAGGTATGATGTAATGAATGTAGACATCATAATGCGTCATGAGTGAGGTCATAGTGACGTCAGTATGACAGAACAAAGGTAGGCATATGGCATAAGTAAGAATAGAGTCACAGCAGCATTTGTGTGACATTGCATAGGCATATGAAAGTAGAAGAGTTTGCATAAGCACCAAGAAAGGCAGGTGCTGACATAAGAAAAATGAAAAGTACACATAATTGTAACAGATGGGACTTAAATAAACAGCCCGCCCGAGAATACCAACCCAGCAATAAGGTTTATCTCAGCACAGAGCATTTACCCACGATCCGTGCCACCAAAAAGCTAGACGGAAAGTTTGTCGGTCCCTTGGAAGTCTTGGAGAAGGTTGGAGAGTCAGCATACAAGCTGAAAATCCCTATGTCCTGGAAGGTCTACAACATATTCAACAAAATACTCCTAAAACCGTATAAGGAGCCAGTCTTCCCTCGTCAAAAGGAAAAAGCTGCAAACTGCAAGGAAGCACAGATGACAGAGGAGTTGCAGGATGACGAGTACGAAGTTGAAGAAGTCATGGACAGTCGTGTCAGTGGACGAGGCAGTGGTCATCTCAAGTACTTGGTGAAATGGAAGAACTATCCTGTGGAAGAATCGACTTGGGAGCTGGTGGAAAACTTGTCCAATGCACAGGACGAGATAAAGAAATTTCACAAGCACAATCCTGGGGCACCATGGAAGGTGAGGGGCATGATCTATTGCCCTTATGAGAATTTCACACAGATGACAGCGCCAAAATGCTTGTTTGGCTGGGAGGATGGTCGGTTTGAATGGGATTACCTGGAATGGCTAGAATGGAATTGGTCATGGTGGAAAGGAAACCGCAAGGAGGCTAACACCGAAGACGACAATATGGTGATGAGCATTGGCTGGAGCCAATGCTGCATCCATGACTTTGGGACAGGATTTGGTAAGCAGGACTTAATGTAGTCATTAGTAGGATTTGTAAGCAAGTCTGGTACTTCAATTTTACCCCCAACGAATGGATTAATCCTTCGTTTCACCCTCATTTCCAGCTCCCTCGCTCATTTTCTTTCACTTCCACTATGGCTTAGTCGTACGCAGCCACGTCACCATCACCATCACCAACACCCACCAATGCCGACTCTGCACCCACCGATGTCGGGGCAAATCCCAGGGCCTGCCAACAACATTCCCCTCTGGCCTGCGCTCCTGCAGTGCTGGGAATGAACTCATTAATGGAGGGGGCATTCTCAAGAGATCTTGAGCGTGGTGGGCTGGTTGTACCCATGCTTGATTCCCCACAGAAAGTTTTGAACACTGGTGTAAAAGAAGTCTTCCCATAGCGTTGACTTCTTGGGACGCAAAGTCTTAATGGGAGGGATATGTTATGATCTCACGGACTCAGTTTCTTTTTCTCTTTATTTTCCATATTTTTACTTATTTGTCTGGGGCCTCTATGGGGAGTTACTACTTAAAGAAGGCCGTTACCACCCCTATGTTAGGACGCCCAAGGGATAGTCAGCGAGCGGCTGCAAGAGCCTTGGGGTTAGGGTTGACTGATAGGATGGCCAGGGGCTAGATCGGTCTGGACAGGGGACTGGGGTAACATGAGGCATGGAGCGGTCCAGATCTGTTGCTGCGCACCATAGCCTTAGGGCTTAGGGTTGCTGCGCACAGACCAGGGACTGGGTATATAAGTAGTAGCTGTTGTAGTAGCGAGTCCCTAAGACTCTGGATAGTTTCCCTACCCAGGACAACAATCTAGTTGTGTTTGGTTTCGTCTCCGTTCTCGTTCTCCTTGTTGACGAGGCTTGAGGTTGTGTTTGGGTAGCTCCTAACAAGTTTGCCATCCTTGCCCAGTTTGGCTGTCAGGTTGGGTTTCCTTGGGTTATTCAGACAGGGTGTATGTATATACCCCAGCCCCTGGTCTGTGCACAGCAACCCTAAGCCCTAAGGCTGTGGTGTGCAGCAACAGATCTGGACTGCTCCAGACCTCATGTTACCTCAGTCCCCATCCAGACCAATCTAGCCCCTGGCCATCCTATTGGTCAACCCTAACCCCAAGGTGCTTACAGCTGCTTGCTGACTAACCCTTGGGCATCCTAACATAGGGGTGGTAATGTCCTGCCTTAAGTAGTATCTCCCCATAGAGGCCCCAGACAAACATGGGAAAATAGTGAAAATGATGAGAAAAATATAGTCATTACAATAACCTGTTGAAACAAAAGACAGCAGCATGGACACACTGACTAAGTGAGTGTCTTGACAACTCAGATTTATAGACTGTGGGCTGGTTGTTTGTAGTTGTGTACAACTGGGTAGTTGATTGAACTGAAGGATCATCATCAAAATGACCTCCTTATATGCATTTCTGTAACCCTAACCTAAGTACAATGTACTCTACTATTAATAGTTACATTACTATATATGGAACCCTAACTGGTACCATAATAAGTCATTTTGTGTCATATCTATTTATATTCCTTCCATGTTCTATATGACATCATATTCCCTCCATATGACTCATCCTGAGTCATATTCTATTTATAGATGGTCCATAACATTCCATATGAGTCATCTCAGTGCTGAATGAGTCATCAATGATCTGAATATTATATTTAGTTAAATATGAAACACTTAATTAATAGTTATTTATATTATATAATGATCTTATCATTAATCCGAAAGATTAGATGGATTAGATTGTCTGGTTATAGATGACTATTAGTTCAAGCCAGTCCCGAGGCTATCCAGTATGAGAAAGTCAGGGTGAGTCCCAAATAGCAACTGACTTTAAAATGTCCCCCCACAAACCCGCCCGCCAAGCATCGCCAGCCGACGCTTAGCTAGTAATATATCTAATCACATAAACCCCTAAGCGGCACCAACGACTCTGCAGGCCTCAGGCCTGCTCGAAGGGGTGCAGGTGATCTTGCAAGTAAACGTACTTCTTAATGCGTGAGGCATATGCAATGTTTCCGAGTCAAACATATAGTTTTACCGCATGTGTGGATTTATCCTTATGCTGTCTTTCTTCCCTCAAGGCATCCCGTACTCTTTACCCTCCTTCAGAACTGTGCTCGTGACGGGGAATTATCACCCTTCCGCCCTGGTACATCTAGCCCTGTCGTTTTTGGCACACAACATAGATGATAATGTTTTGATCCTGACAAAATCAAGAGATGCATTGATTGCATCGTTGACATCCTTCGACACTGAATTTCTCTTCCCGACAGCACAATGTGGCTTAGCGTATCAGAGCCTTTTGGACTCTCAGGTTAAAATCATGTCCGGGAAGAGTCCGTATCCGTGAAAAATGTTTTGACTGAAGGAATCCAGGTATCCAACGTCGACGGCTCAATTAGCCTTTACGCTCTCCTGCCTCAAGAGATCAAAGACATCTCACCCAGGCACAGAAAGGCGACCAGCATTGTTGATTTTGCATGAAACCTCAGCGTACTTTAAGTCTCTGGCAAATACAAGGTATGTTCCCTTTCTCCAATTTGATCCCGTTTGGTGGTACTCAACCATTGCACGACAGCCAATCATGGACAGTTTCTTCCTACCTAAGCATGATCATGCCTGCTCTCTCTGTTTGTAGCTCAGCGGGAGACGAGTCCGTATCTCAATATATGTCGCATAATTTGAATTGACGGCCTTACTAGGCGACGTTCAACCTCATTAGTCTTGTTTGAATCAAACCTGGGCAACATGAGACTACCAGTGCTCAAGCAGCCATCATTGAATACTCCGACGGAGGACAGGGAATCTCAAACTCTTCCTTCCCTTGAACAATTTGTCAAGAAATACTTTGAACTAAGTTGCATTTTCGAGGATGGTTCGTACGAATCATTGAGGCGGTATCAGTCATTTGACGGTTTTGCAGACTCTGATTATGTACCTTCGTCACAAACTGATGATTTCGCATGGCAGACAGGGAAACGAAGAATGCGAGTGTGTCTATATAATACCAATGCTACTGTACAACTCGTAAGTTGGTATGAAATTCGAGAGCAGTATAATGGAAGATGGTACACAAAGTTTGTTTTGGAATAGGCGTAGTATGCATAAATAGTTGATGCATTGATGCATCCTTTTGCCACTTATGTCCTCCGAAGCTACTACAAAGCAACAGGATGGAACGAAGACAACTTGTTTGCAAACTTGACCCGTTCATCTTCCGGTAACCTGTTTCTCTCGTTTCGATGATTTGTTATCAACGATTCTCTATAGCCATCCTCGACTTCACGGTGCCGCGTGGTATCAACCTGTCTATTTCAAAATCTCCAAATGCCTTGTTCAAAACAACGTACTCAATCAATGCAATGCCATCGTTGCATGGCTCTGTTGGATACATATTCACTTCCTGTGATTTGAATATTCGGGGGTCAGCAACCACACGATTCAAAGATATGATCGACTGTTTCAAGGTCTATGACCAACCTCGAATGCCTGAGGGAAGAGAAGAAGAATGGCTGGCCGGACAGAGAGTCGATACTCGAGGTTCGGAAACGTTTAGAACGACAATGCCTGTTATTCACTCATTGCGTTTGTAGATTATCTCATGTACGGACGTCTCTACCTCCCAACAGGAAGACTAGACGCTTTGTATTCTACACGTCTTTCAGCGACAGTACAAGCTCTCATCGCGGCAATTTCTGAACCCCCAAGCTCTTACTCTGAATTCCATCGTAATCGTACTGGTGGTACTAGCAACATCATGTTTAATATACAACACGATGTTGGAAAATGGTGTACGGAATACACCTACAGCGCTGAAGATGGTATGTGTGGCGTCAAATTGCTGCATAACTTTGGTAAACTCGGTGGCACCATGGATATACCGGAAGAAAGCGACGTACGGCAGCGGCTAGGCGTAAAGCGCGTCGACGAAGAGGAGCCGATCGAAGGCGGCCTCAAAGGACGTGTGTCTCTCGGTGCCGAGTTGTATTTCAGTGCGAAAGAAAGAAGTGCTGGCGGTCAGTTGTATCATAATTTCAAAACAACCGGAATCGTGAAACCAAACCTCTTTTGTCAGTGTCGACTGGGATTCGGTTTACAACGCTACCAAATGCCGCACCTCCATCACATCAAGCGCCTTTTCCAACACCATCATCTCACAAACAGATACCACCTCAACCTCCAACGACAATAACAGCCCTGTTCAATCCTATGCTAGGTTACATCTCCGGTGCTTACACTGCCCAGGTCTCTCAAGACTTATCGCTATCATCGCGGTTCGAGTTTAACATGTATAGCTTTGAAAGTGATTGGACCATGGGAGCAGAATGGTGGCTTCGAGGACCTCCTGATGGTGAGGGGGGAAACTCACCTATTACCCGAGCTACACAGGATGTACATGGGGTACTCAAGGCTCGGGCATCGACTAGTAATGTCCGTCATGATTGCTGGTATGTTTTCGAAAATTGATTGCTGTCTAGAACGTGTCGCTGCTCTGGGAGGGACGGCTGAAAGGCATGTTGATTGGGTTGGGTGTTGTGGCTGATCTGTCGCGCAGATCTAGACCAATTAGAGCTGTTGGCTTGGAATTGTCCTATTTTAGTTCAGACTAATAAACTAGTGTCATTCAACATTTTATCAAAGTTATCGCGTCCTTTTCACTGGTGAAAAATGAAAATGTGTTTTTACAGTAGAACTGCCAATCAATTTTTGTTATGTTTACAGAAACCAGCACGTAAATTTGACAAGTAGATGGAGCATAAGATCAGTAGCTCGAAGAAATGGTATATGGTATGACCTTGAATAATGGGTAAAGCTGGACAGTAGACATTCAAAAAAACACTTCATTCTGTGGACGCTGAAAAAGGGGTCGATTTTGACGATGAGGCACCTATTGTTTTGGCAATTTTAGTTATCGCGTCCCCCGAGATCACAGGACGGTGTGCTGCTCGACCATTGTTTTTTGCGAATGAAGGAGACGAGTGCGAGCGTGCATGATGAGATGAGGGGGAGCGCCCAATTGTCTGCGTACGCGGTTGTACCAAACTTCGGCGTATCGGGTTCGGATACGTTGTCATATTGGCGGTGGACGCTTGGGGGCCAGTAGGCTTTGATTGTGTGAATCTATCTGCATCATGTTCTAAAGGTGCATGAATCGAGGCAGCAAGTCCCAGTTCCTCTTTGTCATGTCCCCGAGCCTGAGCTTGGTCTTGACTCTTTGTTGCATGTTTGGCAGCAGGGGATAATGCGACGTTGTTGGAAACCATGCCGTTGATAGGAGACTTCATCCGTCTTTTGCTTGCATTACGTGCACGATTGGGTTGTCTTGCATTTTGATGCATAGGACTCGCGGGTCTATGCGGTAAAGACGGGTGCAAGGAAACTGGCTTTGACAAGTTGCGGCTCGCCTGCGCTTCTTGTATGTCCGAATTTTTTGCTTCATTCAATACCCGATCTGCTGCTGACTGATCCGCGTCATCCTCACCTTTCGTCACACTCTGGCCATCGCGATCGCTTGGTGGCTGGGCATCAACTTGGATCGGCTCTCGCTGAGCCTGATCCAAGGAGGCAGATTCTGGTAATGGTGTAAGGCCATCCACCAATATTGGAGAGATCATGGCGTTGCCTGTGAAGAGCGCTGGTGACTTAATGCCCCAGTCATCCAAGTCAGGTAAACTATCATCATCATCTCCCGCCCAGTCTATGTGGTTCCCTGGAGTACCCGACCGATGGTTCGCTACTGCACTTGCTCGCACGCGTTCGACCAGTGCATCAATGTTCGATTTTACGTCGGAAGACGTGTTTGGTGGATTTGGTGGATTTACCGTGTCTGATTGTGTCGAAGACGTTGTGTTCTTTAAGATGGACTGAGAAGGCAACGACTCTGGAGGCCGTTGTCTTCTTGGCCGCGATTCTGCACCTAAAGTCTGCCTTGGCTGTGGGGTATTATTCTTTGCAGCATTGGAACGCCGGCGTCTGTTCTGCGTTCTTGCAGAACCAGCAGAAGTTAAAGCCGATGGAGAACTGGATTGTTGGCTTTTGGGTACTGTCGGGGAGGGTGTGGACGCTTTTTCTATCCTGCCTATAACTGGAGAAGGCGAGGAAGTCGTCACCTGAGAAGTCCCGGATGTTGAGTTCGATTTTTGAATAGCTGAAGCCGGTAGAACGGAGTTTGTCCCGGGGTCAGGGCTCGGTTTTGCGACGCCCCGTCGTCCCCCTCTTCCTCGTCCATTGCCTCTGCCTTTAACCGGTTTGCCGATGCCATTGAAGGCCGACCCGGGATCCCCTGTTCTGCCCCACCTCGTGGCAGACGGGTTGCGTCCAGACGAATGTTCTGTAGACTCGACGGACGTGGCCATAGTGAGTTCGTAAAGGAAAGCTGCTTAAATGTAGGTTTACATTGCGTAGCACGAGAGAGCAAGACGAACCGAGTTGAAGGCTGCGGTGTTAGGGAGGAAGGAACGTAACAAATACTGCAAAGCACCTTCCACCTTTATACCGTCAAACCATGTCAAAAGCGTCTCAGCCTGAGCTCAAAAAGGTCTTTTATAACCCGGTTATGTCTTTTGACAATGCTGATTGTTCTTTCAGTTTATGGACAAAAGGTTATTCATCCATTTGCAGGGAGGTCGTAAAGTCAGCGGCACGCTGCGTGGTTATGATCTCTTCCTGAATCTGGTCATCGACGAGGCTATTGAGGAAACAATTCCTGCACAGAAAAATCCCATTGGCACAGTCGTACGTCTCATGGGTATAATTTGAACGAGCGTAATCCTCATAGTTGCTTTAGGTCATCCGTGGTAATAGTGTAACATCGATGGAGACACTGGAGGCTATCCGCTCATAACAATCACGAGCGATGCATGTTATCTGTAATTTTCGACAGTGTAACATTGTCTAGTTTAGATTTGAGTGTGTGTACTGTAAAACATATCTTCCCCGATGGCCAACTCGTACAAACTCGTGCATGATGCGCTCGACGCAAATAAGATTCATCAGGCTGAACTCGTGAAGTATGCTCAGGATTTGGCCGCGGAAATACAAGAGCTGGATAACCTTCTCGTCTGATAATATGTATTGTTATTCTTGCGTTGCCTGATTGTCGCCTCGTAGGACAACGACAATGCTTTGGATTCCCTCACAAGCGTTAGCGAACAATCCACAACGGTCCAAATCAGAGGTAGCTCAAAGCCCGTTTCTGTCGTGCAGTCAAGCAAGCTTCTCAAACCAGAAAGTACAACAGACTGAGCGCTTTTTACGCCTAACACCTGAATAGGATTCTCCATTTTATCCCGAAGCTTCACGTCAGGCCCGATATAACAGAAATACCATACTACATCAGAGTGCGCTCAATTTTCCACAACGTGTTTGTCAGTTAATTCATGAGTTTTCAGTAAAGGGTAAAGAACTTGATGCATTAGCCGACGCCATTCAACGCGAGAGGCAGAGAGTTCAAATTTTGAAACACCCGAGGTATTCTTTTGGCCAATACACAAAAGCTTGGGATTTAATAGACCCTTAGAGTTTCTGAGCAAGAAATCCATAACAATGAACTAAATTGGACGGCAATAGCAGAACGAGTAGGATTATCACTTGATAACGTGATTCCCATTCCCTCAAATCTACGCGCAGGTCTCTGCAGTGTATGGTAGTGGTCACACTGCGGACGAATGCCGGATCAAATTCGAGGCTGGTAGCCAAAACAATGGACCGACTACCCATGAGTGCACACGCCAGCACCACGTATGGTCAACAGAGTTCGACAAGAAACTTATGGAAGCAGTAGAACGCTACGGCTTCAACAACTGGACAATAGGTTGGGTTAATTTCTTGTCCCCGCGGACACGTGCTGAACAATACAAGTTGCGAGATACGTCTCCGAGAATGCCACTGCAAGTCAATGTGAGGGACGTTATACTCGTGTACTCGACCCGTCTATAAGGCGCGGAGCATGGTCAGCCGAAGAAGACGCACGCCTTTGCATGGCTGTTGAGGCCTATGGGCATTCATGGATAGACGTCGCCTCAGTTGTTACGGGAAGAACGAATGATCAATGCCGTGAACGGTGGTCAGATCGCCAAAGGACCGCAACATCTGGGGCAACAAAAAGAAATCTGAGACGGTAACGATGTACAAAAATAGACCATGTCATGGACGGCGATTTTTCATCGCTTTCCATCTCTTTCTAGGATGCAAACCCATCTCCCAGTTTACAATATGGCCAAGTAATTCAGCATCCTCTTGATTTATGTTCTCTTCCGTAGAGATAAGGAGATTCTTCAAAGACTCCTGCACCAAAGCCGCAGTCTTGAGTTTCTTTTCAAGTGAAGGTAGAGCTGCCCTTTTAGGCGGTGAGGCCTAGAACTACAATTAGTATGTTCAAGAAGAACGAGACAAAATGCCTACAGGCGTTCGTAGATACGTATGTTTAGGTGGTAATTTAGGAAAGTATTTTGGAAGGCCACGCAATGTCTGTGGTATCACAGGGCCTGCATCTTCGTCGTCAGAAGGTAAGAGTTCCGGAGGAGGTGAGGGTGCCCGAGCCGCTATCAGAGTTGGAACAGAAGGCTTCAAAACTGAATGAGAAAGAAGGGCATCAGTACTGCGAGTAGTGTGGAAAGCAGAAAGACGGACGTCGCCTTTTCTTCGAAGTACTCTGCCTCAAATCCTGAAGTCCTTTGAGGGGAAGACGGAAATCCTGACAGGCTAGGAGAAGATCGGTTGCAATAGGACCTGCACGGTTTGCAAGATTGGCATAATCCTGGGTCCGTTCAAACAGATGTTCCATGACTGATTGATTGAGAAGAGCAGATGATAAAAGTGGATGAAACATACAGGCAATGACTTCGCGCTCGATGACATCTAGCGCTCTGCTGTGTCCAGAGTCAAAACCCGCACGGCGTAGCTCGTGAGCTAGGAGTTTTCTGAGCGTTCGAGAGGCCACAGAAGGAGTTACACTGGTGAGATCAGGCAGCTGCTGTTCAGGAGGATGATGAGGTTGATGGTCGGAGGAGTGCTGTTGAGATAAACAGGCATAGAGAGCTTGAGAGTGCTGGGTCAGGGCAGGAAAATAGGGCAGCGAGGTGGGTGGGGTTGGCAGTGGCACGGTTGTTGCATGGGCGTACTGTGCGACGTACGCTGGGGTCGTTGTCGGTGTGTACGGGTTATAGGCCGACATGGGAGACCGAGTTTAGGCTCTCTTATCGATATCTCTAGTATGACTGACGTCGTACAGACCGCCGCTCATGTCGCATCTCTCTCGTCCACCGACGAGTATCGCAAAACACGACCAGAGATCGTTGGTCTACAGAGGCCGGAGCTGCCATTCCCCATCACACTTGCAGGAAATGTGCAGAAAGGCTTCGGACGCGGCGGAAAGGAGCTGGGCTGTCCAACAGGCAAGCCTCGAGCTTATCAGAGGTTTCTTAGCTGACAACATTGGCCGACAGCGAATCTGCAAGACGAGGCCATTGCGTCCATGAGCTCCGTCACGCAGACGGGTGTTTACTACGGTTATGCTCAGGTGATCGTGCCGCAAAATCAACAGGCAGCTTTTGGTGAGGATAACCTGAGGGTGTTCCCCATGGCCATGAGTCTTGGCCGGAACCCGTTTTATAAGAATGAGCGATTGACTGCTGTGCGTCAAGGGAGTCTCCTTTTTCTTAGAATTCAAAGTCAAAATTTCGACAGGAAGTCCACATCATGCACGATTTCAAAACCGATTTCTATGGGTACGAACTGAGGGCAGTGGTTCTCGGTTACATTAGACCAGAATTAGATTATACTTCGCGAGGTGTGCACAGCCCATTACATCCTAACCCAATCGCTGAACGCTCGCCAGACGCACTGATAAAAGACATCGAATTTGACAAAAAGGTCGCACTCAAATCTTTGGATCGACCGGCATATCGGGAATATGTCTTTCATCCGCATTTTAAAACAACTGGGAAGTGCAGTGAAATCTAAAGTCGTACGCTGCAGTTCAGTAGGAATAGAATGATAGATGATACATACATACATGGACAGCCGTAGTTACAAACGTCGTGCCTTCTTGGATCTCGTTCCTCCGATTTTAAGGGGCGTCCTGTCTGTCACAGAGATGACCAAATCTCGGACACTGTCGCCTTCACCGCTGAGTAGCGCTTTCTGCAATGCTTCGCGGCCTTGGCCAAACCCCTTGAAGAACATGTCGATTTCAAAATTCTCTTCTCCAGCCATCTTCCCTATCTGTTCGAATATGCGGACAGGCGCACTGGTAACCCGCCTCATAGCTTGCACGATTGCCCTTTTTGAATTTGCAGGAACCACCCGAGAACCACGCGATGGTATCACCGTTCGGTCGGGTGAAGGTGGTGATTGTGTTGTTCCTGGATGAATGGCAATGTAAACGATATCGAGGAAGCTGCCTCTGACTAATCTCCTCGTTGAATGGATTCGTTGGGTCGGGTTTGGGGGGGTTTGGTTTTGGATAGCCGGAGGAATCAGTGGAAGGGGGGTCTGTTTTTTGAAGAAGGGGAATGGCTAGGTCATTGGCTATGTTCTGGATGCTCTGGAAGCTACGGTGGAGGGCGACAGGTGGCCGACGCACGAGTCTTGACAGGGAGTGCATGGCCGCAACAACGACAAATTCTGAATTTGCCTTCGGTCAGCATCGGAACCTCCATCCGCTTCTCGCTCTCCATAATCTTTCCTCGCTGAACAAGATGCAGCTCGCCAACTCTATCTACAACTCAATTTTCAAACGCAACAGTGAGTATCCCCGCACACGAACAACGCGCGATACCGGACGTGTCTACAGGCGTCTTTGTTGCGACCGCCTTTGTCGGTGCATTTGCTTTTGGAGTAGGCTATGACCTGGGCATCACAGCATTCTGGGACCGCTGGAACAAGGGTGTAAGTACACACGTGATTCCGCCTGTTCATGGTGTCATGGTCGTTTGGCAGAAACAATGGAAAGACATCCGGCATAGATATGTCCAGGAGGAATGATGGTCATGGGTTCTGCTACATGGACCAACTCTTTTCTGACTCCTATACTATTCTATCGAATAGACAGACATGCAAATGACTTTGCCATACGACGTCTAAGTACCGTAAGGTTTTCGGAAACGCTGTAATTATAATTGTGCTTTCAGCCCAACCCTCTCGAACAGCAAATTTTCCTTCCTCTTCTTCTGCACCGCTCTTTCATGTAGCAATTGTGCACGTTTCAATTCTTTCAGACCTACCTGCTGAATATGGACCTGCAAAACGCTCAGATTCAATTCCTCGAATTGCGCCAATACGTACGGCGTCAGGTCCCTTCAAGCTGTGTTAGATAGTGGTTCTATATTGTTTATGTTACGTACATCAGCAATCCTCAAAGAACGCAAGCCAGCCCATCGCGCCGCCAGATCCTGGTCTTGGGATATGCCCTCAGCACCGAAAACTTGGATCGCCCTGTCAACTACGTTGACGGCCATCGCTGGCACTGTGAACTGCATGAAAATTGGTTAAAGCCGTTCACTTTATGAAGAATATGCGCCAAACTTTTGCAATTCCTATCTCTTTCATAGCACCTTTGGCCTTATGTTTATCTATCTGCAGAGATCAACGAGCCGTTAACAAGGTTATGCTTCTACGTACCTGATGGGCAGCGCTCAAAACTAACATTCGAGCTGCTTCAATCTCTGCACGAGTCTTTGCAATATCGGCGATGACGGTTCCTAACTTTCGTTGATAGTCGAGTCCAAAATAAGACGAAGCTGCATACCATGTTGATACAACAATTTTCCAAATGTCTTCCGATTGGGATCCGTCGCACGCTGAATCAATAAATCCAGTGCAGCAGACGCGGCACCAACCGATCGCATGCAATGATGAATGCGTCCGGGCCTGGCTCGCGTCAACCACCATAATGCTATAACGGCATATGCATTTACCCAAGTCGGCCTTGAATGATCTGGATAATAATATGAAAAAGTGCACTACCTACGACTTGAGTTTACTCACCTCAAATCCTCTACCCCATCCAAGTATCAAATTGCTCAAGGGTACACGTACGTTGTCATAAATGATTTCGTAATGTCCTTCTGGTGCGTCATCATATCCGAAAACAGTCATGGGACGTATCATTTTGACTCCTTGAGTATCTGACGGAACAATGACTATGCTTTGTTGATTGTAAGCACTTTTGTTGTTAGGATCGCTTTTTCCGAGCACCAGATGCACTTTCGTTCGCGGGTCGCCTGCACCGCTGATGAACCTATTTACACAATCAACACTGTACTGAATTTACAAGAACCAGCATCTGAACCATTTGTGTCCATTGATGATGATGTCATTGCCTTCTTGACGAATGGATGTTTGTATGTTGGTTGCATCAGATGAAGCGACTAATAAGGAAGGTTGTCAACGGGACTACTGATATCGGAATATCAATGCAACTTACCACCCTTTTCCGTCATCGCAAATGCAGATCTGATTTCACCGTTCAGTAAAGGAATTAGCCATTTCTTCTGTTGTTCGGGCGATCCATAGCGAGCCAATACCTCTATTATAATAATCACAAAAAACGAAAATTTCTATATGCAATCAACAGACCCATGTTACCCGTGTCTGGAGCGGAGCAGTTGACCACCTCGGACGTGATATGGCCTTCCCGGCCAAGAAGCTCAGCCATGACGGCATACTAGTCAGCGATTCAGTCACATATATACAGAGCAATACATTCATACTGCACCTCAAGGTTTGTCAACGGAATACCGAAATCAGGATAGTGCGCTTTGCTCAAGAATAGATTCCAAAGGCCCTGCTTTTTTGCCTTCTCCTTCAATTCCGTGACCACAGGAATTACTGTCTGCCAGCGCTTCCTAGGATCAATAGGAAGCTGTGCTTTTGCCAACTTGCCAGCAGGCCATACTTCTTCCTGATAAGCCTAATTAATCGTCCCTAGAAGCATTGAAAAGTGACGTACTTCCAAGAAATGAATAAGTTTCGCCAACATCTCTTTGGCATAAGGAGAGAATTTGTCCTCTACCTACATGAGGTTTTAGATGACATGCGGGGAAGGAATTGTCCTTTACCATGCCCCACGAGGCTTCAGAAGTATACTGAACAATGGGATGTTGCGCCATGTGAAGAAGCTGTGTTGAATGCTTGGACTTGAGTAGAGTGTGGGACACATAAGAGATGTGGGTAACCGGGAAACCGGTAGAGAGTTGCCGAACTCCTTTGGCTACTATACATTGTACTGGTACCGAAACTAGTGTCGGCAGATGCCATGTTATGCCAGGTAAGTAAGTATATCAATAGTGAACAGTTACTTAAAAAACAGATAGCGAATACATGTTAAGCAAGAAGTGAAACTCGAACATAGAAATCTCCACCTGAGCCTAGGCATCCACATAATGCTGTGCCTATAACCTTTCAGTGTGCGCTCTCGTGCCCTTCCGCCGAAAAATCACCAAGGGTAAACGGAAGTTCGGGATCATACCCGAACGCTCCAGGGTCAAAGCTCTGCCATAGGGCATCTTGTTCACCCGATGAGTAGCCCCCTGAGTTATAATTCCTTATGAAGTCAAGTCCGCGGAAAGGAAGGCCGGTGGCGGCGAATGATGAAGGCGGCGTAGTGGATAGACTAGACATTGTGTTACTCACATCGCCTGCGTCAAATCCAGTATATGCACCATCCGAGTATGGAGTTGTGAATGCGGTGGACTCCTGTGACGCGGGGAACATTTCCAAATTATAGCCATCGTTAGTGCTACTCCAATGTGAGCTTGACTGGTTCAGAGTACTTTGCATAGAATAATCGTAATCGAAATGGTTCGACGGGGAAGATTGAACCGGAGATATTGGTGTGACAAAGTTATTGAAATTCGTTGCAGACTGAGGCTGGACATTCTCAAGCACTGGTATTCCTGGGGATGGTAAATTGACAGAAGCCGGTGAGCTCTGAGCACTTGAGATAGTTGGGTTGGATTTCGGACTATGAAATTGGTGATAATAAGTGAGATTTCCCCGCTCTGACACATCTTCGTCGTGTCCTCTCCTGCGCGACGATGATCGGGCCCTATGCGCAGCTGCGGCGAACTAAGCAAGACGTGATATATTATACAAGTTAATGGCTTACAATCAACTCGGTATGGTGATACGGCTGCCAATCGTCGACTAGACGTGCTGGAGGTACTTGGGTCACGAGAATGATTCCTCCTCGTCCGGTTTCTATTCATCCTGGACGAAGGTGGTATAGCTGCAGACGTGGTGGCTATGGTCACGGAGCGCCGGCGTTCAGATGACCTGCTTCCACCTGGCGCACTGACCGTAGGCTTTGTTGATGGGCCAACCAGAGGAGTTGCGTTAACTTTATCGGTCTTATCGATAGCCTCGGTGGCAATGTCCGTTAATCCTATGAGAAGTTCCTTGCATTTGCGTGCGCCTGGCCATTGGCCTTCCCAGCTTTCTAGTGCGGAGAGAGTACTTTTCGCTTCTTCCATAGCGGCAGACGCGGCTCGAGGCTCAGGTGCGTGCATGGCGTACAACAACAGGATGACAGCAGAACTGAACAAATGCTGAATGAAGAACGCCAGATGATGCGATGGAGGGACGACGTGTTTCATGGATGGGGCCAGGCGGATACAAGAACGGGCAGAAGAGACTGCCTTCGCAGTCGACTTTGCTGTGACCATTTGATCTTGTTTGACTGGCAGAAAGTTGCGATGAAGAGTTGTTAACACCGAGTAATAGTGGCTGCATAACACGGCGCCCATCGAAACTTGCTCCTCTGTCTCAGATGACGACTTGAAAACGGCAGGAAGTTCTTCACACCATTTTGTGAGCTCTGCATCGAGGTTCTCGACAGCGTGTTGCAGTTCTGCCTTTTTCTCCGGCTCCAAATAGTCCTTGCAGTTATCCAAAGCATACACATGTCGCAAGACACGGCCACCTATCTCGTACAACTTGATAAGAGCAATTGTACCAGCCATAAGAGATGGATGCCTCTGGTTCAACGCAGCGCCCATAAAATATTGCTGGAGCTGATCATCATCAACTTCTGCTGGCATTTCTACGTCACAGTCAAAATCATTGACGCCAAGGGGTCTTCCAAGAGCAAGGGCAAGCATGCGATCCAGAGTGTACACGCCCCACCAGATTTTTCGACGCGTCTCCTTCTCAATCGGTGGGACCAAAAGCCGTTTGGGGGAACGCTAAACTGTGGTCAAAAAGGCAATCTCACTGCACAATGCAGTTACGTACATGAAGACCGAGATCTTGACCAGATCGAACAGCCTGGCCTACCAACAACCAAGCCTGAGGCAAACAGTTCACAGAACATAAAAACGATGATAAAAGAATAAAACATTGCACATGGGCGATTTGTATACTGGCATGGCTGATGTGCTGTAATATTAGAGCACTACGTCCATCAATAGTTGAGCTGGTATCGCATTGTTTTAACCACAACTCTCACCGCTCATAATAGATCATTCCCATGCCGCCCTCATCAATGCGATTGTCCGTGGTTAATCTAGAGTCGTTTACGAGCGGAGCAGAACACGCGAAGACGGCAAACACGAGGGACAGAAAACCGGTTTGAGAGCGAACGAAGCGAAGATCATCTTTGTTATCCATGAGGTGACGATATTGCTCAAGAAATGAGGGTTTATCCACCACAGGCATTAAAAAATGGAGTCGTGAGAAGTAAGCATCCACCTATGGATGATCAAGAAAGAGTAGTAGGATCCAACAACCGCGCATAAAGTACATACCAGCTTGTCAGCGAGGTCTCTCTCCGGGTATTCGACTTCCTCAGGGCCAGGAAGTGCACGGATTTTGCCAAAGAACACGGAGGCAGGGAAGTATAATTTATTGACACTAGGCCCTGGAGCATGTGGATCTTCTTCTGCGGGCGATACTCGGTGCAATGGAGAAGTTGTCAGAGCCCTAAAAGACTGTATGAGCGACATGGTAGAGGAGCCACCAATCCAGCGCATATGTCCGTATTCATCGAGTGCTAGTTGTCCGAACGATTCACTAACGTCGTCCTCTGTCTTGATAGGTGTGGATGGCTCAGAGCCTTGCTCCTTCGACGTAGATGAGTGTATGAATGACGTTGGAAGTGGAATGTCCTTGTCAGACCCGGAAGTCGTACTCGAAACTGCAGAAGCAGTGTTGGAAGAAGGGCCTAATTGCCCGAGGACAGGTGCGATCTGAGAAAACAGGGACTCCATATGTAACAAGCGTGCTTCAAGCTCCTGCACATACCTGCCACTCACATCAGACACAAAGGCATAGAACTGAAGAATCGAGACATACTGTCTGCTCAATGCCGCCCTGTCTTTGGTTTGGAGCCATGTGCACTGGGAACCAGAGGAAGAACACTGGGAGCATGTTGGCTCGCATCCGTCACACTTGATCTTTTTGCGGCTGTAAATATGCAGCCGTCAGATTACGACGATGATAAGCCCCGCAGAGAGATGCGCACCGACAACTCTCACAAGCTCTCCATACTCGCCTCCGTTGCAGCTGTATTGGCTTCTGCCCGGCATCAGGAGACAGAGGTTCATCTTCAGTACGCTTTTTTTTCGGCTGATGGGTCATGGATGTTGGCTCATCCCCTTTCGCCATGAAATGGGTACAAAAGTTTGAGAGGGTGGTTGTTAGACGAAACTGCACAAGACGGCCAAGGCCAGATTAAGGATCCAGAGTCACGTGTGGCTTTTTTGCGAGGAGCTTGGGTATCTCTGAGTAAAACGTTGTTGTGATGAGCGAGGCGCAGATCGGGGCAAGACAGTTTGAGTGCCCCAGTAAAAGACAAAGGAAACTTTATATCCGCTAATGACGGTGTCATGTGCGAATGCCACCGTCCATTACGTCCACAATGGACCTCACTGGCGTATTCGGGGTGGTCAAATTACTCAATAGTATGTACAAATCCGGAAATTGTCCGGTATCCGCATGGTCAACGCGCCAGGTGGTATCTGATGAGCACTACACCTGCCGGGTTGACTTGGATCTCCGTTGATTGCGATCCGAGACAGACTGCGTACGCGCCGTATATCGGGGATGCATGCCCAGTTGCCCAGTTGCAGATCACAGCCACATGCACAAATATTTGGAACAGCACAACTGTGACCAAACACCGACCTACTCGAATTGTACTCGATATAATGACCGACGTCGATGCAACCCACCCTCTCCTAATCACACCCGGTGACTCTATCGTTGACGATGGAGAAGAGGCCGAGTCAAAGGTATTCTAATTCTGCCGCACAAAGCTGGTCTCCCCACACGCGCCCTGACAGGAAATCATGCTCATGAAGCAGAGGGTTGAAGAGATGGAGAGAGAAGCTAAAAAACTGCGTGAGCTGCAGGCTGCTGCCGAGCAAGCAAGTTCCGTATCCGGGGGAGACGTGGGTGATTTACATGCTGACGGTGAAGACAAAACCGCCGCCGACAGTCGCAGTATATATGTTGGAAACGTCTGTACTTTCCTGCCCTTTCAGCCGGGACCTAATTTCACCCTTGCACTCAGGTTGACTATGGGGCGACTCCAGAAGAAATTCAAGGACACTTTCAAGCTTGCGGAACGATCAACCGAGTAACTATACTCTGCGACAAGTTTACTGGACATCCCAAGGGGTGAGCTTCTTGCCCTACGCTGCATGTATCTCATGATCTTATGTCCCGTTAAAGATATGCGTACGTAGAGTTCGCAGAGCCCGAGCACATCGATGCTGCGCTGGCTATGGATAATTCTTTGTTCCGTGGCAGGCTCATAAAAGTATGTCAAACCATTCTCCCCTTGGGAGTCAAGCTGAGGGACGTTTTTAGGTAACTGCGAAGCGAACGAATATTCCAGGTTTTAATAGGGGTCGAGGTAGAGGTCGAGGCGGGTATAGAGGGGGCTACCGTGGCTATCCAGGATACAGTCCTTACAGTCGGGGGCGTGGAAGGTAGGCTGTGCAGTAGCACAACTAGGCAACTTGCATTAACGCCAAAAACAGAGGCAGGGGGCGTGGATACTGAGGTACTAATTGGTGGCGAAAAACGACTCGGCTGGTTTATAGCTGAGCTTTCCTGGTTGAATTATTATGTTATGCGCATTACTTTACGTCTGGTCATTTATTCGTGTATACCAAATTGTGTTTTTCGGCAAATGCCGTCAGCGCCAAACATATTTCTCTTCAATGTTCCTCAATCTTTGGCAGCAAGCTGCCCGCCTGTTGTCGACAGCTCCTGCTTACCCTTTCTCCAAGTCGGCGCTTACACCTCCCGCACCACCCATCTCCAACGCAATGGCGTTGAAGGCCGGTAAAGGATTAATGGCACACTTGCGCCAGACGTTGCCCATGCCAGAAAAACAGCAGTTGATCCATCGGTTATGCTCGAAACATTCGTCAGACCGCCTTCTACCGGGGTCAATCGTAACTGTAACATCGGAACATGCGCCCACCACCTTCACCGGTGTTTTGCTTGCCATACGCCGTCGTGGGCCAGACACTTCATTCGTCGTCCGCAATATCATTCAACGAACGGGAGTGGAAATGCAGTTCTTTCTAGCATCGCCGCATATCAGGGACATAAAACTCCTTAAAAAACCACCTAAGGGTCGTATGCGCAGAGCGAAACTGTACTACCTGAGGGACTCGGCAGAAAAGATGACTGCAATTGCTGGCAGCAGATGAAGGGTTTGTCGCTAAATGTATGATATCCAGGTCTTAATTAATAGACTTTAGCTCAGATGGACTGGTGCTGGGCAGAAGAGATTTACATTATATAGAGGCCGTAGAGTAGATCTGCGGAGATGGAAAAGCACAGCCTCATTCAGTCCTTTACACATCTTCGTGTTGCATTGGCAATGCCTCCAAGTAAATCCCGCTCGCTTCGTGAACTCGCCTTCAGTATCGCAAGACGTCACTCGTCGCCTAGCCCACCTTCGCCCACCTTCACCGATGTAACTAATGCATCTGCGATGAATTTTGGCCCTGGGGGTCCAGAGAAGATTATTACTCGTTCGAATTTAAAAACGAGTGTCCAGGCGTTAGAGGATGTAAGATCAAACCACTCTCATTGCGTATGAAAGCAAAGCTTGAGCGAGACTTGAGTAGCTAGTTACAGCCTGTGCCAATTACCGTACCGCACTCACCACAATGTCCAAGGCCACTGCCGCCTTCGCCGATGCCATGGAAAGATGTGGCGGGTAAATAGTTTATTTTGTGCAATTGATTGTGTCTAAGCTGTTTGTTCAGGCTAAAAGGGCCTTCTTACGAGGCTAGCACTCGACTTCAGGCTGCATCTGGCATTCACCATCTCATCGGGAATCAATGGCACGTATTGGTACGTTCCGTTATCTTTTTCCCCGTGAGCAAAGGTTGATGTTGTCTACAGGCAGAAACGCTGGATAAGAAATTTGAGAAGCCAATGCGACAGCATCTTGAGACGTATCGAACAATAGTTATGGTAAGCCACGCAGCTGATTGGATTATAACTCGTGCGACCTTCTATTGATTAGGAACGTTCAGCGACTTATGAGCGCGCGCTGCGCGAAAAAAGTCAAATTATCCGTGATACGGAAGCACGTAATATGAATAGAAAAGAACGAAGTACCCCTAGTCTTTTTTTCTGCGATTTATCAATTGTGAATAAACCTCAGATCTTCAAACTTTCAGAGAGGCACTAGCTATATTACAGAGACAAGTGGATGAACTGGACGAGCTTAAAGCAGCGCATTACCACGAAATTATCGAGCACGAGGAAGAAGTCTGGGACGTTGTCCAAGGAAAAGTAAGTCTTACACGTTTCAGGGTCTACATCTAATCATTCGCCCAGATATGTATTGCTGTACGCTCTACGATGGAGGTCTTTGACAGATTTACGGCAAAAGCGTGCGTGCTATCATTACGCTGATCCTTTTGTACCTATTTACAACCCATAGTTCGGATCCCATTATTGAACCCATGTTGCAATCTGTCCCCGATCCTTTCGACTCTTATGGGCCTCCACAATCTGAAGATCAGATATTTAGTATTCTAGCACCGTTATCGATCATGACAAGTGCAAAATTATCAACGTCGTCAAGTCCCATGACTGCTACTCCCGAGCGCGTGTCCACTGAGCCGCTTTCCGCCTCCTCCGGCTCTAAAATAGCTTCCTGGCTTCCTATTACTGGAAGCAGTGTTGCCTCACCCACAGAGTCATCAGAATGGGTACCCACAGTATCTCAGTCACAATCAACGCCGAACCGACGACACTCACATGTTGTGTCATCGCCACCGAAGGCCGAGTCTAATTTACGATTCATTCTGTCATCCGTTGACGAATTACATCCACGTCCTGAGAAAACTGACCTCACTCCGACAAGTGATACACCATCTTTACCCGTTACAAATGGGAGAATAGAACAAACCGAACATTCGACCTATGATGAATGGGCCTTCTCACCCACCGATCTACAATATGAAGATGATGTCAATGACAACGACGTCAGCACCCGACATACCTGTCTGTTCGCTTCTCCAGTGGCCCAGTTGGCACTGAACAGTGATCATGTTGCTTCTGATGATGCTGTTCATCAAGTTGATGTTCCGTAATTCATAATCCTACGTATGATTCCGCTTCAGATAGTCACTTTGAGCAAGTTATGTTTTTATTGAGCTACCAAGGGGCAAGACATGGGATCATTTAGCTACTTTTCGTAGATCATATTGTTCTAAGACTTCACCCCTGACAGGAGCAGGACTTCTGAACAAGAGGTCGGTGCCTGTACTTGTTTTCGGAAAGGCGATAACGTCTCTGATGGATTGAGAACCACAGAGCACTGCCATCATCCGATCCAAACCTGGCAACCCTGTAAGTCATTTGAAATTCAGTAATTATTAAGACGTACCGAGGGCAATTCCACCATGAGGCGGAGCACCACACTGCAACGCATGGATCAGGTGGCTAAAGGGGGCTTTTCCCTGGTCCTCCAGCTGAAACCAGTAAATAAGATACGATCAAAAGACAGGGTTAAGAGACACAACCTTTAGAATATTAGCGAATATATGATCTTGCATTGCTCCGTCATGTATACGCACGGAACCTCCCCCGATCTCAACGCCATTAAGCACTAGGTCATAGTGTTGTCCCCTAACCTGTTATCTGAGTCAGTATGCTCCATTGCTGAAAGCACCTAAAGGTCACAGCGAAGGGATAGGGCATCAATGAGTGGAAGTGAGATCTACGTACGACTTGAGCCTCCTGATTGTACAAAGCGTCAACATCTTCCCACATCGGCGCTGTAAAAGGGTGATGTGTGCTACTCCATCTACCTCGAGCCAAAAATTCCTTTTCCACATCAGTGCGTGTGAATAATGGAAATTCTGTGACCCATAGGAAATGAGGTTTCTTGGTGATGATGAGATCGCCTGTATAGAAATAGCCTTCAACGTAGAGATCAACTTTTCGTACAGATTCTCACCACGTTCCTGTGATAAATCCGACAACCGAACTCTCATTCTGCCCAGCGCGGTGGAGCCGCCCTGCCCAAGTGAGTCGCGTATTTACTAACATTATGAATGACATACCCTGGCCCTTTTTGACCTACGCGATAACCATATGTCATCGCCAAATTGCAATCTCAGTGCCGTATTTATCGCGGAAAGATCGAAAGCGTTCAGTTTGTCGAGTATAGTGTTCTCGAAGAGCCATGTCGTCGCGCTTCTGGGCTCAAAGGTGATCTTCTCCTATCGCGACGTGAGGCTGGGCTGTTGTTATGAAACCAATATGCAGACGAACAATGTTGAGTTCAGAATCAATTGATTTGGAGGCTTTAATGAAACCGGAACCCTCGGCTTGATGGACGACGAAGCATTCTATAATTTCATCTGTAGCTGCAAGGTTTGCTTGTTGCTCAACCGGCAAGAAATGTGTCACGTCCGTTATCTGGAAACCACGTAATAAGAAAGATGATGGCGTCCGACGAAAATTACAAACGTGAAGACCAAACCGTGTGTCAGGCTTATCCGACCCATACTGATAGAGATTGTGGTTAGAGTAAACGATGTATATGTAGTACATTTGATGGGGCTTACCCTCGACATTGCATCATCGTAAGTCATGACAGTGAACCTATCGGGAAGTACAGTTCCTTCCACTAGTTGCCAAACCTCTCGTATGATTTTTTCAGTTACGTTACGAACCTCCACGCCACCTATCCTCCACCCATCCATCATTTGTGGAACAGACAAATTTCCCCAAGAAACGAAGCCCATCTCTATATCTATTTGGGTGAATTCCGGTTGCCGATCTTTACGACCATCTTCGTCGCGGAAACACTTGGCAATTTGATAATATTTATCAACGCCACCCGAGCAGATGAGAAGCTGCTTCGATTGCTGGGGCGATTGTTGAAGGGCGTAAAACTTAGGATCGCCTGAGGATGATCCATTAGGACGTGTCGGCACGATGAATTCCCTTGCACCCTCAGGAGACGATCGTAAAAGTACAGGCGTCTCGACCTCAATGAAACCTAGGCTCCCGATCCGTCTGACGAGTTGATAAACCGATAGGCACCGAACACGTACCCTGATCATGAAGGACATTACGGACAATGTGCGTGACTTGACTTCTCAATTTCAGATTATTAGATAGGGATGTGCGTCGCAAGTCCAAATAGCGGTATCGGAGTCTAAGATCTTCATTTGCCTAAATGATGCATTAACCTGGGTGTCAACTAAGAAAACGGGGCACTCAAACGATATTGTATGGATTGGACGGCAAAAAAGGAAGATCTATCGCCGGGTTTAGAAGAGTAAAATTTTCGACTTGGACATCAATTTCCCCGGCAGGTCCCTCGTCGCAAAGCTTAGTCAATCAATGATCTGTGTATGAAAATCTCACACACTGGCCGCCTAGCATTTTCAGGTCGCAGAAGGACTGTGCCTTCGATCAAAACGGTGGATTCTACGGGAACATCCGCAAGGGCAGCTGCCAAATCTGGACGACCCTCTGAGTGGCTGACAATGAGTTGCGTGGTCCCATAGGAATCCTTGAGGGGAAAAAACGACATGTGTTTTCCTTTCCTTGAATAGAACATGAGTAGCGAACCAATGGAGTAATCTCATGACTACCGCTCAGGAAGCAGCCATCCTGCTAGGATGACGCGAGCGCCGGCATATTTTGCAGAGAGAGAGCCGCAGTCATGGGTGCGGGATGGATATGGGGCTGGAGAAGGTCGGACAAGCAAGGAGAGGGGAAGGAATGGAGACTACCTGAATGGGCAGAGAGCGGATGGGAGCGTGATGAATAAAGCGCCAGTGACTTATGGGGACATGGCAGGGTTTGACTACTGACGGAACGCAGGATTCGAAGGAACATGGGGAGTGAGAGAGATGAAAAGTTTGAGATAAAACGGCAGCTTTGCTACCCTGCACCTGCTCACGGCGATCATTTTTGTGCAGTCGAATATATATACTATCATGCCCAATCTTCCTCCACAGCAATGCCTTTCGCATCCCTGCCATACGAACTAGTCTTTCACCTTGCCGCGTATCTCTCAAAACATGACCTCCTTTCTCTCGCCACAACAACCCACTACCTCTCTCTCATTGCCCAGCACCTTCTCTACCGCGACCTCCATGTCGGCACCTCCTCACACAACCTCTCGCTTGTCATCACCCTCGCCAAAAAACCCCACATCGCTGCCCACGTGCGCTCCTTTGCTCTCCACATAGAGCCCACCACCATCCTTTTCAGATCGTTCTACGATGCTCTTCGCACCGCACTTTCCAATATGTTGGAGCTCACCTCATTGCAGCTCTTTCTCGACTCCAACTTTTCCTCACCCTTTCGCTCAGCCGATGTCGATCTGCCCAGCGGCTCCGCGTACCCCGCCTTCGATCACCATATCCCACTTTGCCTGGTGAATCCGCTTCTTGGGCTGGATTTCCTGCCAATTATAGATGACATTGGGCATTCCTTTCCCAACTTTGGAAAGTTCGCAGTCCCTTTTGGCACTCCTGGAATGTCTTCTGGTCATTCATCCGCGTCATCCCTTCGTCCCAACTCCAGCAACTCTCTCGAGAGTGTTGCAGCGAAACTCGTGAAAATGACCGTGCCTGTAATCCTATTCGAAGCGAACATAGACTCGCTGTCGATCCCTTTCCTTCTCTCTCTTAGTCAGGCTATGCCACGTCTACGGTACGTGCGTTTCACAGCCACGTCAAACAATGTCGAACCACCCAGCAACGTAGGTACCATCGACATTGTTCACATTTGATTACATTTCTTTAACCCTGATTCTGTAGGAATTTTGCGACGATATAGCCAAAATATTGAGTTTTTTCCCAGTGCTTGAATCTTTCGAGCTGTGGGGAATTCATTTCGAACGAACTCATCATCTACTCAACGATTGCGGAACCCAATGGAAAGCAAAGATATTTGGCTCAAATATCGGCGAATTACATTCAATACCACCAGCTGACCTTTTTTCGGACGACTTCATGGTGTATTAGTACAAGTATAGATAGCTATCTCTTGTCCTAAGTATGTTAATCCAAAATTCATGAAGAATGGCAACGAGTTCATGGGAATGATTTCACAAGTAAGGGAGCATACTGCTTTCCGGTCATGAATGAGCGCAGGTACTCGTTCGATCGAACTCAACAAGCTTACACATAGGCGCGGCGCGGACGGCAGTTGTGACGTCACATGTTGTGACAATTAAAGAATGCCTTGCCTTGTTTTGGCCATATTATTATGAGCAGTAAGAAACGCGCACCCAACGAATTAGAAAGCCGCCTTCACAAAGCCGCGGTTACAGATGTAAAAAACGTATGTCACACACGATTGATTCCAACGGACACTCATAACGTGGCATGTTAGATCCTGACACTTGATCATGCAGAAATTCTAGTGTCAGATAATAAGGCTCGCGTTGAGGCATTTAATTGGCTGCTTTCTGTCGGTCTTTTTAAGCCCCTGCATGATGAGAAAGGCAAACTTGTTGCTTTCAGGGCGGTAACAAAAAGTGAAATTGCTGCGTATGCGGATACGTTGGTTTTCCTCTCCCTCGGAAATGCTAATGCCACGTCAGAACCAAGGATCTAACGAGTGATGAAAAACTAGTCCTGGATCATATCTCAGGTGCAAGAAACGAAGGCATGCCATGATCCTGCCAGAGATATATCACTGACGTGTCACGGGGACTTGCAGGCATATGGACTAAAACACTAAAAGCAAAAACCAATCTCCATCAAAATGTGGTTGACAGGTGTTTGAAATCCCTAGTGCAAAAGAAGCTGATTAAACGCGTACCAGCCGTAAATGTATGGACGGATCCGGTCCGATCATGATTGTCAATTGATGTACTTTCAAAACAGAACAAGAGAATTTATATGCTCGAGGGCTTAGAGCCGTCTGCAGAGTTAACGGGTGGAGCGTGGTACATCGACGGTGAATTAGATACAGGGCTTATCCACCACTTGAGCGAAGCTTGCCTAAAGATTATACGTGAAATGGTTTGTTGTATATCCCACTTGTAAGCTATACATCTGAATATATTCGCAGAGTTTCCCGAAGCGCCATCATGGTAAATATGGGGCAATATATCCTATTTCTAATTGCCCCAAATATCCCAATGCGAAGGATGTCCTCAAGTTCATTAAAAAAGCGAACATTACGCAGGTTGACTTGACTATTCAGGATATAGAAGCATTGTTGAAGGTGCTCACATTGGATGGTGAAATAGAAAAGGTTTTGAAACTCTCCTTGCGTGCATAATGACGTTGATCAACCACCTTTGCAGCTGCCTGCACTCAGGAGTATGTTTTGGGATGTTGGAGCCATAGCAGATGACGACGAAGAGGTCGATAGGAAGCCTGGGAAAAAAAGAAAACATCAGTTTGATAACGACGCACGATCGGAAAAACGGAAGCGCAAGAAAAAGCGCGCAAGCAAGAGTAGTGAGGAGTCGAGTTCTGATGAAGATGAAATCGATAGGAAGTCAAGGCGCAAGCGATCGAGAATGGGCACTGTTGACGAGCCTTCGATTCTGATGCGGAGAATAGTAACCGAGCAAGAGGGAGCACAGTTCTGTTTGCTGAAGATTCTTCATCTGATGGGGGAGAGTCAGAGTGCAGGAACCAGGGAAGAAGAAAAAAGTCCAGACGGAGGCATGCTTCATCTTCCGATGACGGATTGTCGTCCGACAACACGAACAGAGATCATAGAAAGCATCGAAAACATCAGAAGCGTTCTCCGTCCCCGATTCCTGCACTGCTTTTTGATGAGATTGATGAAGGGTTGGATCATGTTTACCGTGCGGTCAAACAAGAGCGTGTACCAGCGGGTTGGACCAGAGCACCATGTTGTCTTTGCCCCTCTTTCGACTTCTGCAAGGAAGGCGGTCCGGTAACCCCCCGAGAATGTGTCTATTATGGGGACTGGCTTATAGGTGGAAGTATTGCTGCAGTCGAAGATGGGGTATAAATATTTGTCATTAATTCAGGAACTGTTGCAAAGCGTTTTCTATGAAAGGAACAGCATCATATACCTCCATGTGGTTAGTAAGTCCAGTCGACGCCTCTATAATCTCCAGTCGGTCGCCACCTGTGCGCTGGGCGATGACACCTTGATATACATCGCCGCGGACTTTAACCACAAACTTGTTGAACTGCCATCCTGCGAGTTCCGTCCCATCCACTCGCAATGTGTTCGATTCTGCATCATACTCCACTCGGCGAAAGTCAAAGCCCAGGCCCAATCCCACAGCCTTAGTATAAGCCTCTTTTATAGTCCATACCCAGAAAAATCGTCCCAAATTCTCGTCGTCTGCGTTCTCCGCGGTGACCTGACGATATTCCAGGGGCGTTAGCTGCATAAGCGCGTTACTCTATCCATCAGCTGGTGTAACCCGACAGGTTCTCACCACTTCTTCCATCACCTTTACGAATGAGGAAAATGATTTGCACCCAGGAAGATGAACTTTCATAACATCGATACCGAGGGAATATGCTGGTGAATCGTGAGTATTGGAGGAGAACGTGATGGTTACGATTGCATTATCGTGAGCAACGTTATATGCCACTGGAGGACGAAGGATTGGGTAGGCCTTCATGGCGTATGGTAACTCAGTGGAGGCCAGTGTTGGTGGTATCGCAAGTCTCACCAAGTACGGTTTTCCTGCTTCGGTCGTACGAAAAACTGCTGTGTGAGGATCGATGCCTCGTCCATGTAACACCATACATCTAAGAAATCGGCCAATTAGGCATCCTTACTTGTCATTTCAATGGGGATGATGAAGACAAGGAAATTAGCAGCGTACGACATGCGTCTTCTCTTCTGCGGAATTTTCTGATCCTTTGAACACTGTCATGGTCAAGCGCTAGCAGAGCACGGTGGTACAGCTACCGCATCAAGACTATACACCCACAGTTCGATAGGTGTAATGCACCAACCTGTTCAGGAAACGTATCCGAATCATAGACCACTATCCATACTTTCATCATTGAATACGAGGTGTGTGACGCGTGACGTGCACCAAACCAGCAGCCTGTTCAAGAGCTTAACGCTGTCAGAACTTCGTTTCCGGTCCTTAGCCTCACCATGGCGCTTTCTTGGTTTGACGAAGTAGGGCGCTGCACCATGCGTGGCTCATGTGGGAAAAAGGGACTCTTTGGTAAACCCCTTCCCTGCCCATATGATGGTCCCCCAGTCGAGGTGTGTTACAATATTACTCGCAGCAGACTGTTGCCAACGCGATTTGAAGCCCGAAAATGCAAGAGCTCGTAACTTACTTGCATCCGTATGTGGTTCGGACTTTGCAGAAGGTCCCGTATGCTGTACCATGGAACAAGTCAAGACGTTACGCGACAACTTCAACCAAGTAGAGGGTCTAATATCTTCTTGTCCAGCTTGTCGCAACAATTTTCGCTCATTTTTCTGCACATTCACTTGTTCTTCACGTCAAGGTGCTTTTGTTAATATTACCTCCACGCAGGAGACACAGAGTGGACAGATTGCAGTTAAGTCTGCTGATTTCCACGTCACGAAGGAGTACGGTGAAGGTTTCTTTAATAGCTGCAAAAATGTGCAAGTTGGGGCGACGAACGGTTATGCAATGGATTTGATAGGCGGAGCGGCTAAAGACTATCACCAATTTTTAACATATATGGGGGAAGAAAAGCCAATCGGAAGTCCCTTTCAAATCGATTTTCCATTAACAACGCCGTCGCCATTCAAACCATTGAATAACACTCCAAGAAATTGTGTGGACAATGACTTAGCCAGCAAATGCTCTTGCATAGATTGCCCCACTGTTTGTCCCACCTTGCCGTACGTTCCGCCTCCGGGCGCTGAACCAACTTGTCAAGTGGGACAGGCATCTTGCCTGACATTCTTCCTCCTTCTTGCCTACGGATTAGCGATTTTGGCTCTATTGATAGGCTATTCTATTCAGAAGATGCTACAACGACGGACAGACAAGGCATACGAACGCGTGGCGCTCTCCACGGAAACTGCCTCTCCTCGTTCACACTCGAGAGGCCTAATTGGCGCTGCGTCCCTCGCAAGATATGTCGAAGATGATTCCATCGGCACCGCATCAGAATCGCGTCGTCTTGGGCGAGGCGCAACACTCTTAGATCCTATCGAAACCGTTCAACCACGACACTATCCTCTCAACTCTTTCTTGCGCAGAGCATTTTATCACTTGGGATGGTTTGCTGCCACATCACCGTGGCTGACATTCGCACTTGTTTTCATTTCAGTTGGGTCACTTAACTCTGGCTGGAAGTATTTCGAGGTGGAAACAGACCCAGTAAAGCTTTGGGTTTCTCCTTCGTCTGAGAGCAAGTTACAGAAAGAATTCTTCGATCAAAACTTTGGGCCATTCTACCGGACGGAGCAAATATTTGTAACCGCGACAGCATTAAATTCGTCAACTGATACACATCCACATCTGACAGAGCCTGTTCTGTCGTGGGATCATCTGAGATACTGGTTCGACGTCGAGTCTGACATACGCTCCTTGCAGTCGCCTAGCGGCTACACACTTACAGACGTTTGCTTCAAGCCTTCTGGACCCCGTGGGCCTTGCGTCATTCAGTCCATATCAGCCTGGTTCGGGAATGATCTAGATGGTTATAACCGCGACACTTGGGCGCCTCGAGTGCGAGAATGCGCCAACCGACCCGCAGAGTGTTTACCAGATTATCAGCAACCGCTCGCACCACAATACGTTCTAGGTGGTATCCCCCTAAACGAAGATGGTAACAAGGATCATGTCAATGCCGAAGCACTCATCATCACGTATGTTGTGTCGGACTCTTTGGATCCTAATTTGCAAGCAAAGGCAATGGAATGGGAAAGAACTCTTCGGGAGTATCTATACACACTGAGTCAGATATCGTCAGCGGAGGCCGGTTTGGATATCACGTTTTCAACCGGAGTTTCATTAGAAGAGGAAATCAATAAGAGTACCAACACTGATATCAAGATAGTCGTGCTTTCGTATCTGGCTATGTTCATCTATGTCTCGTTTGCGTTGGGTCAAGGTTCAACTACACGAGATGATGGCGTAATAACTTCGGTATTGTGTTGGGCGCGCAATCTACCAAAGTTCCTCTCCTGTGCACAGAGCTCCTCAATGTCGGTTGACTCGCCAACTGCGCCTCGCTTGTTCCCACATCTTCCACGAAGTCTTTTCTTAGACTCAAAAGTAATGCTTGGTTTCTTTGGTGTTTGCCTCGTCATACTTTCCATCTCATCAACCGTTGGGTTTTTTTCGCTGGTTGGGGTCAAGGGCACTCTAATCATTGCGGAAGTCATACCCTTCTTGGTTCTTGCCGTCGGAGTTGACAATGTTTTTATTCTTGTCCATGAATTGGATCGTCAAAATATGATGCACGGAACCAACGCGGCGGTTGCGACAATGCAAGGCGAAGCCTATGCCACACCACTGTCACCAACTAGGACAGGATTGGACTCTTTGCAGGATGGACTTGACACTGGCTCAATGTTACCTCATGTGCCTGCAGAAGAACGAGTAGCACGGACACTAGCGAAGATGGGGCCATCAATCCTGTTGAGTACAGTGACAGAAACTGTTGCATTTGCTCTCGGGGCCCTAGTACCGATGCCAGCTGTGCGTAATTTCGCTCTATACGCTGCTGGGAGCGTTTTCTTGAATGCTATCCTGCAAATCACCGTTTTCGTCAGTGCCTTGTCACTGGATCTAAAGAGGGCAGAGGTTAGCGTATCCTATCTCTCCTGCAAAAGTTATAAACACATGTATGACAGGCAAGCCGAATCGATTGCTTCCCCTGTGCCAAGCTTCCTTCCCGCATAGCGCTCTTGGATGGACCTCCTATCATTAATATTGGCAGGGTTGCAAAATTCATTCGTCGGCATTATGCTCCATTCTTGCTCAGGCCAATGGTCAAGGTATTTGTCATGATAACATTTGCTGGCCTCTTCTCTCTGTCCGTCATATCCATGCAACGTATTCAGCTCGGTTTGGGTACGTATGTTATTCATGGTCACGACAATATATTAATCTCATCTGGCAGATCAGCGATTGGCGCTGCCTAGCGATTCCTACCTGGTAGGCTATTTCGACCATCTTGATTCCTATCTGGACGTCGGGCCACCCATCTTCTTTGTTTCGCGCAACATTGACGTGACGCATCGATCCGGTCAACAAGCGCTGTGTGGGCGATTCACGACATGCGACCAACTTTCAATCGCAAATCTTCTCGAGGCCGAACGCAAACGACCAGAGTCGTCATTTATCAGCGAACCGAGCGCTTCGTGGATAGATGATTTCCTGGGCTGGCTTGATCCGGACAAGGAAGAATGTTGCCGAGTGCGCAAAGCTGATCCATCTGTTTTTTGTCGAAATAGAGATCCGGCACGACTTTGCCAACCTTGCTATTATCACAAAAAGCCAAGTTGGAATATTACCATGGATGGTTTCCCAGAAGATGGCGAATTCATGCGTTACCTAAATCAATGGCTCATATCACCAACGACTGAAGAATGTCCTGTAGCTGGCAAGGCATCGTTCGGGAATGCCCTATCTATAAGCCAGAATGGGGACACAGTCCTTACCTCACATTTTCGAACGTTCCATTCTCCACTGAAAAGCCAAGCTGACTTTATAAATGCCTTTGCAGCCGCTCACCGAATTGCCGATGATATCTCTCAACGAACTGGCGCAGATGTATTCCCATATTCACTATTTTACGTCTTCTTTGATCAGTATGCCCACATTGCCTCTATAACACAAGAGGTTCTAGGACTAGGACTAGCATCCGTTCTCATCATGACGGCTTTGCTTCTCGGATCTTGGAGAACTGGAATAATCGTAACAGCCATCGTTGCATTAACTGTCATCAACGTCATGGGCATTATGGCTGTCTGGGATATCAACCTAAATGCCATCAGCCTCGTCAACTTGGTGATATCCCTTGGCATTGCAGTTGAATTTTGCGCACACGTTGCAAGGGCCTTCATGAGTGCTGGCTCGGGTCTTCCTGTGGATCATCCTGCCGGTCAGAAAGAGAGGGATGAACGGATGTGGGTAGCCCTTGTTGATGTTGGACCCTCTGTGAGTTTCGCACTGCAATTGGACAATGATCAATATTCACGTCATTATCAGGTGTTGTCCGGAATCACATTCACGAAATTGATCGGAATGTCGGTCCTTGCCTTGACTAGGTCCCGATTATTGGAGGTAATCGTGCCGCAATACATGATTTAAGTCGGGCTAATGCTCTGCTACTAGATTTACTACTTTAGGATGTGGCTAATATTGATTTTGTCCGGTGCTCTACACGGACTTGTTCTTTTGCCTGTGGTTCTCAGCGTTGCAGGGGGGCCAGGGTTTCCTCATCAGGAAGCAGATGAGGAATGGATGTCAAATACCATCAGGAACGACTATGAATACACGTATGTCCATTGTTCCCACTATACGTTGCAAACTGTAATCACGCGACTAGGCCTTTCCTTGCTGATGAGGACGCAAATTCAAGCGAGGGTTGATTGATTTTGTCTCATTGGAGTGATAATAGTTACAGCATACCATCAATATCATAGAATATACTTATAGTGAGGTATTGCAGATCATAGTTCATGTGGAGACCTTGATCTACTATCCCTAATATCATCGCGACTATTACTTCTTCTCCCTCGACTGACAGACTTTGAGCGGCTCCGGCTCCTGCTGTATCTAGAATAGGAAGAATACGAAGGAGAACGAGTACGAGATCTCGAACGAGAATATGACCGTGACCTCGAACGGCTTGAACGCACGCTATAGCTTCGGGACCTGGACTTGCCACGCATACGGCCATAACCTCCCCGAGAATAGCTTGGGGACCGCCTCCTTGGTCCAAGTCTATCATTCGCATTCGCCCGCCGCGGTGGTGACCGCGAGCGACTTCGAGAGTTCCTAACAGGACGATAGGCACCGCGTCCCTGTCCACCTCCACGACGTCCATAGGGTCTACCGCGATACGTGTCACGACCACCAAACTTCTCTCTTTCCCGACTCCGTCTAAAACCCCTACCGACTATGGGGGAGCGGGAACGAGAACGAGAACGAGAACGGGATCGGGAGCGACCACGTTCAAAACGGTCTCTATCACGACCATTTTTCGTGGGTAGTGGCGGTGCACGGCGTGGCGAGCGAGACCGTGTCCGTATGGGTAAGTCAGAGAGTTCGACCTTGAGAATAGCCCCATCCAACTGGCCACCATCCATGTGGGAGGCGGCTTGTTGGGCAGAATTGGCATCGATGAATTCCAGAGCGGCCTTTCCACGATTTTGTCCAGCTAATATGTAGTCAGATGCCGAGACCAATGACTGGTGCAAATTGCACACACATTTACCAAAAATCGGCAAGTCTACTTTTGCAATTTGACCATAGAAACCGAAGATGGTTTGTAAATGAGATTCGACTACATTCCGGGTCAAGTTGGTGACAATGACTACTTTCATGTCGGACTTGTCGTTGGTTAAGGACTTGTGAGGAGACATGTTCTTATCAGCATCCATGTCTACATCGTTTGGAGAGTGCCGGGGCGAACGAGAGACAGAGCGGTCCAGCGGTGACATTCTGCAGAATACTCGTTGAAAAAGAGTGAGTGTGGAGGTGATGCAGAGCGGAGTTTCAAATCTCGGTCATGTGACTCCGAAAAAAAGTTTTGGTGAAAGACTGAAACCGTACATGTAATAATGGCGTCTCTCTGCCGACAACTTCTGCTACGACAGGTCAGCATTGCCCAGAAAAATTATTTGAGATATGTGTCAACCGATCTATCTCAAAAAAATATTGCGCTTTCGCCGGAAAAACTGCGCGCGCTCATATCACTATACCACCAAGGCGACACTTTCATAACAGCAGAAAACCTGTCACAGAGGATCGATGAGGCTTTCACAAAGGATCAGCCTGATCTAATATCGTCGGCGGAAACTGAAGTCGTGGGGATTAAGGACTTGGAAGATAAGCTGCATAGTCTGAGAGACGCGCCGCAAGTAAAGGAGCCGGTGAGAGAAACGAAAGGGGTTGAACACTTGCGGCAGCCTGTAACATGGAGTGAGGAGATGACGGTGCGGATGAGAAAGGTGCGGGCAGCACTGTATGGAGTGGAGGGAGGGCAGGAAGGACAAGTGCAGCCTGGACTCGAAGTATTGTTGGAGGAGCTGGCAAGATTAGAGAGGGATAAGGAGGCAGATGAGGAACGGGAGGCCGAGGTATTGTAGTACCTGACACGCCTCTCCGACTCTTACTTTAGCCGCCATTTTTCTGGCTTGATACGCATACTAAAACATGGGCGCTGGGCGTTGATACGCGCAACGTATAGTTTCATTCACCCGTAGTCTCCCGTAGTCAGACCAATCTAGTGCCAAAGACTCTTTGACTTGATTGACGAGATGCCGACTAGGCTGTTCCAAGGTTTTTGATCGGGGAAAAATCAAAATAAAAGGAGGCGATTTGCTGTACCGCGGCCCGGTTAGGCTCTTACATGTTCTACCAGTTCATGAGCATCTTCGACAGACAGCGGCCAGACGACGAGGCTCTTTTTCACCAGCTGAATGCGTCCAGCGTTCCTGTAACTTCCATCGACTGTAGGTCTTGCAGCAACCCGTGCGACCAAGGTTATTTGTTTTCCCACTGCTAGCCCTATTTATTGACTCTTCTCAGGTCATGACGAATATCCCAGCCGATTTAACATCGACACCACCTCCCAGTTATTGGGAACAGTAAAATCTTATCGCCGCCAAGTACTCATCTCAACTGGCCAGTCAGACTGGGACCGTGAAGTCACGGACACACCTGGCTCACTTGCTGCACTTCTTCTCAGCGTTCAAGATATCCCTTCTGTTAAGATTTCTCCCCGACCTAGTGATAAGACTGTTCAAACCCTTGCAAGCGCACTTCTCAGTCCCACCGATTCTAGCAAAATATCCATACTTAATGCGAGCCACCATGCCATCTCCAATACTGATGCTGATGAGACTGTTCTCGTGTTCCCTGACTACAAACTGGTAACGGATGTGCATAGAACCATCGATGACGCCCGAGAACTTTGGAATTCCGTCCTAGATCCAACTGTTGATCGCACAGGAGTGCCGCCGTCTGAATCAGCTTTCAAGTCGTGGGTGCTTCCTTACGCTTGTGTGATACTGCTATGTAAGTACCTGTCGGTAGTCGTTTAGCTACTTATATATTGTCAATAGGCTCACATAGGAGAAGAGATAAACGATGTGGTATAGCCGCTCCAAAGCTAGAGCACGGTACTGCATTACTCAGTGATTCTTAACATAGTCTTACAGACGTTTCTTAGCTTTCGTACATTATCTAGGACTGCATGGATGGCATATTGACACGGATATCGATCCGGCAATCTGTCATGATGCTGCCTTGGAGGACCTCGGGGAAGATTTGGAACAGCGACAGAATGATACACTTAAGAAAAGTTTGAAATCAAAGCGAGCTCTCATTCTTTTCACATCACACATTGGTGGTCACAAATATGCTGGGAATTGCATTGTAAGCTCTCTTGTTCCATGCATGACTCTTGACAAGCTACATTGCTTTGCAAGATCTATACTCCGCAAGGTTCCTGCATTTGGTACGGACGCGTGTCGCCGCATGAGGTGGAGTCTATAGTCACAAGCACGATAATTGGTGGCGTTGTTCTGCCATCGCTCCTTCGTGGCGGTTTGAATATATCTCGCCCAGGATGCAAAACGTTACACGATTGGTAACAAACACTAGTGCGAGCGACCTTTAAATCCACGGTATCTTTATGATTGTACCCGAGATGATTAGATGGCGGTATTAATAGTTCTTTAGCAGTAGATCCACGATAAGAACTCAAGCTTAAGACCGTACCTTAACAGAAAAACTGTAATAGTAATACTGTTTACGAATTTCGGTTACAAGCATAAATGAATAGTTCAATTAGATCTTCGCAGCGCAATTGTCCATGTACATGATAATATATACATGTGAAGGTAAGATATGAACGCATGTAGATAGTGTAACAGAATTAGAGCCCGAATGCGTCATGAAACCCAATAAACAGAACACTTAATTACCCCCAAAAGCCCAACTTCAAATTAATAATCGTCTAAAGTGCTGAAACCGAGACCTTTGCGACGCATATTGGCATATCTGCCTGCGGATCGCGCAGTGTCCTCGACTTCATCGTCCGTTGTCACTTCTGGGACCTCTTCGTCGTCTACCGCATTCTCCTCGTCTGCTTTCTTCCTCACTTGTAAGGCGGATGGTGGCACAATGCTGTCGCCTCCCGAAAAAGTGAAGCCTTTGAATTTCTCTTGCACACTATTTGTCAATGGACTACCCGCAGCTTCCTTGCGCTTCTTCCGGTTGATCTGTATTCCTTTCCCATTCGTTGACATATTCGTATTTCCATTGGCTTTGGAGTATCGTCGTTCGCTACCTAGAGGACCATTCGGGGTATGGACAAAGTTACTGGGAGCGCCGATAGATTGCGAGACCCAATCCTCTGATGGATCTTCCTCGTCCAAGTCCAAATTTGCAACGTCTGATTCTATGTCTGCTGTTGTAAACTCAGGATCAAAATTATTCGTTGATTCGTCTGATTCTACGACGGGTTTGAAGAGCGGTGTAACTTGTTTCAGAGCCAGAGCCTTCCAATCAATTGTTTTGAAAAAGGGATGCTCCTTGAGTTCTTCTGCATCGCGTTGCGCCCCAAGACGGTGTTTAGGATTGCGGTTTAGCAGCTGCAGATGGTTGTATTAATTCATACAGACTCAGAAAAGGAAACATACCCCTTTAACAAATTGTTTCCCATCTTCGCATATTACACCCTTGGGGAAACGGATCTTACCAAAACAAATATTCTTGTACATCTGCTGCGTGTCTTCTGCATAGAATGGACTCCAACCACAACACATTTCGAAGAGAAGGACGCCGAGGGACCAAAAATCTACAATCTTGGAATAGCCATGCTCGTCTAAGAGAATCTCTGGTGCAAGGTATTCGGTGGTGCCGCAGAAAGTGGTGGTGAGCTCGTCTGGGCGCAAATCCGCCTTAGATAGCCCAAAATCACATAGGGCAACATGGCCTGTTGCGTCCAACAGGATATTTTCCGGTTTTAAATCCCTGGATAAAAGCATAAAAGGTAGTATGGATAGAGAAACGCCAGTCTTACCGATAGACGATATTGTACTTGTGCAAGTGCTCCAATGCCAGGATAAGCTCTGCAATATAGAACCGCGCCCTCTCTTCGCTGAAGCGAGTCTCGCGCTGCAGATGCCAAAATAGTTCGCCTCCGCTTTTAAAATCGGTTACAAGGTATAGGTCGGTATCTGTCTGGAAACTAAATTTCAGGCCAACTAGGAAAGGCGATTCCAATGAGCACTGCAGAATTTTGCGCTCCCCAATTGTATGGGCAATCTCTTTCTTTGCAACGATCTCCTTTTTCGACAGAACCTTCATAGCGTAAATTCGCTTTGTGTCTTTCTTGCGAACTTGGAATACTCTGCCAAAAGTGCCACGGCCGATGAGTTTCAGAAACTCAAAGTCTCGTGGAGTCAACGCTCGTTTAACCTTACAGACTATGATAAACTTCACGTTGTAAAAATAACATCGATGATCCTAACCTTATATTGCTCGAAAGTGATCTGGACCCGCATTTCTCCAGTGACAGGCTCATCTTCCAACGGTAACAGTCTGCATGGATTGGGCAAGTTAGGTTAATGATCCGAAACATTACAGAAGTGATCAAGTGATCGAAAGGGCAGAGTTAATTGTAAAGAAAACGCAACTCACTTATACCACTGGTCAACGGTGTGATCATGTATTAAAACCGGCTTGATTTGAACAGTGCCCAAGAAGCCAAGGTCCGAAACCGATCGATCATACACGTTAAGGGAAATGAGGGAATCTTCAGCGGTGACATCGCTAAGTCGATGAATAATTGGTAAGCAGGATTGATTACGAAGAACGAGGGACCGTTAATAGCTTACAATGACACCTCGTGCTTCCAGACTGGATTGTGAGGCGACAGTCGACAGAAGAAGCCGCTGGCAATGCCCGATGATTTCGAAGATGATACGGAAGATGAAGGTGAAGAGTTGGCCGATTTAGCTCGCTTTGCATTGGCTAGCTTCGGTTCGATTGCCGCTAGGGTAGCAATGGCATTGGTGGAATTGATGCGAGAAAAAGTAGTAGCGATGCCCTTGACCTCCTTATCTGTTTCGTCTGTGGGATCTCGACTGACAAACTCGTTTTGCTCGAATTGGACGACGACGTAGGGACGGGCATGGATGGAGCGGGCGTTGAGACTGCGAGCCTGTATAAGCTTTACATGGATCTGGCCTTTGGATATGCTGAAGTTGGAGGCGGAGGGGGGAGACGTAGACGAGGAGAAGGAAGGGGCAACGGACGGCATGGCGGATGGAACTTTGCGAGGACCAGAGGGCGGTTGTTGCATCTTAAACTGTGGGGCATGAAGAGAAAGCTGAGTGGATGGGACTAGGGGCGTGAGATCGGTATGGCCCGATCCAGGCGAGGTCGGCGCAGACGGAACGAAAGGCGGTGTGAGAGAGGACAGACTGTCGAACGGGTTGCGGTTGTGGCGGGCGGGCCTTGGGGTGAGCTGATCTGCGGACGTCGAGGTCCAGAATCCGAGCATGGCGATGAGAGTGGGAGGCTGCAAGATGGGCGTGGAGTCTACACAATCTATAGGGGCCCGTCTCCCCACCGCTCCATCCGCCCACGCGCAAGCCCCAGCCCTTTCATCACTGCTCCTGTGGCCAGTCCAAGCACCGCCGTCTGTACTGCTGTCTTCCACCGCACTCGGTCTGCGCTCGTCAGCTCGCGTCGCCTACTCCTCGCACCACTTACACACCGCAGAAAACAAACACGCCGTCCCCATCGCCGCCCCCATTTCCTTCACAGACCCCCAACCCTTCCGCTCTAGCGCCTCCTCCAGCATCACCCACCCTCCCCCCACCGCCGCTAGTCGTCCACCCTCCGCTATGCCTCCCTTCAGCCCCCCAAGCATAACCTTGTAGTTTTTGCTCTTGTTATAAAAATACCATCCTTGCACGGTCGTCGGCGGCCGATGCACATTTTCTGCAAGAAATCGCAGCGCTGCCGTTCGCCCCTCGCGTACGAGTCCAATAGCTGCACCAATCGTGAATGCTGTCCCAGGCACTATGTAGAACCGTGCCGGTATATTCAGCCTTATGGCTTTTGCGCTTTGTGCATCATGATTTTCCAAAGCACCATTTGCCATGTAGGGTCAAGTCTGCTCCGAACCGTCGCCGCCGCGTCACACGTGTTTCCCACGTGCTTTGCAATTTAGTCTTGAAATACACAAGTTTCCTACAGGCTACCTGTCAATCTGGCCATGGCCCACGGACTTCCTCCGGCGTAGAAATCCATCGGGTAATATCCAATTTCCTTTCTGTCTGCGTCCATCCAGCCATCGGCTGCTCCAATGGCTACGGCCGCCTCGTATGGACTTAATAGAGGCCGATCAAACGCGTATCCCCAATCAATGGATAGCCGTGGGCATGACGTCTGAACGAATGCCGATATGTACGGGTTGAACAGTGATAATTTAGCTGGCGATATTTCCGATAACAAAATTGGAATATATGGAATCGCAGTTCCTGGCGACTTGATGTGCTTGGTAATGGCCTGAGCGAGTATCAGTTGAACACGAGTCGGTGTAAGCAGAGAATTTGCACCTCAAGTTGTTTTGAATTTCCTTGTCGCCCAAGCGTGCCAAGAATAACACCCCACACCGGTCGTGGTTTTTCTCCTGGAAGCTTACAGGAAGAAACATCAACTTTTGCGTGTTCTACGGCTCCATGCCTCGTGATCTGCATTTCTCGGTGACCATAACGTTCCACAGTAAGCTTCTTTGCATACGGGTCATATCGAAAGGCTGGGATAGCTGGATTCGCGACCATGATCGATTCCAAGTGAAAACGTCCGTCCCCGAGGTATCTAGCCAGCTCCATTGAGATTTCTTCATAAGATATATAGAATATACACACACAGAATCGCATCCACGTTGCTCAGCCGAGGTGCTGTGCATCCCAAAATTTCTCCCGGGGACAGTGGCTTGGATCGCGGAATTGTCACGTCATATTTTCCAGTCCGGATCTGGTGCTGTTGACATATCAAACTTTCCGCGTTAGCGGGAATCTGGCTGATTGTATAGTCGATTGCATTTGCCGTAAGCTCCTCTTTTAAGCGCTGCAGAGCGGTGACAAATTGTATCGTAGAAACCAAGGCCAATCTTGTAGGCTCTGGATCGGGAGAATCGACTGCGGCGTCGCTTTGCGCGATTTTGTCAGAATTTTCAATTCGCAGATGACCAAGCTGACTTCCTGCAGTAAGATGAGCATGATCATCCCTGCGGAGCAGCATTTCCTGGAAAATTTGCCGATCGCTTGGTAGATTGAGCCTGACTGTTCTTTCCAAATGGGCAGAATCTATAGAAATTTCTACAAAAACATAGAGCGTCTTGATGCGCGTCTGGTCAATAGGGACTACGACATAGGGGTCAAAAGTCATGGTAAGAATAGGACGTTGCACACCTAGACAGCTGTGGCCGTAATGGACTAGCATATCACATCCGAGGGCGAGCGCAGTATAATCATCTACGCAGCATGCACCATATGTGACATCACCCAATATAACCGTCAAGGCGTTAGTGAATCTGCACTTGGTTCATGAAACACCCTGATGAGCAAGGCATTAGGATCGCCTACTGTTCAATTATGTCTGCGATTGCACAGGCAAACATCTGCAAGCCCTCCGGCATCTGCAACCCTACCGTAGTCACATTGTTTTTCCGAATGTGATGGACAGTCTTGTGGATCTCAAATGAGTAATTGGTCGGCAATTGCTTGATCGCGTCATTGAGTTGCACGTCGTGCAAAATTTCGTCAGGGATCTGATTACTGAGTGTCGCCCGCCATCCGGAATATGAGGAGTTATTGCCTACAAAACGTTTGCGGGGCCTCGATGCAGATGTGGATTCGGCCATACGAGATGATTACATAATGAAAAAATATCCTGACCTTGTGTCATGGCGAAATCTACAAGATCAAAAGTCAAGCGCGCCTTATCGTGCAAAAAAGCGAGAGACGGGTGTCTATGCAGCCGCTGAAGCAGCTCGTCTGCATAGGTTGAATGCCAAACTCTCGCATATAGTCACCTCGTCGGACACCCGCAATGCATCGGTTGAAGAAGTTGGGATTGGGGTGGATGCCGACATCATAGCAGGTTTGTTCTTTCCCTTCTGGATTCTGGTAATATCATGGCGGACACCTTGTGTTCATGAGAGTTGGTGGCCCAACCTTGCTCCAAGCATTCTGTGGCGCTTCAGTCTTTTCATTCTGAAGCCACAGTTTTGACGTTTTCTTCTAGACGACGGTTCGAAATGGGAAACAGGGCAAATAGGTTGTGTCTATAATATAATGTGCTATTTTTTTGGGTATTCATCTTCATCAGATTCCACGCCCTTTACCACCAATGACACCCCTCGTATACCAACACATGGACCTCGAAATTCGCGGCGCGAAGAATGGCGGAGATCAAAGGGGATGATGTCAAGGCGAGTGCGGAAGGGGACGGTCTGGGACTCGAGGAGTGCGAAAAAGAGGCGCTAAAAAGTCGTGTTATCATCATCCATCATTTGAGTTCCAATCTGGTTGTATCGTCACTCCCCCCAATGGCCGATACGACATTGTCCTTCGTAACTCTAGGGTTGTTTATAATAGACGACTTCTTGTTCATGGATGATGATGGAAACATGACCGGAAAAAGAGTTGCTCCTCAGGAAAGTGACTACCTCTTGTTTGTTACAACATTCGGAGAATCCTTTCACAGATCGGAGGCGGTGGAACATACGCAGCGATTGGTGCTCGTATATGGTTTACCAGGTCTACTAACCCGTTCTTAATGGAGCTAATGGTCATTCGTTCCTATAGGCTCTCGGCAGACAAGTTGGGTATGGTGGTTGACAGGGGACACGATTTCCCTACGAATATCTATTCTGCGCTCATTGGTTACGGCGAGGAGATGTGGCTATTCAGGGATCGAGAGGATGGCTTAACCACGCGTGCACTCAACTCTTACCGGGGTGAGCGTAGAGAGTCAGTACGGATCTCTCACTTTACATTGCCATGCTCAACGCCATTTCGAAGTTTCCAATATTTAACAACAAGAATACGTATAACGCCTCGTGACCTGCATCACACAAGATTGGCGCGGCCTAAGATACTACATTTCATTTGCTCACCGACGCGTGCATCAATCATCATGTCAGAGGTTCGTAGTACCAAAGACTGGAACCCAGTGACCATATATGAGCCAATACCTGTTTGTACCATTGCATCTGCTCTGATCACATTTTCTAACTATAAGAACAGTATAGATGTATTCCCAGTGAACTGCCGGCCCTCATTGATGTCCTCCCAGATATATCAATACTCAGGCAAGTGGAGAGAATGCTTTTTAATACAGGTTAATTAACCAGGACATTTCTACACAGTCCAAATGCTGAAGAAGCCTTGTCATTGTTGTCTCTTCCACTTCCACCATCAAGACAATCCATAGAAAGCTGCAGCTGATGAGTTTGTGAAATACTACATAGGTGGAGGGTCAGGTTGGGTGATCATTAGGAGTGGTGAGATGGGTGCTTATGTTAAAAGTCAGAGGTCAAGTGGAGTATGGATTGATGCATTCTGGACTCCTAATGATGGTAGTAGAGTTCAGGATGTGACAGGTCAGTGCTATACTGTGGCAGTCATTACTGATGATTTACCATGTCTGCAAAAGGAGCAGGAAATAGCTTTCTGGGTGGCTTGGCAGCAGGGCTTATCTTGACTGGAAACCTTGTTGAAGGTAATCTATCTCCAGCCATGGAAGATCATCCATCTGACAAACATACATGCATATATCTAGCAACTCTATATGCTACTGTGTCAGCATCTTTTGTTATTGAACAGGAAGGCTTGCCAGCATTAGCATCTGATGGTCTGTGGAATAATGATTCACCACAGCAACGGTTGAAATTACTGCAAAAACGGATAAACCCTTCAGGGATAGAAAATATCAGTTGTAATTCACAACCTAAAGTATGTTGTTGACTGTAACACCATTGCTGGGCATCAGTATGATATGTACATTCAATTCCATGAGTGGGACAGAAATAACACAAGGTGAGTTCAGTAGGCAGTTGTGCATTTTTGCACAGTCATGTACAGTGTAGATGTTGAGCTGCACACCATGCACTGTAAGTGACAATGGAAATGCTAGTGGAAGTGCTGTGTTGAGCACATAGCTACAGAGAATGGCAAGACTACCTAGATGATGGCCCAAATGATTCTCTCTCTGCCATCATTCACAGACTTGCCATGCCCAGAAAGCCTTTTCTGGTAGCATCCAAGGGTCCTGTCCAGCATCTACACAGTCCATCCACATTGCAATAGCAGGTGACATCATGATTTTTGGATTTTGGATCAGGAGTGATGACTGTGGATTTGTTTGTAATGGGAATACATCTTGGATTTCCCCACAGTGCCCACAGTGAATATGCAGTGACTTGGCAGTGAATTGGTAGAATGTTTGCAGACAGCTGCAGTGCCCATGAATCTGCAGTGAACTGGCAGTGAATTGGTAGAACATCATCGCTCCTTGAACTCATACCACCACCTTCCCAATTAGGATGCCTCCAAAGAAGAAGGATCCTTCCAGATTTCTGCAGGCCATTGCTGGTCCCACAGAGCCCCCCCCTGTGCCTCCTGGTGGTACCCCTCCTCCCTGTCCCATTCCTGGGGCTGGCATTCTTCAATGCACTGCTGAGCATGCACGCAAAGTGTGCGAGGCTCAGGAGGCAAGGGAGCATGAGAAGGATGCAGTCACTGCCCTGCGAGTGAGCGAGACACCTGGACTTGAAGACTCCTACATCAATCACCCCGGTGTTGCCCAAGGCTCCACCCATGCCTTTGACCAAGAGGCTGCTGACCTAGCTGACAAGTACAAAATTTGACTCGAGCTCATGATTGCTGAAGTGTCCTCACTGGCAGAGGAGTACCAGGCCATGCCTCTCACTGCCCACTACAACTATTCCAGGGTTGTCGCCACCCTATTGGATGCCTATCGAGGCATCCCCCTCCCACACACTGTCCAGATGGCTCTTCAGGCCACCCGCACTATGCCCACTCCGGTTACCCCAGCCCCAGCCCCCCCTGTGACTCTGGACCCTGGTTCCATTTCTTCCCTTGTTTGAGGGAACATTCTCAGGACCTCCACACCCACCCCTCGGCTTCTGAGGGTTAGGGAGGCTGCTACCCCCACTCCCATGCCTACTTTGGAGACACCTCTCCCCTCTCTGCCACTCCCAGCCCACCCCTCTTATGTGCAAGTCTCGGCCACACCGTCGCACCCTGCACCCCCCCCTCACAAGACTCCTCACCCTCCTGCCCCTGAGGACCCCCCCCCCCCACACACTTTCTGCATCAACTAGGCCCCTGGGTCCTTCAAATTCGGTCAAATGGGCCCGCTCCTGCACTGTGCAGGGCATGAAATCTAACAAGGTGGTTTTCCGTCCCCCTGGGGATGGGCTGGAACTCCCTTCTGCAGAGGAAGTCCATGTGCTTATCACGCTAGGTGAGCATCAGAAGATACTTGCTGTGCTTTGGACCCTGCAGGGCAATTTAGAGGTCACCCTCTCTCGCCCAGCCTCCCCCAGTGACATAGCCGCTATCAAAGCCTCTGTCAACACCATTTTCCCGTTGGCCCTTACCAGGATTGCCCGCCCCACCACATCCTCCATCAAGTTCATGCACATTCCCACCATGCACCTGGATGGTTCCCTGGTCAACCCAGATTCCCTACTGGCCTCAATCCGCGCCCACCCCAAGTGGGCTGAAGTCGCCTTCCTTCAAGTGCCCCACTTCATTTACCCCAAAGGGGTCAACACCGACTACTCCGCCACAGTATTCTGTGAAGTCTTTGATGATCGGGCCTCCTCCCAAGCCCACAAGCTTCTCTCTACTGATGTCCTCTTTACTGGAGGAGTCCCCCGCCACACCCAGCCCTGGACTGTCAACTGGTCCATTCCTCAATGTGGCATCTGTCTACAATGGGGCCACACGATGCATCACTGCATATCCTGACAGCCTTGGTGCACAGTTTGCGTGCACAATCACCCCACTGCTGCCCACTCTGCCACTGTGGCCAACCACCCTTGGACAGCCACCACCACCTGTCTCAATTGTCATGGCCCACATTTGGCCACTGCCCGCAGCTGCACTTTCTTCACTGCATGCTTCAAACTGCTCGCCCTGGCTGCTCTTGACAAAGCCAGAGGCAACAGAGTTGCAGAGGATCACAATGCCCAATGCAAGCGCCACCTGGAGGCACTCGCCACACATACTTAACCCCCTGCACCTCTTCAGAACATACAGGGCCTCCCCAGGCCCCCCAGTCGACTCTTGGCCACTTCCATGGCCTTATTAATGTTTGTCATGCGACACAATGATTGCATTTCATACCCCATCGTAGGATAGCTGTAGCATGTGCCTCCTTCATATGCCACCCTCGCTCATCAGCCATCATGTACTTATGTAGAATTTCCTGAGCAATCCCTTTTCTATGAAAAAAAAAAAAAAAAAAAAGTGAATTGGTAGAATGTTTGCAGACAGCTGCAGTGCCCACAGTACTGCCCAACAGACTACCACAGACTGTGGCAGTACTGCACAGAACATATACCTTATTGTTGAGCTGCACACCATGTGCTGTGAGCAGCATGGTTGCACTAGTGGAAGTGCCAAGGTGTGCTCATAGCTGCAACCATTGACCAGATACTACCAAAGTGTTAGGAGCTACCCAAACACAACCTCAAGCCTCATCAACAAGGAGAATAGAGTCACGATGAAACCAAACACAACTAGATTGTTGTCCCAGGTAGGGAAACTAACCCTTGGGTGTCCTAACATAGGGGTGGTAATGTCTTGCCTTAAGTAGTATCTCCCCATAGAGGCCCCAGACAAACATGGAAAAATAATGAAAATGATCAGAAAAATAAATAGAGTCTGTGGGATTATAACATATCCCTCCCATTAGGACTTCACATCCTGAGAAGTTGAAGCCACAGGTAACACCTCCATAGCACCAGTGTTCAAAACTCTCTTTGGGGAATCAAGTGTGGGTACAACTGGCTCACTGCACTCAAGGTCTCTTGAGAATGCCCCATCCATATCCTCATCATCAGCATTTGCCTCCTTGCAGTTTCCTTTCCACCACAACCAATTTCTTTCTAACTGTTCCAGGTAGTCATGCTCAAAGCATCCATCCTCCCAGCCAAACAAGTGTTTTGGCACTGTTGTCTGCATGAAATGTTCATAATGGTGATAGATCATGCCCCTATCCTTTCATGGTGCACCTGGGTTCCATTTGTGAAACTTCTTGATCTTGTCCTGCATGTTGGACAAGTTTTCTACAGGTTCCCATGTCGATTCTTCCACTGGGTAGTTTTTCCATTTCATGAGATATTCAAGATGACCACTGCCTTGTCTGCTGACATGACTATCCATGACTTCTTCAACTTTGTATTCATCATCTTGTGATTCCTCAGTCATCTGCACCTCTTTATGGTTTGCAGCTTTTTCTTTCTGATGAGGGAAGATGGGTTCCTTATATGGTTTCAGGAGCATTTTGTTGAAAATGTTGTACACCTTCCAGGACATGGGGATCTTCAGCTTATATCCAATTTGCTGACTTTCTCTAAGACCTCTAAAGGACCAACAAATTTCCCATCCAGCTTTTTGGTAGCACAGATTGTAGGTAAATGTTCCATGCTTAGATACACCTTATCCCCTGGTTGGTACTCTTGAGCAGGCTGCTTGTTCAGGTCCCAATGCTTCTTCATTGTGGATGCAGCTTTTTCCAATGCTGCCTTTGCCTTTTTGTGGATGTCTTCCACTTGTTTAGCTAACTCCTCAACCACTACTACCTTTGGTTGGTGTGTAGGGTTAAGTCCCTTATTTGGATGACATCCATAGTGCATGAAGAAGGGTGAAAGCCCTGTTGCCAAGTGTGTCTGATCATTGTGGCAAAATTGTGCCACTGCCAGACAATCACTCCAATTGTCCTGTTGATGGTTGGTGAACATTGTCAGGAATTCCTTGACTTCCTGATTGACTTGCTCTGTTTGTCCATCTGTCTGAGGGTGATATCCCATTGATTGGTTGGGTTGAATTCCAAGCATTCTGTACAAGTCATCCATAAACTTAGATGTGAACTGAGGTCCTCAATTGCTGATAATCTTTTTGGGTAAGCCATGTTCTCTGAAGATGTTGTCTCTGAATAAGACCACAACTCCTTGCAATGTGATTGATGATGTTGTTGGCAAGAAATAGGATTTCTTGGTGAAACAATCCACTACCACCATGATCATGTCATTGCCTTTTGACTCTGGCAATAGTCCCATTAGGTTGACAGAGACAACTTCCCATGGTGTGTCTGGTACTTCATTTGGAACAAGTGGCACTGCTCTAGCCTGGTGATCTGGTTTGGTGCATTGACATGTCTTGCATCCTGGAATGTACAGTTCAATGTCCTTTTTCATGTTGGGCCACCAGAAGTCTCACGTGATCAATTCCAATGTCTTGGCTACTCCCAGGTGTCCCCAAGAATGGTGAATCTCAATGTTCTCCCTTAGTTCCATGATTGTGGGTACATATACTTGTCCTTTCCATGTGACCACTCCATCTTTGCATTGGAACTCTGGATTTCCTTTGGCCAATCCTTTTTGTACCTGCATGTCCTGGTGTCATGTTGCTGCCTTTGAGATATCCTTGATGATATCCTCAATAGCTCTGTCATCATCATAGACTCATACAAATAATTTGTCTTTCAGCAAGATGACCCCTTCATTATCATTGGTTCCAAATTCATGTCCCACTCTCCTAGAGAGGATGTCTGCTTTTGAATTAGACTTTCCTGACCAATGTTTGATCACAAAATTGTAGTCCTGGAGGTCCATAACCCATTGTGCTTGTTGTCGGTTCAGATTTTGTGCCTTCTGAAAATATGTTAGGTTCTAGTAATCTGTTAATACTTCCACCATTTGTTTAGCCCCTTTGAGATAATGTGACTATTCATAAAATGCATGCATGACTGCTAGCATTTCTTTGTCATATATCTCATAGTTCTGTTTGGTGTTGTTGAGTGACCTTGAAATGAATGCCACTGGTTTCCATATTTCATCCTTTCCTTGTTGTGACAGGATTCCACCAATTGTCAAATCTGATGCATTGACCTTGATTCAAAATTGGCCATTGTCATCAGGGATTTTGAGGATAACCTCCCTCCCCACAAGGTCTTTCAGTCCCTGAAAAGCCTCAGATTGCATCTACATCCAATTCCATTCCTCCTTTCCTGTTAACTTGGTCAGAGGTTTGGCAATCTTTGCAAACCCTTCCACAAAGCACTGGTAAAAATTGATAAATCCTAGGAATTGCTGCAATTCCTGCTTGTTCTGGGGTTCTGGCCACTCCATTATTGCTTTGATTTTACTGGGTTCCTGTCAGAGTCCGATCTGCTAAGAGGGGGCGGGAATAGGTCGTGGGTAGGAGTGCCCAGCCTGTGGACCAGCGACAGGAAAACTGAGGTAGCGAGGGCATCGAAGGGGTCTGGAGTTGGGGTACAGGAGGGCTTGGCTTCAACTGATGGGTTGCGCCTGCCAAGTGCACTATGCCCAATTTCGGGGGGTGTGCGAGTGCCAACCGGTAGCATCGGTGCCGAGGGCGTGGCTGTGCGACGGGAGACACGCAACTCCACAGTAACGAAGTGCAATGGTACACGAAGTGTGTCGTCGACGTACAGAATGGTGAGCTCGCAGAAGAGGTAGCGGATCGAGAGAGTTAGGTCGGAATCCATGAAGGGCAGAGTAGGACAGAACTAGTCGATTATCAGACTGGAGAAGTACAGTGCTTTGTAGCTACTTATATACTTATCTAGGGGTCTGATACATATGGAGGTAATACTGGAAACGGGGCAGAGAGCGGTGTGGTATCGAGGTACCATGATGTCGGTCATATTGGTAATGGGGTAGTAACGCCGTGTATCGAGTGTCGGATCTATCGGTTGTGATATAAGTTGTGTGGTTACATGCGGGCGTGATGGAGTGGAGGTGAGATAGCCTTTGTTGAGAAGAGATGGAGGGCTACTCGGGTTGTCAACGTTCTAGTCGGGTGATCACATAATGCTGTGCCGGATGTCGGTAGCGGTTTCTTGGGAATGGGTCTTGAGGGCTTGAGCGAGTGTCGTATCCGATAGTCGGTACTGTGGTCGGTAACTGCGCGTGATGTGGTCGTGACAGTATTCCCCCTTTAAGGCCGAGCCCACGAGGCCATGAGAACGAACCTTAATGGGGTGACGCGTGCCACTGAAAATTCTTCAACCTTCGCCCCAACCATGTCCGTCACCGAAGATTCCGCTGCCGATCTCTTGGCGCGATTGGAGGTCGAGGAAGCCGCCCAGGAGGAAGAGGAACAACGGGAGCATGAAGAGCAGGAGCGGAGGCAAGCGGAGCAAAGGCGCGAACGAGAGGCGAAGAAGATCGCGTTGAGGGAGAGGTTGGCACAGGAGGCCACTGAAAAGAAAAGGAGAGAGGAGGAGGAACGGCTGCATGCAGAGGAGGAGGAATGAAAGAGGGAGGAAGAGCGAAGATGGCTCGAGCGCGAGGAGGCGGCGGCACAGCAACGACGCGAGGAGGAGACACGTACCCAACAAGGGAGGCCGAAGCCGCGTCCAAAGAGTCGGGTGCCGCGAGAGGAGCGTGGGCCCTCTCCAGTGGACGTACCAAGCGTCCTGGTGCAGGTGGAAGCCGCGGAGGCCGAACAGCCCGTGCGGGATCGGGAGGCATTGGAGGAGTTGGCGAGGACCAATGAGCAGGAGACGGCGCAGGTGAGGAACAATGCGAAGCGGGCACGGGCCCGTAGCATGAATGCGGAGGCAGGCCCGTCGAAACAGGTCAAGTCGACAACGCCTGGGGAGCGGGGCTGTTGCGACAGGTGAGTCCCGGTGAGTCGGTACCGCTTCGGGAGCTGACTTGCTCTAGGTGCGTGAAGGCCGGGAGGGAGTGTCTCCCATCAATGGGGCCCGGGAAAGGGGCCTCTTGCAAATGGTGCCGCGTGCATAAGCAAAAGTGCACTGTGAAGGGTCAAGCGGTTTCGGGGCGCGAGCCGAGGAAGCGCGTGAAGAGCGCAAAGGCGATCGCATTGAGCGAGTCAGAGGAGGAGGACGGAGACAAGTCAGAAGAGGAAGATGGGGAGACCGTGGTGCTCCTCCGGGAGATTGCGCAGTACTCGAAACGGCAGTTCGAGGAAGCGCAGAAGATCAAGGACGAGCTGCGGGCACAGCGGCGTGTTCAGCTGCGAACGGAGGAGGCCATGAACCGACTTGGGGATTGGCTCGGGGCGCTGTATTGGCAACAGGCCGAGTACCGCCAGGCTCTGCATGACCTGGTGGAGTCTGAGGGGGCTCGTGCTGGGAACCGGTCGGAGGAACAGTCGGGGGCTCGGGAGGTGGCGTTGGGACTCGAGGGCACACCGCCTGCAGATTCGGAGGTACCGATGCCGGTGTCGGGAGACGATGTTCGCATGGGAGTGCCAGATGGGGAGACTCGAGTGTCCGAGGAGGAGTCCAAAGCCAAAGGGGAGGTAGAGTGGAAAGGAGTCGAGGTGGGCCCCAATGCCGCTTCGGCTCCCTAACGTATATATAATTTTGTTCTTGTTTTCTTGTGTACATACCATAGTTTTCTTGATGTCGTGACTTGTAAATGAGTGAATGATTGTCAGAGTTGAGTTAATGGGCCGGGTTTCATCGGGTGTTGGAGGTGAAAGTTGGCAATAGCTTCTTGCGCGTTGCTAAGTTCGGAAGCCAATACCCAAGACGTCTCTTCATCAGTCCCTTCATAGCCCGCCCAACGTACCAAGTATAGGAGCTTGCATGATTGGCGTCGGTTGTCAATCTTAGCATCTAAGATTTCGGCAATCTCATACTCAAGCTCGCCGTCAATGGTGATTGGGGGCGGGGGTGGTTGGTGCCAATTCAGGATTGTGTTCGGCTTATGAGGTTCTAACTGGGAAATGTGAAAGACTGGGTGGATGCTTCGGAGGTGCGGTGGTAAGCGCAGAGTATATGCCTGTCAACTAGGGTGTGCGATGACTTCAAAAGGGCCTAGGTACTTCTCCACGAGTTTCCTGGAAGGGCACGTGGTCCGAATATGGTCCGATTTGACGAAGACTTGGTCTCCGATACTAATCGGCAGTGGCAGAGTGTGGTGCTTATCAGCAGGTCCCTGGTAGCATTGCTGAGCAATGGCTATTTGCTCGTGAAGAGTGGTGTGAAGTTCATCGAGGTCGACTACAAAGTCGTGTGCGCGTTGCGAGGCTAAGTCCCGTTCGGGGTGTATACTGAGGTTTGGGTTATAGCCTTTGTTTGTGAAGAATGGAGATACTCCTGTAGTAGCATTTGGCGCGTTGTTGTATGCGAACTCAGCAAGCGGGAGTAGGTCGGACTAGTTGTCTTGCTGGTAGGTACAGTAGATGCGCAGGTACTGTTCCAACGTTTGATTTACCCATTCAGTTTGTCCGTCGCCTTCGGGGTGATACCCTGAGGTGTGGTGAAGGCGCATGTCTAAGGCAGTACCGAGTGAGTGGAAGAAGCAGGAGACGAACTCGGAACCCCGATCGGAAGTGACGTGTTCCGGAACGCCATGCTTCGAGAATACGTGCATCACGAACAACTTGGCTAGCTCTGCCGAAGTAATGGTGTCTGTCATTGGAATGAATATGCTTTGTTTCGAGAGGCGGTCGACGACAACGAGGATGGAGGTGAATCTGGCAGAGGGGGGTAGTTGTTCGATGAAGTCCATGGAGATGGAGTTCCACGGCTTTTCCAGTATCGGGAGTTGCTGCAAGCAGCCATAGGGTTTGTGTCATTGGGACTTGGAGTGCATGCAAGTGGTGCACGACTTGCAATAATCCTGTACAAACGTTCGCATGTTGGGCCAGAAGTACTTTTGTCAGATGAGTAGGAGTGTCTTATTTTGACCGAGGTGCCCTGATAATATGTGGTCGTGATGGTATTGCAGAATGCATAAACGAAGGTTGGTATGTTCTGGGACATATATGTGGTTGTCACGGCGAAGGAGTTGATCGGAGGCAAGGGTCCAGCGTGGGTCGGAAGGTGTCAGCAATTGGTTGGCGGATATCGGGTCCGTCGGTAGCGCGTTCCGAATATCCTTGTGGAGCTGATCGATGTCCAATATCACTGTGCTGCGTATAACGGGTTGAGCGAGAGCCGAGGCTCGGAGTGAGGTGCAGAGCTGGTTGTTGGTGAACATAGGTCGGTAATTGTGCAGGTTGACTGCCGCATAGTCATTATTCCCCCCTTTAGGGTAGATGTCCCATCGTCTAGTTAGAGCATCAGGCTTAGTTCCGAGGTGGCCGGGACGAAAGCAGATGACCAGATTGAATTGGTTAAGGTATTCCGACCACCGGACCTGTTGGCGAGTTAGGAGTTTCATCGTGGAGAAGTACTCCAGGTTTTTGTGGTCGGTAAAAACTTCAATCAGGTCACCCGAACCTTCGAGGTATTGGCGCCATTGCTGGAAAGCCGAGAAGATAGCCAGAAGCTCCTTGTCATGGGTGTCGTAGTTGAGTTCGGGAGGCGTAAAGGAGCGGGAGTAAAATGCGAGCGGGTGTAGTTCACCATCAGTAGCGTAAACCGAGAGGATTGCACCGAGAGCGTAATCCGAGGCATCGGTTTCCACTATGAGCTTAGCGTCAGGAGTCCAATGAGCAAGGATAGGGGTGGACGTGAAAGCCTGCTTGAGCTGATCGAAAGCGGCGCGGCAATTGCTGTCAAAGTTCCAAGGTGTGTCCTTGCGTGTGAGCCGTGTTAGGGGAATCGTGATGGCGGAATAGTTTTGGATAAAACGCCGGTAAAAGTTCGCGAACCCGAGGAAAGACTGTATGTCTTTGACCTTCCGGGGTTCGGGCCAGGAGAGGATAGTGTCGACTTTATCTTTTGCCATAGAGAGACCTGCCGGGGAAAGTATGTAGCCGAGATATTCGACCGTGTCCTTGGAAAACTCGCATTTCTCGGCATTGGCATATAGGCCGTTCTTCCTTAGTCTATTGAGGACTTCCCGAACCTGGTCTCGGTGATTGTCTGCCGAGGTGGAGTAGATCAAGATATCGTCTAGATAGACGACAACGCAGACGTCAAGCAGGTCAGAGAATACGTCGTTCATAAAACGTTGGAAAACGGCGGGAGCGTTAGTAAGGCCAAAATGTTACGATCTCACGGACTTAGTTTCTTTTTCTCTTCTTTTTCCATATTTTTACTTATTTGTCTGGGGCCTCTACGGGGAGACACTACTTAAGGCAGGACGTTACCACCCCTATGTTAGGACGCCCAAGGGTTAGTCAGCGAGCGGCTGCAAGAGCCTTGGGGTTAGGGTCAACCGACAGTATGGCCAGGGGCTAGATCGGTCTGGACAGGGGACCGGGGTAACATGAGGCATGGAGCGGTCTGGGTCTGTTGCTGCGCACCACAGCCTTAGGGCTTAGGGTTTGCTGCGCACAGACCAGGGACGGGGTATATAAGTAGTAGCTCTTGTAGTAGCGAGTCCCTAAGACTCTGGATAGTTTCCCTACCCGGGACAACAATCTTAGTGTTTGGTTTCGTCTCTCTTCTCTCTTCTCCTCGTTGACGAGGCTTGAGGTTGTGTTTGGGTAGCTCCTAACATAATCCAGAGTCTTTACAACCTTGCCCTTCGTCGTTCGCCACAGCGCCAAGTACGTCTTACTCGTTGCAGCTCACGGCGGCGGAGCGAGTTTCGCTTTTCAACATCGACATTTGTCTGACTCTGTGCACGTAACAACACGTGGCCACAGACAGCCTCGAGGAGCTAGGTGACTATGAATTCGATAACAGATAGTCTCAGTAATCGTAATTACTGACTACGGGGTAATTCATCCCCACTGGCAACAAAAAGGTCTTTGGACGAGAACAGATTGATCGCGGTTGAAAGTGCGAGCAGGCACTGGCCGGATAGCTGTACCAGAGATCTCGGAAAAGCTCAAGGAACGAGCGAAAGCACTGGTTCGTTACGTGTGTATCAAGGGGCCGAAAGTCCCGTTTCAGATCACTTCGATCTGTAGGGTGAAATCCCAGGTACATTAGTTTCGAATTGGCATTTGGTGGAACTAAATCGAACATTCGAGTTGGGGTGCATTATTGACCCAATCAAACAAACCTCGTGCGACGGAAAGCACGAGCAGACGAGTGAAAAGGCAACAAACCTGTGCAACTGCGCAGGGAACTAGGCGACTGCCGAACGAACGGACCGATTGCCGTTGGAGATAGAACGGAACCGGTTGAAGACCAACTCACACACCATCACACAACAATTGCCATGCAGTGCGAATTTATCTACATTTTACCACACGCCCACGCGACACGGGAGGAGATCGGATCGATCTTCAACGCGGAGTGGGCAGCCGACATTACCACTATCACATGCACACCGACGATCACCGGCGATGGTTACATTAAAAAGTTTGACAACCATGTCAGACTTTGGAGGCGCCACTGCCGGCGCGAGGAACGGCAGCAACACAGAGAAGTCCAGCAGCTCTTAGACGATATGGAGCGCCGGCAAATCCAGGAACAAGAGGCAGCATGGGCCGAACTCTTAGAACTACGACACATGCGCCGAGCAGCAACTCGGGCGCAGCGGGCGCTGAATCGCGCAGAAAAGGATTGGAAGGTCCTGGAAAACCTTCTGGAGGTTGTCTACAAGGGCAACAAAAACGATCGGATGTACCAAGCACTAGTGGCATCCAAATACAATCAATGGCTCATGTGGTGCTACAAGACCAAGGACGCCATTCGACAATACGAAAACTACCGCGAAGATAAGCGGTTGGACAGCCACGTTACGGCTATTACGGAACTATATGCCAACGAGGGCATGATCATAGAACCGGTGATGAGCTTTGGCTCAGCATTGGATGGAGATAGCATAGCCACTGCTTAGTCAGCTGGTGGATAGTTACATTGTCACAAGTAGTCACTATAGGAATGAATACCCTACTCCTCCCCCGATAATTCCCTTCGTTTTGGCCTTCCTGGTTGTCTTTTGTCTCGGTTGGACTTTCGTACTACGTCGCAGGCATCCAGCTATCGTCACAGCGTCACAGCGTCACACAGCGCCCGCCGAACGCATTGCCGCGCCCACTGGAGGTGTCGGGAATTCTCCAGGACCTGCCCCAGCTTGCTGCTCATTTGGCCTGTGCTCCTGCAGTGCCGGAGTAGACATATCATAATGGTGACCACTGCAGGGGCTTCAAAATAGGAAAATTACACTGACACCCTTGCTTGACGAGCCCATCCTAGCCTCGTTTGGATTCGTTTTCAATATCTGCGCCCATCCGATGTTCGACACACCTTTATGATGACTTCTACGACTTGTCCTGTGATGAACACCTGCTTTAAACTGCGATGCGCCCACTTTCCGACGTCTGTGCCCCCCCCAATTGTGTTCGTTTCGCTGGCGCTGCTGTTCTGATGCCTATCTGTGCCCCTCCGACGTTCGCCGCACCTATTTTATGACTTTTGCGACAAGTCTTGCGACGAACGCCCACTATACACTGTGACGCGCCCAGTTTCCGATGCCGGTGCCCTCCAATCACATTCGTTTCACCGACGCTGCTGTTTCCGATGCCAACAGCCCATGACCAGTCTTGTGACGAGCACCCACCATACACCATGAAGCACCCACTTTCCAACAGCTATGCCCCCCGATCACATTCGTTTCGCAGACGCTGCCATTTCCAACACCCACAATCACCAAATCCACCTTCGTTTATGACCCCTACGACCTACCTCTGAGTATTCTGCTATCGACTACAGGCCAACTGTGACTTGTTCAGTACACCTGCACCCACATCTCGACACCACGGCCCTTCGTTTGCCTGTCCCACCTTTTCAACATCATGCAGCCATCGATGCTGCTTCGTTTATGACCGCTGCCACCAGTTTGCACACAGCTGCCCCTCGTAAAGTCTGCGCAACCGTTTTTTCCACGTTTTTCCACCGGTGCCCACTTTTCGACATCTCAGCGCTTATCCGCCACCGTGGCCAGATAACCGCCCTTCGTCAAGTCTGCACATGTACATCAGAATTATCGATGTTTCTTCGCGCCCAGTTTACGACATCTCAGCAGCTGTCTGCCCAAGTTCAGTTGTCACCAAACTTCACCAATCTGTGGTATTTGGCATGTTGTTGACCAAGGATGGTCAAATCTTTAAGTTGAATGGGGATGATGAGCTTTGGCTCAGCATTGGATGGAGATAGCATAGCCACTGCTTAGTCAGCTGGTGGATAGTTACATTGTCACAAGTAGTCACTATAGGAATGAATACCCTACTCCTCCCCCGATAATTCCCTTCGTTTTGGCCTTCCTGGTTGTCTTTTGTCTCGGTTGGACTTTCGTACTATGTCACAGGCATCCAGCTATCGTCACAGCATCACAGCGTCACACAGCGCCCGCCGAACGCATTGCCGCGCCCACTGGAGGTGTCGGGAATTCTCCAGGACCTGCCCCAGCTTGCTGCTCATTTGGCCTGTGCTCCTGCAGTGCCGGAGTAGACATATCACCGGCAGATTGGAATGCGCTGATGCATGCGCAGAATGGCAATGGGAGCCATAAGGAACAAACCCAAATTGAAAAAGCGTTTACCTGGGTTCAAGTCCCACACCCGACGATGGCCGGATATTGTTATCTCCGATTGATCAAACCGGAGTTATGGTCTAAATACACTTGGCCCGCATACCCGACAGTCCAGGACCTCTGGGACTTTGACGAACGGTTGCGTGATAATAATGCTCGAGTAAATCTCAGATCGCCTCAGGATGGTACACGTGTTTGGCATGTTGAGAACAAAGGGCACGTCCGCGGATGGAAGCAGATCCGCCTCATGATGAGAAAAGGTTACGGACATCACCGAGTCGGTGCTAGGATCTTCCGAGCTACGGCAGATATGATCGCACATATCACACAGGCACTCATAGGATACCAAACCTTCCAGGAGGAAACGCACCAGCCAATGGGAGATACGGAAGGAACTCCAACTCAACGAGCACATCGAGAAGACCAGATCTATCGACAAGGACAACGTTGAGTGGAAGCCTCCACTGCAATTGCGCAGTCCATCTCTGATGTAATCAACGAGTACCGCCGAGCCAATCCAATAGTCCAAGCTCCCACAACAAAGCTGGAACTCCCAGATCATTATGAAGGGGATCCGCGGATGGTTGATGCATGGGTCCGTCAGATGGAAACCTACTTCACACTGTCACGGGAAACAACTTTGGACCGAAAGATCTCGATCTGCCTGTACCGTATTCGAAAAGGGAAAGACAACCGAGCTGGAGACTGGGCCGGTGTGAAACTTCGAGCTGTCCAGGATGCTCAACGAGAATATGAGGAGAAGCAAACTGAGGAAGCGTGGTCCAGAGATATTTCGTGGAAGGACTTGAACGAGGGTCGACTCGACGAGGACATGAACTGGCTCAGAGAACCCCTGATCAAAAAATTCCCCTTTAAAACATGGCAGGACTTTAAGGATCAAATGCACGAATTTTTCATGTCCACGGAGACCAAGCAGAAGGCGATTGATTCCCTTATCGCGCTAAAACAAGGGAATTCGCCGATCGAGGATTATTGCATTCGGTTCAATGCCTTGTCACCTTTGGTCGAATGGAATGATGCAGCCTTAACAGCTCAGTTCTTGGCTCACATCAATCCGGCACTCGGACGAGACCTAATCAGGCATGGAAACCTTGAGGATGATGCATCTCTGACAAAGATCCAAGAGCGCGCAATACAATTAGCATGCGCATATCGTCAGGCACAAGAAGCCTACGGATCGGAACGTCGAACGGATAACTACAAGGAAAAAGTGCCAAAAGATACTAAGCCAACGCAGTATCAGTTCAGCGCACCACCAGCGGCTTCAACCTCAACCCGAGACCCCAATGCTATGGACGTCGACAAGTCCAAGAAACCATACGGCAGTTGTTATAACTGCGGGAAACCGGGACACTTCTCACGACAGTGTCCGGAGCCATGAAAGCCTTCAAGGAAAAACAAAGGGAGACAGATCCGAGAAGTTCGAATGGAGGACATTACGGAGGCCGAGTGGAAAGAATACGGCAAGGAGAAGGGTTTTGGCGAAAGCCAGTAGACGAGCGCTCAGCTCTACTGGCTTGTAACAGTATCAAGGACAATGGACTTGTACATAGTGATTCTGGAATCAAAGTACCTGAACTATTATATGAATGCTCGAACCAAGTTCATCGTCTAAGAAATGTTACTATGAGTGCAACAAAACCGAAACTCAGAACCTGGACCCCAGAGTGGGTAGTGCGAAGGATATGGCAGCAAGACGAAAAAACTGCCTTGGAATGTTTGCACTTCTGGGCACACAATGCACGGGAACGGGAAATCACATCAGATCTCCTAAAAGAACTAAATGCGATGACCGAACAAGAGGCGCTATGGAATTTAATGCACTTACGACAAACAATGGTCAAAACATTTGGGCGTAACGAGATGGATGTGAAAGGGATTATCACATCTATGGACACCGGAGCTACCATCAATGTAGCGGCACTAGTGGATAGTGGATGCACACAGTCTTGTGTGAACGACGAGTTTGTGGAAAAGCACAAACTTAACAAACGAAAACTAGTAAGACCGGTACCGGTGTATAATGCGGATGGGTCACGAAATTCAATGGGGAACCTTGAATACATGACACAATTTAAGTTACGAATTGGGGATCATGAAGAAATCATTGAATGTGGGGTGGCGCGTTTAGGAAAAACAAACCTGTTTTTGGGACATGATTGGCTACAACATCATAACCCATCGATTGACTGGAAAAGGAAAGAACTAAAGTTCAATCGATGCCCAGGAATGTGTTGGACGCAATCCGACGTTGCAGAACCCGAGGATGAGGTAGATAGTATGGAGCCTCTGGAAGAGGGGGATAAACTACTGGCGGTTCACATTGGAGAACCAGAATTCAAGCTACGATCAGTAGCAACGGACATTGCGGCCAAAGAAAATGAAAAGGCCACAAAAAGAACACTGGAGGAGATAGTGCCGGAGCACTATCTGGGACATAAGAAGGTCTTCACCAAAGAAACCTTTGATGAACTACCACCGAGACACCCATGGGATCACGCGATCAAATTGATCCCCGGATCGAACCCGGTAGATTGCAAAATTTACCCACTAAATCGGAACGAACAGGAACAGCTGGATGAGTTCCTGAAAGAGAACCTGGATACGGGACGTATCCAACCCAGCAAGTCACCAATGGCCTCACCATTCTTCTTTGTCAAAAAGAAGGATGGGAAATTAAGACCAGTTCAGGATTACCGACGGCTGAACGAAATGACAATAAAGAACCGGTATCCACTACCCCTTATTGGGGAATTGGTGGATCAATTGTCACAAGCCAAAGTATTTTCCAAGATGGACATCCGCTGGGGATATAACAATGTCCGGATCAAGGAAGGGGATGAGTGGAAAGCAGCGTTCAGGACCAACCGAGGACTGTTCGAACCATTGGTCATGTTCTTTGGACTTACCAATTCGCCGGCAACATTCCAAACCATGATGAATGACATATTCAGAGTGGAAATTGCTGAAGGATGGGTGGTCATCTACATGGATGACATTTTGGTATTTTCAAAAACAATGGAGGAGCATAAGGGGCATGTCAATCGTATTCTAGCAAAGCTGGAAACTCACAAACTGTCCCTTAAACCTGAAAAATGCTGGTTTGATAAGGAAGAAATTGATTTTCTAGGACTTGTCATCAGTCACGATTCCATTAGTATGGAGCCAGGGAAAATCAAGGCGATCACGGAGTGGCCAGAACCCACAAATAAGCGCGAACTACAGCAGTTCTTAGGGTTTATCAATTTTTACCGACGTTTTGTGGAAGGATTTGCCAAAATCGCAAAACCCTTGACCAAATTAACAGGCAAGGAGGAGTGGAATTGGACCCAGATGCAATCCGAGGCTTTCCAGGGACTGAAAGACCTTGTGGGGAGGGAGGTTGTCCTCAAAATTCCAGATGACGATGGCCAATTTCGAATCGAAGTGGATGCATCAGATTTCGCGATTGGCGGAATCTTGTCACAGCAAGGAAAGGACGAAGTTTGGAAGCCGGTAGCATTCATTTCCAGGTCGCTCAACGATGCAGAATGAAACTATGAGATATATGACAAAGAGATGCTAGCAGTTATGCACGCATTTTATGAATGGTCACACTATCTCAAAGGGGCAAAACAGACCGTGGAGGTGTTAACAGACCACCAAAACTTAACATACTTCCGAAAAGCACAAAACCTAAATCGACGACAGGCACGATGGGTGACAGACCTGCAGGACTACAACTTCATCATCAAACACCGGTCAGGAAAGTCTAATTCAAAAGCAGATATCCTCTCTAGGAGAGCGGGACATGAATGAGGGACCAATGACAATGAAGGAGTAATCTTGCTCAAAGATGAACTGTTTGTCCGGGTCTACGACGACAATAGGGCCATTGAGGATATCATTAAGGATATCTCCAAAGTCGCAACACGACACCAGGACACGCAGGTTCAAAAGGGGTTGGCAGAAGGAAATCCGGAGTTCCAGCGAAAGAACGGACTTATCACGTGGAAAGGACGCGTATACGTACCAGCGATCACGGAGCTCAGAGAAAGTGTCATCGAGATTCACCACTCCTGGGGACACCCAGGGGTAGCCAAAACACTTGAGCTGATCACACGAGATTTCTGGTGGCCGAACATGAAAAAGGACATCGAGCTATACATCCCAGGATGCGAAACTTGCCAGCGCGCCAAGCCAGACAGACAGGCTAGAGCAGCGCCACTCATTCCAAATGAAGTACCGGAAGCACCATGGGAAGTTGTCTCAGTTGATCTGATGGGACCATTGCCGGAGTCTAAGGGAAATGACATGATTATGGTGGTAGTAGACCGATTCACAAAGAAGTCTTACTTTCTGCCTACAACATCATCAATAACGTCACAAGGAGTCGCAGTTCTATTCAGAGACAATATCTTCAGAGAGCATGGCTTACCAAAGAAGGTGATCAGCGATCGGGGACCTCAGTTCGCGTCAAAATTCATGGATGACCTATATGGAATGCTTGGGATTCAGCCAAATAGATCAATGGCATATCACCCTCAGATGGATGGACAGACGGAACGTGTCAACCAGGAAGTTAGGGAATTTCTGACCATATTTGTCAACCACAGACAGGACAATTGGAGTGACTGGCTGGCCGTAGCACAATTTTGCCACAACGATCGGACACACTCAGCGACAGGGTTTTCACCCTTCTTCATGAATTACGGACGTCATCCCAACAAAGGACTCAACCCCACACACCAGCCAAAGGTGGTGGCAGTTGAGGAGTTGGCCAAACAAGTTGAGGATGTCCACGAGAAGGCAAAAGCAGCATTAGAGAAAGCTGCGGCCACAATGAAGAAGCGATGGGACATGAACAAACAGCCCGCCCGGGAATACCAACCGGGTGACAAGGTGTATCTAAGTACAGAACACTTACCCACTATTCGTGCCACCAAAAAGCTGGATGGGAAGTTCGTCAGTCCTCTGGAGGTCTTGGAAAAAGTCGGAGAATCAGCATACAAGCTGAAGATCCCTATGTCCTGGAAGGTGTATAACGTCTTCAACGAAGTACTCCTTAAACCATATAAGGAACCTGTCTTTCCTCGTCAAAAGGAAAAAGCTGCTAACCGTAAGGAAGCACAAATGACGGAGGAATCTCAGGACGACGAGTACGAAGTTGAAGAGGTTATGGATAGTCATGTCAGTGGACGAGGCAGCGGTCGCCTCGAGTACCTGGTGAAATGGAAAAATTACCCAGTAGAGGAATCCACATGGGAACCAGTGGAGAACTTATCCAATGCACAGGATGAGATTAAAAAATTCCACAAACGGAATCCCGGGGCACCTCGAAAGGCTAGGGGCATGATCTACCACCCTTACGAGAACTTCACACAGGTGGCAGCGCCGAAACGCCTGTTTGGTTGGGAAGATGGTCGCTTTGAGCGAGATTACCTGGAACGGTTGGAGCGAAATTGGTCACGGTGGAAAGGAAACCGCAAGGAGGCTAACGCTGAAGATGATGACACGGATGGGGCGTTCTCAAGAGATCTTGAGCGCAGTGGGCCGGTTGTACCCACGCTTGATTCCCCAAAGAAAGTTTTGAACACAGGCATAAAGGAAGTCTTTCCCATAGCGTCGACTTCTCGGGACGCGAAGTCTTAATGGGAGGGATATGTTACGATCTCACGGACTTAGTTTCTTTTTCTCTTCTTTTTCCATATTTTTACTTATTTGTCTGGGGCCTCTACGGGGAGACACTACTTAAGGCAGGACGTTACCACCCCTATGTTAGGACGCCCAAGGGTTAGTCAGTGAGCGGCTGCAAGAGCCTTGGGGTTAAGGTCAACCGACAGTATGGCCAGGGGCTAGATCGGTCTGGACAGGGGACCGGGGTAACATGAGGCATGGAGCGGTCTGGGTCTGTTGCTGCGCACCACAGCCTTAGGGCTTAGGGTTTGCTGCGCACAGACCAGGGACGGGGTATATAAGTAGTAGCTCTTGTAGTAGCGAGTCCCTAAGACTCTGGATAGTTTCCCTACCCGGGACAACAATCTTAGTGTTTGGTTTCGTCTCTCTTCTCTCTTCTCCTCGTTGACGAGGCTTGAGGTTGTGTTTGGGTAGCTCCTAACACAAAAGGCATAACGCACCACTCGAAAGAGCCGTAGCGGGTGCGGAAAGTGGTTTTCCATTCATTGCCATCGGCAATGCAGACCAGGTGATAGGCATGGCGCAGGTCAATCTTGGTGTAGATGCGCGCCTTTCCAGGGCTGTCGAGCAAGTCGGAAATGAGCGGCAATGGGTACCGATCCTTTTTTGATATCCTGTTGAGGCCGCGATAATTGATGCAGAGGCAGAGGGAGCCATCCTTCTTCTTGACGAAGAGTACAGGAGCTCCATGAGGAGAAGAAGATACCCTTATGAAACCGAGGGAGAGGTGTTCATCAATGAATTCACGTAGTGTGCGTAACTCCGAGGGAGAGAGTGAATAAACTCAACCAGGAGGAGGTTTCGCACTGGGTTCCAACTCGATATTGAGGTCATAGGGTCTATGGGGTGCGAGAGTTTGAGCCTTGGTTTTGCTGAAAATGTCGGCATAATCTCGGTAGTCATCGGGAATGTTAGGGAGGTCTGGGGTTGTTTCCGTTGAAGCTGCTTGGCCACGGATAGCGTTGAGCGAGAGCGAAAACTGTTGTGAACCAGACAATTTACATGCGCGGGTAAAAGCTGCAGCGCTGATGATGGACACGGATGGGGGAGAAGGGTCAGGCGGTACCGAGGTCAGGGGTTGAGTAAGCAAAGGTGGCTTTGAGAGCCTATCTTCATTGGTTACAGGAGTCGGTGTCAGTAACCGAGCATCCTGGTCAGGGGAGGATCCTTGGGATGCAGGCATTCTAGTGTGATCGATGGTCTGGAAAGATATGAGGCTCCTGTGCCAGTCAATCAATGGATTGTGTCGGCGGAGCCATCGGTGGCCTAGTACCATCGGGCAGTTCGAATCCAGTGGGGTTACTAGAAATTCTTGGAAAAACGTTTCGCCAGTTGGGAAGGTAATCGTGACATCAACGGCTGTAGTGATTACCGAATTTTCAGAACCGTCGAGTAGGTGCAAACGCAAAGCAGAGATGGGCTTTATTGTCAAGTTATGGTTTGATACAAAAACGGGGTCTATAAAGCAATGGGAAGAGCCACTGTCTATCAGTGCGAGGGCGGATGGAGTACTAGGAATAGTAGATAATTTCAGTTTTACATATAAGGAGTCAGGGTCCGAAAACACAGCACAAAGATGCGCGAACCATGAAGCACAGCTAGGGGTAGAGCGACTCCCAGCCTGTGCGCTGTTCTGAGAGTCGCCGTCTAATTTTTTGAGTCTTGCGAGTTGGAAGTGGGCACAGGAGTAGGGGAAGCCTCAGTTGCCGAAAGATTGGCTGCCTTGCCGCGAGCGGAAGTGGCTTTCCTACAATCCTTTGCCAAATGTCCACCAGTACCACAGTAGAGGCAGAGGTTGTTCTCCATGCGGCGCTTGCATTCATCGGTCTTGAGTTTGCTGTCTTTGCTGAGCTTTGCCGATATATCGGGTTTCGGCTTAGGCATGTTGGAAGACGGGTTGTTTCGGATGTTGGGTGACAATGTACCTGGTTTGTCGGGTGGCGGGTTGTTGGGTTTGTTGAAGGGTTTGTATGGTTTAGTATCCTTCAAGGGTGTGGACTTGTCCTTCTTGTCGTGAGTAGTAACGCCTTTGTTGTCGCGTGCAATCTCGTCCCTAGTCATCCAGTGGATTTGATCGCATTGCTGAGCTTTGAGGCGCATCTTATTCAGTGTGGTAGGTTTGCCACCTTTAAGTAATTCGGTACGCAACCGAAGTGGCAACCCATCATAGAACCGAACCCGAAGTGCCGGTTCATTCCACGACGTTCAGGCAGCCAGTTTATTGAATTCTACAATGTAGCGGGTTATGTGGTGGCTGTCCTTCATACGTAAACTGATAAGAGCCGACTCGGCATCGCCATGGAAATCGAAAGGTCCGAAGTGTTCATTAAGTTCGGTAGTGAATTTGTCCCAATCCCATACCCATTCTGGTAGTTTGTCAATGTCACCCATGATAACAGGCTCGAACCAGTCGAGCGCTGCGCCTTTAAGGAAAGAGATGGCGTAATGAATCCGTTTCTCATCGTGGGTGAATGCGCTGGGCCGATCACTAAAAGCTAGACTGCAGGAAACCAGAAACTCGCATAATTTGTCAGGTTTTGTTCCATCGAAAGGTTCCGGTTCCTTGACTTTGACTGAGGTTGGCATACGAAGTTTGCATAGACCTCGGTTGAAGTTCGTCAGAGCCTGAGCAAGGAGGATGTTGGAGTCGGTAGCTGTGGTTGGGTCGGCCTGGTCCCCGGTTGCAGGGTTGTCTGGTAATCCCTCTCCAGGATTGTCTTGAGGCGGAGGATGTTCTTCATCATCACCGGTTCCGGCGGGTTGTCCTGTAACTCTCGGAGTAGTTGAGATAGATGCGTGTGGCTCATCAGCATCAGTGTAGTCCCTTTCTTCATCGCTACCTGAAGGAGGCATCAGAGAGCAAGCTTTACCTTTGCTGGAGTTCCTGCTGAGAGCAGCAAACATCATGGAGCCAGTAGCGAGATTCTTGGTTCGGCAGGATACGGAGATGGCCTGGCAACTGAGTAGGTGTTGATAGTGCTCGTTAGGTATGACCCCACGGGAGTGAAGGTACATACTGACCCTACAAAAATCTTACCCAGACCAGGGCCCCCAAGTGACTATTTGGATGGGAGGATGGTCACTTCAAACGTGATTATCTGGAAAGGTTGGAAAGGAACTGGCAGTGGTGGAAGGGAGATAGAAGACTGATTTATGAAGAAATGGATCCATCAGGGGCATTCTCAAGAGATCTTGAGCGTGGTGGGATGGTTACACCCATGCTTGATTCCCCCAAGAAAGTTTCAAATACTGGAGCCATGCAAGTATTCCCTGTGGCATCGACTTCTTGGGATGCGAAGTCTTGAGGAGAGGGATATGTTATGACCATTTGATTTTTCTCTTCATTTTCCTTATTTTTACTTATTTATCTGGGGCCTCTATGGGGAGTTACTACTCAAGGAAGGCTGTTACCACCCCTATGTTAGGATGCCCAAGGGTTAGTCAGCAAGCAGCTGCAGGAGCCCTGGGGTTAGGGTTGACCAATAGGATGGCCTGGGGCTAGATCAGTCTAGATGGGGGACTGGGGTAACATGAGGCATGGAGTGGCCCAGATCTGTTGCTGCACATCACAGCCTTAGGGCTTAGGGTTGCTCACAGACCAGGGGCTGAGGTATATACAGTAGGCAACAAAACTGTAGCAATGTTTGGCAATTTTAGAGTGATTGGTGTCCAGTGCGACATGTAAAATAGAAACAAATAAGACAAAATATGTATAGGATAGCCCTACTTCTCAGCTTTAATTTGGTACCCCATCTTACTTGTTTGGTTATGTATATGTTGAGATATAAATAGATCTCTAAGGAGATACCATTGCTACAGTTTTGTTGCTGACATATTCATATTGAATATTGGTACATTCTAGTACTTTGTATAGTCCCCCTTTGCCTCTATCACTGCCTGTATTCTCCTAGGCATACTCTCAATCAAATCCTGACACACCTTTGCTTCAATCTTGTTCCACTCTGCCTCAATCCTCTCCCACAAATCTATGATTCCACTAGGGCATGTTTCATAGTCTGCCAGTCTTCTCTTGATGTGTGTCCAGAGTTGTTCAATTGGATTGAGGTCTGGAGATGTGCTGGCCACAGTAGAACCTCAATCCCATTGTCCTGGGACCATTGCTTAGCCTTTTTGCAGGTGTGTTTGGGGTCATTGTCCTGCTGGAAGATGATATCCTCTGGATTTCTGTTGTAATATTTTGAAGATCCTCCTCCAATATGGACACAAAAAGGTCCCCATCCATCCTTCCATCAATCTTGCAAGCATATCCAGGCCCATCCCACATCATACACCCCTAGACCATAACTGATCCTCCACCAAACTTCACTGTGCCACTCACTAGCCTGTCACTGAGGCCCTCCCCTGCCTTCTTCCATCCCCATTTCATTCCATCTGACCCTAACATGTTGATTTTTGTCTCATCTGACCATACCACCCTCTTCCAGTCCTCCACAGTATAGTCCTTGTGTGCCAATGCAAAATCTATCCTTTCCCTCTTGTGTCTGGCAGTGAGAAGGGGCTTCTTTTTCTTCACCACTGCCTTCATCCCTGCCCTCCTCAAGTATCTCCTAGTGGTCTGTGCTGAGAGAGGTTGACTGATGACATCCTGGAGGGCTCTGGTCACATCCACAGCTGTGTCAGCCTTGCCAGAACAGATGAGTCAAATAGCATGATTGACATTTCTGTCAGAAAGCTTGGTAGGACAACCTCCAGATGACTTGTGCAGGTAGGGGGAGTGTTGTTTATGAAGTCTGGAGATGGTAGTGTGGTGTACACCAGTGATAGATGAGGTCTCATGAGCAGAATGGCCAGCATTAAGGAGGGAGATGATGTGGGATTGTTGAGCAGCAGAGAGTGCCTTCATGGTCAGTTCCAAGAATTGTTATGGTCTATTTGGTACATGTTTAACTTCCTCAACAATGTCACATGACCATAAGCCAGGTCACATGATTCCCATATAGCAATTTGTGTTCCCTCCCTGTTGGCAACAAAACTGTAGCAATGGTATCTCCTCAAAGATCTATTTATATCTCAACATATACATAACCAAACAAGTAAGATGGGGTACCAAATTAAAGCTGAAAAGTAGGGCTATCCTGTACATATTTTGTCTTATTTGTCTCTATTTTACATGTCACACTGGACACCAATCACTCTGAAATTACCAAACATTGCTATGGTTTTGTTGCCTACTGTAAGTAGTGACTCTTGTAGTAGCGAGTCCCTAAGACTCTAGGTAGTTTGCCCTCCAGCAATCTACTCTTCCTTTATTGCCTCCTCTCTTTCTCGTCTCTGGAGGCCTAGGGGTTGTTGGGGTTAGTCCTAACACAAAGAACCACTGGACATTGCAGAGGATCCTATTAACTACTATCTGTCTGACATAGAAGATAACCCTGACCCGCATTAATAACACATACACTGTCCTTTTAATGACTCAAACACACTCACTCTGGTACAACCAGATCAAAGTCTTTCTTTTTTATTTGCTTATTTACGTATATTTTAGTTTATAGACAGACAACAAAGCACCAACAAATGTCAAGGAAGGACAGACATGGTGTTGTCAGCCTCTGCCTTGTCTGTGCTCTCATCTGCCACTTCCTCCAGTTCTACGACATTTTCTGCGATGTCTGCCACTTCCTCCAGTTCTCCATCATTTTCTGCAACCTCTGCAACTCTGGGATTCAACTCCACCTCAGTCTTGCTTGTCTCCAAGTCCGCCAATTCCCCATGCATTGCCAAGACCAACCAACCCTCCAGATATTTGCGATTGGCTGCCTGATGGTCTAAACCCTTGCCAACCAGCCAACCAATCTGCTTGAGTTCCACCACAGAACACTGCGATGAGCCCCCAAGCTCCGACAGGTCCACCTCCATCCTCATCTGATGAGTCTCCATGTCGATCTGCTGGTCATGCATGGACAAAAGGAGTTGTACAGTTGTTGCAGAGAGAGCAACCAGCTTGTGAGTCTCAGCCAACAGCTCATGGAGGACTTCGTTCACATCAACACCGCTGGCCGGACTTTGGACTTCCACAGTATCCGCTGCCTCCTCAACTGCTTCTGTGTTGCTAACTTCAACCACGGCCCATGACTTGACTGCCATTTTCCTCTGCAAAAGCGTCAACACACCACCAACAGTGCATTGAGCTTTGAGACCTCAGCAGTGTGCACAGGCTTTGCCGAGGTCTTTACACTCCCCCCCCCATTCCGCACAGAATCCACACTATTTTGAGTCTAGAATAGACTATTTTGAGTCTATTCCGCGCGGAATCCGTGGAATCCACATGGATTCCGTGTGAATTGTGCACGGAATGCGGAATTGGCACGGAATGTCCACACGGAATATTCCGTGTGGATTCCGCGGAATATTCCATGGAATCCAGCATTCCACAGACTGTGCTCAGCTGTGACTCTTTATGCATATGGCATCCACATCTCATTTACTCCCACCATTGTTCCATTCATATTCCCATCGTGTTCCCATATGGCTGATGACATTCACACTATATTCCCACGCCACATATGCACTTTCCCACCATGTTTTCACACAGTTTCTACAATGTTTTCACACTTATGCTTACATTTTTACTGTGTTCCCATTGACCTGCCCATTTTCCCACCAGGCCCACATTCTCCACACCACATATCCACATTCCCACCATGTTCCCATGCCACATTTCAACTTTCCCACCATGTTCTCACACAGTTTTTACAATGTTTTCTTACATTTTCACTGTTTTCCCATTGACCTGCCCATTTTCCCACCAGGCCCACATTCCCACGATGTTTCCACACTTCATATTCACTTTCCCACCATGTTCTCACACAATTCCTACAATGTTTTCACAGTCATACTTACATTCTCACCATGTTTCCATTCACCTGCCTATTTTCCCACCTAGTCACATTCCCACCATGTTTTCACACTTCATATTCACTTTCCCACCATGTTCTCACACAATTCCTACAATGTTTTAAACAGTCATGCTTACATTCTGACTTTGGTCCTGTTCACCTGCCCATTTTCCCACCTGGCCACATTCCCACAATGTTTCCACACTTCATATTTGCTTTCCCACCATGTTCACACACATTCCTACAATCTCATAACAGTCATGCTTATGCAACAGGCTTTGTGGCAAGTTCATAAGGTTTGATTACAAGCTAAGTTCAACTTATAGTTTGAGGTACAACAGAACACAAGGTAATGAATGTCATAGATATGATGTAATAGGCATAGATGTCATAACACATCATAAGTGAAGTCATAGCAACATCAGGATGATGAAAAAAGGTAAGTGTGTGGCATGGATGAAAATATAGTCACAGCAAGTGATGTGTGACATTGAATAGAGATAACAGAAGATGAAGGCATTTCATAAGCACCAAAGAGGGAAACTGCTAACATAATAAAATGAAAGTATGCATAATTGTAACATCCTCAGTGTTAATACATCAAGAGCTGCTGCATTTAATCTTAGCTAAGCATTATCTAAGTGTCAGTGGTTAGTTAGCATGAATGTGGGAAAATGAACATGAAGTGTGGAAAAATTGTGGGAATGTGTCCAGGTGGGCAATGGGCAGGTGAATGGGAACACAGTGAGAATGTAGGCATGACTGTTAAAACATTGTAGGAATTGTGGGAGAACATGGTGGGAACATGAAGATGAAGTGTGAAAACATGGTGGGAATGTGACTAGGTGGGAAAATAGGCAGGTGAATGGAAACATGGTGAGAATGTAAGTATGACTGTGAAAACATTGTAGGAATTGTGTGAGAACATGGTGGGAAAGTGAATATTAAGTGTGGAAACATTGTGGGAATGTGGGCCTGGTGGGAAAATGGGCAGGTCAATGGGAACACAGTGAAAATGTAAGCATAAGTGTGAAAACATTGTAGAAACTGTGTGAGAACATCGTGGGAAAGTGAATATTAAGTGTGGAAACATTGTGGGAATGTGGGCCTGGTGGGAAAATGGGCAGGTCAATGGGAACACAGTAAAAATGTAAGCATAAGTGTGAAAACATTGTAGAAACTGTGTGAGAACATGGTGGGAAAGTGAATATTAAGTGTGGAAACATTGTGGGAATGTGGGCCTGGTGGGAAAATGGGCAGGTCAATGGCAACACAGTAAAAATGTAAGCATAAGTGTGAAAACATTGTAGAAACTGTGTGAGAACATGGTGGGAAAGTGGATATGTGGCGTGGGAACATGGTGGGAATATGTATATGTGGTGTGGGAACATGGTGAGAATGTGGTACATCATATGGGAACATGATGGCAATATGAATGGGACAATGGTGGGAGTAAATGAGATGTAGGTACATATGCAGATGCAATGTACTTGGATTCCACTTGAATTCCACACGGATTCCACACGGATTCCACACGGATTCCATGGATTCCACACGGAATGGGGGGGGGAGTGTGAAGTACTGGCTTTGCCCCAGCCCAACTGAGGCTTGCATGTTCTACCTGTCTGCACACAACTACACACAAGTCAAAAACACTGGAGATTCAACTGACAGACTTACCAGTCACATGCCTGCCACGTATTTGGCATGACAGACTTTGGCTTTTTCAACGGACTGGCCACTGCTGCTCCACTCAATCCCTGTGCTTGCTTTGCCAAACCTTTGGCATGTGCTGCCTCCACTTCATTGGTCTGGACAGCCACTGCCCATGTCCCACGAGCACCTGCCTCATGCTTCCCATGCTGCCTTCTAATACCCTGTGCCCATGGGTAGCCATGTGTGCCATGCTGCGCTCACCATGTGGTTTCACACTGCCTTGTGTGCCCGGTTCCCAGGGATTGTCCTGGCCTTGTCTGGACCTTGCCTGGACTCTACCTAGACCCATTGCTGTATAATGCCCTATGCCCAGACTGCTATATGCTGGCACACATTATGAATGTCCATGTGGTGTATCCTTGTAACAATCCCACGCCTGTCTGATGCGTGATGGCGATGATGGCTGATCTATTGATAGATGCCAGGTACTGATCCCGAGCACTGATGATGATAGGGGTGTGTCCCTCCCTCCTAATATGTATGTTCTGGCTTATACAGCCTTCGTCCTGTCTTCCAGTGAGCGCCCTGGTGCGCTGACCCACGCGAAGTGTTCCCCTAGAGCCCTATGACAGTCCCAGACTGTATGGTAGCAATTGGAGTGGTCCCAGACCATGGAGAAATAAAATAAAAACAAATGCTAGGATCGTGTTCCTAACAACGACGCCGTTGTTCAGCCACTTCTTGTTCCAGCTGCTCCTGCAAAGCTGTCTCCTCAGCCTCCTCCAATGCCAATGCCTCCACTTCCTCCTGTTCCCACCAATCTCGCACTTTGTGCTCCAGTCATTCCCACTGCTCCCACTCCTCGAGGTTGTGGGCCTCCTGCACTGCTCTGGCTTCCTTCTGGGCACAGAGTTGTGCCAAACATTCAGCGGCAGTCGTCAAAGGTTGAGACATGGCAAAAAGAGTTAGAAAAGAAGCTCGAAATTTTAGTTTGACCAGACTTGGCACATTCACATGAGAAGTCATGCACACCATCACAAGTCCAATCACTGCGAAATGGGAAGTATGAGTACCACATATGATGCAAACAAATAGCAGATGACTGTAACAGAAAGCCAGCTGGAAATTGGATCACACACTGCACAACAATGCTGGCATACAAGGCCACCACAATGGACTGCCATGGCATTTCAACTTGGATGCAACCAACGATAGGACTGACTGAGGACAGTCAGATTTTTAAGTGGGGGGGAGATGATGAGCATGCTCCATGGGTAACAGCACAACGAGTACCAAACATGGGTCTTAGCACCATGCCGATGGTCTCTTGGCTGTACTGTGGGTTAATGATGTGCCCTGACCTCTGCACTTATTAATCCGGCAGAACTCCAGTAAGAATAGCAATCTCTGGTACAGTGGACATGTAGACAGGAACTCCAGGAGGTCTTTACACTCCCCCACTCATTCCATGTGGAGTCCTCATGGACTCCAGGCACTGTGCCTGGACTGTCCTTGTATTTTTACATATCTTGGTTTGGCAGGGCACCCAGCCAAAATGGCTCTGGACTGGACCTGGACTGTGCCTGGACTGTGCCTGGAATTCTGGTCATTTTGCAAGGACTAGTCCTGCTACTGCAGGGAGTCCTTGCACCTGGACTAGGCAGGGAGTGCCTGGAGTCCAGGCACTGCTAATAATGTGAGGTGCTCTATTGTTTAACATACTGTGTGTCTCTTATGTTTGATGTTGTTTGTCAACTATTTCAAACTCAGCCATATTTCCCATATGTTGTTTCATAATTTTGACTATTATTTGGATTTTCTGTTGGCTACTGTGTGCAACTATTGCATCCTGTATTAAAATATCAAATATCTCATGATCTAACAATGTCATTGATATTCTACCTTTGCACTCAGGGTCATAGCAATGTTTGCTGCATTTTCTATTTTGTTGACAATTATTTGGAGTTCCTGTGGGCTAGTGTGTGCAACTATTGCATCCTGTATTAAAATATCAAATATCTCATGATCTAATGATGCTGTGAGGTCTTTATGCATATGGCATCCACATCTCATTTACTCCCACCATTGATTCATATTCCCATCATGTTCCTGCATGACTGATGACATTCTCACCATATTCCCACACCACCTATCCAATTTCTCACCATGTTCCCATTTACCTGCCCATTTTCCCACCTGGCCCACATTCCCACCATGTTTCCACACTTCATCTTCACTTTCCCACCATATTTCCACACTTCATCTTCACTTTCCCACCATATTTCCACACCTCATCTTCACTTTCCCACAATGTTTCCACACTTCATCTTCACTTTCCCACAATGTTTCCACACTTCATATTCACTTTCCCACCAAGTTCTCACACAATTCCTACAATATTTTAACAGTCATGCTTACATTCTCACTGTGTTCTACCCATTTCCTACCTCACCATATTCCCACAATGTTTCCACACTTCATGTTAATTTTCCCATGTTCACACATTACCTACTTTTTCACCATACTTTAGCCTCCTTGCTTTCACATGGAACACTGAGGATGTTACAATTATGCATTTTCCTTCTTTGGTGCTTATGCAATCCCTGCATCTTCTGTTATGTATATGCAATGTCACACATCACTTGCTGTGGCTATATTTTCATCCATGCCACATGCTTACTTTTTTTCATCATACTGATGTTGCTATGACTTCACTCATGATGTGTTATGACATCTATGCCTATTACATCATATCTATGAACTGAATGCATGGCTAGGTGGTTTTGAGTCAATTTTGCAGAGGACAAAATCTGGGAGTTTCAACTGGTTCTTGCATACAATGCTGTTCTACCATACAGTTTAAGAGAAGGGGAGAGAGAAAGAGATGAGCATGAGGTTGGTGAAGATGATGGGAACCTGGAATCATAGTTGTATTTGATAGTTACAATGACAAAAATGTCAGGAGTCTACAATGTACACTCCACATAAGTGCTTTAGTTGGTTGCTTAGATATTGCTGTCCAAGCACATGCAAATCCTCAAATTGATGTTCACTAACTAGATTGAGCATTGGTATCAGGACACCCTTGATGTGACGTCTTAGGGCCCCACTGTAGAACTGAAAGGTAGAGGATGAGGACTAGAGTTGACAAGGGGAAACCCCAAGAGAACTCGAATGGAGTCTCTGGGTGTTTGTTGCACAGTATATATACCTAAGTACATGGTCTGCGCACTAAACCCCATAACCCTAAAGGCTGTGGAGTACCTAGGGTAACCCTATTATATAAATAGCATAGAATGTACTAGAAGGATTGCATAAGACAGATCATTGATCTGTATGAGTCAAAGGGAAAACATAAGCAAGGCTGCATCTCCATTATCTAATCTAATCTAATCATCTTATCTTTGTGCTGATTAGATAATCGTTATCTTATCTAGATTGTTTGGCTGCGACCTTAGATAAAAACAAAGAAAATGAATATAAATGTCTTAGAATTTGAAATGAAGAAAAGTAAAAAGGAGCAGTCCATGACAATTGGGAGAATGAAAAATGTGTCTAAACACTGTTTTATGCAAAATAAATACTCTACCTGGATTGGACCTGGACTCCACATAACCTCCACCATTATACCTGGACTTCACCTGGACAGTGCCTGGAGTGCAGGGACTTTACCTGGACTCCACAAGGACATGTGGGGGAGTGTAAAGTGCTGAACTCCAGTGGACTCTGACACGGACTTAGGAACTTGGACAGTGTAACGAAACAGTGGAACTCCGGACTTAGTAATTTAGCCAAGTACACAGTGTCGGCATTCCAGCAAGTCACCAGGACCACATCACGCCAACCACATTGTAGAAGCAATGTCGTGCCACTTTACACAAGCAATACACCTGTGCGTTTAGCACACACAGACACACCAGTCTATCTGCGGAACAAGGTGATGAATATACAAGGGAATGTCAAAGCAGAGGGCCATAGAGAACCACTTTCAACACTTGCCACCAACTTTGCCCCTAGTGGACAACCCTAAAACGCCAGCTATCAGTATTCAGTTGTGCACTAGTTGCATAACGGCACAAAGTCAATATTCAGTTCATGTGTTCCCCACTGCACTAGTCTTTTCTGGTCATTACCTGATTGCATGCCCTTCACAGGGACATCAAAGTGCTAGCTTGCTGTCCACATTGTTTCAGCTTTCCATTTCTGGCACAAGTTTGTCACACCCATCAAACCATGTTGTCTCATCCAAAGTCCACTCATACCATAGAGAAAAGGGAGTGTATATAAAGGGTTTTGGACATTGGTAGAAGTAGCATAGTATTGCCCACATAGTCTCTGTCTTTGTTTCCATCTCTGTCTCCATATCTCTGTCTCTTCTCGTCAAATATAACACTCATTTTACTGTCCCTATCCCATCCCTTGGCTTCACCTAGTGCTTAGTTGCCTCCACCATCTTCCCCCGTTACACCCACCTGGACTTTCCACCTTTCACCTGGACTTTCCACCTTTTGCCCAGACTTTCTGCCTTTCACCCGGACTTTCTGCCTTTTGCCCAGACTTTACACCTTTGTCCTGGACTTTCGCCAGATGCACTGGACTTTTGCATTTACACCCAGACTTCCCTTGCATGACCCGGACTTTCATCATGAAGATGGGAATTCTCAAGAACCTGCTGAGTACCTTCCATTAGCCTAAACTCCATTGGGCTGGAAGTTGACATATCAGCAAAACAAGAAAAATTGTGACAATAGACAAAAGAAAATAAATCTTTTGGCTAAAGCCATGAAAACTCCTGAGAAAAAACTCTCAAGTAAAGAAAGAGCAGATCTTAAAAGATTTGCTAATATGGCTATAATAGAAAGCCATACTATGGATGTGGATGTTCCACAAATTTCTTCTTCACTCACTGATAGAATCAGCCCAAACAAAGTTGATCCTGAAACATTGAAAATAATGAACATAATCAAAGATCTTAAAGGAAAAGGAAAAGATCTTATAAAAGAAGACTTTGTTACCTGGAAAAATAATCCAATGGATATTCCAGAAGCTTGTATTGATGACGAGAAAGCTCAAATAGAGCTACAAGAAGAAATACATGAGGAACATGTAGAAACAGGTTACTGGGATGACAGGTTGTATGTAAATTTCACTAAAAAATAGAAGGATATCATGAAGAATACTATGGACATGAATTCTTTGCTGATGATGGAATGTAATCATCATCAGAAGACTTATCATAGTATTGGTAAGTCTGTAGATAGCAGATGTAAAAATAGCATAATAGCTATTAGTTTAAATAAATCTGCATCTTCCTTGAAAAGTGAAAAAATATGTGAGGATTATTGGATAATAGACTCAGGTGCATCTGTGCACATTACAAATAACAAATCTGACTTTGTAGAGTATAATCCATATCCTGAACCAGAGGAAATCAAAACAGCTGATTCAAAATCAGCTGCAATGATACTTGGACAAGGGACCATAGTTCTTGAGTTTGAAAACTTAAAAGGACTTAAACATATTGCTAAATGGGAAGTTTGTTACATGCCAAAGGCTTCTCACAAACTTATTTCATCTGGACAATTAAAAATTGGTGGTTATGTTGAGACATCAAACAGTGATCATACAGTGTTTTTGTTCAAAGGAAATGATGTTATAGTTGCTAAACCCAAAAATTGCTTTGAACCAATACACTGGGCTAAAGTAACAATAAAACAAAAACTAAACAAATTGGTGAATCTCGTAGATTTCACTACATGGCATAATAGGATGGCACATGCAAATAAAAATGTAATAAAAAATATGAGCCAACATACAGAAGGTTTTGATGATAGAATCAAAATACCATCTGATAATCCTATTGGTTCTGGATGTGCACAAGGAAAGATGCATAATAAATCTTATCCTACATCACAAACACATACAAAACAACCATTAGAGTTGTTACATGCTGATTTGCTAGAATTCCCACAAGAATCTTATCACCGTAAAAAATGGTGTTTAATGATTATTGATGACTATTCTTCATATGCCTTTATGGCATTCCTACAAACTAAATCAGAAATGTTCCAAAACTTCAAAGACTTTGTCACACTGTTTGAAAACCAAACAGGAAGAAAAGTCAAACATTTCAGATCAGATTGAGGGGGAGAATTTAAGTCTGGTGAATTTGAGACAACAATTATAGTGGATCATTTCATGATAAGGATAATCAAGGCCTAGAGGATTCTTATATGAATCCTGACAGAAATCAGGATATAGAACCTAATGTCAATTGTTCAATAACACCTCCTGAATGACCAGACATCTCCATGAGACAACTTGGAGATAAATGTCCTGAAAAAGGAAAGGACAAATGAGATGAAAAATATGACACATATCTCAGAAGGACTTCATGCCTCAAGAAACCTAGACTCATGCCTGACAATGCATATGGTCAGAAAACCCCTCTCAAAATAGAAAAGGACATACAAAGTACTAGAGAGTGGAGCAAAAGAGTCTTTGGTAAAGGCAAGGGAATAAAGAAATGGAAGAAATATCAGAATCAGAAACAGAGTCAGAGCAGTATAAAACACCATCTGCCTCAGAATCTGAAGGATCATCCACTAAAGAAACAAGACCAGTTTCTGGTGGAGAATCTATTCCAGATTTGAATAGACAATCATCTTCTGATAATGAAACCGATCCATTTAATGAATCAAGTGCAGAAGAAGTCAATAGATATTTACAGTCTAAATCACCTAGTGATGATCTCGTATACTTCCTAGAAAAACTACTCAAAGAGGGAGGTAACAGATTTGTTAACTACCTTCTGTGCAAAGCCATAGTCCAAACTACTCTAAAAGTGTAGATCAATGGACATATAAAGATGCTTATAAACTAAAAGCATCTAATCCCAAAGAATGGGAATTATGGCAAAATGCAATGAAAGAAGAAGTACAGGCCCTTGAAGATTGTGATGTATGGGAATTAGTACAATGTCCAAAAGACTGCAAACCTGTAAAGTGTAGATGGATTTATGCAGTCAAAAGTGATGGTCAAAAACATGCTCAACTAGTTGCTAAACGATTTTCACAAATACCTGGAGTAGATTATGATGACACATTCTTACCAGTCACATGATTTGAGACTGTGAGACTCCTTATGGCTACAGCAGTGCTAGAAGATTGGGAAATCGAAGCACTAGATGTAAAGACAGCATTCCTTTATGGAGACTTAGAAGAAAACATATATATGGAACAGCCAGAAGGATTTATCATCAAAGGACAAGAGCATAAAGTCTATAAACTTAAAAAAGCCTTATATGGACTTAAACAAGCTTCATTAGCTTGGAATAAAAAAGCAAATCAAAGTCTACAAGAATTAGGCTTTGGACAGTGTCTTACTGACACAGGAGCCTATGTTTGCTATAAACAAAAATCAACTATAGTAGCTATATTATATGTTGATGATGTGTTATTCATGGGAAACAATAAAAAGTTACTCATGGAATTAAAACACAAATTTATGAAAAAATGGGAATGTAGAGATCTAGGACCCATTAAAGAATATCTTGGAATGACTATCATTCAAGATAGGAAAAGAAAATTGATCATTCTTGATCAAATTAACTATGCAAAGAAAGTAGTGAAGCATTTTGGTCAAGAAGATGCAAAACCAGTTCATACCCCTTTACCAGCAGGATATACACCTGTGGAGAATGAAGGAACTGCAACTCCTCAAGAAAGGAGTTATTACCAATCAATTATTGGATCTCTACTATATCTTACTCTTGGCACAAGATATGATATTACCCAAGCAGTAATCATGATGTCGCAATTCATGGTTAATCCATCTAAGGAACATATAGCAAAAGCCTTATATATTATAAAATATGTCAATTCTTCCATAAATGGAAAATTGGTGTATAATGGCTTTAACAAAGATGGAATGCATGCTTACTCTGATGCAGATTGGGCTGGTGATCCAGTCACAAGAAAATCTGTAACAGGTAATCTCATTCTATTGGCAGGATCTCCAATTAGTTGGATTTCCAGAAAACAGAAAACTGTTGCATTGTCATCCACAGAAGCTGAGTATATGAGTCTTTCAAACTGCTCATGCCAAATAATGTGGATTAAATCCCTATTCAAAGAACTGGGATATGACATTGGAGCTGTTGATCTTCATGTAGACAATAGAGGATCAATATTCTTAGCAAAGAATCCAGCTCAAGAATGTAGAACAAAACTTATTGATATTTGTTATCATTATGTTAGAGAATGTGTTGAGAACAAAGATATTAACATATCATATGTTCCCACAAATGAACAACTAGCTGATATCTTAACAAAAAACTTGACTTGGCAAAAGTTCAAAGAGTTAAGAAATGAAATTGGCATTGAGATCCTCAATGAGGGGGAGCATTGAAATGAACATTGACAAATGTCTTTCATATCATGGGAAAACATCTCGGATCTATCCAATCTCAATTGTTATCATATCTTATCAGTATTATCTAATAATCTATGATTATATAAGTTCATTATATTTATATCTAGACAGATATTATAGAGTTCGATGGGACTGAACTCTGAACAATAAAGGCACCTCATGTATTCACATGGCAACTGTGCAAAGCTGTGCTTCACACAGCTTTCCACACAGCAATGACTGTGCATTGCTATGCTCAATACATTTGCTAAGTCATGCTATACAAATGCTCAGTCAGCATATCATAATAACGCTGACACAGACACAGTAGATAGACATATATAAACTCTGTAGTTTCTCTGTCAATCTACATTCTCTTCTCTGCTATCAACCAGTTGAGCCCTAGCTCCTGAGTGACCTACAGCTACCAAGTAAGTGTTTACTTACTTAGCTCAACTATTCCACTGTGCCCGTTGAATGTTTGGCACAGCTCCATGCCCAGAAGGAAGCCAGAGTGGTGCAGCAGGCATGTGAGCTCAAGGAGCGGGAGCAGTGGGAACAGCAAGAGCACGAAGCATGAGAGTGGCGGGAATGGGAGGAACCAGAGGCATTGGCATTGGAGGAGGCTGAGGAGATGGCTTTGCGGGAGCAGCTGGAACAAGAAGCAGCTGAACAACAGCGTCATGAAGAGGAGGAACTGATTGAACACGAAAAATGCGCAAAAGCTGCGGCCAAGCAGAGTCAAAGAGAGCAGGAGGCCGAGGAAGAATGCCTTCAAGAGCTTGAGTGGACACAGGCAGCGCTGAGGCTGAGACCTGCCACAAAAGGAAAGCAAAGGGTGGAGGCTCGCAACCCTTCACCCACAGATGTTGCATCAGTGCAGTGTGAAGTTGAGGAAAACAAGGCCCTTGAAGTGGAGCGGGATGTAGAGCAGTTGCAGGCGGCTGTCCAGGCCAACGAAGCAGAGGCGGCACGTGCAAAAGGTTTGGCAAAGCAAGCATGGGGATTGAGCAGAGCTGCTGAGGCTGGTTCGTCGAAAAGTCCAAAGTCTGTCACACCAAATACGTGGCAGGCGTGCGACTGGTAAGTCTGTCAGTTAGATTTCTGGCATTTCTGACATGCATAGTTGCGTGTGGATGGGTAGGACTTGCAAGCCGCAGTTGGGCTGGGGCAAGGCCTGTGCACACTGCCGGAGTCTGAAGGCCCAGTGCATGGTCAGTGGCATGGCTATGCTGTTGCCAAGGAAAACAGTGGTCAAGTCATGGGCCATGGTTGAGATGAGCGACACAGAAGCAGTCAAGGAGGCAGTCAATACTGCTGAAGTCCAAAGTCCAGCCAGTGGTGCTGATGTGAACGAGTTCCTGTGGGAGCTTTTGGTCAAGACACGCAAGTTGGTTGCTCTTTCTGCAACAACGGTACAACTCCTGTCATCTATGCACAACCGGCAAATTGATATGGAGTCCTGGCAAATGTGGATGGAGGCAGACTTGTTGGAACTTGGGGGCTCATTGCGGTATTCTGCGGCAGAACTCAAGCATATCGGTTGGCTGGTGGGTGAGGGTTTAGACCATCAGGTGGCTGATCACGAATATCTGGAGGGTTGGTCAGGGTTGGTGATGCGTGGAGAATCAGCAGACTTGGAGACAAGCGAGACTGAGGCAGAGTTGAGCCCTGGAGTTGTGGAGGTCACGGAAAATGTCGGAGAACTGGAGGAGATCACAGACAAGAGTGCAGGCGAGGCGGAGTCACATCCAGGAGTTGCAGAGATCGCGGAAAATGTTGGAGGACCAGAGGAAGTTGTGGATGAGAGAGAGCGCAGGTGAGGTGGAGGCCAACACTGCCATGTCCATCCTTCCTTGACGTTTGTCAGTGCTTTGTTGTCTGAAAAAAGTCTATGTAAGTAAATAAGTAAATAAATAAAAAAATGTTGTTCTGGTGGTATGAAAATGTGCATGTTTGAGTTATTAAAAGGACAGTGTATGTTTTATATCAGAAAAGAAAAAGAGAAATCAGTGTTCTAGAGTCGAGTCACCTAATGCGGGTTGGGGTTATCTTCTATGTCAGATGGATAGTGGTTAATGGGTTCTTCCGTGATGTCTGGTTGTTCTTTGTCAATGTTGTCATCACTGGAGGAGCTTGACCACATCATGGATTGTATGTATTCCTCATCTGCGTCGAGTATGTTCTCCAGAATTGTTATCTTCTTGTGTGCAAAGTAGGGGACAATGCGGAAGGCTGCAATAGGTCAATTGAGGACTGAGCCATCTAACTCAGATATGATGTAGGCCCCTCCAGTGTTGTGTGCCAAGACTACATAAGGTCTGTTATACCGTGGTCGCATTTTCCAGTTGAGGGACTTCTCGATTGCAGTGTTTTGGACAAGGACAAGGGCACCGCGCTGGAAGTCAAAGTTCTTGATGATGGATGGGTGTTCACATTCAAAATGTTTTGCGGTGGTGATATGGGCTTCATGAACCTTTTCCTGGAGTTTCTCTGTCTGTTCCCAGTGTTTTTGTAGTTCGATTGCGTGGTGGGCGATGAGTTCCGTGGTTGACATGAGTGTGGCTGGTGGTGATAATAAGTACGTGGCTTCGACAATATCGAGCAGAAGTAGCGGTTGTGTGCCGGTGACCGCAAAGTAAAGTGATACCCCCATATGGCATTGAGTAGTTACCCATTCGGCCCAGAAGATGGAGTTTTGGATGGAAGACCAATTCGATGCTTGTCCATCGCTCACCTTGTACAGTGCCTGCCAGACATCGTAGTGGCTGCATTCAATGATTCCGTTTGTGCAGGAGTTGTAACTGGAGATCCATATGTGCCATATATGGCACTTCTTGGCTAGGTATTCACAGGTGTGGATGATTGGAGCTCTGTTGTCGGTGACAATTTCTACGAGGCTGCCCCACCGGCAAATTAAGTCCTCAAACAGCCAGTCTCCTACAGCATTTGATGTTTCCTGGTGGAGTGCGTGGTATTCTGGGTAGTGAGTCAGCAAACAGTGAGCTTGGATAAGGTACTTATACTGGTGTGACGGCGGCAAATGCATCATGTCCAGGTAAACCTTTGTGAAGATTGGAGCCAGCTGTGCAATGATGGGCAGGATGCGGAATAGTTGCAGTTGGCATTCCTGGCAAAGGTGACAAGTCTTAATGAACCATTTGATGTTGTCGTGCATTTTCGGCCACCAGAATCGTTGGGCAATTGCTGTCTGAGTTGTGAAAAATCCCTGGTGTCCCAAATCGTCATGTGCACTGGTCAGGATCTTCATGCGGCAGTCAATTGGTATTACCAATTTGTGGGTGCCATTCCAGTCCTTCTTCCATAGTTGGCTTTTTGCTACGAAAAACTTGGTACAGAGTTTAATGAAAAGCCCATATTCCTTGTCTGATTTATTGCCAGGCCTTTCCAGGGTCTCAAGAAAGTCTTGAATCTTAACCAGCTCTTGCTCTTCTTTGTCGCCCTTTGATCTCCATGGAAAAGTGTCCTCGTATGTTGTAGTCAGTGCTCCTGGCGTTGTTGCATGGTCGTGTGGCTTGGCAATTGGTGGTTCGATGTTTGACATGTAAGAATTCAGAAGTCTGTCTCTGGTGCAGTGCATCGGAATGGGAGCACGAAGTCATCCGGGATGTTTGTGGTCATGGTCGACAGAGTTTTGGTTCTGCGCCCAGACTTGCTGTTGGAACTTGCAGGCACCTAAAGACCAAGGCAACTTGTTTATTTGGTGCATGAATCCATACAGGTTGTCAATCCAGTTGTCGAATTCTTCATCCTCATCATTGCTGTTGTCCATTGGCTGTTTTGGTCGCTGAGATAGTCCATTGGGAGTATGGTTTTTACTGGGTATGTGGACAAGCTTGAAATGGAATGTCAGTATGGCCAAAATCCAGCAGTTAATTGATGTGGAGGGTGCAAGGTTGGGGTTGTGTAGCATGTCCTTAATGTAGCATGCATCGACTTCCACAATCAGGTTCCAGACACCAATGAGGTAAAGCCGGAGGTATTGGAGAGTGTGGTAAAGTCCGTATATTTCGAGTTTGGGTTGGGAGAAGCATGCTTCGCATTCATTGAGTGTTATGGAGCCGAATCAACTGTAGTACTGCATGGACAGTTTCTCTGGGTTGCATTGACAAAGGAAGAATCCGACCACTATCCACGAGGTGTTGACTGTGAGAATTACTGGGGTGCCATTGTTGTAGTCGATAGGCCGGAGTGCCAGAGATTGCAGTAGGGCTTTCTTAAGGTCTTCCTGAGCGGCAATTTCTTCTGGACCAAAGTTGAACGGCATGTCTTTCCTCATGAGTGCTACCAAGGGGTGGGCGCATTTGGTGAAGTTCTTGATAAAGATGCGGCTGACTCCAATGGTGCCTAGGAATGCTCGGACTTCAGATAGTGACTTGCACAGTGCCCAATTCGCAACTGCAGACACTAGTTTCTTCTCCGGAATTCTTCCATCAATGGTGCAGCAGTGTCCAACAATGGTAATCTCTGGTGCACACAAAGTTAGCTTTTTACCGGAAAATGTCCCACCAGCATATTTCATGCGCTGTACAATGTGGTTTACATTCTGGAAGTGTTCCCACATGAAACGCCGGATTCCCAAGTTTTCCAGATGACATTCATAAGTTCTGTCCAGAAGTTGATAGCATGTCTTGGGACCTTTTACTGGAACATTGTCGATGTACAGGATAGTCAAGTCCAGTATCTCTGGCTGCAAAATGTGTGTTACATCGTTGTGAAAGATTGGTACTGAGTTAGACCATCCCATGGGAAGGGTGGTCAATCAAAGCACGCCAAACAGTGTTTGGAAAGTCATCAGGTCGTGGGAGTTTTCTGCCAGGAGTCGTTTGTCATATCCTACATAGAGGTCAAGCATCGCACTGCAGGCCCTGCAGGCAAAATTTTCTGTGAGGTGTTCGGGGATTGGCATAACTCCGGAGTGCTGAATTGTGATGGTGTTAAGGGGCTCGAGCAAATGGACTAGGCAGAGTTTCCCATCTTTCTTGAGTATGCAAAACCACCAGGATTGATAGGACAAGTTGGACAGTTCATAAATGCTGGCAGCAATCTTCGTGTGGATGATTTTGCAAACTTGCTCATAGATTCCGGGAGGGATGGGAATGTTCTTCTGTATCCAAGGGCCGTGAGTGACAGTTGGTATATTGATGGGTGGAAAAAACTCGGTCTTGAAGCTTCCCCATTCTGAATCGTGCCATGCGAATCCTTCTTGCTGTTCCATCATAAAATGGTGCATCAGTTTGCATTCCTCAGGCCATAGGAAATCTCCATTGTGCGCTTCATCGAGGGCATCCTTGTGTTCTTGTGTGTATCTTCTGGTGGGCGTAAATGGCAGCGGTTGAGGACTTAACATTGGTAGGTCGGCTAGCGGGTTTCTGGTAATGTTTTGGACAATTCGAAATTCTTGCAGGAGAGTACTGATGATGGGTCGGACTTTCTTTGCGATGGGCTTGTAGCATTTTCCAAATGCCTGCTGTAGATTTCCGGTATTGGCTGATGCTTTGTTGTGGGTGCAGTACTTCACACTCCCCCCCCCATTCCGTGCGGAATCCGTGTGGAATCCGTGTGGAATCCGTGTGGAATTCAAGTGGAATCCAAGTACATTGCATCTGCATATGTACCTACATCTCATTTACTCCCACCATTGTCCCATTCATATTGCCATCATGTTCCCATATGATGTACCACATTCTCACCATGTTCCCACACCACATATACATATTCCCACCATGTTCCCACGCCACATATCCACTTTCCCACCATGTTCTCACACAGTTTCTACAATGTTTTCACACTTCTTATGCTTACATTTTTACTGTGTTGCCATTGACCTGCCCATTTTCCCACCAGGCCCACATTCCCACAATGTTTCCACACTTAATATTCACTTTCCCACCATGTTCTCACACAGTTTCTACAATGTTTTCACACTTATGCTTACATTTTTACTGTGTTCCCATTGACCTGCCCATTTTCCCACCAGGCCCACATTCCCACAATGTTTCCACACTTAATATTCACTTTCCCACGATGTTCTCACACAGTTTCTACAATGTTTTCACACTTATGCTTACATTTTCACTGTGTTCCCATTGACCTGCCCATTTTCCCACCAGGCCCACATTCCCACAATGTTTCCACACTTAATATTCACTTTCCCACCATGTTCTCACACAATTCCTACAATGTTTTCACAGTCATACTTACATTCTCACCATGTTTCCATTCACCTGCCTATTTTCCCACCTAGTCACATTCCCACCATGTTTTCACACTTCATCTTCATGTTCCCACCATGTTCTCCCACAATTCCTACAATGTTTTAACAGTCATGCCTACATTCTCACTGTGTTCCCATTCACCTGCCCATTGCCCACCTGGACACATTCCCACAATTTTTCCACACTTCATGTTCATTTTCCCACATTCATGCTAACTAACCACTGACACTTAGATAATGCTTAGCTAAGATTAAATGCAGCAGCTCTTGATGTATTAACACTGAGGATGTTACAATTATGCATACTTTCATTTTATTATGTTAGCAGTTTCCCTCTTTGGTGCTTATGAAATGCCTTCATCTTCTGTTATCTCTATTCAATGTCACACATCACTTGCTGTGACTATATTTTCATCCATGCCACACACTTACCTTTTTTCATCATCCTGATGTTGCTATGACTTCACTTATGATGTGTTATGACATCTATGCCTATTACATCATATCTATGACATTCATTACCTTGTGTTCTGTTGTACCTCAAACTATAAGTTGAACTTAGCTTGTAATCAAACCTTATGAACTTGCCACAAAGCCTGTTGCATAAGCATGACTGTTATGAGATTGTAGGAATGTGTGTGAACATGGTGGGAAAGCAAATATGAAGTGTGGAAACATTGTGGGAATGTGGCCAGGTGGGAAAATGAGCAGGTGAACAGGACCACAGTCAGAATGTAAGCATGACTGTTAAAACATTGTAGGAATTGTGTGAGAACATCATGGGAAAGTGAATATGAAGTGTGAAAACATGGTGGGAATGTGACTAGGTGGGAAAATAGGCAAGTGAATGGAAACATGGTGAGAATGTAAGTATGACTGTGAAAACATTGTAGGAATTGTGTGAGAACATGGTGGGAAAGTGAATATGAAGTGTGGAAACATCGTGGGAATGTGGGCCTGGTGGGAAAATGGGCAGGTCAATGGGAACACAGTGAAAATGTAAGCATAAGTGTGAAAACATTGTAGAAACTGTGTGAGAACATGGTGGGAAAGTGAATATTAAGTGTGGAAACATTGTGGGAATGTGGGCCTGGTGGGAAAATGGGCAGGTCAATGGGAAAACAGTGAAAATGTAAGCATAAGTGTGAAAACATTGTAAAAACTGTGTGAGAACATGGTGGGAAAGTTGAAATGTGGCATGGGAACATGGTGGGAATGTGGATATGTGGTGTGGAGAATGTGGGCCTGGTGGGAAAATGGGCAGGTCAATGGGAACACAGTAAAAATGTAAGCATAAGTGTGAAAACATTGTAGAAACTGTGTGAAAACATGGTGGGAAAGTGCATATGTGGCGTGGGAATATAGTGAGAATGCCATCAGCCATATGGGAACATGATGGGAATATGAATGGAACAATGGTGGGAGTAAATGAGATGTGGATGCCATATGCATAAAGAGTCACAGCTGAGCACAGTCTGTGGAATGCTGGATTCCGTGGAATATTCCACGGAATCCACACGGAATATTCCGTGTGGACATTCCATGCCAATTCCGCATTCCGTGCACAATTCACACGGAATCCGTGCAGATTCTGCAGATTCCACACGGAATAGACTCAAAATAGTCTATTCTAGACTCGAAATAGTGCAGATTCCGTGCAGATTCCGTGTGGATTCCGCGCGGAATGGGGGGGGGAGTGTAAAGACCTCTGTGGGTGGGTCATTCAGAGCTGGCAGAAGTGGGAGAGGTGAGGAAAGCATGTGTCAGAGGGTCGCATTGGTCAGTGTCGATGGTCTTAAGACTTAGTGCAGTGGTGAGATAGAGGCAACTGATGTTTTCATTGTGCAGGTAGTCAGTATTTACATTATTAGGGTAACGTTCGGAGTCCATGGTGCGTGATATACGGGTATAGGCTTCTATAGACGATGAGGTATTGTCCATGTCTATCATGCACGCTATCTCTCCTTGATCCTCCATCAATTCCTTGAGACTTGGTGAAAACCCAACTGGTTTTCCTGTTCTTTGTGCATTTCTACAAAGCGCGGTTTGCCACAACGGATGGTGGGTATAGTGACGATGGACTTGCTGTTGGGGTCATGGATAGTGATCGTCTGTTCCTCGTCATCGCATATTCCATGTCCTTTATTTTGGCTCCATAAGGCTGGTCTTTTGGCGGCTGATAGTTCGCGTCACGTGCAGCGGCAAATGGGTGTAATGGCTCAGCATTTCCTACTGCTGGTGATGTCAACTCCTTGACCAGCTCCATGGATGGTCCAGCCTTTTGTCCATTGTGCGGTTCCTTCTCCTTTCCCTTGCTGCACACCAGAATCTCAACTCCGTCAAACTCTGTATGCCGCTTCTTGTTCTGCAGCGCATACAGATGCTGCATTGCCTTCTCGATTTCCTTGTCGACATCGTTCTCGACTGTGGTCCTATACATCATTGCGGGTTTGGAGGGGCAGGCATCGGAATGTGATGGGTCTGTGGTTGCATAGAACATGGTTGGCTGCAGCAGGTTTTGGTGCTTGTACCACTCATCAATGCATTCCTTCATACATTGACCTTCGATGCCACGCAGAAGGTAATGGCTGTTGGGTAGCACCACACAGCCTTCCTTGTTCTTTTTGATCTTTCTGTCCTGCAGGTACTTTTCTGCGGTTGGGCACTGATTGATGTAATGTCTGGCTTCATTGCAGAAGTTACACCGGAAATTGTTGGTGTATCGCGGTGTATTTTCGAGTGGAATCGCATTGGAGCTGGTAGCCAATGGCGTTTGATTAGGTGGAGGTATACGGGTGGGTTGAGCAGACGTCCGGATGCGTGATTTGGAGCTGCTGGTGGATTTTACTCCACATGTCTGGTCTGAATCCCTTAGCAAATAGAATGTTCTGATTTACTTCCAAAAAGTTTACCACGGTTTTCCGGAGGACCCTGGTGATGACTATGTAGTCCTGGTAGTACACGATTAAGTCTGCCTTGGTTTTGATTCTGGTCTGTTTGGTCTTGTTTGCTAGTTCATTGATATCTGCTTCCATATAATCCAGTGCCTCACCTACTCTGTGGTAGAGCTGGAAGACCACCGCCTTGAATTGTGCATAGGTTGCTTTGTTCATGGCTTCATCTAGTGTCTCCCACAGTTGGATCTCTTTCTGTTGCAGGTACTGGAGGGTGCTGGACTTCTTTTGTTCGTCGCTTTCGATTCCGCAGTCTTCCATTAAAATTTTGAGCTCCTGGAAATACATCGGTAATTCACGCGGTTGCATCTGGTCGAATTTTGGTGCCTCATTAGATCCGCGTGTGGGCATTCTGAGTCTGGTCGGTGGTGGTGATTGTTTGTAGGACATTTTGTCATTCTTTGGTGGAGTTGGTGGTGGTGCTGGTTCGGATGGCTTGGACTTTGGTAGCAGAGTTGGTGCTCTCAGTTGTTCAAGTTTCACCAGTTGTTCAAGGTCTTGAATTCCTTCTGGGTTTGAAGTGGCAGAGGATGATCTGGATGATGGTGATGGCAAGCATGGTTTTTCCAGTTCGGATTCCATCCAAGGTTCTATGTGCGAACTTTCTCCTTGTCGAAATGACAGGAAATTGTCTTCTGAGGATGATGAGTCATTCGCTTTGAAGTGGGCCAGTAGGATGCAGGGCCGGTTGGGTCAGATTCGATTGATATCCTGATCAAGCTCATATTCCAGCAGTAACTGGCAGTGGTGGTGGGATTGTCTGTGCAGTAGTGCTCCTTCCATAAGGATGACAGCTAGCGCACTGTTGGTGTTATTGTTTTGTAGGAGCTTGGTCACAAGTTGAGTGGATTTAACGAGAGAGCAGTAGAAACCTCAGAATCTGCTGGACGGTTGTTCCAGAGTTACTGGCAAATGTCCTGGAAGAGCGCGTTTGTCACTGGGCGAGTCAGTCAGTGAAGATGGCGTTATTTTCAAAAAAAAATCCCCCTATGGTGGTCACCAATTTGATATGTCTACTTCCAGCCCAATGGAGTTTAGGCTAATGGAAGGTACTCAGCAGGTTCTTGAGAATTCCCGTCTTCATGATGAAAGTCCAGGTCATGCGAGGGAAGTCCGGGTGTAAATGGGAAAGTCTGGTGCATCTGGCAAAGCCGAGGGATGGGATAGGGACGGTAAAACGAGTGTTATATTTGCCGAGAAGAGATGGAGATACAGAGACAGAGACGGAAACAAAGACTGAGACTATGTGGGCAATATTATGCTACTTCTACCAATGTCTAAAACCCTTTATATACACTCCCTTTTCTCTATGGTATTAGTGGACTTTGGATGAGATGACGCGGTTTGATGGGTGTGACAAACTTGCACCAGAAACAGAAAGCTGAAACAACGTGGATGGCAAGCTAGCACTTTGATGTCCCTGTGAAGGGCACGCAATCGGGTAATGACTGGAAAAGACTAGTGTGGCAGGGAACACACAAATTGAATATTGACTTTGTGCCATTATGCGACTAGTGTGCAACTGAATACTGATAGCCAGCATTTTAGGGTTATCTGCTAGGGGCGAAGTCAGTGGCGAGCATCGAAAGTGGTTCTCTATGGCCCTCTGCTTTGACATTCCCTTGTATATTCATCACTTTGTTCCACAGATAGACTGGTGTGTCCATGTGTGCTAAATGCACAGGTGTATTGCTTGTGTAAAGTGGCGTGACATTGCTTCTCATACAATGCAGTTGGCATGATGTGGTCCCGGTGACTTGCTGGAATGCCGACGCTGTGTGCTTGGCTAAACTCACGAATGCCATTGCTAAGTCTGGGGTTCCACTGTTTTGTTACATTGTCCAAGTTCTAAGTCCATGTCAGAGTCCGCCAGAGTTCCTGTCTACGTGTCCACTGTACCGGAGATCGCTATTCTTACCGGAGTTCCATCGGATTAATAAGCATGGAGGTCAGGGCACGTCATTAACCCATGGTACAGCCAAGAGACCGTCGGCATGGTGCTAAAACCTGTGTTTGGTACTCGTTGCACTGTTACCCGCGGAGCGTGCTCATCACTGTTGTCATGATACTTCAACATATTGATGGCAGTGGGTGAGTTTGATTGGTCACTATCATGCCAGTAAGCTGTAACTAATGTTTTGGCATTACTAGTGGAGCATTGTGGAGTAACAATCAGAGACTCAGATATTCTCATATGACACCAAATGGAATGATAAATAGATTAGATAATAAGGAATAATCTAGAACCATATAGACTCATACAGTAGGCAACAAAACCATTGCAATGTTTGTTGATTTCACACAGTTTGACATTGTGTGCCACAGGCAAAATAAGGATAAATAAGCATAAATAAGGGTAGGATAGCCCTATTAATCCGCTTTAATTTGATTTTATATTCATCTTATTTGGTTATGTCTATGCTGAGATACAATTTCATTTTTAAGCCAATGTCACATGAGATGTGGATGCCATGTGCATAAAGACCTTGGGAGTGACAGTGCAGAATATTCTGAGTGGAATTTCTGTGGAATTGCTCAGAATGGCAAGTATGTAGATTCCACAGATTCCATGTGGAATAGGGGGGCAAGCATAAAGACCTCACATGGTGGTGGGTTGTAACAGCAGCCTGATATTGTGAGTTGTAATTTGTAACAACTGTGACAAGACAGTGGCTAAGTACACATTTGACTGGATGACTAATTGAGTGGCATAGCAATAAATAAATAAGTACAAACAGTCTATGTGGACTCCATGTGAACCCATGTAAATGCTTTTCCTTGTGATTCGAGTCTACATAGATTCCATGTTACAGTCCAGGTTGTTTTAGTCTGGAAAAATATGTTTTAGATGTATGCAGACTCCACAGTGAGTGCCTGGAGTCTATGTGGAGTCTACATAAAATGTGTGGCTGAACATAAAGACCTCCTGGTTTGCCATGTTATTACTTGATGCTGACTGATCATTTGTATAGCATAACTGAATAAATGTATTAAGCATAGCAATGTGCAGTCATTGCACAGTCACCATGAGGTGTCATGAGGTGGCCTTATTGTTCAGAGTTCTGTCCCATTGAACTCTAAAATATCTGTCTAGATATAAATGTACATAGGGAGTGCACTAGCGTGAGTCTGATAATACTGTCAGAGTCCGATCTGCTAAGAGGGGGCGGGAATAGGTCGTGGGTAGGAGTGCCCGGCCTGCAGACCAGCAACAGGAAAACTGAGGTAGCGAGGGCGTCGAAGGGGTCCGGAGTTGGGGTACAGGAGGGCTTGGCTTCAACTGATGGGTTGCACCTGCCAAGTGCACTATGCCCAATTTCGGGGGGTGTGCGAGTGCCAACTGGTAGCGTCGGTGCTGAGGGCATGGCTGTGCGACGGGAGACATGCAACTCTGCAGTAACAAAGTGCAACGGTACACAAAGTGTGTCATCAACGTACGGAATGGCGAGCTCGCAGAAGAGGTAGCGGATCGAGAGAGTTAGGTCGGAATCCACGAAGGGCAGAGTAGGACAGAACTAGTCGATTATCAGACTGGAGAAGTACAGTGCTTTGTAGCTACTTATATACTTATCTAGGGGTCTGATACGTATGGAGGTAATACTGGAAACGGGGCAGAGAGCGGTGTGGTATCGAGGTACCATGATGTCGGTCATATCGGTAATGGGGTAGTAACGCCGTGTATCGAGTGTCGGATCTATCGGTTGTGATATAAGTTGTGTGGTTACATGTGGGCGTGACGGAGTGGAGGTGAGATAGCCTTTGTTGAGAAGAGATGGAGGGCTACTCGGGTTGTCAACGTTCTAGTCGGGTGATCACGTAATGCTGTGCCAGATGTCGGTAGCGGTTTCTCGGGAATGGGTCTTGAGGGCTTGAGCGAGTGTTGTATCTGATAGTCAGTACCGTGGTCGGTAACTGCGCGTGATGCGGTCGTGACAGTTCCATGCTAATGGAGTCATGGCTAATTACAAGTCCCAGAAAGTCAATTTCCTCCCTGTCAAACCAACATTTCTCCAGCTTGAGTGACAACTTGTGCATCTCCAATTTCACCAGGATATGGTTAACATGGCTTTTGTGTTCTTCTAAGGTTTTTGAGAACACCAGTATGTCATCCATGTAGATTACAACCCATCCTTCTGCAATTTCTACTCTGAATATGTCATTCATCATAGTTTGGAATGTTGCTGGTGAATTGGTGAGCCCAAAGAACATCACAAGCAGTTTGAATAGTCCTCAGTTTGTCCTGAACACAGCTTTCCACTCATCTCCTTCTTTAATACATTGTTATATCCCCAATGTACAGTGAGGGACAAAACTGTTGCAATCTTTTGAACTTTTGGACTAATCTGTTAATAACTCAGGCAGAATTGATTGAAATGTTTTGAAACTCATAAACAGGGTAGATATATATGTAATCAATCTGTAAATAGAAGCACATCCTGTAATACTATGCCATACCTTATACAGTGAGGGACAAAACTGTTGCAATGTTTTGAACTTTTGCACTAATCTGCTGATAGCTCAGGCAGCAATGTTCAGAATGCTCTGAAACTCATAAACAGGGAAGATATATATATAACCAATCTATGAATAGAACCAAATTATGTAATACAATGTCAATCCTTGTGTAGACTCTGATCAGTAAGCCAGATGCATTGCAACAGTTTTGTCCCTGTCATTCAAAATCTAAAAAATGGATATTACTAGTACTTGGTATATCCTCCTTTGGCTTTTAGCAAAGCTTCAACCCTCCTAGGCATACTTTCTATCAGATTCTGACACACTTCCTTTCAAATGTTGGAAATGCTTGGAAATGCTTTGGAATTTTGCTGTCTGTTCCAGAATACCTCAGAAATGTCTCAGAGTTGTTGGATTACACTGATAGCTGCGGAGTGTGCTCATCATTGCATGGGCATGTGGTAGGATGTAGGTAAATTTGCACTGCATGGTGATGGTCATGTGTAGTATGATGTGGTTATCTTCAACCAGTTCCATTCTATCTCCAATAGCAATCAGTCCATTCCCTTGGCAGTTGCCTAGTTTCCTGCACAGTTGCCTGTTCTGATCATCTCTCTGTGCTTTCCTTAGCACAGGGTTGGTTCAATTAGGTCAATAATGCACCCCAACTTGAATCTTTGATTTAGTTCCTCCAAGTGCCAATGCAAAGCTAATGTGCCTGGGATTTCACCCTACAGATTGAAGTGATCTGAAATGGGACTTTCAGCCCCTTGATACACATGCAGTACACCAGTTGTTTCACCCTTTCCATGGGTTTTTCCACAAGTATCAGTACAGCTAGCTCACCAGTGCCTGCCCACACTTTCAACAATGCTCAGACTGTTCTCACCTGATTCCTGTTTTGTAGCCAGAAGGGATGAATTTCCCTGTAGTCAATTCACTCATGAATTGAGTCTATCTGCTGTCATAGTTGATGGATGTTGCCTAGCTCCTCGAGGCTGTCTGTCACCACATGTTGTTACATGCACAGAGTCAGATGATTATCAATGTCAAAAAAGAAACTCGCTTCATTGCCATGAGCTGCAATGAGTAAGACTTACTTGGTGCTGTGGCAAATGATGAAGGGCAAGGTTGTAAAGACTCTGGATTATGTTAGGAGCTACCCAAACACAACCTAAGGCCTCATCAATGAGGAGAAAAGAGAAGAGAGACAAAACCAAACACAACTAGATTGATTCCCAGGTAGGGAAACTATCCAGAGTCTTAGGGACTCACTACTACAAGAGCTACTACTTATATACCTCAGCCCCTGGTCTGTGCTCAGCAACCCTAAGCCCTAAGGCTGTGGTGCACAGCAACAGATCTGGGCCAACCCAGACCTCATGTTACCCCAGTCCCCTGTCTAGACTGACCTAGCCCTTAGCCATACTATTGGTACCCCTAACCCCAAGGCTCTTGCAGCTGCTTGCTGACTAATCCTTGGGTGTCCTATCATAGGGGTGGTAACATCTTGCCTTAAGTAGTATCTCCCCATAGAGGCCACAGACAATTATGAAAAATAATGAAAAATGATGAGAAAAATAAATAGAGTCCACAAGATTGTACACTCTTGCTCTTTGCACTGCTCACAGTCCAGCTGGTCCAACAACCATTGTACATGACCTGGACTGGACCTGGACTGTGCCTGGAATTCTGGTCATTTTGCAAGGACTAGTCCTGCAACTGCAGGGAGTCCTTGCACCTGGACTAGGCAGGAGGTGATTTAGAAGCTTCTGAAGAGTCTCAATGCTGAACCAGCTCAGGGCCAGGATAATGATTCTAGGTTTGAGAATTTACATAGGTATTGGACAGAGTGGTGGAAATGAGTTTAATGAAGGTATGTCAATTTGTAACACAGTTAAGAGCTGTCTAACATCTCACAGATATCACTATAGGTTATGTTAGGACTATCCCCAACAACCCCTAGGCTTCATGAGAAGGAGAGAAAAGAGACAAGAAGGTGAAGTAGATTGCAGGAGGGCAAACTACCTAGAGTCTTAGGGACTCACTACTACAAGAGACACCCTTCATATACTACTAACTAGGCCCATGCACAGAAACCCTAAGCCCTAGTGGCTGTGGTGTGCAGCAACAGCCTAGACTCCTATGACATATCCACACCTAGTCCCCTTCCTAAACTGGATTACCTGACTGTCCTGTGCTGTTCCAATTATGCACACTTTTCATTTTCTTATGTCAGCACCTGCCTCTTTTGGTGCTTATGCAACTCTTTTATTTTTGTTATGCTTATGCAATGTCACACAATGCTTGCTGTGACTCTATTCTTGTCTATGCCACTACCTTCATTCTGTCATACTGATGTCACTATGACCTCTTCACTCATGATGCATTATGATGTCTACATACACTATGTACATCATACCTATGACATTCTTTACCTTTTACAGACAGTAGGTTCATGTATAAATAGCAGAGTTTGTTGTAGGTCAAACCTTAAGTTTGACTTAGCTTGTATAAACCTTATAACTCACTGCAAAGCTTGTTAGTAAGCACAAGTTAATCTCTGGCAACCTTAACAGGTTGTGGTGAGATCTCAAGCCCTAGTTCACATGCTCTTGCCTATAATCATCTTCTCAAACCTGAGTCTCACCTTATAGGCTCAGGGCTGTTTACCACTTGTGTTCACCAGGCTTACTTCATTGCCATCATCTCAGATGATCCTCATGGCATTATGTCATTGGTTAGATTGACAGATGACTCAATCATCATAATGAATGCACTCCTCAAGGATACCTTTTGTTTGGCCTCCTCCACTTTTGCCTGGTGCTGGGCAATCATTTCCCACACCACATATCCACATTCCCACCATGTTCCCATGCCACATATCCACTTTCCCACCATGTTCTCACACAGTTTCTACAATGTTTTCACACTTATGCTTACATTTTCACTGTGTTCCCATTGACCTGCCCATTTTCCCACCAGGCCCACATTCCCACAATGTTTCCACACTTAATATTCACTTTCCCACCATGTTCTCACACAATTCCTACAAGGTTTTCACAATCATACTTACATTCTCACCATGTTTCCATTCACCTGCCTATTTTCCCACCTAGCTATATTCCCACCATATTTTCACACTTCATCTTCATGTTCCCACCATGTTCTCCCACAATTCCTACAATGTTTTAACAGTCATGCCTACATTCTCACTGTGTTCCCATTCACCTGCCCATTGCCCACCTGGACACATTCCCACAATTTTTCCACACTTCATGTTCATTTTCCCACATTCATGCTAACTAACCACTGACACTTAGATAATGCTTAGCTAAGATTAGTCAGCTTGAAATGCAGCAGCTCTTGATGTATTAACACTGAGGATGTTACAATTATGCATACTTTCATTTTATTATGTTAGCAGTTTCCCTCTTTGGTGCTTATGAAATGCCTTCATCTTCTGTTATGTCTATTCAATGTCACACATCACTTGCTGTGACTATATTTTTCATCCATGCCACATGCTTACCTTTTTTCATCATCCTGATGTTGCTATGACTTCACTTATGATGTGTTATGACATCTATGCCTATTACATCATATCTATGACATTCATTACCTTGTACAGACTCTAGGTTTAGTTTAAATAGTAGAGTTCTGTTGTACCTCAAACTATAAGTTGAACTTGGCTTGTAATCAAACCTTATGAACTTGCCACAAAGCCTGTTGCATAAGCATGACTGTTATGAGATTGTAGGAATGTGTGTGAACATGGTGGGAAAGGAGTCCATGTGGAGTCCACATGGAGTCTGCATACATCTAAAACATATTTTTCCAGACTAAAACAACCTGGACTCTAACATGGAATCTATGTAGACTCCATGCTGAGTGCCTGTACTGAGTGTGGAATCACAAGGAAAAGCATTTACATGGGTTCACATGGAGTCCACATAGACTATTTGTACTTATTTATTTATTGCTATGCCACTCAATTAGTCATCCAGTCAAATGTGTACTTAACCACTGTCTTGTCACAGTTGTTACCAATTACAACTCACAATGTCAGGCTGCTGTCACAACCCACCACCATGTGAGGTCTTTATGCTTGCCCCCCTATTCCACATGGAATCTACTTGCCATTCTGAGCAATTCCACTTGGAATATTCTGCACTGTCACTCCCAAGGTCTTTATGCACATGGCATCCACATCTCATTTACTCCCACCATTGTCCCATTCATATTCCCATCATGTATACATTAAAGCCTTTATGCTGTGTCAAATATAGTACTGAGAACAGATTATTTTGCAAGCCTGGTACATGTAGCACTTTTGTAAATTCTATATCTCCAGCCACCTTTCCATCTATAATTGGTCTAAAAAGCACAGACCCTATGCCCTCTGAATATATGACAGTGTGGTCTGCCAACTTGACTGGTTTCCTCAATGGGGTATAAGTTTTGAACCAGTGTCTATGTGGGGTCATATGAGAAGTGGCCCCTGAGTCTGTATTCCAATCAAATCGATGGTCAGCAGATGTGGCAAGTGCATAGTCAACCAAGGTACTTGCATTTCCAGCCTTTTCAACAGCAGGCTCTGTCTCTTTCACCTCATCTGCCTTTTTGGCATTGTTTCCACCATATTTCCTGCACTTTGGGCATTGCCTAGCCCAATGGCCCTCTTCCTTGCAAATATTGCAAGTTGATCTGGCCCTTTGGCCACCATTTCCACTGGAGGCATACATCCTGTTTGCCCTCTCTCCTACATCTGCACGTTGCTGGCAATTCAGCTCCTCTGCCTTGAAGGCTTGAAGGATTACATCTTTCCCCAACTTCTCCATAAGCAACAAGTTTGATGTCAAATTGGCATATTCCTCTGGCAAGGCATGAATCATTGCCATGCATACCAGTTCTTCATCCAGTTTCTCCAGAGTGAATTCAGTTGGATGAAGATTTTTGATGTTTGCCATTGCCTTTTCAACCCTTGTTGCCACATTAGTGAGACTTTCATCATCACTTTTGTGTATAGAGAACAGTTGGTCATATGCATTGAATCTGGCTCCAGGCTTCTTGTTCAAATGGACCTTCTGAAGACTGTCCCACATCACTTTAGGATCATCTTCATTGCCTCTGAAGTGTACCCTCTGGTCACTTTCAACAGCCAGGTAGATTTCACCTGCTGCTTTCTCTGCCATGGTTTCCCATTTGTTCAATGCCTCTGCTTCAGATGGCTTTGTGGCTTTCCCAGATACCACCCTCCATAATCCACCTCTCATCAACAATGCTTTCATCTCCCCTGCCAACTCTTGATAATTATCATTTGTGAGAGGCTTGATTTTAATCCCATGGTGGTCCAACATTTTAGGCTGCCTCCTAAAATTTGTGTATGCCAAGTGTGTGTAGCTCTAAGGAGCTCCCAATCGAGTATCAATGGTCTGGAATAGACCAAAAGTTGCCAATAAATCAAGTGGATGGTCTACAAAAAGACCAGCAAGATCCCCAAGTCCAATAACAATTCTTGTATCAGTTAAAGGCCAGGGCCCATAACCTGTTAGAAGCTGCCAAAAGACTGGATAACTGACTACTGATGTAACACCAGTCAGATGCAGTTATAACCCTCATTTAGACGATGCTTGGACAGTAGATGTTGATAATAGTTGTCTATTATGTAGCAAAAGTCTAATAACCAATTGCTTGTACAGGCTATTGGAATTGCAAAAGTGACCTGACCAGGGATTGAACCTGGGACCTACCCACACTCCGGGTGGCACACTCTAACCACTGAGCTATCAGGTCTTAGTAGCAGAGCAACCACTAAGCCTGTTTAGCCCTTACCCTCGGGGATACCGCCCCTTGGCAAGACTTACACTCACACAAGTCTAACTCACTTGTGTAGCAGCTTAGGTAAGGCACCCATAGAACAGTTGTTTGGTCACCAAGTTCAACACCCTGCCCTGAACAGACAACTGTCCAAACCTGGGCAAACACATGGCCAGTCACTAAGCGCTTCCGGGGCCCATAACCTATTGGAATTGCAAAAGTGACCTGACCAGGGATTGAACCTGGGACCTACCCACACTCCGGGTGGCATGCTCTAACCACTGAGCTATCAGGTCTTAGTAGCAGAGCAACCACTAAGCCTGTTTAGCCCTTACCCTCGGGGATACCGCCCCTTGGCAAGACTTACACTCACACAAGTCTAACTCACTTGTGTAGCAGCTTAGGTAAGGCACCCATAGAACAGTTGTTTGGTCACCAAGTTCAACACAGGCTCCCCTGTACATATTAGTAAAATAGGGCTGTATGGTGGTCCATAGACAAAGCCTACACCGAGGCGTGAGTTTTGGTGTCCACTATATTGTGCCCCAGACATAGGAAGCAATTTGGGACGAACTTTAAGGAATAGAAGGAGAAATATAGCAAACTAAGGTAACTACTATTAACCAAAGTTGATCTATAGTATTATATCTACAGTTTGGCGTGTTTGTATGTATTGTGGCATGTTTGTATCATGTGTTATCACCATTTTCAACAGCAAGCTCACAGAAGTGGTAGTTGATTGAGAGAGTTAGGTCAGAATCCACAAGGGGCAGAGGAGGACAGAACTAGTCAATTATCAGACTGGAGAAGTACAGTGCTTTATAGCTACTTATATACTTGTCTAGGAGTCTGATATGTATGGAGGTAAGACTGGAAATGGGGCAGAGAGCAGTGTGGTATTGAGGTGATAATGGGGTAGTGACACTGTATCAAGTGTCAGATCTATCAGTTGTGATGTAAGTCATGTGGCTATGTGTGGGCATGGTGGAGTGGAGGTGAGATAGCCTTTGTCAAGGAGAGATGGAGGGCTACTTGGGTTGTCAATGTTTGAGCCTGGTGATTGCATAATGCTGTGCTGGATGTGTTGAACTTGGTGACCAAACAACTGTTCTATGGGTGCCTTACCTAAGCTGCTGCACAAGTGAGTTAGACTTGTGTGAGTGTAAGTCTTGCCAAGGGGCAGTATCCCCGAGGGTAAGGGCTAAACAGGCTTAGTGGTTAGCTCTGCTACTAAGACCTGATAGCTCAGTGGTTAGAGCGTGCCACCCAGAGTGTGGATGGGTCCCAGGTTCAATCCCTGGTTAGGTCACTTTTGCAATTCCAATAGGATGTTGGTAGCAATTTCTCAGGATTGGGTCTTGATTGCTTGAGCAAGTGTGTCATATCCAATGGTCAGTACCATGGTCAGCATGGTGCATGGTGCAGTCATGACACAAACCCAACTCCAATTTATCTTGAAACATGTCTTACCACAATGCTGCTCACCTCCTCTTCTGGATCTTCTTCCAGAAAATCTTCTTCCAGCTCCACTGCCAGAAAAGCAGCTTCTTCTGGTTTGTCCAGAAACAAGCAAGCCAGTCCCTCCCAGGGCTGCAAAATTACCTACTTTGACCTCCTTCCAGAGATGGCTTTAGAAAAATCACATCAAGAATCTGATAACACTGCCTTGTTTGGCCTTGCAGCAGCACTTTACACTGGGCCATGCATTGTATGTAGACCCACATAGACTCCAGGTACTCAATGTGAAGTCTACATAGACTTTGTCTGACTTGAATGTACTTCATATTTTCCATTTAACTGGACATGGACTTCACATAGACTCCATGTAGACTCCACATGTATACAACCATATTCATCTCAAAACTATGTACATTTCACAAGCTACATGAAACTACAGGTGTACTATGCATCCTTATCCTCCTACCTGGTCATCATTCCTCCTCCTCCTCCTCCTCCTCCTCCTCCTCATCATCATCATCATCATCATCATCATCATCATCTTCATCATCAGTACTTTCCACTGGCCCCCCATTCTTCTCAGAATCTGAGTGGAATCTGAGTGGAATCCATGTGTATTGTATCTGAATATGGCATCCACATCTCATTTACTCCCACCATTCATGTTCCCATCATGTTCCCATATGACTGACCACATTCTCACCATGTTCCCACACCACCTATCCACTTTCCCACCATGTTCTCACACAGTTTCTAAATGTTTTCACACTGATGCTTACATTTTCACTGTGTTCCCATTTACCTGCCCATTTTCCCACCTGGCCACATTCCCATAATGTTTCCACACTTCATATTCACTTTCCCACCATGTTTACACACAATTCCTACAATATTTTAACAGTCATGCTTACATTCTCACTGTGTTCCCATTCACCTACCCATTTTCCCATTGGCCAACAATGTTTCCACACTTAATATTCAATTTCTCAACATGTTTCCACACTTAATATTCACTTTCCCACCATGTTCTCACACAATTCCTACAATATTTTAACAGTCATGCTTACATTCTCACTGTGTTCCCATTCACTGGCCCATTTTCCCACCCAGCCACATTCCACAATGTTTCCACACTTCATATTCACTTGCCCATCATGTTCACACACATTTCTACAATGTTGTAACAGTTATGCTTACATTTTCATTGTGTTCCCATTCTCCTGCCCATTTTCCCACCTGGACCAATTCACACAATATTTCCACACTTCATCTTCACATTCCAACCATGTTCTCACACAATTCCAACAATAATTTAAGACTTATGCTTATGTAACAGGCTTTGCAGCAAGTTCATAATGTTTGATTACAAGCTAAGTTCAACTTATCATTTGAGGTACAACACAACTCTACTATTTATACTAGAGTTTGTAAAAGGTAATGAATGTCATAGATATGATGTAATAGGCATAGATGTCATAACACATCATGAGTGAAGTCATAGCAACATCAGTATGATGAAAAAAAGGTAAGCATGTGGCATGGATGAAAATATAGTCACAGCAAGTGATGTGTGACATTGCATAAACATAACAGAAGATGAAGGGATTGCATAAGCACCAAAGAAGGAAAATGCTGACATAACAAAATGAAAGTATGCATATTTGTAACATCCTCAGTGTTAATAAATCAAGAGCTACTGCATTTCAAGCTGACTGATCTTAGCTAAGCATTATCTAAGTGTCAGTGGTTAGTTAGCATGTGCCTGGTATTTCCTTTTGTCCCCTATGTTATAAATGAGGGGAATAGATGAGATATGGATTCCATGTGAAAGGGAGGAGGCTAAATTATGGTGAGAAAGTAGGCAATGTGTGAGCATGTTGGGAAAATGAACATGAAGTGTGGAAACTATTGGAATTGCAAAAGTGACCTAACCAGGGATTGAACCTGGGACCCATCCACACTCTGGGTGGCATGCTCTAACCACTGAGCTATCAGGTCTTAGTAGCAGAGCTAACCACTAAGCCTGTTTAGCCCTTACCCTCGGGGATACTGCCCCTTGCAAGACTTACACTCACACAAGTCTAACCCAACTTGTGCAGCAGCTTAGGTAAGGCACCCATAGAACAGTTGTTTGGTCACCAAGTTCAACAGAATACATGTCAAGAGAGTTTCTAAAGTTTACAGATGAGTGTGGGATTGTCAGGCAACACACAGTGTGGAATAGGCCACAACAGAATGGTGTGGCAGAGAGAGCTAATAGGACATTGTCAGAAAGGATCACAGCTATGTTGGAGGAGTCTGGTTTGGCAACCAAGTTTTGGGGAGAGTGTCTAGCAGCACTTGTCCATGTTTGGAATCGTTGTCCAACATCTGCATTGGAAAAGAAAACACCATTTGAATTATGGAATGGCAAAAAGCCAGATGTCAGTCATCTCAGAATCTGGGGATGCACAGCCTATGTGCATGTGCAGAGGGATAAACGTACTGCTTTGGGATCACATATGGAGAAATGCATTTTCATTGGATATCCTGATGGTTACAAGGGCTGGAAATTCTACAATCCAGTCACAAAGAAGTTGGTCATTTGTGAAAGGGCAGAGTTTGATGAACGCTACATGATGGGTTCACATTCTATTTCACACCCTCAGGTTATCAACAGACAACAGGCATCCCAGCAGCAGCAGTACTATATTCCAGCACCAGCTATCCCTATTGAAGCTGATGATGATGATGATGACACAGTGGCACCATTACCAAGAATAGATGAACCACAGAGGCAGGTAGCAGAGGAGGAACAGGCTCAGCCAGAGCACCAGATGCAGGGACCAGGACCTCAGATAGATGAGAATGGACCAGATGAGGAAATCAAAGTGGATGATGATGAACAGGACATCCAAGTTGAGGATGAAATTCATCAGAATCTACCACCACTTCCAGTTACTCCACCACCTTGTCCTCTACCAGAGCCAACTCTAGCTGCCAGGCGGCCAAGGCGAGATATTCGACCTCCTGGTGAATGGTGGAAAATTGGAGGAGTACAAAAGCCATTGAAGTACACTGAGTCATCTGATGAAGAGGAATTTGAGGATGCAGATTATGTGCATGCAGCATCAATCTCATCATTTGAATCAGAACCAAGTACTTATGCTGAAGCAATGGCTGGTCCTAATGCACAGAAGTGGAAGGAGGCTGCCCTGGAAGAATTTAATGCACATCTAAGTAATGGTACTTGGGTGTTGGAAAAACTACCTCCTGGAAAGAAGGCAATTGGTTCAAAATGGGTGTTTAAAATCAAGAGGAATGCAGATGGCACATTGGAACAATACAAGGCTAGGATTGTAGCAAAGGGATACAATCAGAGGCCAGGATTTGATTACATGGAAATATTTGCCCCAACCATGCGTCAGGCCACTATTCGTCTTGTCCTAGCTCTGGCAGCCATAGATGACTTGCATTTACGCTCTGTTGATATCTCACATGCCTTCATTAATGGAGACATTGATGCAGAAGTATACATGGTACAACCTGCAGGATTCCAGGAACTAGGTCGAGATTATGTTTGCAGGCTGAACAAGTCTATCTATGGATTGAAACAGGCTGCCAGGCTATGGAATGAGAAGTTGCATGCTGCTCTGCTTGACATGGGATTCAAAAGAGTGCGATCAGACCCATCCATGTACATTTATGAAAGGGACAATGTACGGATCATAATGCCAGTATTTGTTGATGACATTACTCTTGCTTCAAAGTCACAGGCTGCATTAGACAAGGCAGTCAGTGATTTGGCCAAGCACTTCAAGCTTAGAGACTTGGGGGAGACATCATATTTATTGGGAGTGGCCATTAGAAGAGTCAGGTCACAAAGGAAGATCTTCTTGTCTCAGAAGCAGTACATTAAAGATGTCTTGAAGCGCTTTGGCATGGAGAACTGTCATACTGTGGACACACCCATGAATCCTGGTCTGAAATTGTCTCGAGAACAAAGCCCTACCACTGATGAGGAAAAGGAAGCTATGAAGGATATTCCTTACATTAGTGCAGTGGGCTCAGTCATGTACCTGGCAATGATGACAAGACCTGATATTGCGTACACTGCAGGAGTGTTGGCCAGATTTAATTCAAATCCTGGCATGGCTCATTGGAAGGCAGTCAAGCATTTACTCAGGTACTTGTGTGGAACTATAGATATGGAACTGTGCCTAGGACCAGACCCAGAGACACATGAGTGTTGAAATTGGTGATAACACATGATACAAACATGCCACAATACATACAAACACGCCAAACTGTAGATATGATACCATAGATCAACTTTGGTTAATAGTAGTTACCTTAGTTTGCTATATTTCTCCTTCTATTCCTTAAAGTTCGCTCCAAATTGCTTCCTATGTCTGGGGCGCGATATAGTGGACACCAAAACTCACGCCTCGGTGTAGGCTTTGTCTATGGACCACCATACAGCCCTAGTTTACTAATATGTACGGGGGAACCCGTACAAGCGATTGGTTATTAGACTTTTGCTACATAATAGACAACTATTATCACTGTCTACTGTCCAAGCATCGTCTAAACGAGGGTTATAACTGTATCTGACTGGTGTTACATCAGTAGTCAGTTATCCAGTCCTTTGGCAGCTTCTAACAATGAGCTCATTAGAGCTTATGCTGATGCAGACCATGGTGGTAACAGAGACAATGGGAAGTCTACAACTGGATATGTGATTAAAATGGGATCTGGAGCAGTCAGCTGGAGCAGCAAATTGCAACCCATTGTGACACTCTCAACCACAGAGGCAGAATATGTTGCAGCATGTGCTGCTGGAAGGGAGATTAGGTGGTTTCAAAAGTTATTGGGAGAAATGGGATATCATGTTCCAAGGCCTTCAACCCTACACATGGACAATCAGTCAGCCATCAGTGTTGCAAAGAATCCAGAGCATCACGGGAGGATGAAGCATCTTGACTTGTGCTTCTATTGGCTTCGAGATAAAGTAGAGGAAGGGTTCATGCAGCCATCCTACTTGCAGACAGACCAGATGCCAGCTGACTTGTTGACCAAGGCTTTGCCTCGAATCAAAGTCATTCTGTTCAGGCAGCTGATGGGAGTCATTCGTCGTGAAGGCTTGTAGGATTAGGGGGAAGGTGTGGACCTGAAGCAACTAGCTTGGTAGTGCAGAGAAGGATTGGTTCAGGGGGAAGTCATTGATTGGCAGTTTTAGAGAGATGTGTCATCAGGGGGAAGTGTTGAAAATGGTGATAACACATGATACAAACATGCCACAATACATACAAACACGCCAAACTGTAGATATAATACCATAGATCAACTTTGGTTAATAGTAGTTACCTTAGTTTGCTATATTTATTTCTCCTTCTATTCCTTAAAGTTCGCTCCAAATTGCTTCCTATGTCTGGGGCGCGATATAGTGGACACCAAAACTCACGCCTCGGTGTAGGCTTTGTCTATGGACCACCATACAGCCCTATTTTACTAATATGTATGGGGGAACCCGTACAAGCGATCGGTTATTAGACTTTTGCTACATAATAGACAACTATTATCACTGTCTACTGTCCAAGCATCGTCTAAACGAGGGTTATAACTGCATCTGACTGGTGTTACATCAGTAGTCAGTTATCCAGTCCTTTGGCAGCTTCTAATAGTTTGCCCTCTCTCCTACATCTGCACGTTGCTGGCAATTCAGCTCCTCTGCCTTGAAGGCTTGAAGGATTACATCTTTCCCCAACTTCTCCACAAGCAACAAGTTTGATGTCAAATTGCCATATTCCTCTGGCAGAGCACGAATCATTGCCATGCATACCAGTTCTTCATCCAGTTTCTCCAGAGTGAAGTCAGTTGGACGAAGATTTTTGATGTTTGCCATTGCCTTTTCAACCCTTGTTGCCACATTAGTGAGACTTTCATCATCACTTTTGTGTATAGAGAACAGTTGGTCATATGCATTGAATCTGGCTCCAGGCTTCTTGTTCAAATGGACCTTCTGAAGACTGTCCCACATCACTTTAGGATCGTCTTCATTGCCTCTGAAGTGTATCCTCTGGTCACTTTCAACAGCCAGGTAGATTTCACCTGCTGCTTTCTCTGCCATCGTCTCCCATTTGTTCAATGCCTCCTCTTCAGATGGCTTTGTGGCTTTCCCAGATACCACCCTCCATAATCCACCTCTCATCAACAATGCTTTCATCTCCCCTGCCCACTCTTGATAATTATCATTTGTGAGAGGCTTGATTTTAATCCCATGGTGGTCTGACATTTTAGGCTGCCTCCTAAAATTTGTAGTGGTATGTGTGTGCCAAGTGTGTAGCTCTAAGGAGCTCCCAATCGAATATCAATGGTCTAGAGTAGACCAAAAGTTGCCAATAAATCAAGTGAATGGTCTACAAAAAGATCAGCAAGATCCCCAAGTCCAATAACAATTCTTGTATCAGTTGAAGGCTGGGGCCCATAACCTGTTAGAAGCTGCCAAAGGACTGGATAACTGACTACTGATGTAACACCAGTCAGATGCAGTTATTGTTAGAAGCTGCCAAAGGACTGGATAACTGACTACTGATGTAACACCAGTCAGATGCAGTTATAACCCTCGTTTAGACAATGCTTGGACAGTAGACGTTGATAATAGTTGTCTATTATGTAGCAAAAGTCTAATAACCAATCGCTTGTACGGGTTCCCCCATACATATTAGTAAAATAGGGCTGTATGGTGGTCCATAGACAAAGCCTACACCGAGGCATGAGTTTTGGTGTGCACTATATCGCGCCCCAGACATAGGAAGCAATTGGGAGCAAACTTTAAGGAATAGAAGGAGAAATATAGCAAACTAAGGTAACTACTATTAACCAAAGTTGATCTATGGTATCATATCTACAGTTTGGCATGTTTGTATGTATTGTGGCATGTTTGTATCATGTGTTATCACCATTTTCAACAAGTGGATGATGATGAACAGGACATCCAAGTTGAGGATGAGATTCATCAGAATCTACCACCACTTCCAGTTACTCCACCACCTCATCCTTTGCCAGAGCCAACTCTAGCTGCCAGGTGGCCAAGGCGAGATATTCAACCTCCTGGTGAATGGTGGAAAATTGGAGGAGTACAAAAGCCATTGAAGTACACTGAGTCATCTGATGAAGAGGAATTTGAGGATGCAGATTATGTGCATGCAGCATCTATTGGAATTGCAAAAGTGACCTAACCAGGGATTGAACCTGGGACCCATCCACACTCTGGGTGGCACACTCTAACCACTGAGCTATCAGGTCTTAGCAGCAGAGCTAACTACTAAGCCTGTTTAGCCCTTACCCTCAGGGATACTGCCCCTTGGCAAGACTTACACTCACACAAGTCTAACTCACTTGTGCAGCAGCTTAGGTAAGGCACCCATAGAACAGTTGTTTGGTCACCAAGTTCAACAGCATCAATTGAATCAATTGAATCAGAACCAAGTACTTATGCTGAAGCAATTGTTGAAATTGGTGATAACACATGATACAAACATGCCACAATACATACAAACATGCCAAACTGTAGATATGATACCATAGATCAACTTTGGTTAATAGTAGTTACCTTAGTTTGCTATATTTCTCCTTCTATTCCTTAAAGTTCGCTCCAAATTGCTTCCTATGTCTGGGGCGCGATATAGTGGACACCAAAACTCACGCCTCGGTGTAGGCTTTGTCTATGGACCACCATGCAGCCCTATTTTACTAATATGTACGGGGGAACCTGTACAAGCGATCGGTTATTAGACTTTTGCTACAAAATAGACAACTATTATCAACATCTACTGTCCAAGCATTGTCTAAACGAGGGTTATAACTGTATCTGACTGGTGTTACATCAGTAGTCAGTTATCCAGTCCTTTGGCAGCTTCTAACAGCAATGGCTGGTCCTAATGCACAGAAGTGGAAGGAGGCTGCTGTTACGATCTCATGGACTCAGTTTCTTTTTCTCTTCATTTTCCATATTTTTACTTATTTGTCTGGGGCCTCTATGGGGAGTTACTACTTAAGGAAGGCCATTACCACCCCTATGTTAGGATGCCCAAGGGTTAGTCAGCGCATGGCTGCAAGAGCCTTGGGGTTAGGGTTGACCAATAGGATGGCCAGGGGCTAGATCGGTCTAGACAGGGGACCGGGGTAACATGAGGCATGGAGTGGTCCAGATCTGTTGCTGTGCACCACAGCCTTAGGGCTTAGGGTTTGCTGTGCACAGACCAGGGGCTGGGTATATAAGTAGTAGCTGTTGTATTAGCGAGTCCCTAAGACTCTGGATAGTTTCCCTACCCGGGACAACAATGTGATCAGACCCATCCATGTACATTTATGAAAGGGACAATGTACAGATCATAATGCCAGTATTTGTTGATGACATTACTCTTGCTTCAAAGTCACAGGCTGCATTAGACAAGGCAGTCAGTGATTTGGCCAAGCACTTCAAGCTTAGAGACCTGGGGGAGACATCCTATTTATTGGGAGTGGCCATTAGAAGAGTCAGGTCACAAAGGAAAATCTTCCTATCTCAGAAGCAGTACATTAAAGATGTCTTGAAGCACTTTGGCATGGAGAACTGTCATACTGTGGACACACCCATGAATCCTGGTCTGAAATTGTCTTGAGAACAAAGCCCCACCACTGATGAGGAAAAGGAAGCTATGAAGGATATTCCTTACATTAGTGCAGTGGGCTCAGTCATGTACCTGGCAATGATGACAAGACCTGACATTGCATACACTGCAGGAGTCTTGGCCAGATTTAATTCAAATCCTGGCATGGCTCATTGGAAGGCAGTCAAGCATTTACTGTTAGAAGCTGCCAAAGGACTGGATAACTGACTACTGATGTAACACCAGTCAGATGCAGTTATAACCCTCATTTAGACAATGCTCAGACAGATAGACGTTGATAATAGTTGTCTATTATGTAGCAAAAGTCTAATAACCAATTGCTTGTATGGGTTTCCCTGTACTTATTAGTAAAATAGGGCTGTATGGTGGTCCATAGACAAAGCCTACATACACTGAGGCATGAGTTTTGGTGTCCACTATATCGCACCCCAGACATAGGAAGCAATTTGGGACAAACTTTAAGGAATAGAAGGAGAAATATAGCAAACTAAGGTAACTACTATTAACCAAAGTTGATCTATGGTATCATATCTACAGTTTGGCATGTTTGTACGTATTGTGGCATGTTTGTATCATGTGTTATCACCAATTTCAACATTTACTCAGGTACTTGTGTGGAACTATAGATATGGAACTGTGCCTAGGATTGGACCCAGAGACACACAAGCTCATTAGAGCTTATGCTGATGCAGACCATGGTGGTAACAGAGACAATGGGAAGTCTACAACTGGATATGTGATTAAAATGGGATCTGGAGCAGTCAGCTGGAGCAGCAAATTGCAACCCATTGTGACACTCTCTACCACAGAGGCAGAATATGTTGCAGCATGTGCTGCTGGAAGGCAGATTAGGTGGTTTCAGAAGTTGTTGGGAGAGATGGGATATCATGTTCCAACAAGGCCTTCAACCCTACACATGGACAATCAGTCAGCCATCAGTGTTGCAAAGAATCCAGAGCATCATGGGCAGATGAAGCATCTTGACTTATGCTTCTATTGGCTTTGAGATAAAGTAGAAGAAGGGTTCATGGCACCATCCTACTTGCAGACAGACCAGATGCCAGCTGACTTGTTGACTAAGGCATTGCCTCAAATCAAACTCATTCTATTCAGGCAGCTGATGGGAGTCATTCGTCATGAAGGCTTGTAGGATTAGGGGGAAGGTGTGGACCTGAAGCAACTACTAGCATGGTAGTGCAGAAAAGGATTAGTTCAGGGGGAAGTCATTGATTGGCAGTTTTAAAGAGATGTGTCATCAGGGGGAAGTGTTGAAAATGGTGATAACACATGATACAAACATGCCACAATACATACAAACACGCCAAACTGTAGATATGATACCATAGATCAACTTTGGTTAATAGTAGTTACCTTATTTCTCCTTCTATTCCTTTGTTATGATGATCAAGTTGTCTGTCAATCTACCCAATGACATAATGCCACGAGGATCGTCCATGATGATGGCGATGAAGTAAGCCTGGCAAACATGAGTGGGTAAACAGCGCTGAGCCTATAAGGCAAGACTCAGGTTTGAGAAGAGGGTTATAGGTGAGAGCGCATGAACTACGACTTGAGATCTCACCACAACCTTGTTAAGGTTGCCAGAGATTAACCTGCACTTACTTACAAGCTTTGCAGCGAGTAATAAGGTTTATACAAGCTAAGTCGAACTTAAGGTTCAACCTATGACAAACTCTGCTATTTATATGTGAACCTACTGTCTGTAAAAGGTAAAGAACATCATAGGTATGATGTAATGAATGTAGATGTCATAACGCGTCATGAGTGAGGTCATAGCGACGTCAGTATGACAGAACGAAGGTAGGCATATGGCATAAGTAAGAATAGAGTCACAGCAGCATTTGTGTGACATTGCATAAGCATATGAAAATAGAAGAGATTGCATAAGCACCAAGAAAGGCAGGTGCTGACATAAGAAAAATGAAAAGTGCGCATAATTGTAACACTAGCTCTTCACTAGATTACTTGTCCACAAGTAATATTCTACACTAATAAAACAAAAGTACAGTGAGCACTCACTCAACATTGTTGTGCTCGGTTTCTGTCCACCAATCGGGTTTTCTGAGGTGGAATTCATCATCTTCATCATCAGGGCAATGTCGTTCTGCTAACCAGGCATGATGTTCTTCTTTGTTATCAAAGGTAATGGTCCCAGGGCAGGTTCCCTGCTGGAATCCTTGGCAGGTGCAACAAAGGGGGCGAGGGCACGTCGGAGGAGGGCGTTGTAAGCGGTTTGATGGGCATGGCGATGCACCAGGGGTGGACCCTGCATTCTCAATGCATCTAGGTGTCGATTTCGGCAATGCAAGATGATGGTTAGGGTCGTGCTGCGACGTGATGTGTCCCCAAGAATTACAGATGAGGCAATGAGGGTGTCGAGGTTGTTTTCGAGGGGCTTGAGGAGTGGCAGGTGTCGTTGCCTTACCCTTTCCTTTCTGTCTGGGTGGTGTCTCGGGATTGACTGTCAAAAATGCGACAGGGGGATTCGAAGGTATCGTCATCGAGGGTCGCACTGATGGCTGAGGGTTCATCAGTGCCAAAATCGGTATAGACTTTCCTTTTGGGGCTGTCTGTTTGGCTGCTGAGGCCAACCCTTTGGGTTGTCTTGTGACAAGGGGCGTTGTTGTTGAACTTGGTGACCAAACAACTGTTCTATGGGTGCCTTACCTAAGCTGCTACACAAGTGAGTTAGACTTGTGTGAGTGTAAGTCTTGCCAAGGGGCGGTATCCCCGAGGGTAAGGGCTAAACTGTTGAACTTGGTGACCAAACAACTGTTCTATGGGTGCCTTACCTAAGCTGCTACACAAGTGAGTTAGACTTGTGTGAGTGTAAGTCTTGTCAAGGGGCGGTATCCCCGAGGGTAAGGGCTAAACAGGCTTAGTGGTTGCTCTGCTACTAAGACCTGATAGCTCAGTGGTTAGAGTGTGCCACCCGGAGTGTGGGTAGGTCCCAGGTTCAATCCCTGGTCAGGTCACTTTTGCAATTCCAATAGTTGTTGTCATCAGGGGTGTGGCTGAGTCTAATTCAGCGAGGGTGCAAATAATGACTTGGACTTCATCTCCATTAAGGATAGTGCAGGGCAATTTAGAAGGTCAAGGAGTGAACATGTCATTGACGTAAATGTGTGTCTCGTTGATGGATTTGATTGCCTTCTCGACATGGGCAAGTATTCCTTCGATCTTATCGTGAATTTTGTCTGCTGCATCAAGGATCTCAAAGCGGTTTGGGACAACGTAAATGGGGTTCAACCAGGAGTTGATCTTGATCAGGTTCCTGACATCATTCTGCTGTACATAGATGTGCAGTTGTCCATCGCATACTAGTTTGATGGCATCAATGATGTATCATTCAACGTTGGCGATCAGGAGTCAGCGAAGAAGATCCAGGGTGAGTTGGTCCAGGTTTAGTTGAATAGAGTTGGTTAGTTCCCAGGCTAGATTAGTGACGTTAATAAACATTTTGATGAGGTTAGTGCAGTCGAAGTTGGCATTTTCTATTGCAATCTGTCTGATGGTGAGGGAGTGTGGTTGACTGGAAAGTATTCTCCAGACTTGTGCAAGACGAACAGGGATTGCTTGATCCAGTTCAATCTGGGCAAAAGCGATGGTTCTCCTAATCCGATTAAGTATTTGTGGATAGGTAGCACTAGTGTTAAATGCTCCTGAATATCCAGTAGTTCTGTGAGCTGGAATTGTTCATGGTTCTCCAGCCTTCTCTGAATATAGCATATGTTGAAATTGGTGATAACACATGATACAAACATGCCACAATACGTACAAACATGCCAAACTGTAGATATGATACCATAGATCAACTTTGGTTAATAGTAGTTACCTTAGTTTGCTATATTTCTCCTTCTATTCCTTAAAGTTCGCTCCAAATTGCTTCCTATGTCTGGGGCGCGATATAGTGGACACCAAAACTCATGCCTCGGTGTAGGCTTTGTCTATGGACCACCATACAGCCCTATTTTACTAATAAGTATGGGGGAACCCGTACAAGCGATTGGTTATTAGACTTTTGCTACAAAATAGACAACTATTATCAACGTCTACTGTCCAAGCATTGTCTAAACGAGGGTTATAACTGTATCTGACTGGTGTTACATCAGTAGTCAGTTATCCAGTCCTTTGGCAGCTTCTAACAGCATATGCACTCCACTACTGGGGGTAGCTTGGGAGCTATCTGTAATACAGTCTCTGGCGATTGTTTCGGTATCCATCGGAGCATCCAATGAAAGGTGTCCCTGATTACTCTCAGGTACCACATGATGAGGGTATAGTCCCAAAGATCCTGCTGATACTTCTCCTCAGGAGGGGGTGGAGCAGTTTTGGGAGGTGGTGGTTTCGACGGTTTGTGACATAAGGGGACCCTGAGGGTCATTGGTCAGTGCGTGATGTGGCTCAGGCACAATGTCATTAGGGTCAAAGTCCAAGGGTGTGTCATCTCGAGGGTATACAAGTGTGGGGTGTTCAGGGGTGCACTCAATGAGGCAAGGGTCAGTGGGTCATCCTGACTTATCAACTGAAAAGTATGCAGAGTAGACATGAGGAGGAGCAGGGGATGTAGACTTGGAAGACATAGACTGTGGTTAGATAGCAATGCGAAGATTGCTAGTCTTCAGTTGAGTTTTCTCCTGTCTTTATATCTGTCTAGGACTTCTTCCGCATTAGTCAAGTTGCGTTCGGGTTCCCAGGTGTTGTATGACGTATCATATCCCTTCCATTTGACAAGGTATTGGTATGAGTTGCCTTTTTTGCGATGCACTATTATTGCTTCAACTTCATACTCTTCCTGGCCTTCTATCAGATCAGGGGGAGGTCTCGTGTCATTTGTGTTGAACTTGGTGACCAAACAACTGTTCTATGGGTGCCTTACCTAAGCTGCTACACAAGTGAGTTAGACTTGTGTGAGTGTAAGTCTTGCCAAGGGGCGGTATCCCCGAGGGTAAGGGCTAAACAGGCTTAGTGGTTAGCTCTGCTACTAAGACCTGATAGCTCAGTGGTTAGAGCGTGCCACCCGGAGTGTGGTTAGGTCCCAGGTTCAATCCCTGGTCAGGTCACTTTTGCAATTCCAATAATTTGGTCCATGTATGTCTGTTTCCTTGTATGGTGTAAGGAGAGCTGCATGGAATACTGGGTGAATGCACCATTGGGTTGGCAACTTTAGTTTGTATGTTACTGGTCCTAGGACTTTCTCGATTTGGAATGGTCCTTCCCTTTTAGGTGCCAGTTTACGTGTTTCATATGGTATGCGAAGGTTCTTTGACTCTAACCATACTTTGTCTCCTTGATGGTGTGTTTCATCATTTTTAGACGTGCTAACTCATGTGCTGCAAGTGCTTCTTCTCTTGCTTTGTGGAGTTGCTTTAAATGTGCATCTGCTGCAGGTGCATCCATTCTGCTAACTACTTCTGGTAGTGCCACAGGGTCTGTTCCGTACATGAGATGAAAAGGCAATTGTTTCAGCTCCTGATGAGTGCCTTGATTGTGTGCAAACTCGGCAATGGGTAAGACTCTGCTCCAGTTGGCTACATCATAAGCACAGAATATCCGGAGATAGATCTCTAGTTCCTGATTTAGATGTTCTGATTGTCCATCAGTTTGCAGATGAAAGGCAGTGCTCATTCGATGTTTTATATTTAGTGCGGTGGTTATCTCCTTGAAGACTTTTGGTGTGAACTGTGGTCCTCAATCTGAGATCATGATATCAGGAAGTCCAAAGCATTTGAATACTTCTTTGATATAGAGCATCGCTGTTTGTTCGGCGGTGATTGTTTTGTGACAAGGCGATAGAAATACCCCCTTTGTAAGGCCTTGGTTGACCACGACAAGAATAGAATCATAACCATCAGAGATCGGTAGATCAGTGATGAAATCCATTGTTATCTGTTGAAACGGTTGTTGGGCATGTGAAATGATCGGTGTTAGTGCAGCAGTGGGATGAGTGTTTGGCTTCATCTGTTGGCAGGTTCCACAGCCATCTATGTATTTCTTTAGTAAGACAGTCATTCCTGGCCACCAATAACGAGTTTTGAGCAAAGCGAGTGTTTTGAAGAATCCAGGGTGTCCTGCGCTTGGCGATTCATGGTATTCTTTGATGATATCACGGCATAGATCTAGATCATCAGGAACATAGGGTGTTCCCTTGTATAATAATAGTCCATTGTCCAGCTTCCAGTTGGAGATAGTGCTTCTAAATGGAAGCGGGGTATTTTTGTCAAGGCAGTGTCTGACTTTTTCAACAAATGCGTCAGTGGCGCTGCTATTAATAATCCATTCACGAAGGTCTAATGATAGCGACTGGATAAATATAGAGTGTGGGAGCATAGTGACTGTTTTGTCGTCTTCTTCTCCTTTGGCGTGGTCAGGGTGTGTTGAAAATGGTGATAACACATGATACAAACATGCCACAATACATACAAACACGCCAAACTGTAGATATAATACCATAGATCAACTTTGGTTAATAGTAGTTACCTTAGTTTGCTATATTTCTCCTTCTATTCCTTAAAGTTCGCTCCAAATTGCTTCCTATGTCTGGGGCGCGATATGGTGGACACCAAAACTCACGCCTCGGTGTAGGCTTTGTCTATGGACCACCATACAGCCCTATTTTACTAATATGTACGGGGGAACCCGTACAAGCGATCGGTTATTAGACTTTTGCTACAAAATAGACAACTATTATCAACGTCTACTGTCCAAGCATTGTCTAAACGAGGGTTATAACTGTATCTGACTGGTGTTACATCAGTAGTCAGTTATCCAGTCCTTTGGCAGCTTCTAACAGGGTGGTGGGAAAGAGCGTTGGCTTGAGTCAGTTTAGCTCCAGGGGTGTGCACTAGTTGTAAGTTATATCTGGATAGATTATTCCACCAGCGGGCTTGGTGTGCAGTCAAGCGTTGAGGTGTGCAATAATAGGTTAAGTTTTTATGATCACATCAAACAGTGATGGTGTGAGGTGCTCCTAAGAGCAGGTATCTCCATTCTTCAAGTGCACGAATTATAGCATAAAGTTCCCTGTCATATATTTGCCAATTTCGTTCAGTAGGGGTTAAGGCATGGGAGAGATATCCACATGGATGCAGCTGGCCATTGCTGTCTGCTTGGAGTATAGTTGCTCCTACAGCCCATTTGGATGCGTCACTTTCTAGAATAAAAGGTTTAGTCACATCAGGTATGGCTAATACAGGGGCAGTCATGAATTGTTCTTTCAGAAGATCAAAAGAGACTTGGCATTCTGGTGACCAGTCCCAAATTTTGTTCTTCTTTGTTAGGTCATGAAGGGGTTTTGCAAGATGTGCAAAATGCACAATAAAGCGGTGGTAATAGTTTCCAAATCCTAAAAACGAGCGTACTTGTTTGACTGTAGTTGGTACAGGCCAGTCCCTAATTCTGGCTAGTTTGATAGGGTCCATTTTGATCGTATTGTGGGAAATGATCATGCCGAGGAATTCCACTTCTTCCTTGGCAAATTTGCATTTCTCTAATTTTAAATATAGATTGTGATGTCGTAAGCATTCCAGAACGCATTTAGTTCGTGACTCGAGTTCTTGTTTTGTTTGTGCACATATCAGGATGTCATCCATATAAATGACAATCCATCCCCTTGATCTGATCTGAAACATTTGACTTTTCTGCCTGTTTGGTTCTCAAACAGTGTAATAAAGTTTTTAAAATTTTCAAACGTTTCTGATTTAGTTTGTAGGAATGCCATAAAGGCATATGAAGAATAGTCATCAATAATCATTAAACACCATTTTTTACAGTGATAAGATTCTTGTGGGAGTTCTAGCAAATCAGCATGTAACAACTCTAATGGTTGTTTTGCATGTGTTTGTGATGTAGTATAAGATTTATTATGCATCTTTCCTTGTGGACATCCAGAACAAATAGGATTATCAGATGGTATTTTGATTTTATCATCAAAACCTTCTGTATGTTGGCTCATATTTTTAATTACATTTTTATTTGCATGTGCCATCCTATTATGCCATGTAGTGAAATCTACTAGATTCACCAATTTGTTTAATTTTTGTTTTATTGTTACTTTAGCCCAGTGTATCAGTTCAAAGTGATTTTTGGGTTTAGCATCTATAACATCATTTCCTTTGAACAAAAACACTGTATGATCACTGTTTGATGTCTCAATGTAACCACCAATTTTTAATTGCCCAGATGAAATGAGTTTGTGAGAAGCCTTTGGCATGTAACAAACTTCCAATTTAGTGATATGTTTAAGTCCTTTTAAGTTTTCAAACTCAAGAACTATAGTCCCTTGTCCAAGTATCATTGCAGCTGATTTTGAATCAGCTGTTTTGATTTCCTCTGGTTCAGGATATGGATTATACTCTACAAAGTCAGACTTGTTGTTTGTAATGTGCACAGATGCACCTGAGTCTATTATCCAATAATCCTCACATATTTTTTCACTTTAAAAAGATGATGCAGATTTATTTAAACTAATAGCTATTATGCTATTTTTACATCTGCTATCTATAGACTTACCAATACTATGATAAGTCTCCATCTGATGATTACATTCCATCATCAGCAAAGAATTCATGTCCATAGTATTCTTCATGATATCCTTCGATGTTATCATTGTCACTGATTTATAATCAGTATTTGGATATTTTTTAGTGAAATTTACATATGATCTGTCGTCCCAGTAACCTGTTTCTACATGTTCCTCATGTATTTCTTCTTGTAGCTCTATTTGAGCTTTCTCGTCATCAATACAAGCTTCTGGAATATCCATTGGATTATTTTTCCAGGTAACAAAGTCTTCTTTTATAAGATCTTTTCCTTTTCCTTTAATATCTTTGATCCTGTTCATTATTTTTAATGTTTCAGGATCGACTCTGTTTGGGCTGATTCTATCAGTGAGTGAAGAAGAATTTTGAGGGACATCCACATCCATCTTATGGCTTTCTGTTATAGCCATATTAGCAAATTTCTTAAGATCCGCTTTTTCTTTTCTTGAGAGTTCCTCAGGAGCTTTCATGGCTTTAGCTAAAAGATTTAATTTCTTTAGCTTATTTTCGTGATTTTTCTTATTACGCTCCCAATTTGATCCTGTTCTGTTGCCAGGGGGTACATAGGCTGGTCTATTACTGGGACCTGCCTGTGCATTTGGCTGGGTATTTTTGCCTTTATAGGGCTTGCTCCCCCTTGCTACAAAATTTGCAGACTGCTCTTCCTTGTTGCCTTTGCAACATTGGTACTCATTTTCTATCTCTGGTAGGAGATCTTTAAGTTTGGTTGTTCCTACTTCCATTTTTAGAAGGATGTAGGTTTTGAATGAGTCCCAGGAAGCTGGCATCCTGTCAATGACTTCCATTAATTGGAAATCATTGTCAAATGATTTGCCATTTGCAGCCATTTCAGCCCAGAGTACCCATTTCTTCTTGGTAGCTGGGTAGCCAAGGGTTATGTGTAATTGTACCCTCAACATACTGCCATACACTTTTTGATTGGAGTGTAGCTTTAACCAATCTGGACCATGTGGCCCAGTTGCTTCTACCTTGTAAGGTAGGAATGGTGACATCACCACTTTTGTTCACTCCTACTGTAAGATTACAGTTAAAGCCTTTGGCCAATTTATCAATATCAGCCCAGCCATAACTATAACCTTGTACAGGTTCGATGTGAAAGCTTGATTTGCTTTCCCTGTGAATTTTGAAGCCAATCTCCTTTTGGAGTTTATGGCTTAATTGTGACAAATCCTTAACTGTAGGATATGTTGGCCACACATATTTGGATAGCGCTCTATCTTTGATTGCTACCAGATAGCAGAGTCCAGGTTTTTTCCAGACTGGATGCTCTTGTGTGTGTTTAAGATTTCTCTTTGCCATTCTCACAGGAATGATTTCACCATGCTCAATTGGGGTACCAACTTGAGCTTGTAGGTATGTATCATTTTCATCGTCTGTTAATTCCCAATGGGAATTGTCAGAGCCATATAAGAGATATTGGAAGTCAGTGTGACCAGACTCTTTTAACTTGTCATGTTTAGGTATGCAAGTTCTAGGCTCTTTGGAGCAAGCGGTGAAGTTAATTTTATCAGCTTCTTTTTTATCTAGCCAATTTTGTTTCTGACATAGCTTTTTGGCTCTTTTCTTTTCTTGAGCCAGCTTTGTTTTGTCAGAATCTAGCCAAGACTCTGCATTTATTGCGTGTGTCTTTGCTCCCTTTACAGTAGGCAACAAAACCATAGCAATGTTTGGCAATTTCAGAGTGATTGGTGTCCAGTGTGGCATGTAAAATAGAAATAAATAAGACAAAATATGTACAGGATAGCCCTACTTCTCAGCTTTAATTTGGTACCCCATCTTACTTGTTTAATTATGTATATGTTGAGATATAAATAGATCTTTAAGGAGATACCATTGCTACAGTTTTGTTGCTGACATATTCATATTGAATATTGGTACATTCTAGTACTTTGTATAGTCCCCCTTTGCCTCTATCACTGCCTGTATTCTCCTAGGCATACTCTCAATCAAATCCTGACACACCTTTGCTTCAATCTTGTTCCACTCTGCCTCAATCCTCTCCCACAAATCTATGAATTCCACTAGGGCATGTTGTTGAAATTGGTGATAACACATGATACAAACATGCCACAATACGTACAAACATGCCAAACTGTAGATATGATACCATAGATCAACTTTGGTTAATAGTAGTTACCTTAGTTTGCTATATTTCTCCTTCTATTCCTTAAAGTTCGTCCCAAATTGCTTCCTATGTCTGGGGCGCGATATAGTGGACACCAAAACTCACGCCTTGGTGTAGGCTTTGTCTATGGACCACCATACAGCCCTATTTTACTAATATGTATGGGGGAACCTGTACAAGTGATTGGTTATTAGACTTTTGCTACATAATAGACAACTATTATCAACGTCTACTGTCCAAGCATCGTCTAAACGAGGGTTATAACTGCATCTGACTGGTGTTACATCAGTAGTCAGTTATCCAGTCCTTTGGCAGCTTCTAACACATGTTTCATAGTCTGCCAGTCTTCTCTTGATGTGTGTCCAGAGTTGTTCAATTGGATTGAGGTCTGGAGATGTGCTGGCCACAGTAGAACTTCAATCCCATTGTCCTGGAACCATTGCTTAGCCTTTTTGCAGGTGTGTTTGGGGTCATTGTCCTGCTGGAAGATGATATCCTCTGGATTTCTGTTGTAATATTTTGAAGATCCTCCTCCAATATGGACACAAAAAGGTCCCCATCCATCCTTCCATCAATCTTGCAAGCATATCCAGGCCCATCCCACATCATACACCCCTAGACCATAACTGATCCTCCACCAAACTTCACTGTGCCTGCCACTCACTAGCCTGTCACTGAGGCCCTCCCCTGCCTTCTTCCATCCCCATTTCATTCCATCTAACCCTAACATGTTGATTTTTGTCTCATCTGACCATACCACCCTCTTCCAGTCCTCCACAGTATAGTCCTTGTGTGCCAATGCAAAATCTATCCTTTCCCTCTTGTGTCTGGCAGTGAGAAGGGGCTTCTTTTTCTTCACCACTGCCTTCATCCCTGCCCTCCTCAAGTATCTCCTGGTGGTCTGTGCTGAGAGAGGTTGACTGATGACATCCTGGAGGGCTCTGGTCACATCCACAGCTGTGTCAGCCTTGCCAGAACAGATGAGTCAAATAACATGATTGACATTTCTGTCAGAAAGCTTGGTAGGACAACCTCCAGATGACTTGTGCAGGTAGGGGGAGTGTTGTTTATGAAGTCTGGAGATGGTAGTGTGGTGTACACCAGTGATAGATGAGGTCTCATGAGCAGAATGGCCAGCATTAAGGAGGGAGATGATGTGGGATTGTTGAGCAGCAGAGAGTGCCTTAATGGTCAGTTCCAAGAATTGTTATGGTCTATTTGGTACATGTTTAACTTCCTCAACAATGTCACATGACCATAAGCCAGGTCACATGATTCCCATATAGCAATTTGTGTTCCCTCCCTGTTGGCAACAAAACTGTAGCAATGGTATCTCCTCAAAGATCTATTTATATCTCAACATATACATAACCAAACAAGTAAGATGGGGTACCAAATTAAAGCTGAAAGGTAGGGCTATCCTGTACATATTTTGTCTTATTTGTCTCTATTTTACATGTCACACTGGACACCAATCACTCTGAAATTGCCAAACATTGCTACAGTTTTGTTGCCTACTGTAATTCTAATTTGAGATGTCCTATCTCACGTGCCATTTCTCTTTGGTTTTTGAAATAAGTATTATTCTCATTTCATCTAGCCTGCTGAGATTGACCTAGATGATCTAATGCTGCATCTAGATCATCACATAATCGATCATTATTATCGATTAATGTATTGGAGTTTTGTATAACTCCTTTCACTGTTTGTGAAATCTCAGCTATATTTTGTTGATGGCTAGCAACCATGATTTTGGCATCTTCTACCAGTTCATTTGCTTGGTAGAGGTCATGTAATTTTTTATTTTGAAGAAGGGAATCGCTCCTTCTCTGTTTAATTACACGAATTTTATTGGGTAATGTACCCAATTTCATAAATGCAGTGGCTATCTTGCACCACTCATTTATTTCCCCTTGTGACCATTTGTCACCTTCCTCCTGCATCTTTTGTCCTTTCTGGTCTCCCCCAGAGGTGTTACAGTTATGCGCACTTTTCATTTTTCTTATGTCAGCACCTGCCTCTTTTGGTGCTTATGCAATCTCTTCTATTTTCATATGCTTATGCAATGTCACACAACGTCTGCTGTGACTCTATTCTTACTTCTGCCATATGCCTACCTTTGTTCTGTCATACTGACATTGCTATGACCTCACTCATGACGCGTTATGACATCTACTATCATTACATCATACCTATCATGTTCTTTACCTTTTACAGACAGTAGGTTCACATATAAATAGCAGAGTTTGTCATAGGTTGAACCTTAAGTTCAACTTAGCTTGTATAAACCTTATTACTCACTGCAAAGCTTGTAAGTAAGCGCAAGTTAATCTCTGGCAACCTTAACAAGGTTGTGGTGAGATCTCAAGTTGTAGTTCACGTGCTCTCACCTATAACCCTCTTCTCAAACCTGAGTCTCACCTTATAGGCTCAGCACTGTTTACCCACTCGTGTTTGCCAAGCTTATCTCATCGCCATCATCTTGGACGATCCTTGTGGCATTACGTCATTGGGTAGATTGACAGACAACTCAACCATCATAACAATTTAAGTCAAACTTACCTAAACAGCTCAAGTATTAGCTTGTTAGTGCACAGACCATCGAACTTCCCAAGAGCCAGCCAGTAGGTTACCGGTGCCTGATCAAGATTTCCAGAATCTTCACAAGAGGAGCTCCCCCACCAAACAAAGCAACCAGAGGACTTCAAAACACATACACACTTCAAGGAGAAGTAATCTACAAAGATAGCCAAGATCAGATCTGGAAATACAGACACTCTGATACCCCTGTCGAGCTACACCATTTTTGGATACCACAGTACAATAACTGCCCACCCAATGGAGCAGTTAGATTCCAAGGATTATACTATCTTGCAGGAGTAGAAGTTATCTTTGACACCAGTAAATCTTGTTCGACATACTATCAAAACAACAAAGTACGTTGTGTAGAAGACGAAGCTTTTCAAGGACCATACTACATTCCTGGAGGGATCAACAACGTCCCTGAGCACCTTAGATCACCTGAAGTAACTGGAGAATCTTCTAGCAGAAAGGGCAAATTCTGCACACCTAGTGACTCAGATTCCAATTCTTCCTGAGAGGAGAATACAATTGAATCTAGTGACCTATTTGAGACTGCCCCATTCAAAGCATTTCAAGAGCTAGGAACAGCATGACCTAGCCCCTTGCAGTTCACTTCCACATTAGGAAACACACCAAGACCACTTTTATCTTTAGATCTTGCACAGACTAGTGGACCATCTTTGGACAAACAACCAGAAGAAGAACCAACTTCTGAATCACCTATACCTCCATTAAGAACCCCTACTCCACTGCCTCCCAGAACACCTACTCCTCCACCACCACCACCAGACAACAACCCTGATATCAAAATGGCCGACGCAAATGCTGATCAATGCATCAAGGGTCCCATGCCCACTAAATTCGAAGGGAACCACAAATTAGCTGAGCTATTTATGAACGATTGCGAGATGTTCTTTGAGATCAATACTGGTTATAACACCAATAAGAAGAAAATCATCTTCACACTCATGCACATTGGCGGAAATGTAGGCCAATGGAAGCTAGCTAAATTAAGCAACCTAAACAATGCAGCAGCATGGGGAACCTGGGCCGCATTTAAAGAGTCATTTGAGAGTAACTGGAAACAGGTGGACAGCCCTGGAAGGGCCATGACGGAGCTATACAAAATAGTGCGACAATGCAAGAAGATGCCAATCCTACTATATATGGACAAGTTCAAGGAACTAATCAAAAAGTCCAAGATCAAGGAAGAAGCCACCATCATTCCTCTATTTTCGGAGGGACTTCCCCCTGAAAGCATCCAACAGATCCTTATGCAGAACCCAGCCAATCGAGGTCTTTACACTCCCCCCCCATTCCGCGCAGATTCCATGGATTCTGCGTGGAATCCACATGGAATCCGCACAGAATCCGCACTATTTTGAGTCTAGAATAGACTATTTTGAGTCTATTCCGTGCGGAATCTGCGGAATCCACACGGATTCCGTGTGAATTGTGCACGGAATGCGGAATTGGCACGGAATGTCCACACGGAATATTCCGTGTGGATTCCACGGAATCCAGCATTCCACAGACTGTGCTCAGCTGTGACTCTTTATGCATATGGCATCCACATCTCATTTACTCCCACCATTGTTCCATTCATATTCCCATCATGTTCCCATATGGCTGATGGCATTCTCACTATATTCCCACGCCACATATGCACTTTCCCACCATGTTTTCACACAGTTTCTACAATGTTTTCACACTTATGCTTACATTTTTACTGTGTTCCCATTGACCTGCCCATTTTCCCACCAGGCCCACATTCTCCACACCACATATCCACATTCCCACCATGTTCCCATGCCACATTTCAACTTTCCCACCATGTTCTCACACAGTTTTTACAATGTTTTCACACTTATGCTTACATTTTCACTGTTTTCCCATTGACCTGCCCATTTTCCCACCAGGCCCACATTCCCACGATGTTTCCACACTTAATATTCACTTTCCCACCATGTTCTCACACAGTTTCTACAATGTTTTCACACTTATGCTTACATTTTCACTGTGTTCCCATTGACCTGCCCATTTTCCCACCAGGCCCACATTCCCACGATGTTTCCACACTTAATATTCACTTTCCCACCATGTTCTCACACAATTCCTACAATGTTTTCACAGTCATACTTACATTCTCACCATGTTTCCATTCACCTGCCTATTTTCCCACCTAGTCACATTCCCACCATGTTTCCACACTTCATATTTGCTTTCCCACCATGTTCACACACATTCCTACAATCTCATAACAGTCATGCTTATGCAACAGGCTTTGTGGCAAGTTCATAAGGTTTGATTACAAGCTAAGTTCAACTTATAGTTTGAGGTACAACAGAACTCTACTATTTAAACTAAACCTAGAGTCTGTACAAGGTAATGAATGTCATAGATATGATGTAATAGGCATAGATGTCATAACACATCATAAGTGAAGTCATAGCAACATCAGGATGATGAAAAAAGGTAAGTGTGTGGCATGGATGAAAATATAGTCACAGCAAGTGATGTGTGACATTGAATAGAGATAACAGAAGATGAAGGCATTTCATAAGCACCAAAGAGGGAAACTGCTAACATAATAAAATGAAAGTATGCATAATTGTAACATCCTCAGTGTTAATACATCAAGAGCTGCTGCATTTAATCTTAGCTAAGCATTATCTAAGTGTCAGTGGTTAGTTAGCATGAATGTGGGGAAATGAACATGAAGTGTGGAAAAATTGTGGGAATGTGTCCAGGTGGGCAATGGGCAGGTGAATGGGAACACAGTGAGAATGTAGGCATGACTGTTAAAACATTGTAGGAATTGTGGGAGAACATGGTGGGAACATGAAGATGAAGTGTGAAAACATGGTGGGAATGTGACTAGGTGGGAAAATAGGCAGGTGAATGGAAACATGGTGAGAATGTAAGTATGACTGTGAAAACATTGTAGGAATTGTGTGAGAACATGGTGGGAAAGTGAATATTAAGTGTGGAAGCATCATGGGAATGTGGGCCTGGTGGGAAAATGGGCAGGTCAATGGGAACACAGTGAAAATGTAAGCATAAGTGTGAAAACATTGTAGAAACTGTGTGAGAACATGGTGGGAAAGTGAATATTAAGTGTGGAAACATCGTGGGAATGTGGGCCTGGTGGGAAAATGGGCAGGTCAATGGGAACACAGTAAAAATGTAAGCATAAGTGTGAAAACATTGTAGAAACTGTGTGAGAACATGGTGGGAAAGTGAATATTAAGTGTGGAAACATCGTGGGAATGTGGGCCTGGTGGGAAAATGGGCAGGTCAATGGGAACACAGTAAAAATGTAAGCATAAGTGTGAAAACATTGTAAAAACTATGTGAGAACATGGTGGGAAAGTGGATATGTGGCGTGGGAACATGGTGGGAATATGTATATGTGGTGTGGGAACATGGTGAGAATGTGGTACATCATATGGGAACATGATGGCAATATGAATGGGACAATGGTGGGAGTAAATGAGATGTAGGTACATATGCAGATGCAATGTACTTGGATTCCACTTGAATTCCACACGGATTCCACACGGATTCCACACGGATTCCGCACGGAATGGGGGGGGGAGTGTGAAGTACTGAGCCAATCTACAGGGTTGGTATGACGCTGCACAAAGATATGCAAATGCCAAAAGCAGACTAGGTGTTTTAGCAGGACTATCACATGCTGGAGGAGGAGGAAGACCATCACTGAGATACAAAGATCCCGATGCAATGGATATTGATGCGGTTATCATCAACGCATTATCTAAAGACGAGAGAGAGTGACATGTCAAAGAAGGACTGTGTTTCATATCTCACAAAGGGGGTCATCAATCGCTGAGATGCCCCATGAGGAAACCAAACAGTGGAAACAAGAAGAAGTGTTTTGGGAAGGGAGTAAAGGAGTCACGACCCCACTGTCACATCAGAGCAACTTCCACATCTATGGAAGGTGACGAGGTTGAGGGATATGATGAAGAAGAGTCAGAAAATACTAGTGAGAATACAAGTATGACGGCCATCAGGGCTTTGATGGAGCACTTGTCTTCAGAAGATCGTCTCAGTCTGCTTGCTGAACAGGATTTTTAAACAGGGATCGCACATCAGTGGATGCTGATCCTCAAACATTGGATTCTATCTATATCTGCAGTGTAACAGTAAAATCTTTAACCAATAAAAAGATTTCCATCCCCATTTCCATTGAATCCGATAAACCTGCTGAAACTGCTCTAGTCAACTGTGGAGCAGAAGGCCTGTTCATAGAAGCATCCATTGCCTCAAACTGGAAGCAAATACCCTTGATCCGACCCATCAAAGTCAAGAATGTTGATGGATCAGAGAACGAAGCAGGAGAGATCTTAGAAAGGTGTCTGATCACCTTTAACATAAATGGCAAAACTATGATGCACTGGTTCTGGGTGATGTCATTAGGTGATCAGAACTTTATTTTGGGGTTGCCTTGGCTCGAGGAGCATAACCCAATAATAGACTGGTGAGAAAAGACTCTGGAATTCTGTAATTCCGAAAAAGACAATATCTGTGCATGAATATGGAATCTTTGGATCCAGGCGGATCTAGAAGATGTGACAGAATATGACAATGCTCTAGCCAAACAATACACAATGTCACACAGTGGGATTGTCGCCCAGGCAGAGGTCAGCTCGCTGTATGTGGATGAGGACTCGATACCGGAAGTAGCGATTTGGAAAATCACTGCATCACAACAGATGGAGCACCACTACAGAGGTCAGGTAGAACCTGGATCTACTGAAGGACTAGAGGTACCTTCCAAGTATATGGAGTGGAACTCAGTATTCGAAAAAGAAGCCTCAGAGCGTTTCCCTGAGTCAAGACCCTGGGATCATGCCATCAAATTATGAGATGAGTTCATCCCTCATAAATCAAAGATCTATAACCTATCACCATTAGAACAAAACTTGCTAGATGAATGGATCAAGGAACAGTTAACAAAAGGATATATCCGACAATCAAAATTGCCTCAAGCATCACCCTTCTTCTTTGTTCCAAAGAAGGATAGTAACACCCTGAGACCCTGTCAGGACTATCGCTATCTTAACAAATGGACTAAACTGAATTTGTACCCCTTACCCTTAATCTCCAACCTGATGATCAAGCTTAAAGGAGCACGCTACTTTACAAAGCTAGATCTCAGATGGGGGTATAACAATGTAAGGATCAAAGAAGGCGATGAATGGAAGGCTGCTTTTGTCACCAACAGAGGATTATTCAAACCAACAGTCATGTTCTTTGGACTCTGGAACTCACCTGCAACATTTCAAGCCATGATGGATGACTATTTTAGGGACATGATTGATGAAGGATGGATTGTCATTTATATGGATGACATCCTGATATGTGCACAAACAAAACAAGAACTCGAGTCATGAACCAAATGCATTCTGGAATGCTTATGATATCACAACCTATATTTAAAATTAGAGAAATGCAAATTCGCCAAGGAAGAAGTGGAATTCCTCGGCATGATTGTTTCCCACAACACGATCAAAATGGACCCTATCAAACTAGCCAGAATTAGGGACTGGCCTGTACCAACTACAGTCAAACAAGTACACTTGTTTTTAGGATTCAGAAACTATTACCGCTGCTTTATTGCACATTTTGCACACCTTGCAAAACCCCTTCATGATCTGACAAAGAAGAACAAAATCTGGGACTGGTCACCGGAATGCCAAGTCTCTTTTGATCTTCTGAACGAACAATTCATGACCACCCCTGTGTTAGCCATGCCTGATGCGACTAAACCCTTTATTCTAGAAAGTGATGCATCCAAATGGGCTGTAGGAGCAACTATACTCCAAGTGGATAGCAATGGCCAGCTGCATCCATGCAGATATCTCTCCCATGCCTTAACCCCTACAGAACATAATTGGCAAATATATGACAGGGAGCTTTATGCTATAATTCGTGCACTTGAAGAATGGAGATACCTGCTCTTAGGAGCACCTCACACCATCACAGTTCGATGCGATCATAAAAACTTAACCTATTATTGTGCACCTCAGCACTTGACAGCACGCCAAGCCCACTGGTGGAATAATCTATCCAGATATAATTTACAACTAGTACACACCCCTGGAGCTAAACTGACTCAAGCCGATGCTCTTTCCTGCTGCCCTGACCACGCCGAAGGAGAAGAAGATGACAAAACAGTCACTATGCTCCCACACTCTATATTTATCCAATCACTATCATTAGACCTTCGCAAAAGGATTATTAATAGCAGTGCCACTGATGCATTTGTTGAAAAAGTCAGACACTGCCTCGACAAAAATACCCCGCTTCCATTTAGAAGCACTATCTCCAACTGGAAGCTGGACAATGGACTATTATTATACAAAGGAACACCCTATGTTCCTGATGATCTAGATCTACACCATGATATCATCAAAGAATACCATGAATCACCAAGCGCAGGACACCCTGGATTCTTCAAAATGCTTGCTTTGCTCAAGACTCATTATTGGTGGCCAGGAATGACTGTCTTACTAAAGAAATACATAGATGGCTGTGGAACCTGTCAACAGATGAAACCAAACACTCATCCCACTGCCGCACCCCTAACGCTGATCATTTCGCATGCCCAACGACCATTTCAACAGATAACAATGGATTTCATCACTGATCTACCAATCTCTGATGGTTATGATTCTATTCTTGTCATGGTCGACCAAGGCCTTACAAAGGGGGTAATTCTATCACCTTGTCACAAAACAATCACCGCCAAACAAACAGCGACACTCTACATCAAAGAAGTATTCAAACACTTTGGACTTCCTGATATCATGATCTCAGATTGAGGACCACAGTTCACAGCAAAAGTCTTCAAGGAGATAACCACCATGCTAAATATAAAACATCGAATGAGCACCACCTTTCATCCACAAACTGATGGACAATCAGAACATCTAAATCAGGAACTAGAGATCTATCTCTGGATATTTTGTGCTTATGATGTAGCCAACTGGAGCAGAGTCTTACCCATCACTGAGTTTGCACATAATCAACACACTCATCAAGAGCTGAAACAATCACCCTTTCACCTCATGTATGGAACAGACCCTGTGGCACTACCAGAAGTAGTTAGCAGAATGGATGCACCTGCAGCAGATGCACATTTAAAGCAACTCCACAAAGCAAGAGAAGAAGCGCTTGCAGCACATGAGCTAGCACATCTAAAAATGATGAAACACACCATCCATCACTCTAAACCCTTTAAGGAAGGAGACAAAGTATGGTTAGAGTCGAAGAACCTTCGCATACCATATGAAACACGTAAACTGGCACCTAAAAGGGAAGGACCATTCCAAATTGAGAAAGTCCTAGGACCAGTAACATACAAACTAAAGCTGCCAACCCAATGGTGCATTCACCCAGTATTCCATGCAGCTCTCCTTACACCATACAAGGAAATGGACATACATGGACCAAATGACACAAGACCTCCCCCTGATCTGATAGAAGGCCAGGAAGAGTATGAAGTCGAAGCAATAATAGCACATTGCAAAAAAGGCAACTCATACCAATACCTTGTCAAATGGAAAGGATATGATATGTCATACAACACCTGGGAACCCAAATGCAACTTGACTAATGCAGAAGAAGTCCTAGACAGATATAAAAACAGGAGAAAACTCAACTAAAGACTAGCAATCCTTGCATCGCTATCTAACCACAGTCTATGTCTTCCAAGTCTACCTCCCCTGTTCCTCCTCATGTCTACTCTGCATACTTTTCAGTTGATAAGTCAGGATGACCCACTGACCCTCGCCTCATTGAGCACACCCCTGAACACCCCACGCTTGTATACCCCCGAGATGACACACCCTCAGACTTTGACCCTAACGACATTGTGCCTGAGCCACATCACACATCAACCAATGACCCTCAGGGTCCCCTTATGTCACAAACCATTGAAACCACCATCTCCCAAAGCCGTTCCACCCCCTCCCAAGGAGAAGTATCAGCAGGATCTTCGAGACCACACTCTAGTTATGTGGTACCTACAAGTAATCAGGGACACCTTTCATCGGACACTCCGATGGATACCCAAACAGACCCCAGAAACAGTATTGCAGATAGCACCCAAGTTACCCCCAGTAGCGGAACGAATATGTTATATTCAGAGAAGATTGGAGAACCACGAACGATTCCAACTTCAGGAACTCTTGGATATTCAGGAGCGTTTAACGCTAGTGCTACCTATCCACAAATACTTAATTGGGTTAGGAGAACCATCGCTTTTGCCCGGATTGAACTGGATCAAGCAATCCCTGTTCATCTTGCACAAGTCTGGAGAATACTTTCCAGCCAACCACACTCCCTCGCCATCAGACAGATTGCAATAGAGAATGCCAACTTCAACTGCACCAACCTCATCAAGACATTCATTAATGTCACTAATCTAGCCTGGGAACTAACAAACTCTATTCAATTGAACCTGGACCAACTCACCCTGGATCTTCTTTGCCGACTCCTGATCGCTGATGTCAAACAATACATCATTGATGCCATCAAACTAGTACGCAATGGACAACTATGCATCTATGTACAGCAGAATGACGTCAGGAACCTGATCAAGATCAACTCCTGGTTTAACCCCATTTATGTTGTCCCAAACCGCTATGAGATCCTCAATGCTGCAGACGAAATTCACGATAAGATCGAAGGAATACTCACCCATGTTGAGAAGGCAATCAAATCCATCAACAAGATGCATATTTAGGTCAACAATATGTTCCCTCCTTGACCTTCCAAATTGCCTCACATTATTCTAAATGGAGATGAAGTCCAAGTCATTATTTGCACCCTCGCCAAATTAGACTTGGCCACACCCCTGATGACAACAATGCCCCTTGTCACAAGACAACCCGAAGGATTGGCTTCAGCAGCCAAACAGACAGCCCCAAAAGGAAAGTCTATACCAATCTCAGCACTGATGAACCCTCTGCCATCAGCGCAACCCCCAATGATGATACCCTCAAACCCACATGTCACATTTTCAACAGTCAACCCTGAGACACCACCTAGACAGAAAGGAAAAGGCAAGGCAACGACACCTGCCACTCCCCAGGCACCTCGAAAACAACCTCGATGCCCTCACTGTCTCATCTGCAATTCCCGAGGACACATCACATCACAGCATGACCCTAACCATCACCTCACATTGCCAAGATCGACATCTAAACACATCGAGAATGCAGGGTCCACCCCTGGTGCATCACCACACCCATCAAACCGCTCCCAATGCCCTCCTTTGACATGCCCTCACCCCCTTCATCGCACACACCAAGGATTCCAGCAGGGAACCTGCCCTGGAACTGTTACCTTTGATAACAAGGAAGAACATTGTGCCTGGTTAGCAGGACGACACTGCCCTGATGATGAAGATGACAAATTCCACCTCGGAAAACCCAATTGGTGGACAGAAACCAAGCACAACAACATTGAGTGAGTGCTCACTGTACTTTTGTTTTATTAGTGTATAGTATTACTTGTGGACAAGTAATCTAGTGAAGAGCTAGTGTTACAGTTATGTGCACTTTTCATTTTTCTTATGTCAGCACCTGCCTCTTTTGGTGCTTATGTAATCTCTTCTATTTTCATATGCTTATGCAATGTCACACAATGTCTGCTGTGACTCTATTCTTACTTCTGCCATATGCCTACCTTCATTCTGTCATACTGACATCGCTATGACCTCACTCATGACGCGCTATGACATCTACTATCATTACATCATACCTATGACGTTCTTTACCTTTTACAAACAGTAGGTTCACATATAAATAGCAGAGTTTGTCATAGGTTGAACCTTAAGTTCAACTTAGCTTGTATAAACCTTATTACTCACTGCAAAGCTTGTAAGTAAGTGCAAGTTAATCTCTGGCAACCTTAACAAGGTTGTGGTGAGATCTCAAGTCGTAGTTCACATGCTCTCACCTATAACCCTCTTCTCAAACCTGAGTCTTGCCTTATAGGCTCAGTGCTGTTTACCCACTCATGTTCACCAGGCTTATCTCATCACCATCATCTCAGACAATCCTTGTGGCATTATGTCATCGGGTAGATTGACAGATGACTCAATCATCATAACAAGAGGATTGTACCAGAAGTGGGTCAATCTCCCACTTCGATGCTTTGGCAACAACCCTCGCTCCAAATGTTTTAGGCCATTATTCGTGGCATCTGTCTTGTTCTTTGACAGACAAAGAATAGGCCTGATTAGGGTCATTCTTCTTTTGGAGGCAAAGGGGAGAACGCACATTCTTCACACCATTTTTAGCAATGGTGGCATAGTTGGGCCCTGAGGAGGGCCCTGGAACAGGAATTGGCATCCTGTTTTCCTCATTGCCTAATCGAGGGAAGGGGGTTGATGGCTGATAAGTGCCATCATTAAGGTTGGCAATTAATTGCTGTGCACCTTCCATCAGCAACTTGGGATAATTATCCCTGACTTTGTTCCAATCATTGATTGGAACAGCATTGGGCTTTCTATATTTAGCCCAGACTGCTTCATCGTGGCAGACCATATGTCCGTGTTCCCTAGCTATCTTCCTTTTATATTCTTGGGTGCGCCGATGAATGCACTCCTCAAGGATAGCTTTTTGTTTTGCCTCCTCCACTTTTGCCTGGTGCTGGGTGATCATTTCCTGATCTTGCTGATGAAGGTCATCAGCAAGCTTGGAATCAATCGAGGCCAATGGCCCAGAACTGGTAACTCATGCCTTGCCAGCATGCTTTTTGTATGAGACAGGGATGAACATCCCTGTGCCATCAAGGGGAGGAGTGATCCTCTCCTGTTTTACCTGAACAGGGGGGGATTGAGGGCACGATGAGTCAGAGACTGTGCATAAAGAGGGTAGCGAGGATGGAGTCCTCACTTTAGTAACTGGCAATGCCGGTTTTGATCCTGCTTTATTGGAGCGGGGAGAGCGCATGATGTTGGCAGATTTGCCAACTTCGCGCTTTTTAATCAATTTAGAATTTTTGATTTGACCCAATTTAAATTGGGCAATTACCTGTTTACCCTTGTATTTGGCCACAAGGCCAAACAAGGCATGTTTATCAGATTCTTGATCCAATTTGGCCTCTTCCAGAGCCATTTCTGGAACAAGGTCAAAGTATGAAACAATGTGGCCCTTGGAGGGGCCTTCTTGATTGTTTCTGGACGAACTGGTGATGAGCACACTCTGTGGCTAGCAGTGTAATCTGACAACTCCGAGACATTTCTGAGGTATTCTGGAACAGACAGCAAAACTCCAGAGCATTTCCAGGCATCTCCAATGTTTTCCGAGCATTTTCCGTGCATTGCCAAGCATTTCTGGACATTTCCAATGTATTCTGAGCATTTTCCGAGCATTACTGATGCATTTCCGAGCCAAACAGCAAAACTCCGATGCATTTCCGAGATATTCTGGAGTGGAATACTTACTGATGCAAACTCTGGGTGACAACCATTCAGGAACTATGGTAGAATGCTGTGGAATTGTACCAACCAGCTATGGAACAAGGATGGGTGGCAATTCAATCACTAACAGCATGGGCACTAGTTGATCAACAACTAGCCAAGGCAGGGTGGCCTTTCAGTTCAAGTTGCCATATATGGAAAGGATTGCCAAACATGTTGAAAGTCATCCAAGAGACTACTTGAGTAGTGGGAAGGTGTTACAGTTATGTGCACTTTTATTTTTCTTATGTCAGCACCTGCCTCTTTCAGTGCTTATGCAATCTCTTCTATTTTCATATGCTTATGCAATGTCACACAACGTCTGTTGTGACTCTATTCTTACCTATGCCATATGCCTACCTTCATTCTGTCATACTGATGTCGCTATGACCTCACTCATGACGCGTTATGACGCCTACTATCATTACATCATACCTATGACGTTCTTTACCTTTTACAGACAGTAGGTTCATGTATAAATAGCAGAGTTTGTCATAGGTCGAACCTTAAGTTCAACTTAGCTTGTATAAACCTTATAACTCGCTGCAAAGCTTGTTAGTAAGCACAAGTTAGTCTCTGGCAACCTTAATCGGTTGTGGTGAGATTTCAAGTCATAGTTCACATGCCCTCACCTATAACTCTCTTCTCAAACCTGAGTCTTGCCTTATAGGCTCAGCGCTGTTTACCCACTCATGTTCGCCAGGCTTACTTCATTGCCATCGTCTCGGACGATCCTTGTGGCATTATGTCATCGGGCAGATTGACAGACGACTCGATCATCATAACAATTTAAGTCAAACTTACCTAAACAGCTCGAGTATTAGCTCGTTAGCGCACAGACTGTTGAACTTCCCAAGAGCTGGCCGGTAGGTTACTGGTGCCTGATCAAGATTTCCGGAATCTTCACAAGAGGAGCTCCCCCACCAAACAAAGCAACCAGAGGACTTTGAAACACATATACGCTTCAAGGAGAAGTAATCTACAAAGATAGCTGAGATCAGATCTGGAAATACAAACACTCTGATACCCCTGTCAAACCATACCATTTTTGGATACCACAGTACAATAACCGCCCACCCAACGGAGCAGTTAGATTCCAAGGATTATACTATCTCACAGGAGTAGAAGTTATCTTTGACACCAGTAAATCTTGCTGGACTTACTATCAAAACGACGAAGTATGTTGTGTAGAAGATGAAGCTTTTCAAGGACCATACTACGTTCCTGGAGGGATCAACAACGTCCCTGAGCACCTTAGATCACCTGAAGTAACCAGAGAATCTTCTAGCGGAAAGGGCAAATTCCGCGCACCTAGTGACTCAGATTCCAATTCTTCCCGAGAGGAGAATATGATTGAATCTAGTGACCTATTTGAGACTGCCCCATTCAAAGCGTTTCAAGAGCTAGGAACAGCACGACCTAGCCCCTTACAGTTCACTTCCACATTAGGAAACACACCAAGACCGCTTTTATCTTTAGATCTTGCACAGACTAGTGGACCATCTTTGGACAAACAACCAGAAGAAGAACCAACTTCTGAATCGCCTATACCTCCATTAAGAACCCCTACTCCACCGCCTCCCAGAACACCTACTCCACCACCACCACCACCAGACAATGACCCTGATATCGAAATGGCTGACGCAAATGCCGATCAACGCATCAAGGGTCCCATGCCCACTAAATTCGAAGGGAACTGCAAACTAGCCGAGCTATTTATGAATGACTGCGAGATGTTCTTCGAGATCAATACCAGTTATAATACCGATAAAAAGAAGATCATCTTCGCACTCATGCACATTGGTGGAAATGCAGGCCAATGGAAGCTAGCTAAATTAAGCGACCTAAATGACGCAGCAGCATGGGGAACTTGGGCCGCATTTAAAGAGTCATTTGAGAGTAACTGGAAACAGGTGGACAGCCCTGGAAGGGCCATGACGGAGCTATACAAAATAGTGCGACAACGCAAGAAGATGCCAATCCTACTATATATGGACAAGTTCAAGGAACTAATCAAGAAGTCTAAGATCAAAGAAGAAGCCACCATCATTCCTCTATTTTCGGAGGGACTTCCCCCTGAAAGTGTCCACCAGATCCTTATGCAGAACCCAGCTGATCTACAGGGTTGGTACGACGCTGCACAAAGATATGCAAATGCCAAAAGCAGACTAGGTGTTTTAGCAGGACTATCACACGCTGGAGGAGGAGGAAGACCATCGCCAAGATACAGAGATCCCGATGCAATGGATATTGATGCGGTTATCATCAATGCATTATCTAAAGACGAGAGAGAGCGACATGTCAAAGAAGGATTGTGTTTCATATGTCACAAAGGGGGTCATCAATCACCGAGATGCCCCATGAGGAAACCAAGCAGTGGAAACAAGAAGAAGCATTTTGGGAAGGGAGTAAAGGAGTCACGACCCCACCGTCACATCAGAGCGACTTCCACATCTATGGAAGGTGACGAGGTTGAGGGATATGATGAAGAAGAGTCAGAAAACGCTAGTGAGAATGCAAGTATGACAGCCATCAGGGCTTTGATGGTGCACTTGTCTTCAGAAGATCGTCTCAGTCTGCTTGCTGAACAGGATTTTTAAACAGGGATTGTACATCAGTGGATGCTGATCCTCAAACATTGGATTCTATCTATATTTGCGGTGTAACAGTAAAATCTTTAACCAATAAAAAGATTTCCATCCCCATTTCCATTGAATCCGATAAACCTGCTGAAACTGCTCTAGTCAACTGTGGAGCAGAAGGCCTGTTCATAGAAGCATCCATTGCCTCAAACTGGAAGCAAATACCCTTGATCCGACCCATCAAAGTCAAGAATGTTGATGGATCAGAGAACGAAGCAGGAGAGATCTTAGAAAGGTGTCTGATCACCTTTAACATAAATGGCAAAACTATGATGCACTGGTTCTGGGTGATGTCATTAGGTGATCAGAACTTTATTTTGGGGTTGCCTTGGCTCGAGGAGCATAACCCAATAATAGACTGGTGAGAAAAGACTCTGGAATTCTGTAATTCCGAAAAAGACAATATCTGTGCATGAATATGGAATCTTTGGATCCAGGCAGATCTAGAAGATGTGACAGAATATGACAATGCTCTAGCCAAACAATACACAATGTCACACAGTGGGATTGTCGCCCAGGCAGAGGTCAGCTCACTGTATGTGGATGAGGATTCGATACCGGAAGTAGCGATTTGGAAAATCACCGCATCACAACAGATGGAGCATCGCTATAGAGGTCAGGTAGAACCTGGATCTACTGAAGGACTAGAGGTACCTTCCGAGTATATGGAGTGGAACTCAGTATTCGAAAAAGAAGCCTTGGAGCGTTTCCCTGAGTCAAGACCCTGGGATCACGCCATCGAATTACGAGACGAGTTCATACCTCATAAATCAAAGATCTATAACCTATCACCATTAGAACAAAACTCGCTAGACGAATGGATCAAGGAACAACTAACAAAAGGATATATCCGACAATCAAAATCACCTCAAGCATCGCCCTTCTTCTTTGTTCCAAAGAAGGATAGTAATGCCCTGAGACCCTGTCAGGACTACCACTATCTTAACAAATGGACTAAGCCAAATTCGTACCCCTTACCCTTAATCTCTGACCTGATGATCAAACTTAAAGGAGCACGCTACTTTACGAAGCTAGATCTCAGATGGGGGTATAACAATGTAAGGATCAAAGAAGGCGATGAATGGAAGGCTGCTTTTGTCACCAACAGAGGATTATTCGAACCAACAGTCATGTTCTTCAGACTCCAGAATTCACCTGCAACGTTTCAAGCCATGATGGATGACTATTTTAGGGACATGATCGATGAAGGATGGATCGTCATTTATATGGATGACATCCTGATATATGCACAAACAAAAAAAGAACTCGAGTCATGAACTAAACGCGTTCTGGAATGCTTACAACATCACGATCTATATTTAAAATTAGAGAAATGCAAATTTGCCAAGGAAGAAGTGGAATTCCTTGGCATGATCATTTCCCACAATACGATCAAAATGGACCCTATCAAACTAGCCGGAATTAGGGACTGGCCTGTACCAACTACAGTCAAACAAGTATGCTCATTTTTAGGATTCGGAAATTATTACCGCCGCTTTATTGCGCATTTTGCACACCTTGCAAAACCCCTTCATGATCTGACAAAGAAGAACAAAATTTGGGACTGGTCACCAGAATGCCAAGTCTCTTTTGATCTTCTGAAAGAACAATTCATGACTGCCCCTGTATTAGCCATGCCTGATGCGACCAAACCCTTTATTCTAGAAAGTGACGCATCCAAATGGGCTGTAGGAGCAACTATACTCCAAGCAGACAGCAATGGCCAGCTGCATCCATGCGGATACCTCTCCCACGCCTTAACCCCTACTGAATGAAATTGGCAAATATATGACAGGGAGCTCTATGCTATAATTTGCGCACTCGAAGAATGGAGATACCTGCTCTTAGGAGCACCTCACACCATCACCGTTCGATGCGATCATAAAAACTTAACCTATTATCGTGCACCTCAGCGCTTGACTGCACACCAAGCCCGCTGGTGGAATAATCTATCCAGATATAATTTACAACTAGTGCACACCCCTGGAGCTAAACTGACTCAAGCCGACGCTCTTTCCCACCGCCCTGACCACGCTGAAGGAGAAGAAGACGACAAAACAGTCACTATGCTCCCACACTCTATATTTATCCAATCGCTATCATTAGACCTTCGTGAAAGGATTATTAATAGCAGCGCCACTGACGCATTTGTTGAAAAAGTCAGACACTGCCTCGACAAAAATACCCCACTTCCATTTAGAAGCACCATCTCTGACTGGACACTGGACAATGGACTATTATTATACAAAGGAACACCCTATGTTCCTGATGATCTAGATCTATGCTGTGATATCATCAAAGAATACCATGAATCGCCAAGTGCAGGACACCCTGGATTCTTCAAAATGCTCGCTTTGCTCAAGACTCGTTATTGGTGGCCAGGAATGACTGTCTTACTAAAGAAATACATAGATGGCTGTGGAACTTGCCAACAGATGAAACCAAACACTCATCCCACTGCCGCACCCCTAACACCGATCATTTCGCATGCCCAGCGACCATTTCAACAGATAACATCACCGATCTACTGATCTCTGATGGTTATGATTCTATTCTTGTCGTGGTTGACCAAGGCCTTACAAAGGGGGTAATTCTATTGCCTTGTCACAAAACAATCACTGCCGAACAAACAGCGACGCTCTATATCAAAGAAGTATTCAAACGCTTTGGACTTCCTGATATCATGATCTCAGATCGAGGACCACAGTTCGCAGCAAAAGTCTTTAAGGAGATAACCACCGCGCTAAATATAAAACATCGAATGAGCACCGCCTTTCATCCGCAAACTGATGGACAATCAGAACGTCTAAATCAGGAACTAGAGATCTATCTCCGGATATTCTGTGCTTATGATGTAGCCAATTGGAGCAGAGTCTTACCCATCGCCGAGTTTGCACACAATCAACGCACTCATCAGGAGCTGAAACAATCGCCTTTTCATCTCATGTATGGAACAGACCCTGTGGCACTACCAGAAGTAGTTAGCAGAACGGATGCACCTGCAGCAGATGCACATTTAAAGCAACTCCACAAAGCAAGAGAAGAAGCGCTTGCAGCACACGAGTTAGCACGTCTAAAAATGATGAAACGCACCATCCGTCACTCTAAACCCTTTAAGGAAGGAGACAAAGTATGGTTAGAATCGAAGAACCTTCGCATACCATATGAAACACGTAAACTGGCACCCAAAAGGGAAGGACCATTCCAAATTGAGAAAGTCCTAGGACCAGTAACATACAAACTAAAGCTGCCAACCCAATGGTGCATTCACCCAGTATTCCATGCAGCTCTCCTTACACCATACAAGGAAACAGATATACATGGACCAAATGACACGAGACCTCCCCCTGATCTGATAGAAGGCCAGGAAGAGTATGAAGTTGAAGCGATAATAGTGCATTGCAAAAAAGGCAACTCATACCAATACCTCGTCAAATGGAAGGGATATGATACATCATACAACACCTGGGAACCCGAATGCAACTTGACTAATGCGGAAGAAATCCTAGACAGATATAAAGACAGGAGAAAACTCAACTAAAGACTAGCAAGCTTTGCATCGCTATCTAACCACAGTCTATGTCTTCCAAGTCTACATCCCCTGTTCCCCCTCATGTCTACTCCGCATACTTTTCAGTCGATAAGTCAGGACGACCCACTGACCCTCGTCTCATTGAGCGCACCCCTGAACACCCCGCGCTTGTATACCCTCGAGATGATACACCCTCAGACTTCGACCCTAATGACATCGTGCCTGAGCCACATCACGCATCGACCGATGACCCTCAGGGTCCCCTTACATCACAAACCATCGAAACCACCACCTCCCAAAACCGCTCCACCCCCTCCCGAGGAGAAATATCAGCAGGATCTTCGGGACTATACCCTCGTCATGTAGTACCTGAGAGTAATCAGGGACACTTTTCATTGGACGCTCCGATGGATACCGAAACAATCACCAGAGACTGTATTACAGATAGCCCCAAAGCTACCTCCAGTGGCGGAGCGCATATGCTATATTCAGAGAAGGCTGGAGAACCACGAACGATTCCAGCTCACGGAACTACTGGATATTCAGGAGCATTTAACTCTGGTGCTACCTATCCACAAATACTTAATCAGGTTAGGAGAACCATCGCTTTCGCCCGGATCAAACTGGATCAAGCAATCCCTGTTCGTCTTGCACAAGTCTGGAGAATACTTTCCAGTCAACCACATTCCCTCGCCATCAGACAGATTGCGATAGAAAATGCCAACTTTGACTGCACTAACCTCATCGAAACGTTTATCAATGTCACTAATCTAGCCTGGGAACTAACCAACTCTATTCAACTAAACCTGGACCAACTCACCCTGGATCTTCTTCGCCAACTCCTGATCACTGATGTCGAATGATACATCATTGACGCCATCAAACTAGTACACGATGGACAGCTACGCATCTATGTACAGCAGAATGATGTCAGGAACCTGATCAAGATCAACTCCTGGTTTAACCCCATTTATGTTGTCCCAAACTGCTTTGAGATCCTCAATGCAGCAGACGAAATTCACGATAAGATCGAAGGAATACTCGCCCATGTCGAGAAGGCAATCAAATCCATCAACGAGACACATATTTACGTCAATGACATGTTCCCTCCTCGACATTCCAAATTGCCTCGCACTATCCTTAATGGAGACGAAGTACAAGTCGTTATTTGCACCCTCGCCGAATTAGACTCGGCCATGCCCCTGATGACAACAATACCCCTTGTCACAAGACAACCTGAAGGGTCGGCCTCAGCAGCCAAACAGACAGCCCCAAAAGGAAAGTCTATACCAATTTCAGCACTGATGAACCCTCAACCATCAGCACGACCCTCGACGACGATACCTTCGAATCCCCCTGTCGCATTTTCGACAGTCAATCCTGAGACACCACCCAGACAGAAAGGGAAGGGTAAGGCAATGACACCTGCCACTCCTCAGGCCCCTCGAAAACAACCTCGATGCCCTCATTGTCTCATTTGTAATTCCCGAGGACACATCACATCACAACATGACCCTAACCATCATCTCACGCTACCGAAATCAGTTCCTAGACGCATTGAGAATGCAGGGTCTACCCCTGGTGCATTGCCACGCCCATCAAACCGCCCACAACGCCCTCCTTCGACACGCCCTCGTCCCCTTCATTGCACCTGCCAAGGATTCCAGCAGGGAACCTGCCCTGGGACCGTTACCTTCGATAACGAGGAAGAGCATCGTGCTTGGTTAGCAGGACGACATTGCCCTGATGATGAAGATGATGAATTCCGCCTCGGAAAACCCAACTGGTGGACCGAAACCGAGCACAACAATGTTGAGTAAGTGCTCATTGTACTTTTTGTTTATTAGTGTATAGTATTACTTGTGGACAAGTGTCGAAGTAGCACGACGACAAGTGCAGCAGAATAGTAGAGCTAAGTAAGTGAAACACTTACTTGGGTAGCTGTAGGTCACTCAGGAGCTAGGGCTCAACTGGTTGATAGCAGAGAAGAGAATGTAGATTGACGGAGAAACTACAGAGTATTTATACATCTATCTACTGTGTCTGTGTCAGCGTTATTATGATACACTGACTGAGCATTTGTATAGCATGACTGAGCAAATGTATTGAGCATAGCAATGTGCAGTCATTGCTGTGTGGAAAGCTGTGTGAAGCACAGCTTTGCACAGTCGCCATGTGAATACATGAGGCAGCTTTATTGTTCAGAGTTCTGTCCCATCAAACTCTATAATATCTGTCTAGATATAAATACAATGAACTTTATATAATCATAGATTATTAGATAATGCTGATAAGATATGATAACGATTGAGATCGGATAGATCCGAGATGTTTTCCCACGATATGAAAGACATCCGTCAACATTCGTTTCAACACTCCCCCTCATTGAGGATCTCAATGCCAATTTCATTTCTTAACTCTTTGAACTTTTGCCAAGTCAAATTTTTTGTTAAGATATCAGCTAGTTGTTCATTTGTGGGAACATATGATATGTTAATATCTTTGTTCTCAACACGTTCTCTAACATAATGATAACGAATATCAATATGTTTTGTTCTATGTTCTTGAGCTGGATTCTTTGCTAAGAATATTGATCCTCTGTTGTCAACATGAAGATCAACAGCTCCAATGTCATATCCCAGTTCTTTGAATAGGGATTTTATCCACATGATTTGGCGTGAGCAGTCTGAAAGACTCATGTACTCAGCTTCTGTGGATGACAATGCAACAGTTTTCTGTTTTCTGGAAATCCAACTTATTGGAGATCCTGCCAATAGAACTAGATTACCCGTTACAGATTTTCTTGTGACTGGATCACCAGCCCAATCTGCATCAGAGTAAGCATGCATTCCATCTTTGTTAAAGCCATCATATACCAATTTTCCATTTATGGAAGAATTGACATATTTTATAATATATAAGGCTTTTGCTATGTGTTCTCTTGATGGATTAACCATGAATTGTGACATCATGATTACTGCTTGGGTAATATCATATCTTGTGCCAAGAGTAAGATATAGTAGAGATCCAATAATTGATTGGTAATAACTCCTTTCTTGAGGAGTTGCAGTACCTTCATTCTCCACAGGTGTATATCCTGCTGGTAAAGGAGTATGAACAGGTTTTGAATTTTCTTGACCAAAACATTTAACTACTTTCTTTGCATAGTTGATTTGATCAAGAATAATCAATTTCTTTTTCCTATCTTGGACAATTGTCATTCCAAGATATTCTTTAATGGGTCCTAGATCTCTACATTCCCATTTTTTCATAAATTTGTGTTTTAGTTCCATGAGTAACTTTTTATTGTTTCCCATGAATAACACATCATCAACATATAATATAGCTACTATAGTTGATTTCTGTTTATAGCAAACATAGACTCCAGTGTCTGTAAGACACCGTCCAAAGCCTAATTCTTGTAGACTTTGATTTGCTTTCTTATTCCAAGCTAATGAAGCTTGTTTAAGTCCATATAAGGCTTTTTTAAGTTTATAGACTTTGTGCTCTTGTCCTTTGATAATAAATCCTTCTGGCTGTTCCATATATATGTTTTCTTCTAAGTCTCCATAAAGGAACGCTGTCTTTACATCTAGCGCTTCAATTTCCCAATCTTCTAGCACTGCTGTAGCCATAAGGAGCCTCACAGTCTCAAATCGTGCGACTGGTGAGAATGTATCATCATAATCTACTCCAGGTATTTGTGAAAATCCTTTAGCAACTAGTCAAGCACGTTTTTGGCCATTGCTTTTGACCGCATAAACCCATCTACACTTTACAGGTTTACGGTCTTTTGGACATGGTACTAATTCCCATACATCACGGTCTTCTAAGGCCTGTACTTCTTCTCTCATTGCATTTTGCCATAACTCCCATTCTTTGGGATTAGAAGCTTTTAATTTATAAGCATCTTTATATGTCCATTGATCTACACTTTTTGAGTAGTTTGGACTTATGGCTTTGCATAGAAGGTAGTTAACAAATCTGTTACCTCCTTCTTTGAGTAGTTTTTCTAAGAAGTATACGAGATCATCACTAGGTGATTTAGACTGTAAATCTCTATTGACTTCTTCTTCACTTGATTCATTAAATGGATCGGTTTCATTATCAGAGGATGATTGTCTATTCAAATCTGGAATAGATTCTCCACCAGAAACTGGTCTTGTTTCTTTAGTAGATGATCGTTCAGATTCTGAGGCAGATGGAGTTTTATATTGTTCTGACTCTGTTTCTGATTCTGATATTCCTTCCATTTCTTTATCCATTTCAATTTGTTGTAACGGATTTTGTAAAGCTTTTCGTGAAGAAGTTGGACTAAGGGTAGGTTTTGCTTTCCCTTTGCCTTTACCAAAGACTCTTTTGCTCCATTCTCTAGTACTTTGTATATCTTTTTCTATTTCAAGAGGAGCTTTCTGACCATATGCATTGTCAGGCATGAGTCTAGGTTTTTTGAGGCGTGAAGTCCTTCTGAGATATGTGTCATATTTTTCATCTTGTTTGTCCTTTCCTTTTTCAGGACGTTTATCTCCAAGTCGTCTCATGGAGATATTTGGTCGTTCAGGAGGTGTTATTGAACGATTAACATTAGGTTCTATATCCTGATTTCTGTCAGGATTTATATAAGAATCCTCTAGGCCTTGATTATCCTTATCATGAAACGATCTGCTATAATCGTTGTCTGTAGTATCATGATATTCTGGATATCTTTTCTTTTTATGGGGAGTATCATCATCGCTATCACTATCATAGGTGTGATGACCATGATCCATGTGGGAATTGGAATCAGATACGTGTCCATTATTTTTCTCCCTTGTTTCTATACCTGGTGGACTATTAAATAGTCTATTTTCTAAACCTTCTGTTTTTGCTCTAGGAAATTTGGTTTCATCAAATAATGATTGAACTCCAATGAATATAGAGTTATCATTTTTCATGAATTGATAAGCTTTAGAGCCATCTTCATATCCTATGAATGTCATGGCCTCTGCTTTTGGAGTAAGCTTATTTTGTCTAATTTCTTTAGGTACAAAAACCCAAGCTAGACAACCAAATGTTTTAAAGTAATGAACATCAGGTTTCTTATTGTACAAATTTTCATATGGCGTCATCCATTTTGTTCTTCTTAATGGTGTGTGGTTATAGGTGTGAATAGCATTTTTCATAGCAAACTCCCACCAAGATTTTGGGCATTGGGCATGGAGTCGCATACTTTCTGCTTTTTCTAAGATTGTATTATTCAATCTTTCTGCACGTCCATTTTGTTGATGGATGTATGGTGCACTATGTTCACATAATATGCCTTTTTGTTTTAAAAATTGATCAAATTCACCAGACTTAAATTCTCCCCCTCAATCTGATCTGAAACGTTTAACTTTTCTTCCTGTTTGGTTTTCAAACAGTGTAATAAAGTTTTTGAAGTTTTCAAACGTTTCTGATTTAGTTCGTAGGAATGCCATAAAAGCATATGAAGAATAGTCATCAATAATCATTAAACACCATTTTTTACAGTGATAAGATTCTTGTGGGAATTCTAGCAAGTCAGCATGTAACAACTCTAATGGTTGTTTTGCACGTGTTTGTGATATAGGATAAGATTTATTATGCATCTTGCCTTGTGCACATCCAGAACAAATAGGATTATCAGATGGTATTTTGATTTTATTATCAAAACCTTCTGTATGTTGGCTCATATTTTTTATTACATTTTTATTTGCATGTGCCATCCTATTATGCCATGTAGTGAAATCTACAAGATTCACTAATTTGTTTAATTTTTGTTTTATTGTTACTTTAGCCCAGTGTATCGGTTCAAAGCGATTTTTGGGTTTAGCAACTATAACATCATTTCCTTTGAACAAAAACACTGTATGATCACTGTTTGATGTCTCAACATAACCACCAATTTTTAATTGTCCCGATGAAATAAGTTTGTGAGAAGCCTTTGGCATGTAACAAACTTCCAATTTAGCGATATGTTTAAGTCCCTTTAAGTTTTCAAACTCAAGGACTATAGTCCCTTGTCCAAGTATCTTGGCAGCTGATTTTGAATCGGCTGTTTTGATTTCCTCTGGTTCAGGATATGGATTATACTCTACAAAGTCAGATTTGTCGTTTGTAATGTGCACAGATGCACCTGAGTCTATTATCCAATAATCCTCACGTATTTTTTCACTTTTAGAAGTTGATGCAGATTTATTTAAACTAATAGCTAATATGCTATTTTTACATCTGCTATCTATGGACTTACCAATATCATGATAAGTCTTCTTCTGATGGTTACATTCCATCATCTGCGAAGAAGTCATTATCATAATATTCTTCATGGTACATGTATCCTCCAATATTATCATCATCACTGATTTATAATCAGTATTTGTATATTTTTTAGTGAAATTTACATACGATCTGTTGTCCCAGTAACCTGTTTCTACATGTTCCTCATGTATTTCTTCTTGTAGCTCTATTTGAGCTTTCTCGTCATCAATACGAGCTTCTGGAATATCCATTGGATTATTTTTCCAGGTCACAAAGTCTTCTTTGATAAGATCTTTTCCTTTTCCTTTAAGATCTTTGATCCTGTTCATTATTTTTAATGTCTCAGGATTGACTTTGTTTGTGCTGATTCTATCAGCAAGTGAAGAAGAATTTTGAGGAACATCCACATCCATCTTATGGCTTTCTGTAATAGCCATATTAGCAAATTTCTTTAGATCCACTTTTTCTTTTCTTGAGAGGTCCCCAGGAGCATTCGCTGCTTTAGCCAAAAGATTTAATTTTTTTAGCTTATTTGCACGATTTTTCTTATTGCGCTCCCAATTTGATCCTGTTCTGTTGCCAGGGGGTACATAGGCTGGTCTATTACTGGGACCTGCCTGTGCATTTGGCTGGGTATATTTCCCTTTAGGCAAATTTACTTTGGGTTTGAACCCAGAGTTAAAAGGTTTTTTGCCTTTATAGGATTTGCTCCCCCTTGCTACAAAATTTGCAGACTGCTCTTCCTTGTCACCTCTGCGACGTTGGTACTCATTTTCAATCTCTGGTAGGAGATCTTTAAGTTTTGTTGTTCCTACTTCCATTTTTAGAAGAATGTAGGTTTTAAATGAGTCCCAGGAAGCTGGCATCCTGTCAATGACTTCCATTAATTGGAAATCATCGTCAAAGGATTTGCCATTTGCAGCCATTTCAGCCCAGAGTTCCATTAACTCTTGAACTGATTCTGCAGGATTTTTGTTTTTGGGGAATTCCCAAGTTTTTGTCTTTTTATAGACATTAAATATTGCTACAGCTCCAGCTTTGGAAAATGCCTCAGTTAGGCCATCCCAAGTTTCTTTTGATGTGTTTTGGATATGATGACCCAAAGACTTAGGCAGATTCAGGGTTATTATTCCCCTTGCCTTTCCATCATTTTCTAGAAACTCTTGGTGTAATTTCCAAATTTGGTTGAGTGCTTGGACTCGACCAGCTGTGACAGTTGTGCTGCCCATCTCCTCTTGGTAGCTGGGTAGCCAAGGGTTATGTGTAATAGTACCCTCAACGTACTGCCATACACTTTTGGACTGGAGTGTAGCTTTAACCAATCTGGACCATGTGGCCCAGTTGCTTCTACCTTGTAAGGTAGGAATGGTGATATCACCACTTTTGTTTGCTCCTACTGGAAGGTTTCCATTAAGGCCTTTGGCTAATTTATCTATATCAGCCCAGCCATAACTATAACCCTCTACAGGCTCGATGTGAAAGCTTGCTTTGCTTTCCCTGTGAATTTTGAAGCCAATCTCCTTTCAGAGTTTATGGCTCAATTGTGACAATTCCTTTACTGTAGGATATGTCTTCCACACATATTTTGATAGCGCTCTATCTTTGATTGCTACCAAATAGCAAAGTCTGGGTTTTTTCCAGACTGGATGCTCTCTTGTGTGTTTAAAATTTCTTTTATTTGTTTTCACAGGAATGATTTCACCATGCTCAATTGGGGTTCCAACCTGAGCTTGTAGGTATGTATCATTTTCATTGTCTGATAATTCCCAATGGGAATTTTCAGAGTCATATAAGAGATCTTGGAAATCAGTATTTCCAAGCTCTTTTAACTCATCATGTTTAGGTATGCGAGTCCTAGGCTCTTTGGAGTGAGTGGTGAAGTTAATTTTATCGGCTTCTTTTTTATCTAGCCGATTTTGTTTCTGACGCAGCTTTTTGGCTCTTTTCTTTTCTTGAGCCAGCTTTATTTTGTCAGAATCTAGCCAAGACTCCGCATTTATTGCGCATGTCTTTGCTCCCTTTAATTCTAATTTGAGATTTCCTATCTCACGTGCCATTTCTCTTTGGTTTTCGAAATAAGTATTATTCTCATTTCGTCTAGCCTGCTGAGATTGACCTAGATGATCTAAGGCTGCATCTAGATCATCATGTAATTGATCATTATTATCAATTAATGTGTTGGAGTTTTGTATAACTCCTTTCACTGTTTGTGAAATCTCAGCTATGTTTTGTTGATGGCTAGCAACCATGATTTTGGTGTCTTCTACCAATTCATTTGCTTGATAGAGTTCATGTAATTTTTTATTTTGGAGAAGGGAATCGCTCCTTCTCTGTTTAATTACACGAATTTTATTGGGTAATGCACCCAATTTCATAAATGCAGTGGCTATTTTTCACCACTCATTTATTTCCCCTCGAGACCATTTGTCACCTTCCTCCTGCATCTTTTGTCCTTTCTGGTCTCCCCCAGAGGATTGTACTGGAAGCGGGTCAATCTCCCACTTCGACGCTTCGGCAACAACCCTCGCTCCAAACGTCTTAAGCCACTGTTCGTGGTGTCTGTCTTGTTCTTTGACAGACAAAGAATAGGCCTGATTAGGGTCATTCTTCTTTTGGAGGCAAAGGGGACCACACACATTCTTCACGCCGTTTTTGGCAACGGTGGCATAATTTGGCCCTGAGGAGGGGCCAGGAACAGGAATCGGCGTCCTGTTTTCCTCATTGCCTAATCAAGGGAAGGGGGTTGATGGCTGGTAAGTGCCATTATTAAGGTCGGCAATTAATTGCCGCGCACCTTCCATAGGCAATTTGGGATAATCATCCCTGACTTTGTTCCAATCGTTGATTGGAACAGCATTGGGCTTTCTATATTTAGCCCAGACAGCTTCATCATGGCGGACAGTGTGTCCACGTTCCCTGGCCATTTTCCTTTTATATTCTTGAGTGCGCCGATGAATGCGCGCCTCAAGTATGGCCTTCTGTTTGGCCTCCTCCACTTTAGCCCAGTGCTGGGCGATCGTTTCTTGATCTTGCCGATGAAGATCATCAGCAAGTTTAGAATCGATCAAGGCCGATGGCCCAGAACCGGTGACTCGTGCCTTGCTGGCACGCTTTTTGTATGAAACAGGGATGAACATCCCTGTGCCATCAAGGGGAGGAGTGATCCTCTCCTGTTTTACCTGAACAGGGGGGGATCGTGGGTGCGATGAGTCAGAGACTGTGCGTAAGGAGGGTAGCGAGGATGGAGTCCTCACTTTAGTAACCGGCGATGCCAGTTTTGATCCCGCTTTATTTGAGCAGGGAGAGCGCATAATGTCGGCAGATTCACCCATTTCGCGCTTTTTAATTAATTTAGAATTTTTAATTTGTCCCAATTTAAATTGGGCAATTACCTGTTTGCCTTTGTATTTGGCCGCAAGGCCAAACAAAGCGCGTTTATCGGATTCTTCATCCGATTTAAGTTCACCCTGAGCTTGTTCTTGCTCAGGAAGAAGGTCAAAATAGGTAATTCTGCGACCCTTGGAGGGGCCGGCTTGATTATTTCTGGACAAACTGGAAGAGGAGGCTGCTTTTCCGGCAGCGGAGCCAGAATAGGATTTTCTGGAAGAAGATCCGGAGGAAGAGGAGGCGGAGGCAGAGGAAGCAGCAGAGTTGTTGTAAGACATGTTTATCAAAATATTTATTTATTTATTTGAAAATTCAAAAAATAAATTCGAGGAGAGGTTGGTTTGGATTGGTTTTGAAGATCTTTGAAAAATACGTTAGCTCATCGTTTTTAAGGAATGATAGATGCTAGCGCTGATCATCGATACTTCCGGTTATGGACACAACAGATGGATCCCAGGACAGGGACTCGTGGATCGCTTTTGGTTTCTCGGTTTCATCGCCAGAAAGGGATCCAGCCTTCCAGGAGTGCTTTGGGGCTCCAGCAAATTCCCCAACAGCAGTAAATATTCCATCATTATGTAATTATTTTAAATCGTACTATTGCTGCTAAGGAGCAGTCCTATTACTAAGCAGGAAGCTAAGCTCGTGCCTGCCACTGATATGCATAGACAGGGAACAATGTCCCTGTAGCACTATCTTTATATGGAACATTACATAATTATTTAATTAATGAGAATGCGGGACAAAAACCCGAAATTGGTATATGCACTTAATTATTCACAGCCAAAAGGGGGGTGCGAAGCCTTTTGATTGGGGGACAGGACAGAACCCAATCTGATCTTTATCCATCATAAGATGGCCCTTAATCCAGAGGATGTTGATAAACCAGTGTCCACAAACTGGTCCAGATCCGATCGAGACGATCGATGGATCTTAGATTATGGTTTTATTATATACCCGGGTAACGCAGAAACTGGGGGCTGGACAAGTTTGCCATACTAAGTATTGTTTTCACACCTCTCCAGGTGGTGCCCAGATCTCTGTCAAGATCGGACATGCTCATATTTCGGGTGAGCTCCCCGGGTTATGTTAGTGGACATAAATGGTGTATACAGTCATCTACAGCCACTAGGGCGCTACTAACAAACCTGATTACCTTATTTGGTCATTACCAAATAGCGATCGACGAAGTCCCCTCGACGGCGACAGCTACATCGTCGAGCCGCTTATCTCCTGCGGTATCGAGGCGATCGCCCATCAGGTCTGTGAGCAGACGGGGCCCATAACCTGTCGAAGTAGCACAATGACAAGCACAGCGGAATAGTAGAGCTAAGTAAGTGAAACACTTACTTGGGTAGCTGTAGGTCACTCAGGAGCTAGGGCTCAACTGGTTGATAGCAGAGAAGAGAATGTAGATTGACGGAGAAACTACAGAGTATTTATATGTCTATCTACTGTGTCTGTGTCAGCGTTATTATGATATGCTGACTGAGCATTTGTATAGCATGACTGAGCAAATGTATTGAGCATAGCAATGCGCAGTCATTGCTGTGTGGAAAGCTGTGTGAAGCACAGCTTTGCACAATCACCATGTGAATACATGAGGCGGCTTTATTGTTCAGAGTTCTGTCCCATCGAACTCTATAATATCTGTCTAGATATAAATACAATGAACTTTATATAATCATAGATTATTAGATAATGCTGATAAGATATGATAATGATTGAGATCGGATAGATCCGAGATGTTTTCCCATGATACGAAAGACATCTGTCAACGTTCGTTTCAACAACAAGTAATCTAGCGAAGAGCTAGTGTTACAGTTATGCGCACTTTTATTTTTCTTATGTCAGCACCTGCCTCTTTTGGTGCTTATGCAATCTCTTCTTGTCGAAGTAGCACGACGACGGGCGCAGCGGAATAGTAGAGCTAAGTAAGTGAAACACTTACTTGGGTAGCTGTAGGTCACTCAGGAGCTAGGGCTCAACTGGTTGATAGCAGAGAAGAGAATATAGATTGACGGAGAAACTACAGAGTATTTATACGTCTATCTACTGTGTCTGTGTCAGCGTTATTATGATACGCTGACTGAGCATTTGTATAGCATGACTGAGCAAATGTATTGAGCATAGCAATGCGCAGTCATTGTTGTGTGGAAAGCTGTGTGAAGCACAGCTTTGCACAGTCGCCATGTGAATACATGAGGCAGCTTTATTGTTCAGAGTTCTGTCCCATCGAACTCTATAATATCTGTCTAGATATAAATACAATGAACATTATATAATCATAGATTATTAGATAATACTGATAAGATATGATATCGATTGAGATCGGATAGATCCGAGATGTTTTCCCACGATACGAAAGACATTCGTCAACGTTCGTTTCAACACTCCCCCTCATTGAGGATCTCAATGCCAATTTCATTTCTTAACTCTTTAAACTTTTGCCAAGTTAAATTTTTTGTTAAGATATCAGCTAGTTGTTCATTTGTGGGAACATATGATATGTTAATATCTTTGTTCTCAACACGTTCTCTAACATAATGATAACGAATATCAATATGTTTTGTTCTATGTTCTTGAGCTGGATTCTTTGCTAAGAATATTGATCCTCTGTTGTCAACATGAAGATCAACAGCTCCAATGTCATATCCCAGTTCTTTGAATAGGGATTTTATCCACATGATTTGGCGTGAGCAGTCTGAAAGACTCATGTACTCAGCTTCTGTGGATGACAATGCAACAGTTTTCTGTTTTCTGGAAATCCAACTTATTGGAGATCCTGCCAATAGAACTAGATTACCCGTTACAGATTTTCTTGTGACTGGATCACCAGCCCAATCCGCATCAGAGTAAGCATGCATTCCATCTTTGTTAAAGCCATCATATACCAATTTTCCATTTATGGAAGAATTGACATATTTTATAATATATAAGGCTTTTGCTATGTGTTCTCTAGATGGATTAACCATGAATTGTGACATCATGATTACTGCTTGGGTAATATCATATCTCGTGCCAAGAGTAAGATATAGTAGAGATCCAATAATTGATTGGTAATAACTCCTTTCTTGAGGAGTTGCAGTACCTTCGTTCTCCACAGGTGTATATCCTGCTGGTAAAGGAGTACGAACAGGTTTTGAATCTTCTTGACCAAAGCGTTTAACTACCTTCTTTGCATAGTTAATTTGATCAAGAATAATCAATTTCTTTTTCCTATCTCGGACAATTGTCATTCCAAGATATTCTTTAATGGGTCCTAGATCTCTACATTCCCATTTTTTCATAAATTTGTGTTTTAGTTCCATGAGTAACTTTTTATTGTTTCCCATGAATAACACATCATCAACATATAATATAGCTACTATAGTTGATTTTTGTTTATAGCAAACATAAACTCCAGTGTCTGTAAGACACCGTCCAAAGCCTAATTCTTGTAGACTTTGATTTGCTTTCTTATTCCAAGCTAATGAAGCTTGTTTAAGTCCATATAAGGCTTTTTTAAGTTTATAGACTTTGTGCTCTTGTCCTTTGATAATAAATCCTTCTGGCTGTTCCATATATATATTTTCTTCTAAGTCTCCATAAAGGAACGCTGTCTTTACATCTAGCGCTTCGATTTCCCAATCTTCTAGCGCTGCTGTAGCCATAAGGAGTCTCACAGTTTCAAATCGTGCAACTGGTGAGAATGTATCATCATAATCTACTCCAGGTATTTGTGAAAATCCTTTAGCGACTAGTCGAGCACGTTTTCGGCCATCGCTTTTGACCGCATAAACCCATCTACACTTTACAGGTTTACGGTCTTTTGGACATGGTACTAATTCCCATACATCACGGTCTTCTAAGGCCTGTACTTCTTCTTTCATTGCATTTTGCCATAATTCCCATTCTTTGGGATTAGAAGCTTTTAATTTGTAAGCATCTTTATATGTCCATTGATCTACACTTTTGGAGTAGTTTGGACTTATGGCTTTGCATAGAAGGTAGTTAACAAATCTGTTACCTCCTTCTTTGAGTAGTTTTTCTAAGAAGTATACGAGATCATCACTAGGTGATTTAGACTGTAAATCTCTATTTACTTCTTCTTCACTTGATTCATTAAATGGATCGGTTTCATTATCAGAGGATGATTGTCTATTCAAATCTGGAATAGATTCTCCACCAGAAACTGGTCTTGTTTCTTTAATGGATGATCGTTCAGATTCTGAGGCAGATGGTGTTTTATATTGTTCTGACTCTGTTTCTGATTCTGATATTTCTTCCATTTCTTTATCCATTTCAATTTGTTGTAACGGATTTTGTAAAGCTTTTCGTGAAGAAGTTGGACTAAGGGTAGGTTTTGCTTTCCCTTTGCCTTTACCAAAGACTCTTTTGCTCCACTCTCTAGTACTTTGTATATCTTTTTCTATTTCAAGAGGGGCTTTCTGACCATATGCATTGTCAGGCATGAGTCTCGGTTTTTTGAGGCGTGAAGTCCTTCTGAGATATGTGTCATATTTTTCATCTCGTTTGTCCTTTCCTTTTTCAGGACGTTTATCTCCAAGTCGTCTCATGGAGATGTTTGGTCGTTCAGGAGGTGTTATTGAACGATTAACATTAGGTTCTATATCCTGATTTCTGTCAGGATTTATGTAAGAATCCTCTAGGCCTTGATTATCCTTATCATGAAACGATCCGCTATAATCGTTATCTGTAGTATCATGATTTTCTGGATATCTTTTCTTTTTGTGGGGAGTATCATCATCACTATCACTATCATAGGTGTGATGACCATGATCCATGTGGGAATTGGAATCAGATACGTGTCCATTATTTTTCTCCCTTGTTTCTATACCTGGTGGACTATTAAATAGTCTATTTTCTAAGCCTTCTGTTTTTGCTCTAGGAAATTTGGTTTCATCAAATAATGATTGAACTCCAACAAATATAGAGTTATCATTTTTCATGAATTGATAAGCTTTAGAGCCATCTTCATATCCTATGAATGTCATGGCCTCTGCTTTTGGAGTAAGCTTATTTTGTCTAATTTCTTTTGGTACAAAAACCCAAGCTAGACAACCAAATGTTTTAAAGTAATGAACATCAGGTTTTTTATTATACAAATTTTCATATGGCGTCATCCATTTTGTTCTTCTTAATGGTGTGCGGTTATAGGTGTGAATAGCATTTTTCATAGCAAATTCCCACCATGATTTTGGACATTGGGCATGGAGTCGCATACTTTCTGCTTTTTCTAAGATTGTATTATTCAATCTTTCTGCACGTCCATTTTGTTGATGGATGTATGGTGCACTTTGTTCACGTAATATGCCTTTTTGTTTTAAGAATTGATCAAATTCACCAGACTTAAATTCTCCCCCTCGATCTGATCTGAAGCGTTTAACTTTTCTTCCTGTTTGGTTTTCAAACAGTGTAATAAAGTTTTTGAAATTTTTAAACGTTTCTGATTTAGTTCGTAGGAATGCCATAAAGGCATATGAAGAATAGTCATCAATAATCATTAAACACCATTTTTTACGGTGATAAGATTCTTGTGGGAATTCTAGCAAGTCAGCATGTAACAACTCTAATGGTTGTTTTGCACGTGTTTGTGATATAGGATAAGATTTATTATGCATCTTTCCTTGTGCACATCCAGAACAAATAGGATTATCAGATGGTATTTTGATTTTATCATCAAAACCTTCTGTATGTTGGCTCATGTTTTTTATTACATTTTTATTTGCATGTGCCATCCTATTATGCCATGTAGTGAAATCTACGAGATTCACTAATTTGTTTAATTTATGTTTTATTGTTACTTTAGCCCAGTGTATCGGTTCAAAGCAATTTTTGGGTTTAGCAACTATAACATCATTTCCTTTGAACAAAAACACTGTATGTTCACTGTTTGATGTCTCAACGTAACCACCAATTTTTAATTGTCCAGATGAAATAAGTTTGTGAGAAGCCTTTGGCATGTAACAAACTTCCAATTTAGCGATATGTTTAAGTCCCTTTAAGTTTTCAAACTCAAGGACTATAGTCCCTTGTCCAAGTATCTTTGCAGCTGATTTTGAATCGGCTGTTTTGATTTCTTCTGGTTCAGGATATGGATTATACTCTACAAAGTCAGACTTGTTGTTTGTAATGTGCACAGATGCACCTGAGTCTATTATCCAGTAATCCTCACGTATTTTTTCACTTTTAAGAGTCGATGCAGATTTATTTAAACTAATAGCTAATATGCTATTTTTACATCTGCTATCTACGGACTTACCAATATCATGATAAGCCTTCTTCTGATGGTTACATTCCATCATCTGCGAAGAAGTCATTATCATAATATTCTTCTTGGTATCCTCCGATGTTATCATCGTCACTGATTTATAATCAGTATTTGGATATTTTTTAGTGAAATTTACATACGATCTGTTGTCCCAGTAACCTGTTTCTACATGTTCCTCATGTATTTCTTCTTGTAGCTCTATTTGAGCTTTCTTGTCATCAATACGAGCTTCTGGAATATCCATTGGATTATTTTTCCAGGTAACAAAGTCTTCTTTGATAAGATCTTTTCCTTTTCCTTTAAGATCTTTGATCCTGTTCATAATTTTTAATGTCTCAGGATCGACTTTGTTTGGGCTGATTCTATCAGCGAGTGAAGAAGAATTTTGAGGGACATCCACATCCATTTTATGGCTTTCTGTTATAGCCATATTAGCGAATTTCTTAAGATCCGCTCTTTCTTTCCTTGAGAGGTCCCCAGGAGCATTCGCAGCTTTAGCCAAAAGATTTAATTTTTTTAGCTTATTAGCGCGATTTTTCTTATTACGCTCCCAATTTGATCCTGTTTTGTTGCCAGGGGGTACATAGGCTGGTCTATTACTAGGACCTGCCTGTGCATTTGGCTGGGTATTTTTCCCTTTAGGCAAATTAACTCTAGGTTTAAACCCAGAATTAAATGGTTTTTTGCCTTTATAGTTTTTGCTCCCCCTTGCTACAAAATTGGCAGACTGCTCTTCCTTGTCGCCTTTGCGACGTTGGTACTCATTTTCGATCTCTGGTAGGAGATCTTTAAGTTTGGTTGTTCCTACTTCCATTTTTAGAAGGATGTAGGTTTTAAATGAGTCCCAGGAAGCTGGCATCCTGTCAATGACTTCCATTAATTGGAAATCGTCGTCAAAGGATTTGCCATTTGCAGCCATTTCAGCCCAAAGTTCCATTAACTCTTGGACTGATTCTGCAGGATTTTTGTTTTTGGGGAATTCCCAAGTTTTCGTCTTTTTATAGACGTTAAATATTGCTACAGCTCCAGCTTTGGAAAATGCCTCAGTTAGGCCATCCCAAGTTTCTTTTGATGTGTTTTGGATATGATGACCCAAAGACTTAGGCAGATTTAGGGTTATTATTCCCCTTGCCTTTCCATCATTTTCTAGAAATTCTTGGTGTAATTTCCAAATTTGGTTGAGTGCCTGGACTCGACCAGCTGTGACAGTTGTGCTACCCATTTCATCTTGGTAGCTGGGTAGCCAAGGGTTGTGTGTAATAGTACCCTCAACGTACTGCCATACACTTTTTGACTGGAGTGTAGCTTTAACCAACCTGGACCATGTGGCCCAGTTGCTTCTACCTTGTAAGGTAGGAATGGTGATATCACCACTTTTGTTCGCTCCTACTGGAAGGTTTCCATTAAGGCCTTTGGCTAATTTATCTATATCGGCCCAGCCATAACTATAACCCTCTACAGGCTCGATGTGAAAGCTTGCTTTGCTTTCCCTGTGAATTTTGAAGCCAATCTCCTTTCGGAGTTTATGGCTCAATTGTGACAAATCCTTAACTGTAGGATATGTCTGCCACACATATTTGGATAGCGCTCTATCTTTGATTGCTACCAAATAGCAGAGTCCGGGTTTTTTCCAGACTGGATGCTCTCGTGTGTGTTTAAAATTTCTTTTATTTGTTTTCACAGGAATGATTTCACCATGCTCAATTGGGGTACCAACTTGAGCTTGTATGTATGTATCATTTTCATCGTCTGATAATTCCCAATGGGAATTTTCAGAGCCATATAAGAGATCTTGGAAATCAGTATTTCCAAGCTCTTTTAACTCGTCATGTTTAGGTATGCGAGTTCTAGGCTCTTTGGAGCGAGCGGTGAAGTTAATCTTATCGGCTTCTTTTTTATCTAGCCGATTTTGTTTCTGACGCAGCTTTTTGGCTCTTTTCTTTTCTTGAGCCAACTTTATTTTGTCAGAATCTAGCCAAGACTCCGCATTTATTGCGCGTGTCTCTGCTCCCTTTAATTCTAATTTGAGATGACCAATCTCACGCGCCATTTCTCTCTGGTTTTTGAAATAAGTATCATTCTCATTTCGTCTAGCCTGCTGAGATTGACCTAGATGATCTAAAGCTGCATCTAGATCATCGCGTAATCGATCATTATTATCGATTAAGGTGTTGGAGTTTTGTATAACTCCTTTCACTGTTTGTGAAATCTCAGCTATATTTTGTTGATGGCTAGCAACCATGATTTTGGCGTCTTCTACCAATTCATTCGCTTGATAGAGGTCATGTAATTTTTTATTTTGGAGAAGGGAATCGCTCCTTCTCTGTTTAATTACACGTATTTTATTGGGTAATGCACCCAATTTCATAAATGCAGTGGCTATTTTTCGCCACTCATTTATTTCCCCTCGTGACCATTTGTCACCTTCCTCCTGCGTCTTTTGTCCTTTCTGGTCTCCCCCAGAGGATTGTACCGGAAGCGGGTCAATCTCCCACTTCGACGCTTCGGCAACAACCCTCGCTCCAAATGTTTTGAGCCACTGTTCGTGGCGTCTGTCTTGTTCTTTGACAGATAAGGAATATGCCTGATTAGGGTCATTCCTTTTTTGGAGGCTAAGGGGACCACGCACATTCTTCACACCGTTTTTGGCAACGGCGGCGTAATTCGGTCCTGAGGAGGGGCCAGGAACAGGGATCGGCGTCCTGTTTTCCTCGTTGCCTAATCGAGGGAAGGGGGTTGATGGCCGGTAAGTGCCATTATTAAGGTCGGCAATTAATTGCCGCGCACCTTCCATCGGCAACTTGGGATAATTATCCCTGACTTTGTTCCAATCGTTGATTGGAACGGCATTGGGCTTTCTATATTTAGCCCGGACAGCTTCATCGTGGCGGACCGTGTGTCCGCGTTCCCTGGCCATTTTCCTTTTATATTCTTGAGTGCGCCGATGAATGCGCGCCTCAAGTATGGCCTTCTGTTTGGCCTCCTCCACTTTAGCCCGGTGCTGGGCGATCGTTTCTTGATCTTGCCGACGAAGTTCGTCAGCAAGCTTAGAATCGATCGAGGCCGATGGCCCAGAACCGGTAACTCGTGCCTTGCCGGCACGCTTCTTGTATGAAACAGGGATGAACATCCCTGCACCATCAAGGGGAGGAGTGATCCTCTCCTGTTTTACCTGAACAGGGGGGGATCGCGGGTGCGATGAGTCAGAGATTGTGCGTAAGGAGGGTAGCGAGGATGGGGTCCTCACTTTAGTAATCGGCGATGCCGATTTTGATCCCGCTTTATTTGAGCGGGGAGAGCGCATGATGTCGGCGGATTCGCCCATTTCGCGCTTTTTAATTAATTTAGAATTTTTAATTTGTCCCAATTTAAATTGGGCAATTACCTGTTTGCCTTTGTATTTGGCCGCAAGGCCAAACAAAGCACGTTTATCGGATTCTTCATCCGATTTAAGCTCATATTGAGCTTGTTCCTTTCCCTGAGCTTCCTCAGGGAGGAGATCAAAATAGGTAATTTTGCGACCCTTAGAAGGGCCGGCTTGATTGTTTCCGGACGAACCGGAAGAGGAAGCTGCTTTTCCGGCAGCGGAGCCGGAATAGGATTTTCCGGAGGAAGATCCGGAGGAAGAGGAGGCGGAGGCGGAGGAAGCGGCAGAGTTGTTGTAAGACATTTTTATCAAAATATTTATTTATTTATTTGAAAATTCAAAAAATAAATTCGAGGAGAGGTTGGTTTGGATTGGTTTGAAGATCTTTGAAAAATACGTTAGCTCATCGTTTTTAAGGAACGATAGATGCTAGCGCTAATCATCGATACTTCCGGTTATGGACGCAACAGATGGATCCCGGGACAGGGACTCGTGGATCGCTTTTGGTTTCTCGGTTTCATCGCCAGAAAGGGATCCAGCCTTCCAGGAGTGCTTTGGGGCTCCAACAAATTCCCCAACAGCGGTAAATATCCCATCATTATGTAACTATTTTTAAAACGTACTATTGCTGCTAAGGAGCAGTCCTATTACTAAGCAGGAAGCTAAGCTCGTGCCTGCCACTGATATGCGTAGACAGGGAACAATGTCCCTGTAGCACTATCTTTATACGGAATATTACATAATTATTTAATAAATGAGAATGCGGGACGAAAACCCGAAATTGGTATATGCGCTTAATTATTCACGGCCAAAAGGGGGGCGACAAGCCTTTTGATCGGGGGACGGGACAGAACCCGATCCGATCTTTATCCATCAAAAGATGGCCCTTAATCCGGAGGATGTTGATAAACCAGTATCCACAAACTGGTCCAGATCCGATCGAGACGATCGATGGATCTTAGATTATGGTTTTATTATATACCCGGGTAACGCAGAAACCGGGGGCTGGACAAGTTTGCCACACTAAGTATTATTTTCACACCTCTCCAGGTGGTGCCCAGATCTCTGTCAAGATCGGACATGCTCATATTTCGGGTGAGCTCCCCGGGTTACGTTAGTGGACATAAACGGTGTATACAGTCATCTACAGCCACTAGGGCGCTACTAACAAACCCGATTACCTTATTTGGTCATTACCAAATAGCGATCGACGAAGTCCCCTCGACGGCGACAGCTACATCGTCGAGCCGCTTATCTCCTGCGGTATCGAGGCGATCGCCCATCAGGTCTGCGAGCAGACGGGGCCCATAACCTGTCGAAGTAGCACGACGACGGGCGCAGCGGAATAGTAGAGCTAAGTAAGTGAAACACTTACTTGGGTAGCTGTAGGTCACTCAGGAGCTAGGGCTCAACTGGTTGATAGCAGAGAAGAGAATATAGATTGACGGAGAAACTACAGAGTATTTATACGTCTATCTACTGTGTCTGTGTCAGCGTTATTATGATACGCTGACTGAGCATTTGTATAGCATGACTGAGCAAATGTATTGAGCATAGCAATGCGCAGTCATTGTTGTGTGGAAAGCTGTGTGAAGCACAGCTTTGCACAGTCGCCATGTGAATACATGAGGCAGCTTTATTGTTCAGAGTTCTGTCCCATCGAACTCTATAATATCTGTCTAGATATAAATACAATGAACATTATATAATCATAGATTATTAGATAATACTGATAAGATATGATATCGATTGAGATCGGATAGATCCGAGATGTTTTCCCACGATACGAAAGACATTCGTCAACGTTCGTTTCAACACTTCTATTTTCATATGCTTATGCAATGTCACACAACGTCTGTTGTGACTCTATTCTTACCTATGCCATATGCCTACCTTCGTTCTGTCATACTGATGGCGCTATGACCTCACTCATGACGTGTTATGACGCCTACTATCATTACATCATACCTATGACATTCTTTACCTTTTACAGACAGTAGGTTCATGCATAAATAGCAGAGTTTGTCATAGGTCGAACCTTAAGTTCAACTTAGCTTGTATAAACCTTATAACTCGCTGCAAAGCTTGTTAGTAAGCACAAGTTAGTCTCTGGCAACCTTAATCGGTTGTGGTGAGATTTCAAGTCATAGTTCACGTGCCCTCACCTATAACTCTCTTCTCAAACCTGAGTCTCGCCTTATAGGCTCAGCGCTGTTTACCCACTCGTGTTCGCCAGGCTTACTTCATTGCCATCGTCTCGGACAATCCTCGTGGCATTACATCATCGGGTAGATTGACAGACGACTCAATCATCATAACAGAAGGTATAAAAAGGAGTTTTGGACTTAGTAGAAGTAGAATACCATTACCCACAGTTACCGTTATAGTGCTGTTTGTTTTCACTGTGTTCTATCACTCTCGTTAATACATTCTCTTCAACGTGACCAAATTCACTCTCATTTGCTGACATTGGACCAGCAACTCTGGACTTTATTTAACACACTCCAGCCTTTCCTTGGCAACTCTGGACTTTCCTGTGCAACTCTGGACTTGTTTAACCCACTCTGGACTTTGTTTAACACACTCCGGACTTTCCCACACACCTCCATACTTTCCCACACTGCTCCAGACTTTGTTTGAACTGCTCTGGACTTTCCTTCACAACTCCGGACTTTCCTGCACCACTCCGGACTTTCCCACGCAACTCCGGACTTTACTGCACCACTCTGGACTTTGTTTAAACCACTCTGGACTTTCCTTCGCAACTCTGGACTTTCCCGCACAACTCTGGACTTTGTTTAAACCACTCTGGACTTTCCTGCACTGCTCCAGACTTTCCTGCACTGCTCCAGACTTTCCCACACAGCTCCGGACTTTGTTAAACACACCCCGGAGTTCCCTCACACTCGGACTTCAGTTAGTGCACCCAGCCTTATTGCTGCCACCTCTGGAGTTTATTGGGTTGGACGGGAATCTTCAGGACCTGCCACAAACCACTCCCACTCGTGTCTAACATCTCCATTAGACAGGGAGTAGACTTATCAAATTGGTGACCACTGCAGGGGATTAACATTTGAAGACTATGCCATCCACCCCATCTCCAGTACAAATTCCGGACACACACAGCCCTCTGACACAAAATCCAACAAACTCCAATGACTACCAAAAAATGGCTGATGGTGAGATCCAGACTTGCTGGTCTGACATGGAGGAATTAACGAGAAATCAAAAATGCCAGGGGCTCCACAGCCTTCAGGACTTTGTTGTATATCTCCACCAATTCACATTCTGCATCAGACATTTGGTTGCCAAAGACCGGAAACTGGAGGCCGAGTTGGCCAGCATGTTCCTACAGGGTGTACAGCCACAGGTAGCTTTTCAAGTCTGGCAACTTCTGCTACAAAACCGACCAGCAGAGCTTAACGACAGACCATATACAATTCAGCAGGTTTGTGAGGCAGTACATGACGCTTTACAAAAGTCTGAACCAACTCTGGAGTTTCCCACACCCACAAATGAACCTCTGGCCACAATCTCGACATGCGGTGACAGCTTTACCACTCCCCAGCAGCTGGAATGGTATTTGCCAAAATTCTTCATCAGGACAAACTTCCTAATTGAAGAGGGATACATGTCAATCTCTGACCAACAGCACACATTCCTGAACATGTTCCAGCCAAGTCTGCAGGAGAAAATCTGCCAGAGATTGCAGCAACAGCTCCTGGACATATTGGGGCCTTATGAGATCTGTGACACATTCCAAGCAGCACACAGCATCCTTGAGGAAGCTACCAGAGCCTGTTCCACACTGAGCCTGGAGCACCCGGAAAATGACCTACAGCCAGTACAGGCAGGCCCACGGAGGAAGGAGGCAACAGACCAGGTAGTGAGAGAAATGGCAAAGCTGAGCCTGTATGCGCAGTCCAACACTACCACAATGTCAGTGCCCAAACTCCGAGAGCCAGCAAGCACAGCAACAGACTTTGCACCTCTGGGACTCCAGAAGTGACACCCACATTCAGAAGTCCGGACTTTGGAACCTCCAGAACTCCAGAAGCCATACCTATGCTCAGCAGTCCGGACTTTGGAACCTCCAGAAACCATGTTATGCGCAGTCCACAGAAACTCCGATGCCAAATCAATGCTAGAGCCAAGACTCTGAGAGCTGGCAAGTACAGTGATGGACTTTGCACTGCCTGGACTTCCAAAGCCAGTACCCCCACGTTCAGCGGTCTGGACTTTGGAACTCCAGGCACACAAGTCACCACCAGACTTGCATCTGTTACTGCCCACTGTCCTCTGATGAGCCAAGCCACCTCCGGCCTTTTGGAACCAGCCAAGCATGACATACCTACCAGCTGCATTTAGTCCCAAGTTTATGCCACCATCATCAGTTCTACACCTGTATTCCTGCACAGATGTCAGCCACCAACTCGTCACAAAGCCCCCGCCTCCATTGCCAATGCCCAATCCAGGTAGCAAATGTCCAGTCCAACTCCAAAAATGCTGCCCAAGTCTGTATCACCACTCCACAACTCTGAACAGCCATCTCCAGCACCACCATCCTCCAGTCTATACATACTGTCTTGCCCCAAACCTGATTCGCCAAGCAATGAAGTCCCATCAGTCTCCGGTTCTGGTTCCAACCAACTACCAATGCAAATGCTGAAAACAATGCCAGAAAGCCAGTCTCGTCCAATGTCAACGTTGCCAAACCCCACCCAAAGTCGTCAATTCTCTGCTGTCAACTTACGTCCACAAAACAGTACCATGCAACTTCAAACTTGCCACCCAACCCCCACACTATCATTTTCACCGATGTTCAATCCAGCCAACCCACGAATCGTTGAACAGACATGGGACAGTGACAATGACAGTGACACATCCTTGGACTTTTCCAGACTTGATGGTTTCTACCCATGGGATGATGATGACAACCTCAGGATGGAAGAAAAGCCACCAGACAAAGAATAATGTGCTATTGGACATAGGAATGTATTTGTACAGCACCACATCTCCATTAAATCATCCCATCACTTTTACTAGCCACTTTCACTTGGTTCCATTTTCAGGTTCAACTTCAAAAACTCTGTTCTCTGTGACACTCCGGATCTCCACCAGTTTCCAAGTTGCCTCCATTTCCAAGCTTCCAGCACTTTGCACAATCAGTCTTACTCAGCTGCCAGTTCCCTGCACATTGTCAACACCAACACAACCCCAGATATAGCTGACCGAGGACAGTCAGATTTTTAAGTGGGGGGGAGATGATGAGCATGCTCTGCAGCTAGCAGTGTAATCTGACAACTCTGAGACATTTCCGAGGTATTCCAGAACAGACAGCAAAACTCCGGAGCATTTCCAGGCATCTCCAATGTTTTCCATGCATTTTCCATGCATTGCCGAGCATTTCTGGACATTTCCAACATATTCCAAGCATTTTCCGAGCATTACTGATGCATTTCCGAGCCAAACAGCAAAACTCCGATGCATTTCCAAGATATTCCGGAGCAGAATACTTACCGATGCAAACTCCGGGTGACAACCATTTGGGAACTATGGTAGAATGCTGCAGAATTGTACCAACCAGCTATGGAACAAGGATGGGCAGCAATTCAATCACTAATGGCATGGGCACTAGTTGATCAACAACTAGCCAAGGCAGGGTGGCCTTTCAGTTCAAGTTGCCATATACGGAAAGGATTGCCAAACATGTTGAAAGTCATCCAAGAGACTACTTGAGTAGTGGGAAGGTATAAAAAGGAGTTTTGGACTTAGTAGAAGTAGAATACCATTACCCACAGTTACCGTTATAGTGCTGTTTGTTTTCACTGTGTTCTATCACTCTTGTTAATACATTCTCTTCGACGTGACCAAATTCACTCTCATTTGCTGACATTGGACCAGCAACTCTGGACTTTATTTAACACACTCCAGACTTTCCTTGGCAACTCCAGACTTTCCTGTGCAACTCCGGACTTGTTTAACCTGCTCCAGACTTTCCTTCACAACTCCGGACTTTCCTGCATAACTCCAGACTTTCCTTTGCAACTCTGGACTTTCCTGCATAACTCTGGACTTTACTGCACTGCTCTGGACTTTGTTTAAACCACTCTGGACTTTCCTTTGCAACTCTGGACTTTCCTGCACAACTCCAGACTTTGTTTAAACTGCTCCGGACTTTCCTGCACCACTCCAGACTTTCCTGCACAGCTCTGGACTTTGTTAAATGTGCCCTGGAGTTCCCTCACACTCAGACTTCAGTTAGCACACCTGGCCTTATTGCCGCCACCTCTGGAGTTTATTGGGTTGGACGGGAATCTTCAGGACCTGCCACAAACCACTCCCACTCATGTCTAACATCTCCATTAGACAGGGAGTAGACTTATCACCAGAAGAGGAAGCTGCTTTTCTGGCAGCAGAGCTGGAATAGGATTTTCTGGAGGAGGATCTGGAAGAAGAAGAGGTGGAGGTGGAGGAAGCTGCAGCATTGTTGTAAGACATGTTTATCAAAATTTATTTATTTATTTGAAAATTCAAAAAATAAATTTGAGGAGAGGTTGGTTTGGTTTGGTTTGAAGATCTTTGAAAACTACATTAGCTCATTGTTTTAAGGAGTGATAGATGCTAGCACTAATCATCAATACTTCCGGTTATGGACACAACAGATGGATCCCAGGACAGGGACTTGTGGATCGCTTTTGGTTTCTCAGTTTCATCACCAGAAAGGGATCCAGCCTTTCAGGAGTGCTTTGGGGCTCCAGCAAATTCCCCAACAGCAGTAAATATCCCATCATTATGTAATTATTTTTAAATCATACTATTGCTGCTAAGGAGCAGTCCTATTACTAAGCAGGAAGCTAAGCTCATGCCTGCCACTGATATGCATAGACAGGGAACAATGTCCCTGTAGCACTATCTTTATATGGAATATTACATAATTATTTATTTAAATGAGAAGTGCAGGATGAAAACCCAAAATTGGTATATGCACTTAATTATTCACAGCCAAAAGGGGGGCGCAAAGCCTTTTGATTGGGGGACAGGGCCCATAACCTGTCAAAGTAGCACAACAATGGGCACAGTGGAATAGTAGAGCTAAGTAAGTAAACACTTACTTGTGTAGCTGTAGGTCACTCAGGAGCTAGGGCTCAACTGGTTGATAGCAGAGAAGAGAATGTAGATTGATGGAGAAACTACTAGGTTTATATACATCTATCTACTGTGTCTGTGTCAGTGTTATTATGATATGCTGACTGAGCATTTGTATAGCATGACTGAGCAAATGTATTGAGCATAGCAATGTGCAGTCATTGCTGTGTGGAAAGCTGTGTGAAGCACAGTTTTGCACAGTTGCCATGTGAATACATGAGGTGGCTTTATTGTTCAGAGTTCTGTCCCATCAAACTCTATAATATCTGTCTAGATATAAATACAATGAACTTATATAATCATAGATTATTAGATAATACTGATAAGATATGATAACAATTGAGATTGGATAGATCTGAGATGTTTTCCCATGATACAAAAGACATTCATCAACGTTTGTTTCAACACCCAGTACATGTCATTTGTCCAGACTCAGTTGTCTGTGAGACAATGAGCAGTAATCCTAGGGCATTGCTGCAGCATACCAAATCAAGGGACATTCCTTTGGTCACTCTGGTTAAAGGCTTTGTTTCACATGAGCAAGTGCCTGTATTAAGTGGCTTTTGTCCAGATTGCAGGACAGTCTATTATGCTGACCATGAAAGAGTCACTACCCAACTTCAAGATAGATATGACAGGGTATACTTGAATTCTGCCAAATATGTGAAGATAGGGCAGAATCTATGGGTTGATAGACTGTTCACATCAGCTGTCATGAGTGGGATCTATAATTTTCATGCATCACCTGCCACTTATTCTAAGTTTTGGAACATGTCATTTGAGTCTGTAAAAGTGGCAAGAAGGCAGATATGGCAAGCCTTTGTTCAAGAGTCATTAAGGATGCATGCTGCTGAGTCTGGGGTGAATGTGACAATGGCAGATGGCCTGCCAATAGATAGTGTCACAAGACAAGCATATGAACTTTTAGGGGATGGTGGCATCATTAGTATTTCAAGGAAGCATAGCTGTAATGAGTGTACCCAAAAATACCAAGAAAGATCTGCCAATCCTGGTGGCATAGACCCATCAGCTATTATTGGTATGGAGGATGGATTGATTGCACCACTATTTCAGACAAACATTGTTGAAAATTGTGCTCCTGTAAAAATGGTTGTGGTGGATGGAATTGTCACAGGACATACTGTAAGTCCACACACTACTATTGCTTAATTTATATTCATGAGCTTCAGTATTGTGGCTATTTGAATTGTACTAGTGACTTGCAGAATGCATGAGGTGGGGTATATTGTGCGTTTCATGAAAACTTGGTTGGCAGATTGTGTCATGTCACAGGTTGCAACAGTGTTAAAATACAAGGCACACAAGCATGTGCACAACATCAAGGAACTTGGCAAGGGCATGTCATCAATCACAGAACAAATGTACTGGGGGGGTACAGAAGAGCCATGAGAAGGTTGGATGAAACATGGCCTTGGATGCCTGCTGCTGATCAAGCACAGCAACCCCATGATGTTGAAGAGAATGTTGAAGGAGTGCAAGCAGGACTCTTCAGGCCTCCAAGAACCTATTGTGTTGAAACTATTTGTGCACCCTGTGGTGTTGTCATTGCATGGAAAAAGCTGATAAAGTCTGAATCTCCAACTGCTATATTGGAATTTTTGGAGCATGTTTATCCAACTGAGGAGAGTAAACCTGCTTACATTTGTATTGACAAAGCCTGCCTGGTACTTTGCAGGAGTATCACAAATGAATCATGGGAAAGGTGGAAGAACACCAGTAGATTCATTGTGGATTCTTACCACTATGTTAATCATTGAGCAACTGATACATTGTGCCATAAATGGTGCAATCCAGCTCCTTTGGATGGATCAGCCCCTAACTTGGTGATTGTGGAGAGAGATGAGAGGGGCAGACCTTATTACAAGTGTGCATTTAATACACAAGCTTGTGAACAGTTGAATGCTTGGTTAGGTGGATTTGACAATATTTTGAGGAGGATGACATCTTGGAACTTTCATTGGTTTTTGCATACTATGCTTTTCTATCATGCAAAACATGTTATTGAAAGGCAGGCAAAGAAGGAAAATGAGGAGGATTTAGAAGACTCAGAGGAGGATTGAGGATATGCAGAACTTATACATGTACAGTATATGGTGTTTATATATATTACTACTATGCAACCACCTTGACCTTTGTGAAGGGTTTGACAGGTAATATGTGATGACACATATCTGTGTGAATCATCACCTCCAAAGTAATATGTGACAACACATATCTGTGTGAATCATCACCTTCAAAGTAATATGTGATGACACATATTTGAACAATACTGTATGTGTGCCCTGGAGGCCACTATTCATGCATCACTCTATACAAACAAATATCTAGATGGGCAATGCTGATCCATGTTGGATTTTTACACTAAAAAAACATCACCAATGAATTCAGCAACCCAGAAAACCCCAGTAAACATACCTGAAGTTCATCAAACCTCCAACAGTGCTTGCAAGCTGGAAAAATGGTTAGAGCATGGCTTAGTGTGACAGGTACTGATACTTGCAAGTCACACACATAGTAGGAGACTTCAGAAGATGTATAAAGCAAAGGTGTACTCATATGTGTACTTGGACTATGTCATAATTGGAGATAATGCACTTTTAATGCAACTAAGAATGGACTCAGAGTGGGTCCATTCCAAGTTCATTCCGAGTTCAGTCTGAGTCCATTCCAAGTTCAGCTCAGATTCCTGTCAACTCGGAATGGGCTTGGACTCTACTTGGATTCTGAGTCCAGTTGGTGATAATTTAGAATGGACTCAGAATGGACTTGGATTCCACTTGGATTCCTTGTAATGAACTTGGAATCCACTTGGATCAGGGGGGGAGTGTAAACTGCTGGCAGGAAGCTAAGCTCATGCCTGCCACTGATATGCATAGACAGGGAACAATATCCCTGTAGCACTATCTTTATATGGAATATTACATAATTATTTTTCATTAATGAGAAGTGCAGGATGAAAACCCAAAATTGGTATAAGTGCATAATTATTCACAGCCAAAAGGGGGGCAAGCCTTTTGATCAGTGGATGTGTTACAATTATGTGCACTTTTCATTTTCTTATGTCAGCACCTGCCTCTTTCAGTGCTTATGCAATCTCTTCTATTTTCATATGCTTATGCAATGTCACACAATGTTTGCTGTGACTCTATTCTTACCTATGCCATATGCCTACCTTTGTTCTGTCATACTGACATTGCTATGACCTCACTCATGACGTGTTATGATGTCTACTATCATTACATCATACCTATGATGTTCTTTACCTTTTACAGACAGTAGGTTCACATATAAATAGCAGAGTTTGTCATAGGTTGAACCTTAAGTTTGACTTAGCTTGTATAAACCTTATAACTCACTGCAAAGCTTGTTAGTAAGTGCAAGTTAATCTCTGGCAACCTTAACAGGTTGTGGTGAGATCTCAAGTCATAGTTCACATGCTCTCACCTATAACCTTCTTCTCAAACCTGAGTCTTGCCTTATAGGCTCAGCACTGTTTACCCACTCATGTTCACCAAGCTCACTTCATTGCTATCATCTTGGATGATCCTCATGGCATTACATCATTGGGTAGATTGACAGACAACTTGATCATCATAACAGGATGGGACAGAACCTGATCCGATCTTTATCCATCAAAGATGGCCCTTAATCTGGAGGATGTTGATAAACCAGTATCCACAAACTGGTCCAGATCTGATTGAGATGATCGATGGATCTTAGATTATGGTTTTATTATATACCTGGGTAACACAGAAACCAGGGGCTGGACAAGTTTGCCAAACTAAGTATTATTTTCACACCTCTCCAGGTGGTACCCAGATCTCTGTCAAGATTGGACAGGCTCATATGTTGGGTGAGCTCCCCGGGTTGTGTTAGTTGACATAACAGGTGTATACAGCATCTACAGCCACTAGGGCACTACTAATAAACCTGATTACCTTATTTGGTCATTACCAAATAGTGATCAACAAAGTCCCCTTGATGGCAACAGCTACATTGTCAAGCTGCTTTTCTCCTGCAGCATTGAGGTGATCGCCCATCAGGTCTGCAAGCAGACAGGGCCCATAACCTGTCGAAGTAGCATGATGACAAGTGCAGTGGAATAGTAGAGCTAAGTAAGTAAACACTTACTTGTGTAGCTGTAGATCACTCAGGAGCTAGGGCTCAACTGGTTGATAGCAGAGAAGAGAATGTAGATTGATGGAGAAACTACAGGGTTTATATATGTACATCTATCTACTGTGTCTGTGTCAGCGTTATTATGATACACTGACTGAGCATTTGTATAGCATGACTGAGAAAATGTATTGAGCATAGCAATGCACAGTCATTGCTGTGTGGAAAGCTGTGTGAAGCACAGCTTTGCACAGTCACCATGTGAATACATGAGGCAGCTTTATTGTTCAGAGTTCTGTCCCATCAAACTCTATAATATCTGTCTAGATATAAATACAATGAACTTATATAATCATACATTATTAGATAATACTGATAAGATATGATAATGATTGAGATCAGATAGATCCGAGTGTTTTCCCATGATACAAAAGACATTTGTCAACATTCATTTCAACACAACACTGTGGGGAAACCCAAGGTTTGCTGATGTACTGGAGACAGTACCTGCTGACTAGTGGTAAAGGACCAAGAACAAACAGTTGAGCATTGACAGAGTAGGAAAAAAAGGGCAAGAGTTAAGTTAGGCAACAAATCAAATGGGCTCCAAGCAAGGTAATTAGATAATACTGATAAGATATGATAATGACTGAGATCGGATAGATCCGAGATGTTTTCCCACAATACGGAATACGTACGCGTACGTTTCGTTTCACTGTTGACGTCTGGTCCAAAGCCATATCCAAATGAACGCCATTCTGCTTGAGCCTCTTCCGCCGGCGCGCGAGATCCCATCAGCTTTTGCTGCAAGCGTAAGGAGCTGGTATGTCTTGCATGGTTGATTTGAAGGCATGCTGAGCACTGACAACTATAGGTGGTCTGTTGGAGAGAAGCATGGTGCGATCAGCGAAGAGCGCCTCCTAAGGTAATGTTATTGCACATTATGCATCCTGCATGCTTGTACTGATCGGTGGCATTGCAGGCGCCTACCTTTCTTCAGACCAGCAAGGTCCCAAGCCAATGACGGACCTGTCCTCGCTTATACCTCACGCCTCGAGCTCGATACCCCCAAGCACTTTCTCAATACATTATCCATCGAATCGACGAACCCCTCACCGAATGCGCCACCACCCGCTGTTCTCCTGCACGGTTACGGCGCAGGCTTAGGATTCTTCTTCCGCAACTTTAGCAGTCTTGCGAAATGGGCGGGTCAACGAAGGTCCGCCATTTATGCTGTAGATTGGCTTGGCATGGGTCGTTCTGCCCGTGTACCCTTTTCCATCAAAGCTAAGAGGGACGACATCCCAGGACGTGTTCGCGAAGCCGAATCATTCTTCATAGACTCTCTAGAGCAATGGCGTGCGAAGGTTGGATTGGAGAAAATGACGCTCATTGGCCACTCACTGGGCGCGTACTTCAGCGTGGCATACGCTCTCAAATATCCTTCGCGTGTAAACAAGCTCATATTGCTGTCGCCCGCTGGAGTACCCCATGGTCCAGATACGACGGTGCTATCACGCGAACTAACTGATGACAGCGAGACACAGAGTTTGGGCGGAGGCGCAGAGCCTGTTTCTGCACCAAAGTTGACAAGAATCAAGAGTCAGCAAGAAGTGGCCAAAAGGCAGGAGAGTAGAACTAGGAAACTGTTTACATATTTTTGGGAAGAAGGCTGGAGTCCATTCCAAGTTGTCCGGGCATCCCTATTCTGGGGACCGTGGTTGATTGGTAAAGTAAGTGGTTCATGAGGCCGCGGACCACATTTCTTATGGGGTCCAGTATTCTTCCCGGAGATTCTTTGGATTAGCGGAGGAAGACACGCGTGATATGCACGATTACATCATGAACATCACCTTGGCAAAGGGGTCCGGAGAATATTGTATATGTTAGTTAGCATGATCGTTTTCATAAATGCTCTCTCCTGATTGTGCTATTCAGCTCACATCCTCGCACCTGGTGCGCATGCCCATTTCCCTCTTGTAGATCGGATACCGGCACTCAAGATCCCAATTACTTTTGTCTGTAAGTTTGTTCGTAATTATACTTACAACCGTATGGATTAATAGTCTTAGACGGAGAACAGGATTGGATGGATCCACAAGGCGGAATTGATAGTGTAGAACGATTGCGACAAGCAGGAAACGGACAGGGCAGAATGTATATTGTTAACAACGCAGGTCACCATGGTATGTCCAAAACTTGTTTGATTTACGTGTCTAGCTGATATTTCTCAGTGTACTTGGATAATCATGAAGCAGTTAATGGACTTCTTGTCAAAGAATTAAATAGAACCATTCAAGAGTAGAATGCCTTATATCATTATCTCCTTTACATTTAGATTCGTAGTAATGCTGTAACACGTTTTTATTCCCAGCATTCTATTGCCACTGAGGTGGACTGTATTCGTAAATAAATATTCATGCTACAATAGTATACAATGCAATGGAACAAAATATGATTACATGCAGATTGCCTATGAATGGGCGGGTACATGAATAGGTCTATCCGGATATCTGCATAACACGATGAACGAGCGAATGCCGCCGCCGACTAAGTCAGCTTACTTTGCTTTGATCCTCGCTGCCAGCTCCTCCTCAAAAATCTGATCAGGACCAAGTTGGTTGCCTAAAGTCAACCACCCAGGGCGCGTGTTGTGTTTCCGTCCAAAAATCTCCACCTTTCGCCCACCAGGACACATCCGTTCTATCATTGCATATATCTCATCCGGCTTACGGCTCGTCTCTCGTACTTCGGAGACAATCACGTCTGTATCGAGTCCTCGATTCACCCATGAAGGATATTTGAGCACCCCATTGGAATCAGTGACGGTTTTGACTCCGACAAGCATATGTTCTTTCGTATGGTTCAGCCAGTGACCTGTGCGTCCAGTACGAATGACTCGTTGGAGCTATATCAAACATGTAAAACCAGTTGGTGCCAGGATACTGAAATACGAGTTACCTGATTAGTTTTCACCCACACAACCTCATCTACCCGCGTGTAACCCCAAACACGTAAACACTCACGGCCAACCTCCATTGCACGTCCCGTAACCCACAGAAATAATAGACCTTCATCTTGCAGAGTAGGTATTGGCATGGCTCGCATTTCATCATCTGTCATTGTTCCGTATGGCAGCTGTATTGGTATAATAAACACGTATGTCCGAGAAATTGAATACAATCGTACACTCATATGTATATCCCAAGGAGGGTCTGCCATGATAACATGGAACTTCCCCAACACTGAATAATCGAACCGACGAAGGTCACAGTTAATCCACTGTGGTGGTAACTATAAACCCATCAGGAAATGCAAACATGTGATATGAACACAGCTCACGACGCGCATACCCGGCCCCGAGGGTCCTAGCCCAACCTCAACTCTATGCCGTTTCTTTCTTATGACCTCCTTTCCTTTTCCGTTCACGGTCTGTCTTCCGTCGCCCTCATCCCAATCGACTTCATAATGTAGGTATCTACACGGTGCTTTCTCCTTGCCTCGTCCAGCCTGCGCCCAGGCCTGAAGGTAAGGAAACAGGGCCACGTACAGACACCGAGCCAGGGTAGGAAGGGATAGACGGAGACTGTGCATACGTCGGTTCGGAGTAGCATGTATTCAGATACGAGCAATGTCCTAGAGCAGGGTCTGTATGCGGGCGGATGAGAGGGCGGAAATGGACGCGATCGCACACGCTTGGCTCTTGGTCATGGTGCCTTGCCTTTGCGCAGTCTTCTTTCGTTATGTAGCTGCATATGGGTTCAAAATGCTCCTCAGTGGACTGGAACTACATGACTGCCGTCATTAGACATTCGTCCGATACATTGACAGACGCACCTGTTCGGCCAATAACCTGCGCTTCGCGGTGCTTCGCTGAAGTATAGCGTAAGCTTCTCTCATGTCTTTGCTCAGGTTGGCCAGTGTTGACGCCGCGGGAGTCCCGACCGACTCGTACGTGGACGAATCGTCTGCTGCATCACCTGCAGCAGAGTCGTCATCTTCATCGATCACTCGCTTCCTCTTTCGAGGATTCGACCCGCTGGTAATTCCGCATTCACTGCCAGCGTCAAATGAAAAATCAAGAATAGTCATGCTGCCGTTATCGCGCGTCAGGGAAATTACACCTTCGTCCCAGGTTCGCGAAATGTCGTCTAGAATGTTTTCAAACCGCGCCAAGTCGGTCAGTTTGAACCTCGGTGTGCATGCTGCAGGTGAATTGAGGGAGATTACGCGGGTGAGTAAGCTCATGGAGCTTATCGGTGCATAGATCTTCCCTGAACCAAAAAGAGATTTAAGGGCCGTAATGGCAAGCGTACTCAAGTCATCGCTGGGCATGGCTTGTGGCGCCAGCGGAGTCGTGAGCGGGACTGTTGACATGTGTTTCACTTGAAAGAAGATGGGAAACAGCCGTAATTTCCCAATATAGTGATCAACAGCATGGTTGACTATGTAGGTGAAACTCTTTTACAACGATAAGGTGAGAATCAATCCAGTCCGTCATTCTCTTGCCAGGGGTCTTCTGGACGCAAAATGCATTTATCCATGCCCGATGGCGTCGCTTTCTCATCATCACCTGTTCTCTCGAACCTACCGGGATCGCTGGAATGCACGCCATATATATGGACCTGTGGCTTTAATTGATCACGTCTCAAATGACATCCTCCATCACGGTGCGTATCCACGGGCGCGAACCTTAATCAGAGGGTCCGGGAACTGGTCACCGTGTCCAACAGAAAGGTGCATTTGTAAGGCTGCCTTGCACTTCAGTTTTCAATGGCGATCGCATTTGATTGTGTAAGTTTATCTCACAGGGAACATCACATCCACTGCCGGAGGTAATTTGCTTCTCCCACTCACTGGGCGCTGCGTTTAAGGTTAGAGTTCATTAGAGATGACCTCTATAAATATCTACTGTGAGTCTGCACGAAGAGACTAATGTGACATCCAGTGAACGGTGAAGTTGTGGCAATTCTCGTTCCCTAGAGTTTATTGGACATACACTCTGGTGTCGTACATTGCCGTCTCGACGCGCCACAGGAGTCAGGGAGCACCCTGTTGAAGTACACAAGCTCTTGATTACGCCCACGATACACAAATCAAGTTTACCATGGAACTTTTTTACCTGCCCAATCCCAAACTTGGCCCCTTTGTTCAATTTTAAGACTTCTCCACCACCCTCAAAACCTTTTCGGCTGCATCTGCGGGTTCAAATAGCTCATTGCGCGCGGTAGACTGCCAAAAGGCCTTGCTTAGACCGGTCTTGACTGTCCCTGGATGCACTCCGACGCATATAGCCTGGTTTCCGTTCATTTCCAAGTACAAATCAAATGTCTTGATTATCTGGTTGAGAGCTGCTTTGGAAGACCGGTAGGAAAACCAGCCACCGCGTTTGTTATCGCCGATGGAGCCGAGACGCGCCGAGACGTGTACCCATTTCGAGGGTCCAGTGAGCTCGCCCCGAAGTTTGGCGGGAGGGAGGAACCGAGAAAAGTGTTTGATACAGAGAAGATGAGAGAATGTATTGACTTGAAACGTGGACACGATCCTATCCAAGTCCAAATCGGAAGGTCGCTTTTCAGGATTCAGAATGCCTCCGGAGAAGATTCCCATGTGCATATATGATTCGCCGAGGTGCATCTTTTGCAGAGAGTCCGCCAGTGCTTCTGCGGCCAAGGCGATGCTGTGCTCCGAAGTCAGATCCAACCTAAGAAGATGGAGGCGAGTGGGGTCGGCGTGTCCAACGGATTCCAATATATGTCTTTTCATCTCTTCAGGTGATTCTGATCGATGCGTAGCATATACGGGATAATTTGTAGAAGATAGGAGGTGACGAGTAAGGGCCAGAGAGAGACCACGGGTGGCTGGAGCGACAAGCAGGAACGGCTGAGCAGGCATGATGATGGATAACGAGAAAGACTTTGAAGACATTTCATGTATATATACGACGACGACAGCGATCGCGACGGTGTCGATGACGGGAAGCATCACGTGGAGGAGGCGTCAACGGCTGATAGCGAGATGTCCAGAACAGTTCAATTGCACGTACGTAGACCGAAACCAAGCACACCCTAAACTACAAAAAAAGAAAGCCTCTGGACTCCCAGCTTCATATACTTGATAAATGACACAAAAGGGCTTCTCGAAAGCAGACAAGCGCGTCGCAAAAAACGTCCGTTTCTGGGCCTGCGCACGGCTATTCTTCGTCCGACTCTTGCATCGCTGCAGACATGGCTGCAACCTTTTCCTGTAATTTTTTCACTTCTCGCTCTGTGTTCGCTTGCGATTGAAGCACGCGAGCTAGTTGCGTTTCCACATCCTTGATTATTTTGGAAAGATATGCCTTCCGGTCACCAGCCGACCCAGGAGCTTTGCTCATCCGGCGCTTCTTGGTTGGCTGAACCGACTGGTCATCATCCAGTTCGTCGGTTTCATCCTCAGACCCAACGTCGCCGTTCAGCGCTTTCGACGGTACCTTGCGCTTGGGCCTGGATTTCTCCTGCGCCAAAGCAAGGGCGGCGTTCTTGGCGGCGGCTATATATACACGCATCACAATCCTCAGCGCTGCTAATTCTTGTCGAAATCAGCCACATACCTGCGTGTCTGCCTCTGGGCGGGGCGTTGCTGAAGTTGGAACACTTTTGTTTGAGTCTTTTGCAATGCTCACAGCGGGCGCCGGCTATCCCTCTGCATGTTTTATTCGCCCTGATGCAGCGGTCGCATGGCTGTGGCGGGTAGACCGCTGAAAGCTGTTGCCGAATATATCAATGACCCCGAGACTGGGCGGTGGCACGTACAGTATAGCCTTCAGGCTGCTGAATGTCAGGCTGACTTGCGTCCGGCCCATCGTGATCGTCGGATTTCTCCCCGTCCTCATCGTGTTTACTATTGGACTGGAAAGCGGCGTCCATCACGGTCGCCAGACTTTCGCGTTCTTCGGGTTTACTCGCGTCTACGCTTGCGCTCCGTGATTTCGACATATCCTCTTCGTTGTTTTGGACCTGGATTGAAAAGAACAAGCGTTTCGCCGGTGCACACGCGAACCCGAAGAGCGACATCAACACACGTTTACTCGGCTGAAATCAGTTGGCAGAGGCCTCGGCGAGTTTTGGCGCGCGACAGAACGAGTGTAAGGAGGATGGGCGGTGAGGCGGCGGCGGTCGCAGAGACGGACAGGTGTCAAGGTGGGGGGCCGATCCAAGGGTAGGCGCCTGGCAGCCCAAAGCGGCAACGCCTATAATGTCATTTCAGATCTTACATAAGCCAGGCTCCCCCACAAGGCCGCGGCGCGCAAACGGCCTCCATGCCACCTGGTCCGCAGCTGTGGCGCGCCCATGGTTGTTATCATTCGTACCGAGCGCCGTCTGTAGCAAATGTTTTTCCATAAGCTACTTCCCGGGATTCTTGATACACAATTTCCCGGTTGAACAAGTACTATCCATGTTATGCCTCCGGCTGCTGCGCCCACGACTTTCAGTGACGCGAACATGCTTCTTGTCTCATACGCAGACAAGATTGGTTCGTACAAAACGTGGTGTAGGGTCTCTCGACGCTTCTATAAAACGCGATGAGCGCCTTCTTAAGGTAATGCACACGTTTGACAGCCCGTTGTGTACATGTTACGGAGCTATCCAGAGACTGGAAGCGCAGCTTGCTGCAGTTCAGGCGAAGATCAAGGATGAAGACGAAGAAATGGGGAGATTACTGCAAAAATACAAGAAGAGGGCATCTTCCCCTGGAGCGGACGACTTGCAAGGTTTGCAACCCTGCTGCTCTTGAGACCGATCCTAAAGGGATGACCAGAACACAATGCATTCTTCTGGGAGAAGGTACTGAGCAAGGACGAACGTCGTACGCTTGCGTCGCATGATATTAATTCGCGTGGGTGTAATGACGCTTCAATCGTGCACGCTTTGCTTAAAACTCGTTAGTGGATGAACTCGCGTCTGTTCACTGATGCTGTTCAGTCACAGCTTTCTCAGCCACCGCATCCTAAAATCGAGGGCCTTGACTCGAAGTCACAATGTGTCTATGAGATCTATCAAAGCATACCAGTTAGATTGCGTAGTAGCAAAGACAAATTGTGGTTCAACTGGTTCTGAGACGCTAATGGTGTAAAAATTCGTAGTCACTATGGCTGCGTAATCACTGGTTGCATTTCTATTCGCCACTTCAAGTCCTGTCTCGTTCTTCTGTTGTATTTTGATCATCTATCTACGAACATGCCTTCCTTTTCATCCCAGCCGAGCGTTTCCGGGTCGATACCAAGCTGCCGGAGCATGACGCCGAGGTTATTCTGTACTGGTTCATCTTGGCCTCCCTGGTTATGCCTAACACCGTCGCTGGTGTAGTCGAGTTCAACACTGGACGCATAACGACGTTCTGATTTTCGCTCTTCATTCCAGCTCCAGCCCTGGTCACTATTGGAGGTCCCATATTCCGAAGGATCGTTGTCCTTCACAAGGGCCCCACAATTCCCAAGCAACATCTCTCCCTGCGTCAATCCATTTTTGCACCAGGTTCTCTAAATCGCGCTCTTGATCTTCAAGCTTGATCTTAAGAGCGCGCTTCAGAATTTGTGATTTTCGCTCTAATGTTTGGATGTTTGGCGTCATCCGCACCATATTTCCGACCTTCGTCGTAACGTCTGATAATAGAGGGGATTTGAATTGTGTCGCCGCTTTGGCTGTCCTATATTTCGTCCCAGCATTCTTGATCCGGTGCATCATGCTCCCGTCGTCCGGCTTGAACGGGGTTTCGTTTGCCGACTGTTCATCGGTCGGCTCACGCTTACGCATTCCATCGACGGCAAGCCCTTGATAATTGTGGCTCGGTCGCTTTGCGATATTCTGATCGCTTTAAAAGAGGCGACCGAAAAGGTGTCTTTAGCTTCTCATGTTGCAAATGTTGAGACATAACAGTGGGCCGCTTGGGATTTGGGACTGTATTGCAGGAACTTCTGTTGCGCATTGATCTTAGTTGATGCGCGTATCAAACCACCCACGGAGTCATGACAAACATCTGAAAGACGTGGTCCATCAGTTTGAAACTGGTCCAGGGCTGACAGCGACTAAAGCGCGAATCAGGCGATCATAAGTGGAAGCAACACACCGAGTACTTACCTCGCTCCTCTTTCGCTTCCCTGGTCGAGCTATGTTCATGTCATCGACCTAGATATCACGAGTCAACTAGTCTCGGTCGTGTTCGACTATGCCTCACGTGTTCATCGCAACGCGCCGCGGAACAACGAACGGGTTCGATCACGTCCTGTGGTTTGAGATAAAAACTTAACTATATTATGTCCAGTTTCCTTACTCTCTCGTCTTCCTTGGCTATGGCATGTCTGATGGGAGATGACATTGTCCCTACTTGACTTGAACATTGCAAAGGACTGGAGCTGGGGGGAGGTATCCAGTCCATGTTCTCGTTATCAGTTTCTCGCATTGCTATGTCGGATGCATTACTCTGTAATTTCTCGGACACTGGAGGCGATGCACAAGGTGGAGTTGAGCCATCAGATGAGGAGTTGAGGAATGTCAGGTCTCCTGTGACTTCAGTTTCTCCCGGACAATCGGAATTATTATATTCGATTGCAACGGAAAGTTGCATTTGTGACGAAGAATCAGTTTCTTTAGCAGGATTTCGGGACACGTCGACTTCTGCGCATGGCACAAAGTCGGCCTGCAGAGGTAAAAACGACACCAGAGACGGCATAGCGTCTTTCTCTTTTGGAAGCGGCATGGCACCATTACACACGACGTTATAGCCATGTGTATTATTTGATCTTGCAGTAGACACGAGCGCCTGAATGCCTCCAGAATTAATCTCTGGGTGCTTCACGCCCAAATGGCTCACCGAGTGACCCACAATGTCCATCACGCTCATTTCTATATCTGCGTCGTCCAGCTTCTCAGGAGAGTGTAATGCTGGCGTCCCAACAGTGATGTCACCCTCCTACGAGGTGGATGCGCATATATTATACCAGAAAACAGGATAAGTAGTACGACGTGATTTACCTCGATCCTCTCCAGTGAAGGCTGGGGTTGTGACTTCATCTGTCCAGTTAGAGTTGATTATAATCCAATACAAGGCGCATACACAATCATCCATTTCTTGAATCTACAAGAGCGGTGGCAAGATCGATTCGAAAATCGTCAAACAGGGAACAGAGGAAAAGTGAGAGAAGCTGGCGACTGCCTCAATCTGGAAACGTAATTGCTAACTTCGGAAGGAGTCATCTGATTTAAATTTAGAAGATTCGCGCGAATCGCCGATTATCCATGCAGACACATTCTTGCACCTAGAGCAACTGATAATTGCGCTCAAGTGTTGTACATATGAGCAAGAGCCATGGGTGCCCTAATGCGAAGATAAATCATCGTTTCCCGGTCTGGACATTTCACGCGAGAATCGCCCCGGTCGCTCCGTTTTTTAAGTTTTTGCTGGCGTTTACTCATAGGCTCCTCACTGCTTGAACCCTCAGTAGTTGTCGGTTTATCCTTCGACTGTCCCAGCATTAAGGGAGAGACTATCGAGACCCACATCTTGAACACAGCGTAGAGTGGAATCTAGCGTGGAACATGAACTTGATTATGAAATGACGATTGGAGCATCACAATGCAAAACTCACGACCATATATAACCACCAGAACCAGTCACCAAAGAGACCACTGCCTATCTGACAAGCCCCTACAAGACACATTATTCACAAATACGTCAGAGTCCGGAAGGACGTACACGTGACGTATAGGATGTCAAAGCACCATTCGGTGACCCCTGGTTGATTGAGGTCTTCTCCATACGAGATCAGAGCGCCAGTGGTAGGATCACGTCGGGTTGTGCCAATCTTGATCAGGTAATGAGAGAGGAAGAAGGCCGGAAAGAACATGACAATGTAGACAGCCAGTGATCCCTTCGACGGGGGTAGCGAAGACCTTCTGAGCAACAACCGGAGGAGAAAAGAAATAACAGTCGGCATGAACAGTCCAAGCTTCAGAGTTTTGACCGATGCCTCATTTTGGTTCGCTAAACTCCATCTTAAGAATATTTAATCCTGATAGAGACGCGTCGAACATACCGATGCGTTTGGCCGCAGCATTCGCCATTTTACAGCCTGGCGTCGTGTGCGTGTAAAGATGGGCAGTGTTTGGCTACATCTGCTGTGGCAAACAACGTCTTCAGTGACATTTGGCGTTTGCCCGACACAATGTCAACTCGGCTTTTGATCCGCGTCGCCCAGCTGCCCACTGTCACCAATGGCAGACAAAAGATGGCGCGCAGTCTATTGCCTTATGTCCCCGCTCTTTCCATGTCGACCCTGGTCAGTCCAGACGCGTCATCATCTTTCACATCAACCCCCGAATCCTATGAAGGACTCGATCTTCTGCTTACACGAAAACTTTCGGACCTCAAATATTCTCTCTCAATAACAGGGAATCCGTCGCGTATCTGGTCGCAATATACCAGCCTGCTGAACTACATAGGTCATGAAAAACTACCGTTGGAGATACATCAACAGGTCTTGCGCAAATGTACGCCACCCAGCACAAAACTTCGGTTTTCTGGCGCGCGAAGATTGTTGGTAGGAAATAGACCTTCAACACCTCACATGCACGAAGGGCGTTTTCAAGTGGTCATACGTGCTATTCGTGCCATGGGCACCGAACCAGACTTAGACGACTATCATTTCATCTTGGAACAGTTCGGTGCGGTTGGTCATCATGTCGGTGTAATGCATGTATATAAGGAACTTTTATACCTCGGACTCAAGCCGAAGCCCAAGACTTTTGGCTTGTGTTTTCAAGCAATTGCCCATCGTCTCACATTGCCTGTTCTGGTTATCAACCATCCTCGGTTGATAACTCAGACCAAGAAAATGACTGCTGAATTGCTTAGTGATATGCAGAAATATCGTGTGCCATTCACGTCCGTGAACCTCGACTTGTGCACAAGGATCCTCAAAGAGACACTCGACCGTGACGGGTTCTACTCGTTGATGAAATGGGGCTACGGTATCGACCTGTCAAATCCGGATCGCGTTCCTTTAGAATATACCGAAGTTGAAGATCGGAAAGTCGACGTCGGTATACCCGACATCGTGCTTCCGGCGTTACCTGCACCGCTACCATTCTCTATTGCGGCCCTCAACACCACGGTAGACATGCTTGGACGGATCGGAAACGTCTCTAAGCTAATTCAAGCCTTTGAGGTTCTGACACAACCGATACCTCAGGTCAATCAGCACCTGTTCTCTTCGTTTGACGACGATGATTTTGGTGTCAGAGTTCCAATCACGTCCTCTTTCACTCCGTACGCTGAACCAAACACCACGACTTTTACTTTGTTGATTCGTCACCTGTGTCGGGCAGGACACACTATTCTCGCTCGTCATTACCTTTTACAACTTATGGAGTCGGACAAGAAGAGCAAACAGATCCTCCGCGACTCTTTGAAAAAAATTAGACCACCGAATAAGGCAGCTGCACCCCGCATTGCCATTAACAGAGCCGCCCTCCTTCCTGCATTTGGCGAGAGTAATCGGGACAAAGCCGTTGGACTTATGCGGTGGTTGAATACCAAGTTACCCAAGATTATGAAAAGGAAACGTGCTGAAGTGGCATTTTTCCGACAAGTCCATGAAGAGTGGATACATACACAGACATTCCGTTATCGACAGGAATATATGCATTCCAACGATTTAACCGCGATTCCAGTCGAATTTTCTGACATTTCAAGAGCAGAATCTCCATCGACGAAGCCCATGGCGTTCTTTTCTTCCCGCTCTCTGCAGGGACTCCCAGCTCGGAACCTATCGTCTCGCGTGCGCTGGAATCTTGCACAAGTGGGGACCGCCTTTGATGTGGATCTCGACCAGCCCACGATGTTACCTTCACATGAAAGCAAACCGTTCGACCTCAGCTTGCATATCAAGATTCTTGAGCAGGATTTACATGGAATTGAACAACTAGCCAGACGAGTTAACGATGTCATGGGTCGAACAGTTCAACGCGTAAAGGAGAGGCTGGGAAGAAGGGTGTGGGGTGAGAAGGACATATATCTCCAAACTGAAGGTTCACGAGTGAGAGTATCACGCGCTCAGTGGACTGAAGTCGTAAACTTCAAACCCCGCCATGATTATAACCCTGGCGACGGTGATGAAGCCCACCGCCTATCACCTCGTCGTTCTGGACTCACCAATCCGAATTTGCGGATATACAGGCGACCTGTGGTGAAATTGAGATCGTACACTTGCCAGGCTGGCTCCCCCATGGCTGCAGTATCGGTATCGGTCAACGATTTACCAACAGAATCAATAGCTCGACATGAGATTCACGGTGGCTTTCCAATATGAACTTCTTGCCTTCGTTCCTACGCCGGAGCTGACCTACGGCTTAACTTGTTAGGTATGTTGCGGGCTATATCTGGTCTTCCTGAACAATGTTCATCTTAGAATCTCATACCTGAGGTTATGCCTTTGCCCTACTTGTCATTGGCTTTGTTCTAGTGGTACGGCCAGCGTTTTTTCGGGGACATGATGGAAAAGCAGTCTGCCATGTACAGAAGTCACTTGTAACGCGGCAAAAACCCGTCCTCACAAACGATGCTTGCGTGCCTAAGTTACATGTGGTATGAGTAATGCGGTATGATATCAATGCAAGCCCTTGGATCACGATGCAAGGTGTTCCAACTCCTTCACTTTCTCCTGAACAACTTTCTCCATTTCTTGAAGCCAAATTTCTACATCTGTCCCCATGTTTCGCCCATCCTGTGGACCATCGGTGCTCGATTTGACTCGACCAATGCCAATGTACCGTGCCAGTGCCAAGACAGGCAGTCGTCGCAAAGCACGGCCGGACATGGAATGGGCCTGTAAAGTTCTTGAGCAATGAAGGAGGTCATCCAGGATCAAGCATACCTTGCATTGCGTTGCCAGAGCCATTAACCTTATGCCTACATTCTTAGATCGTTCATGAGCATCACCTGAAACAGTGGAGTGCGCACTCGGCTGCGACACATTCACTGTCAGTTCATACATGTGTGCTTGCTTGAATGTTGGGACGATCTGATGTGTGGCGAATGATCAAGACATCTGTACATTCGACACTAGCACGTACAGTGGGTGTTATAATTTCCTTGTCAACCATCTCACACAAGCACGTCCGCAAGATTTCGTATATCGCCTCGCGAGGGGGTAAATCCACATACTGCACAATATCTGCACGATCAACAAAAGCGCTGTCTGAACAGACTCAGCGACCGGAATCAAACGAGAACATTGCCCACCAATGGCTTTTACGAGATTGCTCGTCGACATTACTAGAACATTCTTGCGATGTTTGAGTTTGTCGAGTTGTGTCAACAATGCATTGACGACCTGTGGAATAACATCAACTGTGAATGTATGCAGTCTTTAATCGGACATACTCGCAAACCGTCTGAAGGCTCTGTGCCGGCCATAGCACCTGCACGAGCTGCTGTTAACGACTCAACCTCATCTATAACACGGTCATCCATATTCATGGATCACAACCATATAGGAACGAACCTATTAGCACCACTAAGAATGCATCTTCTTCGTCGGCGAGTTCTGCGATGCTGTTGAAAAGCCGTTGAACCAGTTTTCCAGACTCGGAAAACCATTTTGAGAAGAGAGAATGAGAATTGACTTCTAAGAGTCTTGCGTGTGTATAGCTTGTTGGTGTAAATGTATGGCCAGTTTAAGAACCAGCTCGAACGCACCGATGAGATAAGCGTATTGACAACTTTTGAGCTAATGCGCGGCACAAGGAGGTTTTGCCTGTACCTGGTGGACCATGCAACAACACCACGCGATTCCACGAAACGAGATTGACTGGATAAATATCAATGGCTGAACGAAAGGAATTAAGAAAGTATAATGACAGTCAATGTTTGCATCACTCAAGACAAGTGTTGCATGGATATAATTCAACAGTTTCAATTTTATGTCGTCCGCATATATGAGGGAATCCCAAAGGCCTTCCCAACTTCTATTTGGCAATTCGCGCACGCTAGCGGCCATTGAATCGTCGTCGTCATCTCTCACACCTGAAGGATTTGCATATTCTTCGAACGTGTCAGTATCAGAAGGCTGATACACGTGTATCTGAAGTGCCATCTCGTCCAAAGGCAGCGATTGAAAAGGACACGTCGATTCTGACGCGACGATACGCTCTACGGATGCCGCTAGTTCTGGTACATCTTGCCACCCATCGACCTTGGAAGGTAAGCCTATGCGCTCGAAGCTCTTGAGATATGAGTGTACGAGATTCCGTATGGTATCAAAGCGAGCTGCTGCTCGGGGTCTAAGGCGAACTTCAACTGGATGGTGTGAGCGAGTGTGAACAAGAGCTGAGGAATACGCATACCGTGAACTGTCCATTGAGCATTCATTTTGGACGCGTAACGGTAGCCCTGGGACAAATAACGCGTACACACGTCACAACCTCATACCACGATGCCTGAGGTTGCTCAGTCTGTTGCTCCATCTGACTATGATCCAAAGCTCGATCCGTCGACCTTTGTCTTTCCTGGTCGTTCAGCAGGGACATCTGTCACAATTGAGTTCTGCGACAGGGTAAGCTGATCCAGATTAATGTGGACAAGGCTGATCTGCGGGACAGTGTCGATGGTGAGCAAAGAGAGAGTGTATTGGTTATCAGCATCAGTTACGCAATGCAGGCTGCATCGGGCGAATTGGATTCAGACGGAATTGTTTCTGACGTTCTCTTCCCCTGGAATTGAAAGCATAGCATTGATACCATTGAATTCGGACGAGGCAGCGGGACGGTTCCGAGTGTGGCTCTCTAGTGGAGCTGAACCAGCCCAGCTGATTTGGGATCGTAAAGTAGAAGGTGGATTTCCAGAGCTGAAACTTCTGGTAACGCGATTCTCAGGGATGCGAGGCATGCATTAATGTCTTTTTGCAGAAGCAACGTATCAGAGACATAATACAGCCTGGCAGATCTCTCGGCCACTCGGACAAGAAAGGAGAAGCAGTAGTATAGACGCCGTAATTGTACTGTTCGTGTAAATTTAACAAATGATCTCACATACCTCTTGTTCCTTCTCCTCATGGACTCCAATACTTCGAAATTGGAGAAGCTCATATCACAATGCAAGAGCAATGGTGAGTATTACGCCCAGCTGTGTTCGGTCTAAACAATGGCCATCCGCAGACGTCGATGCCAAGGTTGACGCACTCACAAAACTCCACGCCCTGTTCGAATCCAACCTTGAAGTATTCTCGCACTTCATCGTTCGCGAATTGTTCTCATTCATTTCCCTCTCGCCAGATCGATGATCCTGACACTCTTATTAACGTCTTTAAATCATGTCTTCGAACATCAAACTTGCTTTTGACAACCGCGACGCTGTCTGCGTTACCATCCGTTCTCCCTCTTCTCATCACTAGATCAATTAATGTGCACTCGAATAATGCCTCCTTATCCAAATCTACCTCTTCGGCATCACTCATAGTAGATGCCGCTACGCTGCGACAAGCCCTCAATGCTTTCCTTCCAGCGGGTGGAATTATTGAACGCCTTGGCGACAAGGAAAAAGTTCAGGCAAAGGCTCGCGATTGTTTAGTTATTCTTGGTGGGCTTGCATTCCGAGTGGCACCTTCAAGTACCCTCACTTCCCGGTCGGTCAATGGTAAAGGCCCCGAAACGCCACTCATGATCTTTGAGCGGTTTCTAAAAGATTCTGGTTTGTCCAGTAAAGTTTGGAAGGTTAGGGAACAGGTACGTGACTCATGCTGTCCATTTCTCGTGTTGAATTCGACTTTCTAGTCTATCATGACGCTAGTGACTATTCGACGCTCTCACCCTGCATTCCCCATGCGACCCTATCTCCCACTGCTTGTTGATTGTCTGGAAGATACTGATCCTCATGTTCGCGATTGTGCGCGTCAATCGATTGTCGAGTTATTCTCGGGCCCGGCTGTCACTGACGCCGCCCGCGCGGATTTGAAGAAAGAAATGACAAAAAAAGGCGTGCGCAAAACGATTGTGGACAGTGTTCTTATGAAGCTGTTAAACAATACTACCCCAGCAAGTGCTCCTGTGAGTCATGAAGGTTCAGAAAATGGGGAATCCTCAGCCCCAAAGGAATATATGCCACCGAGCCTTATGTTACAAGGGCGCCGGCCGCGAGTAGGCAGTCAGAGCGCCGGTTCACGAACAGGAGAGCACGTTAGATCCAACAGTCAGGGGAGTGCAAACGAATTGTCCTCAAGGCCAGCTAGTCGATCTGCGATGGCATCCCCACCTACTACAAGCCCAACTAGCGAGAATTCGGAGATTCGGCCCGTTTTTGTGCGTGTCCCATGTCTTGCTGCTAGCGTGAACTAAATAGTAGGGTAGATAGCATCAAGTAGGGATTTAGAGAACGAATTTGCAAGCATGATAAAACCTTTCGAGGTGTGCTTCATCTCTTCTCAAAATCGACAGGGAACTGACCATTCAAAGGGCAAAGAAACAGAACACAACTGGGGTGCCAGGGATCAAGCCATAACACGAGTTCGTGGTATGCTTAAAGGCGGCGTCTATCAACGTTTCTCGGACACCTTCATTGCCTTACTAAAGGAAGGCTTTATAAAGTGGTCTTTGAAGACTGTGAGTACCTTTTCGTTCAAAGGAACTTTTCGTTACTCACCGTCATCCCAGCTCGCTAGTTTACGGACGACGCTAGCTGCAAACACCTGTTCTCTGTATTGCGACATGGCATCTGTCCTAGGTTCTGCAATGGATCCATTTTGCGAAGTCCTCCTTGTCAATCTCTTGAAAATGGCTAGCTTAACCAAGAAAATGACCGCGCAGCAATCACAAGGTTCTGTGATCACGATTATATCGCACACGTCTTCTCAACCCCGGATTGTGATACCCCTGCTATGGAACACTGTACAAGAGAAGGCGGCCCAAGCCAGAATTACTGCAGTTAGTCATCTGAAACAATACATGGAGATTCACGGGCAACGCGCAAAATCTGTCATTGAATCATCAGGTAACCTGGAAGTCATAGAGAAATTCATAAAAAAATCCCTTGGGGATTCCAATCCAGCCGTCAAAGAAAACGCCCGTCTCGCGTTTTGGGTCTTCGATGAAATATGGAAAGATAGAGGTGCTAGCATAGCGGATTCGCTCGACTCCACGGCCCGCAACCAGTTGGATAGCGTCTGTCCAGATCCTGAAGTCGTATCATTGCCCCCCACAACACCAAAAGTGACCAAGAAGTCGAGTGTTGCAGCGGCAATTGCTGCCACTCGCGCGAATGCCAAGGCAAATGCCACTGTTCCACCCATTGTCCGACAACAAACAAGTTCTGGTCTCTATGCTTCCACAAGTCGCGCAGTATCCCCACTCTCATTACAGAATACGATTGCACGACCCATGTCCAAGCCTCGCGTGGTGTCAGCAATGACGCCGGGCATAACACGCACGACAAGTACACCTGCCGTTGCCTCAACTGCAGCGCAATCGCACACACGTACGCCTTCTGGTGGTTCCAAGCGTGGCTTGTCCCCTCCATCGCCTGATTATTCTACTTATCGCCGACGCATCTCGACGCCTGTAGCGAGCAACTCATCTCCAAGACGATCGTCAACAATCCGTAGAGCCATTCAAACAGCGCTGCCAGATTCACCTGCAGGCTCTCCAACTCCAGCATCGCCTTCACCACGCCCGACCGGTGGCACGATTCGGAAAGCCCCTGTCCCAGTGCCGGTGCGGCACTCAAGTATACTACCCAATTTTATGGACTTTCAGGACGAATCCTTACTGCTCGCACAAACTGTGCCACTACCCCAAGGCGACACCGATTCAGAAGAAGATAATTCTGTCAATCTGATGTCCTTCTCAAACCCCTGTGTTCAGATGCCGCCTGTGCCATTTGTCGATTCGCCTCGCCTATCTCTTTCGCCAAAATCTGATGTTTCCAAACCGACTGCAACTGTATCCAATGCAATGTCGTCAGGATCACTTCCGGACAATGTCCCTAGACAGCATGTTGTAGAGGATGCTCTCAGAGCCAGGGCAGAACAAGCAGAAAGCGCCGCAGAGAGGCTATTAGAACTCGTAGAACCTGAAGACGAAGATACACCTACTATACCCGCAGCTTTATTGATCGGAGGATCCAATGGCCATACGGCCAAGAACAAAGCCATCATGACGGCTGATGTTCGGGCCAGTATAGTACTTGAGACTCCAGCGAATCGTACTGCGTCCATCTTACGCCAAGCTGCGATGTTCAGGGATAGCCCAGCGCATAATGGAAAGGTACCATCACTACTTGACGTACTTCAAAATGATCACAAGCACCAGACGGGATGGTGGGCTAAGCGCCAAGCCTGTAAGGAAAAAAATGTTAGCAATGACGATTAGGTACTAAACACCTCGACAGTACTGGACAGGAGGGCATCTGTTGAGATAGCAGAGGGAGATGTGTATGCAAGTTTGCAGCAGTTCATCACTACTCTGGAAGATGGGGAGCCTGACATACCAACTTTGCAGCAACTGGCCTTGATATGTATGGCCAATAAAGTTGCCGACATATCACCACCATTGAGCCCTATGCTTGATGGGCCGGTTAGTCCTTCGCCGTTCAATACATCGCAATCTGTGCCTTCCCTGCACTCTGACGTATGGCAGAAGGATAAAGCGTTCAATAGGCTGCTCAGAGCGCTCATGCAGTGCCTTAATGATACCAAGGTTTTATCTTTAAACTTTTTACAGTTACAGAAATCTGATGGGTGTCCTAGGATTCCGAAAGCACGGACTATGCATTAATATTGCTCTTTGAGATGCTAGAAAACCAAGCACTGTACTTAGAAGGAAAAGAAGCAGAGCTTTTCTCCATTCTTTTACGAGTACGATACTGCAACAGGCATGAGGTAAATTGACCAGTATCGGTGGAGTTCAATCGATCTGACTGTTTTTTTCAAGGTGCTTGAAGCGACGAACATCATTCGCGATCATCTTACATCCAAGATAGAGCCTGTATATGGCTTGACGACGATGCATGCCGGCCTGCGTGCCTTCCACGCGGAGGCGCCCATGACGGACCATGAGGAAACCATAAAGGCTACTTCCTATGCATTTGGTCTGATCGCGCTTGGCAAGTTCATCCTGCGCTTGCCGGCAGAGATCGCTGAGGAGGAACTACCTCGATTAAGACAAACACTGATAACGGTCAGTCGGTGATCGGGTACGAGGTTCAGTGAGCTAAGATGGCTTCTATAGGCGTTAAATGACAGGGCATCGCTAATTGTACGTGAATCCGCAGCAGCGTCTATAATAGCAGCGCAGCTGGTGCTGCGTGACGAGACCCACTTGTTTGCTCTCTTGGACGGCCTGGCGGACGACAAGAAGAATCTGTTAACGTACCTGTTTGATAAGCATGGGGCGCGTGGCATGTCCCCAACTCGCCATTCGCAGGGTTCGCTCGGGATGGACAAGCTGGAAAAAGAGATTAGGCGTCTGGATACGCGTATGAGTACTCCACTGCTGGCTTAAGGGAGCCATGAAAAATAATTGGTCGATTGTCCGTTATGGATACGTACTATCCAGACCCTCGTAATACATACATGCATGCAGCCTATTCTTTTTGTTGTTAGTCATTATCCTATAATAAATCTTATTGTATGTCACAAACCCATGCAAAACAACCATTATAATTAGAGTTGTTACATGCTGACTTGTTAGAATTCCCACAAGAATCTTATCTAGTGTTTGAAAGTCTGGTTGTGGAAACTGCAAAAAACTGGAACTGGACTGGACTGCAACTGGTTGCAACTGAACTTTCAGTTGCAGTTTGCCCAGTTGGGGAGCATGGGTCAACTTGACAGAAAATTTCCCTAGCCCTGCCCCAGCTGCTTCCTCCCCCCATCACCAATAATGGTTGGGGATCTGGTTACCAACATTACTCCTGAAGCCACCTGCCCTCCTCCATCTCTGGTTTGTCCATGTGGCAGGTTAGAGCTTCCTTGTTCATCTCTGCTCCCACCATTGGAAGGGGGATGGGATCATCATGATTCTGAGTGCTTGTGGTCAAGAGCAAGTATTCTTGGTAACTATCAGTGCAGAACAACACCAACAAAGGCATGATGAGGGGAGGGTCCATTAATTTAAGTAAACTGGATTCAATAGCAATCAAAAACAAACTGCAAATCATGAATGAAAGACTCAGCAATCTCTTTGAGTCAACTGCCTAGGAATGACATGAAGGGATGAATCTTTATAGGTTGACCAGTTTCCAAAATCAAGCACTTCTCCAAAAGCATCAGGTGTGGGGTGTCGGGATGACAAAGGTGGGAGCAGGAGAAGTGCTCCGCCGGTAAAGGAAAGTACCTCAAGCTCAAAAGACCTATCCGGCTGGAGGCGCACCTCGCGGGGTGGGAGATCCGTTCCAACAGCAGTTCTACCTGAATCTCTTCGCCTCGTGATAGGTGACTTCCCGCGCTGGCCGTGACAGACTCGGCTGACTAATCGCTGCAGTTTTTGTTGGTCGCCATGTACAACGGCATTGGGCTTACGACTCCACGCGGAAGGTGCGTCCTCTCCCGCTCTCCCTTGTCGTGCTGACGCGCATCCAGCGGAACAAATGGCTATGTCATCCGCAACCTCTCCGTCCTGCGCAAATTCGAGACTCCCCACGATCGCCAGAGCGCATGGGACGCCGCTCCCCCAAAGCATCGAGAGCCAGACGAGGCCATTCTAGAGCACGAAAGGAAACGCAAAGTAGAGATCAAGTGCCTCGAACTGCGGCTTTCGCTTGAGGAGAATGGGTGCGTTTTCTGCATGCAATCCTACTGGCTGTTACATTATATATATATAGCATTGACGAGGATGAGATTGAAAAGCAGGCTGATGCCCTGCGCCAAGAATTACTGAGGAATCTGGCTGCGTTTGCACCTGCTGCAAAGAATCTAAAACCATCAGACACACATGCATTGGCCGCAGCCAAGAAAACCGAACTTGACAGAATGGCCCGTGCGCTCGGAACTCGCACAGACTATAGAGAGGGTGATGCTTTTGATCGGGAAAAGCAGGAAGAAATGAAGATGAGACGTATTGCAGAGCGAGAAGAACGCGAACTAAAGAGGCAGGAAGAGCGTGAACGCAGGAAGGAGGAAGAACGTGTGCGCATGGCGCAACAAAAGGCTCGATGGGAGGCTGAAAGGCGAGAGCGCGACAGAATCAGAGCACTTGATAAACCTGTTCCCACTGGTCCTCGAGCGGGGCGAAGGGATGAAGACCGTTTCGCAGAGAAACGAGGTCCCCATCGAGGAAGCAATGAAAGGCGCAGCAGGAGCCCTCGACGGCGCGACATGCCTCCTCCGCTCCTTGCTCGAAACTATGAGCGCGACCGTTCCCCGCCTCCGCGATCAGATGTTCGTGCTCGCGAACGTGAGCAAAAAAGTGAACAGGAGCGTTCTCCGCCTTCGCGATCAGATACTCGTGCTCGCGAACGTGAACGAGGAAGAGACCAGGAGCGTTCCCCGCCTGCGCGACCAGATACTCGTGCTCGCGAACGTGAACCAGAAAGAGAAAGAGAAAGAGGACAAGAGATTCGTGCTCGCGAACGTGAGCGAGAAAGACAACAGGAGCGTTCCCCGCCTCCGCGACCAGATACTCGTGCTCGCGAACGTGAGCGAGAAAGACAACAGGAGCGTTCCCCGCCTCCGCGACCAGATACTCGTGCTCGCGAACGTGAGCGAGAAAGACAACAGGAGCGTTCCCCGCCTCCGCGACAAGATCCTCGTGCTCGCGAACGTGAACCAGAAAGAGAAAAAGACAAGCGTTCCCCGCCTCCGCGACCAGATGCTCGTGCTCGCGAACGTGAACGAGGAAGAGACCAGGAGCGCTCCCCGCCCTCGCGATCAGATTTTCGTGCTCGGGACCGCGAGCGAGATAGAGACAAGGAACATCGTCCACTTCCTCCTCGACTAGACCGCCCTGTTCCCCCTCCTCGACGGCGCTACGACTCGCAGTCACGCTCCCCTCGTACAAGATCTCCACCAAGCTCTCGTTCCCGGTCGCGCTCTCCGCCTTCGCAGAAGCGTGGCCGCTCCGCTTCCGTGGCATCAACCGGATCGTCCATGTCGGTCAGCTCGAGATCCAGTGTTGGCTCACGAGGCCGCAGTCGTGATTAGGAATCTCTCGCAACTCATGTGCTTGTACTGTTTAATTGTCTTGTTATCTTGATAGTTTCCAAAATCTCATTGCAGAATGCGATCTGATACATTGATTTTGCTTCATTGAACAATCGCTACAGAGAAATCTACAAAAACTATCTCAAAGCTACTCTACATCTTCACAATCATTTCAAAGAGCCTCAAATCCTGACAATAATGAATGGTACCTGGATAGAATGTTAGAATGCTGTTATCATATTATATAACGAAACAAACCTCCACATCTTCGCCTTGCTCGTCTGAGACCATAACTTCAACTGTCAGAGTTTGCACATGCGGTGGTATCGGCTTCTTGCTAACATGTTCCACCAACTTGCTGAATTTCATTGGAAGTCGCTCGTCACTCTACTCTCCTTAAACGACGTAGACAAAAACAATCGAAATGATGTACCTTCTTCTTTCCAATAAACGGACTCCAGAGCATGCTTACACCCTGGCTAACCATGGATACCTCTAGCTTGTGATTCTCCTGGAACCAGTTTACAATGTCTTGCAGCGTGGGGTCATTCTTGAACTCGAAGCGATCCCACAGCGTCCATTCTGTATCTCCATACTTCTGCTTTGGTGCAGCAATGGGTTCAGAGAAGCCGAAGAAGGGCAGAGCCAAATTCACAAATCCGTTCTTGTAGCTCTCAAGCTTCTGCTTTCCGTCAACGATCTGAAGCAAGCCAAGTCACGGGCGATCTTGTGAGATTCTGTAACAGATATACCTTGTATAGCTCCAGGCAGACCAACCCTGTGACCAGCGATGTGGTCGTGGCAATGGCAGGAATAATCTTTCCTGCGATTTGCTTGGTTGTGTGGCGGTCAGCAACATTAATTCCGTAATTGGTCGCACGCAAGTTCGAGGCAGCAGTGATAAAGTCAATGTGGTGATTGGAGTCATTGTCCTTTTCAAATTCGACTGCCGTCAAACGGTAACCAGCCAGTGATGATGGAGGCGGAAGCTTGGATTTCAATTCTTCCAGGTCATCCTCGGCTGAAGGTCTATTAGTCGCAACACGAATCTAACCGTTCTTCTGAACGTACCGCTAGTGGCCTGAGGAACTGGGTCATTAGTCATTGATTTGAACTTTCACTCCACTCTTGGGCGTGAACTCGGGAACGATGACGGAATCAGCAACTTTTCGGAAGATGGCAGAGTCCGTTTCTCCTTTTAGTCCGTAATTGAAAGCGTGAAGGTTGGCAGCGGCGATGATGTATTGTAGATGCAACAGCTGAATGATAATGATTAAATTGAATTAGCACTCCGAACAATGCTCACATCATTTGAATTGAACGTCAATGGATCAGGAGCTCTCTTCGGCCCGCTCCAGAATGGTTGTCCAGTACTTGTTACAGCATCCTTCGGCAAGCTAAACAGTAATTGCCGGATGTCGTTGCTGTAATCTCTTTCAAATTGCAGGCGAGCCCAGACAATGCATTCCTCGAAAGTGAGAGGCTTATTTGTCACCAAGTATGATATGATCTGCTCAATCTGTTCCTGCTGCTGACCCGAGTACTTCACAGCATTTTGCAAATAATTCGGTTCTGATAAATACGCATTGACAGCTTGAGCCGGCTTTACAAAGATATTATCAAATTGCGTCCGGCTCCACTACAAGGCAGGGTGGGTTGTTCAATTGTTAAGCGAAAAGAAGCAGCCATACCTCAATCGTGTGATTAATCGCATTAGGGAAGTTCTTGATGGTGCAAGACTGGAGTCTCCTTTTCAGGAGGATCTTGCGAAGAGGCGTATGACTCTGTTAAATCAGGTACGACGACTTGAGTGTTGCCCTTTGTGCCCAATGTGCCGGACTCGAGCAGAGGCTTCTTGTAAAAGACGCAACGCTGATCCATGTATAGACCTAATGACAGTGTCAATGCTATTATGCTACAATGCGATAACGAACGCACGAGCTTTGATGTTATCCAGGGCGTTCGTAACACCATCGATGCTGATAAAGAATTCTTCGGTGTAGACATCTAGGCGAATGGTCAACATTGCGTCTAAAGGGGTTTGCCGGGTTTGCCGCTGAAAATACCTTCTGTGTTCGGACCAACAGGGTCCTGCCTGGCATGAATATTTCCTACCAAGTCAGGATTCATATCAGTAACTGCGCTAGCTGCCACTTCCGCCTTGAACTTTCCGAGATCCTTGGGCCTGAAAAGGAATTGACGGTTAAGGTTGCTTTTCTCGATCGTATCCAAGTCAGTAACGTGGATGATTCCCTTGGGGCCCGAAGCCAATCCTATCATACTCCAGTTTTTGAGCATTTCACAACCAATGGCGCCTGAGCCAACAAGGAACTGCCGATGGTTGCTTAGCTTCTCCTGAAATTTCTTTCCGAACACGGCAATCTGGCGGTCGTACCGAGACCCTTGTGGTTGACAATCTGCCTCTGAAGGAAGTTCATCGGGCAGAGATTCGAGTGAATCAAAGTACAAGTGCTGCACCATCGGGTGAAACTTGGCCGAACAAGCTTTGAGTACTTCTTGGGCAACAAAACCACCAATGACGGCGTTTATAGGTGACAAGTCGCCCGTGGCTTGATATGCCAGCTCCGTCATAGTTTTCTCGTTAGCGTCTGCATTATATTTCCTCGCGAGAGCGACGAGCTCTGCTGCATCCGCGGCATTCCTGGGTCGGGGAAGACGTTGGTGCATTGTCTGGTATTCATATAGGGCTTGGAACCCAGCATGAAGAGTTGGAGGGCGGTCGAACTTGCCAAAGTCAGTGATGAAGAATTCTGGCTCTTTCAACGAATCCGCGAGAGATTTCTGCAGACAAAATGAGACAGGTCAAGTTCACAAGATTCAACTGCTCACAAAGTCAATAATTTTGGGCATCTTTACTTGTGTAAAGATGCCTCCGGTCTTGTAGTCACCAAAATTGGTGGTATCACCGATCGTAAATGTGTAAGGACCCTTGACCGAGATCTTTCGTGGCTCGCAACCGTTGAGTTCAGTCATTCCCTGCACTTCTGTAAACGTGACAAAATCGCCATCCTCAAGCCCATGTCTTGTCTCGTCCAGGCATGTAACTAGAGCATCCTGACTCTGGACCAAACGTTGAGAAGAAATGCCCGACGCAAATGTAATGAACTTGCCTTGTCTACGGACACTATCATGCCCGTCAGAGGCTGTTCACCTGTGGGATCTACGCAAGTAAACTTGGAACTAAAATCATTGAAGACCGATCTTGCATACTGTCAGATGATTGGAAATGTAGATTGAAGAAGTTTCATACCCGAAGAGTCCGCGGGTGTCTGCCGAGATGAAAGCAACCCCATTTTTATGAGTCCACTCATTGATTTCGACTTGTTTTTTGGTGGGTACACCACAGAGAACGACCACCTCGAAGCAAATCAGGATCAAATCTCAGCGTGATTCATATACAGTTTACCTGAAACCCCTTGATCAAGTCGATAGAGATGTCTTCCCCTGCCTGTCCTCCGAGGTCTCGCACAGGCACGTATGCGTTCAGCTCCGCAAGGCGCGGAAGAGTGGCAGCAGCTCTTGGCTTGCCCACATCCTCGTATCTCAAGAAAAACTAGACACATTCATCCGAGTGATGGGCGGGTGATCAACCATCTTACCTGCGAACTCAGGTCCTGGACACATGACTGGCTCCGGATCGTAAATCGTAACGGACTTGACACCAGCAAGAACGACATTCTTGGCTGTTGAAGCAGATCAGAATTATTGTATTTTTGCCCCCTAGCGCTACGCGCCTATTTCAACTCCAAGACCATGCATCCCAGCTATCAGCACGTTGGATGCGGCCATCTTCTTCATAGCTGCATCGAGATTAGCTTGGACTCAGGTAGAAGCATGATAAATGTTACCCTCATGGCCTAGGACATATCTTACAAAGAACGTCAGTGATTACCAACCCGTGTGCAGGTGGACAAGCGAACATACAGCTGACGTGAGTAGAGGCCCTCGTCTATGGCGGCCTCGTCGATGTCCATTGCGGCAGCGATGTTGCTGGAAGGAGACATTGATGAGAGGAGCAAAGATGATAAGTAGATGATGGATTGCTGTTTTGATCTAAGCGTGAGGCTGCCGCGATCGCCACGTGCCAAACCGACGCAAACGTATCGTACAATAAACATCAAAGCGCGTTCTATCAACACCGTCGGCCTATGTGAATCAAGGTCTAACCAACCCATGGACAACGGCATAACCGTGGTGAAACAGGGACCCAGTAGATAGTAACCCTTGCTCGTAGCGGCTATGGACGATTTCTCTAGCCCTCGTGTCGACTGCCACCCAGAACACCTGACAGTGATAAAATGAACGGAGAAACAAACTTGTGCCTCCCCTAAGTCATGATCGGCATACTAAATCCATCAGTAATAATGTCAGGCTCCGCAAACACGTTTGAGAAGGCATGAGTACGAGTAGTGCGTGAGCTAAGAGTAGGAGCATGCACCAGATGGTGAACAGATCGGTTTGTCGGGCGAGCAATGGGGGCTATTCTAAAACTTCGGGGTCTCGTCAGCACGATAGGGTCTGCTGCCGGATTCCAGTCGGTCGAAGGGGTCCGGGTCCGGAGTAGCAGTGGGGCGGTCGTTAATTCGAACCTGTCCTCTAGTTCATATGGCTCGAGAAGGTCGAGCACAAGCTGGCACGAATTGCCTTCGGGCGTGTAGAGAAGCCGTAATTTGTCATGCTCTGTGGACAGAGCGAAGGCGTCGTCCATGAGTCCATATAGTACCTCCATGACAGTACATTGAAGATCATTTCCAGGCTGGGAATAACCGACGAAAAAGTCGGCTCGGCAGTAAGATTGTAGATGTTTGATCCATCTCTGCCACTCGACATTCGAAATGTAGATGTTGTAATCCAGAGTCCTCAGAACGCTTCGTTCAAGAGCCTTCACCGACTTTGAAGATAACTCAAAGTAAGGTTGCCTGCATGTAATGCGTAGTTAGCGGATAGTGCATAAATCTAGCCACCAATATATGCTTACCAGGTGCCGAATGGATGAGTGGTATCTTCCAGCCATTTCTCAGCAAGCATATTACAAAGAAGAAATATTCTCCATGCAATTGTGCCACCTTCGGAACTTGCAAACATCCCTGAATGCATATATCCGTCTGGGAACAGACGGTCGATGTACCAAAACGCCAACAAGACAACGGATTCTGAGAGCCCGAAATCCCAGAGGAGTCCCGTGATCCTTCTCCACAGTTTGTCATAAACGACAGCGTTCCTGCAAATGTTGTTAGATTACTATCTCACGTAATAATTATGAACATTAATCAATGTGGACTCACGTTGAAAACTTGCCGCGGAATTGAGTTCGGCTCAATGCAGTAATGAGGTAGTCAGTGTACCATCTCGCGTGCCAAACAAGACCTGAAACATGTTAGTATCGCCGCCATTTGGGTGCCCTACACCTTACCGTCTGCCTCAACCCGTAGGCGTTTATGCGTGAAACGTACTTCACGCTTGATGCCATCAATTAAATCCTGGGCAAACAAGCCTTGTCCGATCGAATTCGTTCGGCAGCGCTTCATAGGACGCGCAATAGGGGAACAACCGTCAACAACCGAACGTAGAGCGCTCGATTTGGTTTGAGCCGTTGGAAACAGGACGGCACCGCTGTGCAAGTCGCTCAGATGTCCGCCTATCGTCCCAACACGCTTCATTATTGATTCCGGTGACAAATTAGGTTCCATTCGCTGGATGTCCTCCAACGTAGGAGGGGGCGGAAAAACATCGACGGGATGAGTTTGAGAAACGGACAAGACGTATTTTTGATGAGCGGCAGCCGAAAAATCATCCTGATATGTAGGGCAAAAGGAGTTGGGTGGTACCAGCCCCTCAAATACAATCGGCAGGTCGGGCAAATCCAAAAGGGATGGCGATTGAGTTCTGTCCACTTCTCCAAAGATGCCAAAAGACGGAGTGGCAAGGCTATCAGGATCAGGAGCCTGGAGAAATTTAGGACGGTTGTAGTATTTCTTCTGCCTGGGAATACTGGAAGAAATAAATTCGCTAGAGTTGAATTCGGCCACAGAAGGCATCGCGGTGTCTGCAGAGGGAAGGAGATGCAAGAATGCGCGAAGGATAGTAGGAGGAAGTCAAGGGTTCCGAAGTGAACGTACAGAATCGTATGCACTTATATAGGGCGATCCAAAGGATGTGCCACTGATGGCCGTCAAAGCGTCATCGTCAGACGCGTTATTCCACGAGGCGAAGATGAAAGTAGCTTCAAGCTGTGACCACCATTTCAGCAATGGAAACTGCGCAAACCACAAAGCGGTGTGGCCCAGCGGTGGCTACAAGGATCAAAAATGGTAATATGATCACATCAGTAGAGGGACATGAGGCGATTTCATACTCCGCATGCCTCCGTTTTGACTTTGCAAGCGTCAGGAACCTGAATGTCAAGCATTCCGGGATAGGATTCCGACTGTGAGGCAACAGGTAAAGACCGCGTGTTTCAAAGTAATTACAACAAGGGTACTTTACAGGTCTGGGTGGCACATTGCTACTTGCGATAGAACTACATGAGATTGTCAGATGAAGTCGTGCAATGATATATGAACTATTATACTTACGTTACGTCGGAAGTTGAACCAGAGAGAAAGACAGCCACGGTCAAAGCTACTTCGAAAACCGCTAATTGACACAATCAGACTCATTGCCTAAATCATCAAAGAGGTGTGGATCGCACCGTTTATGAGAATATTCCCATTCACGATTGACGATGCGGAAGGCGATATCCTCATAGGGTGGGCCTGCACTAAAGTGGAGCAAAACTGTTTCCTCGTTCCCGGGTTCCTTCACAATCTTTATAAGTCGGAGCTTTTGATTTGTCAATGAGATCAGGATAGAAGATATTAAACTGTGTGAGATGTGAGTACACGACGAGTGTTGTGTTACCGTTAACGCTCACCTTGTATCCTTGGACGACTTTGGGTGGTGGATTATCGGTACTAAAAAGATATGAATACGAATTACACGGGATTCACAAGGTACCACCTACTCATAATGTGTCTGGTTATACTTGTTCCACTCGTACCCTGTGTGGACGCGATTAAAGTACCTGGGCTTGCGTGGCCTGTACTTGTCTTCCCAATTGTAGCTTGTTGGATGGGCAATGTTCTCTTCCAAGTTGAAAATTTCCTCTTCTTCGTCCAAGTCTTTTTCAGCCTCAGCCCTGTATAGAGCCTCTGAGGCAAGATCCGCGCCACTCGCTGCCTCTTCGACAGGCTCTTCGACGACTTGTTTCGCGGCTTTGGGTACAAACCGGAAGGCGGCAACGGTGCGCCGTTTCTGGTACTGTGGGGTGATGGTCAAAGGCTAGGACTAATTCGAGCAAGAAAACATACTAGGTCTTGTTTATCATCCTCTCCATTGACAATACGGATCTGTCTATCATCCGAGTTGAGTTTCGCAATGTCCAAACGCTCGGGGCTCATAGCGCGATCATATGGCTCGGTCTCTTCGGTGACTCCGTCAAGGTCTACTTGCACTGATGATATAACACTGTCAGATACTTTCTTCGACGCCGATTTGGCTACGCCGGCGAGGAGTTCTTCTTGCGCATGCAAGGCCTCATCACGCTGCCTTTTACGTAGCTGTTCCAGCCTATTGCGGACTACAACCTCATGCAAGCTTTTAAGCTTTGCCTGAGTGGGCACGGTCAAAACGCGATGTAACCAAGAGAATCAGAAAGACCCACCTTGGCTTTCCAGACCAAAAGTTTCTTGAGCAAGTTCTCCCAATACTCGATGTCTACTGGTTCACCACTGGTAAGTTTGTCGTGGACCTTGCGTTGTAAAGCAGCAAGTTGGTCGTATGTCTTTCCCGAGAGCAAGGCGGCAATGTCCGTTTCCACTGCGGCGGCAGCCTCCATGCCCATCCGCTCATTTGATCTGATTCTTTCCAAACGATCTTTGCAGACGACCATCATGTTCTGTCAAACGCGTGGATCAGCACGGCCCTGACATCCCTGCAACAACCAAGTCGCCGCACCGTCCAAAAATCAATGTTCACATCCACGTGTTCAAGAGAGAGATAACGTTCGATATCATCGTGCAGCTCTTCTATTTGTTGTCCCGAGAGATTCTGCAGTGCAGCATAAAGGAAGAGAACCGTTACAAAAGCATACACGCACGTCTAAGATATTATAGGGTTCGTCAAGGTCTATTTCCAAGCCAGCATCATCGTCTCCGGTCGCCGCGTCATCCTCAGAGAGGGGATTGACGTACTTGAGGTTGAGTGCGAGGAAATCGATAGCCTTTGCTCTCTTCTCCTTGATGCGAATAGCGGCCCTCATGCGCTCCTGCTCGAGCTGAAATTCGCCCTCCTTGGACAACCACTCGGACATCTTGGCTGATTCCTGCAGCCGCTGAATGCGCAGCTCCTCCTCGTCGCGCAGTTTCTGCTCAGCCTCACGCTCTGCGCGTCGCCTGTTGAGGCGCTCCAATTCGTCCTTTGCGTCATGCCTCCTGATTGTGTCCCTGCGCTGCGCCTCAGAGGGCGTGAGGCCGGCTTTGCGGTCCTTTTCTATCTTCTTATGCCAACGGAACTGCTGGCCGAGGTTGACGTCGTGGAAGGGGTTGTCGGTGGCGCTGTATATACTGAGCTCAGCTACCTGTCTGGCATCCTCCTCCTCCCTGATCCGCTTCTTCTCGGCCTTCCGGGCTCTACGCTCCTCAGACCTGTCCCTCTTGCGCCTGGACAGCTGAGTCATATAAGGCGCATACATGTGGAACGGACATACTTTTTGTCAGGCATTGGCAGCTGACAGCGACAGATGGTGTTGTGGCGTGTTTTGGGCGTTGTGGCGCTGATGTGAGCAAGTACCAATCGCTGAATGTCGTCTACTTAAGCCGGCCTCAGCTGCTCTCTGCCCATCCACTCATCCATGATCACCCGCTACTCCCTTCCAGCTGCCCGTCTCTTCGTCCGTTCCATCCGCACTCAGCCGCTGCACGACCATCCGCTCGCTGGCCATTCAGATCCTCCCTATGCACGTCCCCCCGGCCTTGGCCTCGCCACACCCAGAGAGGTGCGCTCAAATCGGCTGATCTCCCCCGTCTGACTCCCCGCCAGCTCGTCGACTATCTCAATCAGTTCATCGTCGGTCAAGAGACAGCAAAAAAGGTCCTTTCCGTCGCGTACGCTCCCATGCCACGCATCCCGTTCCACGCCGCTGACCTTTTCAAGCGTGTACAACCACTACAATCGCGTCCGCGCAAACATGGCCCGCGCTGTGGACAGCGCTGACGATCTGATCCGTGACAGTGGCGACATATCATCCGCTAGACTACGCCCGCTCCGCAACTCGCCATCCTCCCTTCTATCACAGCGCCAAACTCCTGTGTTTGAAAAGAGCAATGTCCTGGTAATGTATGTCATATGTACACTCGTTAAATCATACCGCTCAGCACCTTTCAGAGGTCCAACAGGTTCAGGTTGGTGATCAGGATTCACATCTGGCTACTCCTTTACAATACCCGAACAACAGGGAAAACTCTTCTAGCCAAAACACTGGCTAAAGTGCTCGACGTCCCTTTCTCTGTCAGCGATGCCACATCGTTCACGCAAGTCAGTCCTCTCATATTATTGATTCTGTGACCGTGATTGCTAACCATAATCTCAGGCTGGGTGTAAGATATTTTCTTGAAATAGCTTATCGCTTAACTCACGCTTACACAGACGTCGGAGAAGACGTTGACATGGCCATACAGCGATTGGTACGTATCGCATTTTTAAATGGATTCGCAGTCATAACAACGTGCCACGCAGCTCCAAGCAGCAAATTGGGATCCCGTGCGCGCAAGGTAAATCAGTCACCGAAACCTGATTCCGACACTTGACATTTGACAGCATGGGAATCGTCTATATTGATGAGGTGGACAAGATTGCAAGAAAGTCAGGTTCGGCAACTGAAACGTCGCGTGACGTGGGCGGCGAAGGCGTCCAGCAAGCTCTACTTCGTATGATGGAAGGCTCAACCGTGTCCATCCAGGCCAAAGGTGCCCCGCCACCAGATATTATGCCCTTTACAGATGTGACCTCAGGTCATCGTCCACCAAATGCCGGAAATCGTAAGTACAGCCACCATCAGATCTGTCACCCGCACCTGACAATGACCAAAAGCCAAACCTGACGCTTTCCACATTGAAACCTCAAACATACTTTTCATACTTAGTGGTGCATTCGTCGGTCTGGATACCATTATCAAACAAAGAGTGGCCAAAGGCGTATGTTTTAGTCACGCCTGTCTTTATCAGCTACTCAATTGTCCTTTACAGTCTATTGGTTTTGGCGCCAATCTCGTCAAGGATGATTCCCCCCTATTCTTCACCTCTAATTCAAAAGAAACTAGCAATATTTTCGACCTCGTCGAAACGAGTGGTAAGTTGTCGTATCATTCGTTTTCCTTCCCACTCTGACACCGTATAAAGATCTTGTTAAATTTGGGTATGAACGTTTTCTGCCATTTTTAGCGACTAGCGGTTAATTGTGCCTCTCAGCTTCATACCCGAATTCATCTCTCGCTTGCCGGCAGTAACGACGCTATCGCCTCTGACAGTTCCCGATCTCAGACGAATTTTGACCGAAGTCAAAGGCTCCCTAATATCACAGTACCAATCGTTGTTTGGATATTCAGGAGTCGAGATACGGTTCACAGATGGGGCCCTTGAGGAAATTTGCAAGAAAGCCGCGGAGCGCGGTGGTGGCGCCCGAGGATTGCGAGGCATCATGGTGAGTCTAGACTCCTCACCGTGTTAAAAAACATCTGTCGACGGTCAATAATAGGAAGTATTATTATTGGAGCCTATGTATGAAGTTCCGTAAGTGTTAATACCCGTTATCTCTGGTCCATCGTCATTGAAGATATTTATATACTTTTTACCACAGTGGATCGGTAAGTTTTACATGGCCATACGTGAGGTGACAGCTAGTTCATTGCCGACCATTGCAGGACATCAAACATGTTTTAATAACGGAACAAGTCGTTCGTGGGGAAGCCTCTTCAGGGTATTGGCGGAAGGGCGAAGGTGTGGCGTTCTTTGAAGCTTGGGCGAACGCAGAGGGTATGAACAGTCTATGATTTATGACCGGGACTTTATTTTTTTCCTCGCACATTGTATTATAGCATGTACTTTTCCCCAATACAGTGTATTCCAAAACAACAAACTCTGAGGAAAGGCACATTTCAGAATACAGAATTTAACCGCGGAAACCTCTTATGAAAAAAAGTGGTATGGATGATCGTGCGACAGAAGCATCACTGCAAAGGAAGGAGTGCTCGCTTACACTTTCGCCCTACTCTTCGCCCTTCTTTTCGTCCTCCTTTTCGTCCTTTTCGTCCTTCTCCTCTTCGTCCTTCTCTTCTACCGTCTTCTTCTCATCAGCATCACCAGAGGTCAACGCAATGTTATTTTTCTGGGCATCTTCAAATGCAGTCTTGAACTGTGCAGCGTCTATAATAGATCACACGACATGAATAGCATGATAGACATCGGGACATGACACTGACTGTCAGAGTTGGCGAATCGGATAGCGAGCGTTTCGGGCGTTGGCGGCGATTCCGAGTAATCTGCCGTAACTTTCCAGACCCAGCTTCTGTCCGATCCAATGTTGGGCTGGAGCCGCATCTCCGAAGAGACTATCGATGAGGATTAGATATGGTGCACCCTTACGATACTGCGCGTGCTCACCCATGTGGTTTGCACAAACTTTGAGAGTCTTATCACGTCTCATCACGAGACGGATCTTCTTGGTCTCCTTGTGCTCGAGCAGACGGACATCGCCCGTTCCGCGTTCCTTCCACTCTGAAGAACCGCCATCGAAGCGGAAAAGCTTGGCACGCCTGCATCGGATTGGACGGGCAATCGCGCAGACGAGACAGACGACGCACATTTTGAACAAGACGTCTTCATCCTCCTCGAGCGTCTTTGTTTCTACTTGCTCGGTTAGCTTGATAACGGGTTCGAAGTGGACATCGGCCTCCTCTTCCTGGCTTGCGATGAGGAGCGGTGAGCAATGGGTGAAAAAAGGCGCACTCTTGTAGCAAGGGGATTCTGTTCATCGGACATGATATCGAGCTGATCTCTGGTCGTCCGCAAGATCACAACTGCAAATTTGATCTCGGCCTCTGCCGCGACCCCTGCCACCGCCCGTTCATCCGGGGTCCCTCCCCCTGCCCATCTCCATGTTGCGCCTCCCGCTCGTCCTCGCATGCCTTGCCCTCTTCTCCTCCCTCGCCGCCTCTCACATCATCGAAGTCTCTGCAGGGAACAAGGAATGCTTCTTTGAAGACTTACACAAAAACGACAAGGTATGTTACACAGACAGCCACATGTCGATCCGCTCACTGACTCTCGCAGATGACCGTCACCTACCAGGTCGGAGGAGGTGGACACCTCGACATTGACTTTTGGGCCAGTGGACTCACCTTTTCACATACGACACCCCGACTCACTCCGAACAGCTGACAGACCCGTCAAACGCCGTGTTGGCAAAACACATCCGACAGGACACCGGTTCAGTCTCCACCACAGCGACATTGGACGGGCGACATGAATACTGCTTTTCCAACCAGATGAGTGCTATTGCAGACAAGATGGTCAGGTATGGCCCTGCCTTCGTCTTGGATCTGACTAAACCTCTAATCACACTCACCATTTAGTTTTAATGTACACGGGGTGCTCTACGTCGGAGATGAAGGTACGTGTCTCCCTCCTTGCCTTTTGCGACGCATGCGTCGACACGCACGCCTACAGATGTTGTCGCACCCATCGAACGCGAAATTCGCTCGTTTGCCATCAGTCTCACTGCCGTCAAAGACGAACAGGAATACATTGTCATACGCGAACGGACGCACCGGAACACGGCAGAGTCGACGAATTCGCGGGTAAAATGGTGGTCTATTCTGCAGGCAGTCGTCTTGTTCTCCGTGGTGGCCTGGCAGGTCTACTACCTAAAAGTATGGCCTCCCATCCCCTGCCACACTTCATTATCTAATATTACCCCCAGTCATTCTTTGAAGTGAAACGTGTGATATGATCCGTCCTATATATGTTTCTTTCACACATGGTTGAGGACGATGCAATACAGGGTTGGTATCAGACATCAACTAATATTATCATATGTACGAAATTGATGAGACATAGTACTAGTCCATTATGAGCTATTGTAAGGTGATATACAAGAGAAACGCAGGCCCACGATATCAGATACTTAAATGACTGGTAAAAGAATTCCGTCAAGACCGAATATCATCGGTTTGCAAGTCACATACAGGTCATTTCCAAGCCGCTCTGCTCGAAGGCCGACTATCGCCTATACTAGTGTTTGGGTCCAAAGATCCCGTGAGTCGACGAGTCCTTGTGAACGGCCCGGCGATGATCGTATTGGTTGCTCTCGTCAACGATATCCTTTTTGTCCTTTTTGAGGGACTGGCAATCAAAGCTCTCCGAACCGGGGCTTTGAGTGAGTTACTCTCCCCTGATGATGCGGCACTACCAGATAATGCGGTTGGTGATAGCTGTGGTATCATACTCGATCTTCTTCTTGGCTTTTCCATCCGTACTGGACCAATGTTAGAGCGTCGCCGATTATTGCTCACGACCGTGGATGCATTGGACAACAGTCGAGGCGGATGATGACGGTCTGCTTGGCGACGACGGGCTCCGCCTCGTCGCGCTCTCACCACCACGAGATTTAGGTATATGAAGGGTATTTTCCGATATCGAATCGCGAGACGGTGCTGCAGAGAAATGATCGAGATTCATATCTGTCAATGGATGCTGCTGTTGTCGTCGCGAAGGTCGTGTTGGGCTTGCAAGTTCATCAGTCTCCTGCAAGCTGCCAAGTGTTGATCCTCTTGAACGGGACTTGAGATAGCTCGGGTCGAGGCGGTTGGGTCGTAACCGCTTACGAGAGGTTTGGCCCGATGAGGACGCAGATGAAAGTGAGAAAGACTGATGCCCTTCTCTTGACGAGCTCTCGGTAAAGCTTAAGCTAAAGCTATCTTCTGTCTTCTCGTTATCATCTTCCCACTCGCTTTCCGAGCCAGCTGTAATTGAGGGTGATGATCCACTGCTTCGCAGCGGTGCCGCTATTGACATATCAGAGCTAGAACTCGCGATATTATCTGAAATCAATGCATTTGGCTCATTTTCAGGGCTGGCAGGTTTAATGGCGAATGCAGGTTGTGCCGGCGGTTGCTTTGAACTGGGACCATCATCCAGAGTGCCTTGCCCAGCTTCGTCCTTCCACTGCACAGACTTGACGCCTTTCTTCTCCTTGTCTGCAATGGCCCTTCTATAAGGCTGCGAAAGACTAGACCGGAGTGACTTGCGTGGGGATCTGTGACTTCTCCTTGTAGGCGATGCAACCGCCGCCGACAAACGTCTTGAAGTGTGAGAAGTAGTTGACTGTAAGGCCGCTGGTCCAGAGCTAATTCGACGTGTGAACGTATATTTCTTGTAAGCATCCGACAGGGACGCATTAGCGCTTGACAAGTTGCCAATAGCATAACCTGCTGTTGAATGACCAACAAGTCGTTGAAACGTAGCGTCGTTCCCTTCTTTGACACTTTTCAGCAAAATCGCGGCAGCCTTAGCTCGGTCCTCCAGGACGACACCTTCTGCTGAAGGCTCCAAAGCAACAGCGGCTTCACCAACACCCACCGTGCATCGCCCAAGCATTCCTACGAGTCCAACGATGACACGAGCGAGATCTTCAACAGCATCCCGCATTGCATCCCGCTCTCCATTAGCCTTGGCCGCATCTATATCCGCTTTGTACCGCATAGCGTCCAATCGAATGTTATCCACGCTCACTTCTTCCAGTTTTTCAGAACGTCGCTCAGCGACTGCCTTCAACATTCCATCAAATATCGCGTTCGAATTGTTCGAACGTTGAAGCTGAAGGCTGAGTGACGAGTCGGATAGCACGGCCTGTTCTTCGGGTTTTGCAAGTGCAAGTAATAGCGCACGCTCCGCTTCAAGATCAGCCGACAGTGGTATTATAGATGAGGATAGTTCAGACAATCTTGCATGAATAGCATCAAGTTTTGTTTTTGCAACGGAAAGTTTGGCGGCGCAAACGGCACCGTCCAAAATGGACGTCTTGGTGTGCTCAAATCTGGATTTCATGTCATTCTTGGATCTTTCAACCTCTGCCGCTGCTTCTGCTTTCCTTCTCTTAATGATCTCATTCTCCGAATCCCTCTTGCCAGCCAACTTTGCTTTAAGTTCTGCAACCTCCATGTTGAGCCTATTAATGGCTTCAACGTATTGACCGACGTGCCGATCAACGTTCACAACGTTTCTAGTGACAACCTTTGTGCGGATCCTTGTCGCCCGCTCTGCATAGACCAGCGTATTGTGTGTATCGTCAAAATGATTGGACGTTGGCGCGACACAGACAATCATCACCGTCTTGCAATTTCCTCCCAAAGAAAACTTGAGCAAGCGTGTCAATTTACTATTTCTGTAAGGGACATGGCGTATAGCCCCACCACTCTCGCAAAGTGCATTGATACAATTTCCAAGAGCAAGAAGGGACTTGTTGATGTTTGCGCCCTCAACCATACGCTGGCCCATGTTGGTCGTAGCTGCAGCACGCTCGCTGCCTGCCAAATCAATAATCGATAGTGTTGCCGTGAGCTTTTGCTCAGTTATTGATGCGGTACGCGGGGATTGAGTGACATGGACTTGCAGTACGGCATGAGACCGAGAACTGGTCTCGTTAGCGTGGGTAGGACTCTGAGTTCGACGTGTGTTCCCTAACAGTACAATCTGTTTGACTTCCTCTGCGGACCGTGGCGTGAGTTCAGCGAGCCCGACGACTTTGACATTTTTGTCTTCGCGTATACTGAGTCCGCCGCGTGGAGCACATGAACCCGGCTCAGCTAAGAGGTCCCTGATTTCCTCGTTGTATATTTCAAGAAATGTCACCATGACCTCAACATCCCATTCTTCTCTGCGATCTTGGATCCGTTGAAAGAGGTCGGCCATAGTTAGATAGATAATTCCAGGGTTTGACTCCGTACCACTGATGGTATGAGTCTTGCCGCATCCTGTTGCCTGAATTCGTGTCAGTGGAGATTGAGGTGGATGAGGCGGACACGAACCCCATAGGCAAAGACAGTAGCGTTATATCCATCCAGTATGCCCTTTAATAGCGGCTGAGCAGTTGCCTCGTAGAGGTCTTGTTGTGTTGCACCATGTCCAAATACGCGATCAAACATAAATCGCTTGTCTTTATATCTCTTCGTTCCCGGGGGTAGGAAACCACGCTCCATAAACGCTCGAGCACGATCTTTCTCATCGGGATCAAAGGTAATGATACGATCGTCTACAATTTGAACAATGTTGCGTAGGGGAGCAGAGTTGGCGACTTTTGGTGTTGAGAATGTGCCCTCCCCGCGTATCGTCGTATCATAATGTATTTCCGGCAGACGAGCTGCCTCCCAAGCAGTCGGAGGGCGCACACGCACTGTTAAAATAAGAACCAAATAAAACATACAATCAGCTGTAGGAGACGCACCTGCGACTGTGATAGAGCCAGCTGCAACCATGATCGTGAATGGCGAAAGGCGACGCTGTGGCTGACAGTCGTGAACGGAAGTGAACCGCGCGCGCGACACGTGAATCACGTGGCCGTGTTCATCAATCTTATCTTATCTTATCTCGCACCTTTCATGCACATCATCTCACCAGCAGACTTTCACGTTCACCTACGCCAGGGCTCCTTCTCAGAGCTCATCGTACCACATGTTAGGAAGGGAGGATTTCACCTCGCGTATGTTATGGCAAGTGTCCAAGCCAAAGTCGTCGATCAGCCAAGACTGATTGTGATCAGCCAAACCTGAAGCCACCCATTACGACCACCGATCAGGCTCTCAAGTATAAGGCAGAGCTTGAGCGTATCGATCCGCTTACGGAATATCTCATGACGCTGTATCTATCACCGGACCTAACTCCAGAAGAGATCAGAAAAGCCAAATCAGCTGGCATAGTTGGTGGGTATTGCAAGACAATTGTCTACTTCCACTGACAAGTTGCAGGAGTCAAATCTTATCCTCGTGGGGTGACAACAAATTCGGATGGCGGAATCGAATCTTACGAGGCCTACTACTCTGTTTTCGAAGCAATGCAAGAAGTTGGCATAGTCCTGAATTTGCACGGCGAAATACCTTCTGATCCAGCCACGGTATGTTCTGCGGATCTTTTGCATTCTTGGAATAAACAACTTTTCCCAGAATACCTGTGTTCTCAACGCAGAGTCCCACTTCTTGCCCCATCTTTTGAAAATACACGCAGCATTTCCTAGACTCAGAATAGTCCTCGAGCACGCCACGACTCGAGCAGCTGTCGAAGCTGTCAAATCATGCGGTCCGACCGTCGCATGTACGATTACTGCGCATCACTTGGCGTTAACTGTGGATGATTGGGCGGGTCAATCTTTCCACTTTTGCAAGCCTGTCGCTAAATATCCTGATGACCGTGAGGCATTGAGGGAGATCATAAGAGAAGGTCTGCCTTTGTCTTTCATGATAAAACATATTACCGATAAATTTGGAATAGGACATCCCAGATTTTTCCTGGGTTCCGACTCTGCACCTCACCCTCCCCAGGACAAGTCTACAGCAACACCAACGCACGCGTGTGCCGCTGGTGTTTACACTTCACCTGTTCTTCTGCCTCTTGTCGCCCACTTACTTGAATCCTTTGAAGCACTACATAGACTCGAAGATTTTGTGAGTACATTTGGTAGAGCATTTTATCAGAAGCCAGCGCTACCAGGAAAAGCTGTCACGCTGAAAAGAACATCCGATAGTAAGATAGACGAGTTATACCAGCTCAGCAGTGATAGTTTGGTTCCGTTTTGGGCGGGGAAAGCCATTAGATGGGAAATTCTCGATAGCCAGACGGCCGATTTTTCAAGCCGTTGTCATCATAGCTTCCATACCTCTCTCGATGTATAACCCATTTCACCTAAAATGCCACCCACAGACCCTTGAGAGAAATTGCGACCATAAGGGCCAGAAATGGTGTTGATCATCCTGTCGGAGATGAGCTATTACATCACGTCCATAGAGAGCATTGACAACTTACGGCTCTGGCCCACACACAAGAAACAGGATTCTCTTTTGCGCCGTTTCTTCTTTCTTCCAGAAAGAAGCCCACCAACCGCAATTATCTGCATCCGAGCCCAAACCACGCTCGATCGCTGCTTTCCCGATTCTGCCGACTTGCAATGAACTGGGATATCCCATTGCATGGGTTGAGCTGGTTGGCATTGAGTCAACAAAGAAATGCATCTTAAAGATGTCTGGGTGTTCCGAAGCGAATTGAGCTAAAGGATCAATGATGGCAGGGGGCGGTAGGTCTGCAGGCGTCCTTGAGCCGTGCAGAAGAGTATATCGTGTGCGTCGTTTGTCTTTGGAAGGATATGCAAACATAGAATGCAGGAACTGATAAAAGGGCGTGATTCCTGTTCCTCCTGATATCTAGCAACGACAAAGCTTTACTGAATCAAAACACATCCATGGTCCCGGGTAGGCAATTGACCTACCATGACAACTTCGTCCCACTCATCGTCGTTTGGACGCCATGACCAATCCCAGGTGAGTTCTGGGCCTCGCAACTCCACTACGTCGCCCACTTTCCTGGCATGGAGCCAGCGGCCCACCTCGCCTTTTTCATATTTTTTGACCCAGAATTTCATTCTCCCTTCCCTGTCTGCACATTCCAGCGGTGTGTATGGACGTTCGACTTGGATATCAGAGTCCTTTACAAAGACACTGTATATGCGACCGGCTGACACCGGATGTCGCATTAAACGCGTCGGTATCAGAGCAGGATTTACACGCAAAGTAATGAGTCTGGTGTTCGGCGAAGCATCCTCGCTTGCAATAACGGTCGAAGGGCTGAAGTGCTGAACCGACAGCTGCTCGGGAGCGGGGCGCGACTGAGCAGATGGCAAGAAGAAGTACGCGGAAGCGGTGCAGGCGAAAGCTGCCAGAAGAGCAGCACCCATGTGGCGCGGTATGCGCAGTCCCGAACGCCGGTGAGCCTGGGAAGTAGTCAGCTGTCGCGTCAAGGAGACAAGACGAGGATGGCAGCGAGCGTCAGCGAAGAAGGTCATCGGGGAAACAGAGGCAAACAACGCGCCGACCTATAAGAACAGCCACAGCCACGCCCAATCGCTTACACTTACTCCTCTATCACAACACACCACGCTATGAGCGTCCAGCCTACTATCCATGAACATCCCCTTGGCTCTATTTCTAACGAATTTCAAAGCAATTTTGCCTCTATTCGTACTTCTGGGCCTTGCGCCGCTCTCGCTGGTCTAGGTATAGAATGCCCCAACTTTTCAACTATTCCGAATGCAACAGAACCTGTGCTGGATACTGGGTCGAGAAACGCACTTTATATACCTTTGTCTCTATCCGGTCTCTTTCAGCCTCCACCAAGTAATTTAGCCAAGAGAAACTACCAGTCTGTTATATCCCTTCAAGACCATGCAAACTTTACATCACCTATTTACTGCGCGTCAACGTCAACCCGGTCTCCTTCATTCAATAGCCCCGCTGTTCCTCAAAATGGAGAACAGCGTGATTCCCCAAGCACCGAATCACCGATAACCTGGTCTTTGCATGCCCTGTCTGCCGTATCTGGTCTATCTCCGGACATCCTAGCCACACACATCTCAACGTCTGCGGAAATCGCCCTTCAGCTTCTCTCAAATAGTCATCCTTATTTTGGTAACGCTGGGACAAACAGTTATGATCATGGTCGGCCACACCGTGATGTTCAGCCCTGGTCACTCCCTGGTCTTCGTACTCCAGAAATTGTACCCACAATTACGGACATGAAGACACGCAAATCCATGGCCAATCAAGAAACAGATGTTGGCATTGATCCGATCAACACCTTTTTTGATTATCCTTCTGTTCCCGTCACGCCTGTACTGCCACTGCCTGATTATTGTAGGTCACCGGATAGCTCATTCGCTGACGCAGAAGATAATGACTGTGACGGAGATGTACTAGAGGCTAACTTTTGCGATGACGACAACAGAGTCATTGATGACAGTGAGCTGGGGTCTGCTAAAAACAATGTGGATGTTGCATCGTCTTTAGACGCCAAATGTGTGGAAAGCTCGCCCCTCACTGACCTCGTGGACGACTCGGTGGGCAGAACAGAATATATGCGAAGATCATGAACCAAGTGAATATGAGCCGTCACTTTTGGAAACTCCGTCTGATCAAGAAGATTACGTGCCTTCCGAACCTTCCTATCCAACACATAAGTCTCGCCGATTTGCCAAGCGGAAGATTACGACGAATGATTCGACATTCCCCGAACGTGTTTCATGCCCGTCTGACCAAAATGTATTGGAAACACATTCTATCAAGGCAGTCGCCAACCTCAACATTGATCTAGGCACACCCGTCGTAAATGCGCATATCGGAATAAGCCTGACAGAGCTACAGGAGAAGGCGGAGCGGTATCGCTTAAGGAACAATATAACTTTGTCGGACGTGGACGAAACCGACGTCGGATACGATAAGCGGTGGCTGTTGTCCTTCGTGGGGAAGCTTTCTCAACAAGGCGAAGTTATCCACGAGTTTCGGTGCTATGTCGTGGGGTGCGCTCAAACGAATAAGAGGCGAGATCACATCCTCATTCACCTCGGTGGACACCTGGGACAAAGGCGATTCAAATGCACAGAGTGGTATGTACCCCTACGAGTTTGTCTTGAACATAACAGTTGTACACCACATGTCTCTAACATGCCGCGCATTCAGTCCGGCGAGATTCTTGCGCAAAAATGAATGCAAACGGCATGAACTGAGCCACAGCGGCGAACGGCCATTCATATGTGTTCAATGCCTCATGGGTTTTGTCCGGCAGGACTTACTGAAGAGGCACATGAAGAGAATTCACAACGAAGTAACGCCTACAAGCAAAAGGAAAATGGATGGCCCTTCTCATCGTCCACACAAGAGAACGAAAGCATGCTGAGTATCCTTGTGTAAATAGCCATCAGATACAAATGTCGAGGCGATATATATATTATGAGCAAATGAATCTATGCTTACACGTGTGTCCTAGCATGAAAGATATCTATGCAATATATATAAAGAAAGGGACTGAGAAAACAAATGCAATGTCGACAGCATGTATTAAAGTACTCGCCATTTCCAGGGTCCAATGGTCAGACGGGACGAACAAATCCTCTTGTGCGATAAAATTGCGTGATATGGAAGCGCGTAAAGTGATTAGAGCAAGACGTCGAGTCCAAGTGCGATGTCATTATATGTTGCAACGAAATTAGTAAAACCGGGCAAAAGAATGTAGAGAAAAAAGAGCGAAAAGCGCAGATTGACAACACAGACCCAACGATATACAATAGAATGAACGTTCAGTCCGCTCATCACGGCCGCCACACGCCCTGTCTGCTATATGACTGAGATGGGGTAGGTGGCGGCGCATTCCTCGCCCGCGATGGTGGCTTGGACGGGGTAACAGGACGACCTGTCGTCGAGTCGAAATCTGCTCGCCGGATAAATTGCATGGGTGTCAAGGGTGAACTCTTGGTCGACGGCGATGAAACGGACTGCGGACTGTGCCCCTTGGGTGTCGTGATGGCGAATGAGGGTATAGAGGCGCTTGAACCTGGCTCTGGCGTTCTTGGAGATCTGGGTACCATGAGAACTTGAGGCTGGTCTTCCTTACTTTCCAACTCCATCAACGTTGCTGAGCTGATCCACTTTTCTTTTGATTCAACCTTGTTAGGCGGAACATCTGAATCAGGCATAATTCGGAAACTGTCAGCAAAGTGATCTTTGATGAACCTGCAAACGGGATGAGACGCGGGAATAAGAATAAAAGGGTAGTCGACTTACGTTGATAGCTCCGACCATCCACCACCGACTCTGACCATCACAGTATGAGATCGCAAGATACGGCAGAAACACAGCTTGGGATCCTGGTTGCCTATCCAGTATTTACCACTCTTATCTTTCCAAGTGTCTGTCACTCCCTCAACATTGATGCCCACAGGTAACTTATTAACGACATCGCCAACGGCAACATCAAGTTTACTTTTAGGATCGGGAACGTACTTCTTCCTCGGCCCAGAAAACGGGGCGGGAGGAGTAGGTTGTTTCGGCTTTGCGGGTTTCGGAGGACTCATTGACCGTGGAGGGATGAAGGAAGATAGAGAATTTCTGGGAGCACGAGACCATGAAGATTGACTCGATGAACTGGTTGACGTTTTCGACGTCCCAACAACCGAACGAGACAGTGTCGACGATTCAGACATGGCAGGAGACGCACTACGCTGCTCTTGCCGGGTACTACTAATCGGGGGAAGACTGGGTGGCGTTGAAACTGAATTTGACATGCTCATACTCTGAGTGCGCTGACGGGAGGAAAAGGTGGTTCCATATACAGATGGACTGAACACTTTGGGCGTTACACAGTTCGAGAGTTGGCTAGGAGGGCGAGACGCTGGCTTGGGGGTTTCATGACCTCCAGAAACGGCACGACGAGCCCCAAGGTTTGGCGGCACAAGAAGACGCGCGCTGGAGGTACCAGCAACACTGGTGGAAGCAGAAAGATTCATATAGCTGTTCCTCTTGGACGAGTTTGCTCGTGCATTGACGATTGGGCTGCCTGTCCGGGCGGGACTCGACCTCAGACCAATGACACTAGACGGTCGCGTCTTTTTACCACCTAGGCGATCGTTTGCCATTTCTTCCAGTTCTGCCCATGTCTGTTGTACAGTAGGACACTCTGCGGCAGCTCTCGGCTCATCTTTTACCAGGACGAACTTGTGTTTCATCTCGTTGATCCGTTCCCGTGTGAAGGTAACACGAGCAGCTAGTTGCTTTTCGGGAGGGAGAGCAGTTAGTGGGCGAAAAGTGGTCGACAGAACACCAAGAGGAGGCGACGGAAAACTATCAACGTGTTCGAGAAGGTCGCTTAATGCTGCTTCGCAGTTTTTGACGATTTGTGCGAAGTTTGCAAGATCTTTGACGCGCTTCATGAGATTGAACGATGATTCTAGCTCCGTTCTCAGAGAGCGAAGTTCCTGTGTCAACTGTGAAATCCTCTGCTGATGAAGGTAGGCGAGCGACGTCCCGGGAAACCAGCGTCAAAGCTTTGCTCATCTTGGCCACTTTCTCCTGAGCTGGCAAGGGTGTCGTTGGAGTCACTGCTCGCAAGGCATCGCTGATTTTGATCTGTCGTAACCGTTTGCGCAAAGCAAGTATCTGCGCTTGGAGTTTGAGCATTCTGGGAGATCTTGCTTGTGGAATATCTGGAGCAAGACGGAACCCAAACACGTCTGAACAGCATCAGTCAGTTCTACATCAAAGTGAGTGGAAGATACTTTACCTTCTTCCTCGTCGTCGTTCTCGTCAAGGGTGGACCTGTTTGGCTCTTCAACGATGATGGAGAGATCAATGCCTCTCTCAAAGCTGTCCACATCATCCAGCTGATGGAGCATTTGTGACTCCAGATGCTCGCGTTCTTCCAGCAGTCGACGCTTAGGAAGTTTTTCTCTCTCTTCGGCTTCCACTCGTTCCCTTTCGGCTCTTTCGGCAGCGATACGGCGTTCTTCTGCCAATTGCCCTTCGACCACTCTTAATTTCACTTCTACCTCCATTCGCTCGCGATGTAGCCGTGCCTTTTCCGCTTCTTCAGCAGCTTGCCTCAGTCGTTCTGCGATTGCCCGCTTCTCCTCCACCAACCTATGCTCTTCTAACCGCCGCCGCTCTTCAGCTTCACGACGCCGACATTCCAACATCTCCCGTTCAGCGTCCTCTGCCGTTCGTCTCGCTTTGTCTAGCCTCTGCCGTTCTTCCCCCGCCAACTTCTCTTCCTCCAATTTTCGCAGTTTTTCATTGACAAATCGCTCCTGTTCCAACCTTGCCTTCTCCGCCTCTTCTGCCGCAAATCGTCTAGCCTCTTCCTGCTGTCGTTGCATCTCTGCTCGTCGCATTCCCTCCAGTCGTTGAGACTCTTGGCGGTGAGCGTTCGCTATTTGATCCTTGAACCCGTTGATATCTTCAAACCAGTTGTTTAACCGAAGCTCGACATCGTCGACAGCACGAATACGGGATAGCAGTAGAGATTCATGAACCGCAGCATCTTGTGCACCTGGAGACTCCTGCATGCGTCGCACGGTCTCACGGATGAATGACAGAGATCGGGATATCCGTGTCTTGTGCATGCCGGACAACCCCTCTACGTCTTCCATCAATGAATCGAGCTGCTTTAGCTTCTCTTCCTCGCCTAAATCCGCGAGGCGAGCTTTCTGTTCATTCAAGGACGCATTGATACTACTGATGTAATCGATAAGAGGTTTCAAAGCATTGTCTACCTCTCTCGACATCCGCGCCAGTTTGAGATGTGCGTTCAGATGCAGCAGACTCTCAACCTTGCCATTGAGAGTAATCGTGTACGAGTTGCAGTCTGCACGGACCGCATCGTCCAGTGAGCTTAATTCAAAAGGTAGCTCTAACGCGTTTCGCTGTTGTGTCAAGCCTGTCTTGGGATCTAGGGCGGAGTAACGCCTTTTCACGAAGGTGGAGTTGGTGCTCGGCGTGAGGGCCCTACGGTCGACGAATAGTACTCGTTGCAGGAGACTTTCAACAAAGGTTTTAACCTTTGCTTCAAGTGTCTTGGTCTCGATCTGGAATGACTCCTCGTTGTAGGGCAATATCATCGCCCATAATACGACTAGCAAGGACGTCGTCAATACAGCCTTTCAGATGAATCTTGAGGTCCTCAATGGAAACTTGGATGCTGTTGCACTCATCTCGGATGGCATACATAACAGAAGCTTGCGCTTGAATTGTTTCCAGTATTTCGATCAGTTGCCTAACTGCATCAAAAGTATTCTTTAGGCCGAGAATACTTTTTGAAAACCATTCCTTTAGTGAAGCCTCAAGCGTGTACGATAAAACAACGAGTGGAGTTTCAATGTCCTGTGATAGCTTGGGTACCAGCTGTCCTAACTGCACTAGCAGTTCCGAATGAGTCAGAATCGTGGCTATAGGTGTCGCAGGCGGACTGTCAGGGGTGAGAGGACCACCAAGTGTAGTTTGCTGGCGCCATTTGTACTTTTCCATTGCTTCCTCCACAAAACCGCGGATTTCCTGGAGGTTGACGAGAAGTCCACCCATTGCAGCCCAAATCCGTCGTGCCTCCTTCAATCTGTAGACACGTCCCACGATATCTTCGCGAACAACTTGCGACCGGGTACGCTGAGAACTGAATTTCTCAACGTCTGCCCTCGCACTGGCCTTGAAGGAAGGGTCAACGCCGGGCGCTTCCAATGCCAGGATAGCGGATTGAGATTGCTGTACGAGCTCAAGTGCAGCCTTATTTGCCTTCGTTGCTTGTTCTAGTACGTCGGGCAGCAGCGCAAGGTAGACAGAATGGGCAGTGGGTTCTAAGCAAACCCCCGAACTCAGATCCGGAGGAGAACCATCTCCTTCATCGTTGGAAACACCCAAGAGCAGTTTGTCGGTAATAGTCGCAAACTGAGACGTCAAATTCGCGATATCGTGTAACAACGTCTCAACCCGCTTGACAGCGTCAAATACCGTTCTATAGTCTTTGGCGACTACATCGGCATTCTGCGCCAGAGTTGTTGCATGCGCAATCTCTGCCGCAAGTTGGGTCACCAAAGCCAAGTTAACGTTATACTGATCAAGAAACAGAAAGTGTTCTGGACGAGGGAAGGAACTTGTGGGCAAAGCAGGATTGCCTCTCACGGAGAGTCGCTTGATGAGACCATCTGCGCGGGAAATAAATGACGTGCACTGACGCGCATTTGGGTGATGAAGCTTGGCTATCTCGATTTCTTCAAGGAGGTTTTGTGCCATGACCTGGTCCTTTTTCGTTTCGACGTATATCTCGTCAGCCCTAGTCGTATGTAAGGAAAGCCCCGATAAAACAAATTGCGCCTTACTTCCTCCACTGCATAACTAGACTCATGACAAACTTGCCAACGCGCTCCATCTCATTTATGCCCTTATCTTCAAGTTTTTCTTGCTCATCGAGCAGGACATCGGGGACAGGCTTGCGGCTCATGTCAATGAGTTTATCCAAAGCTTTTCCGGCTGCAGCAATTCTTCCATGTCGAAGGTTGCTTGTACGGCTCGCAAACTGAGCTGCGTCTCGAGACAATAGCTCCGCGAGTTTGAACCTGGCGCCACGGGAAAACGCTGCAGGAGCATTCGGAAGATTCAGATGCCGTGGATGCAAATGAAGCCACGGAACCGCGCCGCTTGATTTCGCGCTTGATTTCGTTAGAGTCTTCCTTGGGGGTCATCGCGTCATACACAGAGGGCGTCCATCGTGCTCGAGTAGTTACAAACGTTTTGAGATCGTCGATCAACTTGCGGAGGTCTCCCCATGCAGCGATTCTGTTTTCCTCCCAAGTCAGTCTTATACCCAATAACTCTAGATTCTCCGTACGCCCTCGCAGGAGGTGCAGCAGCCTATCCAGTTCATAAATGGTCGTTAGCGTCAGTTCAATGATATCAGTGTCCTCCGGAGAAAGATTTCGCTGGGTTGCAGCTGATATATATGAGCGAAAAATACTCTTGCCGCGGTCAAGTAGAACTGACCTTTGGTTAGTTGTCTAAGTTTTTTCAGTTCACCCTTATCAAAGATCTCTGTCTCCTTTTCTATAGCGTCATGTTCCGTTATCCATTGTTGAAGCTCCTCGCGAGTGGGCAATCCTGGGACTTGCTCCGCAGAATCACAAATAGCATCCAGTCCAACAAAAACCTCTATGGGCGGCATGCGCTCGAGGAACTAGCCAGAGCTGAGCATCCGGAAAGGAACGGCAAGATGTTGGCTGACCTTGATTTTTTCCTCTATCCATGCCTTTCTCTCGCTAAAGGTTTGCAGCTCAATGACCTCATGAGATTCTAGCGCCTGTTCATCGCCTTCTCCGATCATCTTCGCATCGTTAGATGTCACGGTAGGGTCGGTCATCTTCACAGATACTTGAGCAAGATGGATAACGGCCGTGCCAGACGCTCCGCCACCGTCCCCAGGTGAAATAACCTGGTCTGTTGACATTTTTTTGACAGATGAAGTGTTGGGTTGAACGAGAGACAGTAGATATGCTATGCAACGACAGTCATGCACCACCTAGCAAGACCCATTCAATAGAGCATGCGCGGGCGGAACGCGTGGTGAGTTAAAAGTCAAGAATACAAACGTGCGAGAATTGATCCAGCTTACGCCGCCCACTCAGGGACACTAACCTACTCTACATTTTCCATCCTCTTATCTACCGCGGCTTTCTCGTCCTGGGCGCTTCTTCAACCATGCGCTTCTCGCCACCAGATACCACTTACCTGCGTCACCGTAAGGTTCTGCAACCTCAGTGCCGTTATCCGCAGTCTATCGACACGCCGCTGTGCATCCCTGTTTAGTGGCTGTATTCCCATTTGCAACTCCGTCTCGTGCATAAATGCGGCGACGTCTGCCAGCGATGATCCCAGCGCCCGCAAGGCCGCTGCCTGCGTCCTGTTGTGTTTTAGTAAGATAGCACGCACGACGATGTGAGATGCTACCGCGAATGTTGCCCTTCTGCTAGTAGCTGGTGCTTTATGGCATTTGTGCCCTGCACCACATCCCGCAGCGACGCCTGTATGCCTTCACTCTGTGCTTTCCTGACAGAAAGCTTGAGATGGGCGGCATCAAGCTCTCGCTGCAATGCGCAAGTTGTACCCTGTAGTTCATTTATTCTATGTCCTCAGGGTTCTTGTCCGGCGCGCGGTTAATAGATAAGGCACGAGGACCATTGGCAGCAGGATTGCCGAGAAAACAGCGACACGGATGGGAACATGTCGAAAGCGACCATGTTCAGAATCATTGATCGTTACACTCTTTGTCGTAGGTGTAGGCGAAATAGTAGTCGGAGTGCCTTGAATGTCAGGATTATTCATAAGAGGCAAGTAAGAGTCGTGAATGTCGTAAGTCGTGAGCAAGATTACAAATACCACCCATCGCTATAACCTACGAAATAAAAAGGCCGCATAGCCATAAGTACCAAAATTACTTCTATAAGATAAAGACATTAAGATTTGGACTTGAAAAACAGCCACCATTTCCGCTTCTTTGGCTTCGCTTCCACTGGCGCACTTGGTGCAGCCGGCAGATCCTTCTTGTTGGACGTTCTGAATCATATTAATAAAGCGAATCTGATTCTAAAGCCGAAAAATCACATACTCATCGACAAAAACAACGTAGTCCGTCGGCTCCTTGAGTCCTGAAAGAGCAATATCAAGTTCGCTTTGGAATCTGAGGCGGGCATTGTTAGGCACAAGAATCTTCCGCCTCCATATTGCAATACTATTGCCAGATTTCGACGGCAGAAAGACGAACACAATAGCCTGTACCGTGGGATCATAGGAAGTCACCGAGGTTTGTAGAGTCTTGTCAAATGATTTTTGCAAATCGTTGAAGGCTAGATAATCCACTGCAAAGTCCTTGGGTCTATCAGGAGGGTTATAATCGGCGTTAATGACCAAAGCTCCGCGTTCTCGGTGTTGAAGAAATTTGTGCAACTATCGCCGGCGATCAAAATTTACACAATGAAAGGGTAGTCAGTCCATACCGCAAGAGTGCCAAGGCCATATGACATCTCCTGAATCCAAGACAACGCCGTCCGTACACGTTCGTCTTTATCGGGAGAGAAGACCCAGTATATTCGATCTCGCGCTAACCTAGCCTGACCGAAGAACGCATTATGCACTGGATGCAAGGCAACGCCTTTGGATTCATGGAACCGTTTCTTGGCAATGTCGTTTAGCTTGCTCTGAGAACCATGGTCTAGTCGGGTTTTGGAATCCTTGTACGCATAACTGAGCGTCAGAGACGGCATGCTGTAACGCGAAGGGTCTTGCCCTCCACCCCATACATCCCAAGCAGCCGATGCGCGCTTTGAAGACGAGGAACGAGTCCTGTCACCCTTCCCAGTCTCGTCTTCCTCCCGCACATCCCACTGCTCGTCTTCTAAGCCCCACCCAGTGCTATGTAGAGTTTGCCTCTTGTTTTCTTTCCCCTGCTTCATCTTCTTTGCCATCGGTTTATCTGATTGTTGAAACCTCTGTACGGCATGATTACCCTGTTTCTGATCCGTCATGTTAAGCAAAGAATTGAAGATTTGAGCTCGTTGCTGGGCCGACACGGCTCCTCTAATTGCATCATCGCCAGGAGAAGTCTTATTCCCCTTCTTGCGCTCGTCCCCCCAGCCATGTGCACTGCTCGGATGACCACCCCGACCATTTGCTCCTTGACTCCAGCCACTCTGATCCCACCCGGTGGTAGCTGATTCGGCCCGACCATTATCCCGTTTAGGCCATGCCATTCCTCCAGGTTCTCCTTCCGCGTTGCCCCATGCATTATCCTTTTTACCCCAACCTTTCTCCCAATCGCCACCACCTCCATCATCATCGGCCTCTCCCCATCCATCATCTTCAGTTTCGCCGCTTTCGTCATCATCTTCCTCTTCCTCCTCCCATTGAACGATCCGTTTTCCCGCCCAAGCACCGGCGCGTTTGCTCCTGCCATGTTCCTTCTTATTTTCATCGTGCCACCCGCCACCGTTGGCTGGGCCCCACCCACCGTCATTCGATCCATCGTAACTGTGTTTCGCCTGATTGTCTGCCCAACCACCAGCACTCGGACCGCGTTGATTCCATGCAGCAGCACCATGCACATCCGCATTTTGAGGATGCGTCCAGGTGCCCACGGAAGCTCTTTTCATCCCCCAGACACCGCGCGGTGGATTAGAAGGTCCCTTGAGCGTAGATGTCGGCATGCCTGAATGAATAGCTCGCGGCGGCTGCAGTGTAGGAGCTTGCGGCATTACTGGGGGCGGCGCTACTGGGGGCGGCGGCGATGCCTCAACTTTGGGCTTATATGTGTCGCTTCTAATCCAGGAATGCCAAGCAGCGACTGTCGGTGGAACATATTGAGATTGTGGCGGCGCTGGTGTTGCCAGTTCAACGTTCTTGGTCTTAGCTAGACGAGCCGCTGCGTCTGACGCTTTTGAAACCACATTCGGCGGAGGAGGACGCGGGTTGGGTACGGCAGGGGGGTTAGAAAAAGACGTGGCGTATACACCAAACGCTGGGCCAGAGTGCGGGGATTGATCGCGTGTTGCTGAAGGGCCTGCAGTTGAAGTCCAACGTTGGTCTATGTGAGAGTCGGGAACCATTCCCGAAGGCTCCTGGCTTAAATATTCCAGCCCACTGTCGCTATTTGATCCAGGGACGCGTTCAAAGTCAAGAGAAGCAGGGTCTGGCCTGAGGTTCCCCGCCGGACCTGGATAAGGGGAAGACCGGTATTGCTTGTGCTCTTGATCGTACGATGCGCCAGTGGATTGTTCTGTCCATGAAAAATTTTGGCTATGGGTCTCCGGACCTGCTGAATCCGGAAAGTCGCTACGGTCCTCCCGATGAGGCGACGTTGCCCGACTTGGAGCACCAGAGGTGTGCCAAGCTGCAGCGGGGCCAGTGTCCCAGGAATCACTTGCGAAGGCGGCAGGTTTTAATGTCTGATTATCGCCATGGACAGCTTATATAGAATAGTCAGTGCTGACTCTAGAATGCAGGTGATGGAAAGATGGCCATGGTTGGTAGGAGTCCAAGCAAGCGAAACGTGACTAACCGACATAGCCGCTTTCAGCCTCTTCAGGTATTGGAGACGGGACAGATGGAGCAGGAGGCTGCGGGATGGACGGCTCGTCCTCTCTGTCAAATCCTTTCTGCTTCTCTTGTTTTTCGGACTTGACCAGTTTTGATGTCTTCTTAGCGCCCTTTCCCATCTGGTATTGTGTAGTAGATGGGTATGTTCGGATATGATCGCGATGTGATGGCAGGTATGATTCCAACCGCAGTCAAGATGGGTGTGCAAGGGCGCTAGAAAACAAACACTATCGATGCGTAGCACCCACCTGCGATCTGAGCATCCCAGGACGAGCGGCAGGGAGAGTAGGACGGGTCGCTATGGGATCAGACGGCAGTGGAGAACACAGCCCCTTAGTGATCACAATCAGGTCCATCAATATAAAAACAGTTCGGTTGCAGCGCCTAGCTTTGGACTGGTTTTCCGCCCTCCTTTCATCTGCAGCACGCCGTCCGTGACGGGCTTTCGTGCTTTCCCCAACATGTTGACCATGTGCAGGAGCTGGTTCTTCTTTTGCCTTACGCTGTTGCTGGCTCAACCTAGTCAAGCCCTCCACAATTATCATGACATCCGTAGTGTCATCCGCTCTCGCGAGTTTGCAGGCATCTGGTTGCGCACTCTGTAAGTACTCACATCCTGGCTATTCGCTGGATTTGACTTGTTACCTTTCCTATTTTTGAAGTCGGTCTCTTGCAGGAAGGTCAATAAACAAGGGTACCAGTCCCGGAACAGTCATCGCTATAATATTGGCGCTTCTTGCGCTATTAGTTGGCGCAGTTGGGACATTTATATGGTATTCCCGGCGCAGGACAGGCCACTATAGCAGCATACCAGGTGCAGGTGTTATTTTGGGTTGGTGGAATCGAATTCGTCATGCCACAAGGCAGACGGATCTCGAGAAGGGCGCTCCAAGTCCGACTTATCATAATTCGCTTCACGGCCTTACGTAGTGCTGGGAGGGAGAAATTCGAACGACTGCCGCCACCTCAAGTCGTCGTCGAGGAACCACCTGCACCACTCTTGCCCCACATACAGAAATATCCTAGTGCTCTCGAGCGTTCCAGGACCAATCTGCTTCCTAACGCAGCGGCAAAGAATTCCCAAGGTTCGCGGGTCTTAGTTCCTCCACCTCCAGCACGTGGCCCAGGAATCCCTACCCGGCAAGATACCACCAAGTCACCAACCGAGTACATGAAGTCGTGGTTTAAAAGGCCCCAGAATCCAATCATTACAAATCCGGATGAAATTCCCTGCGAAATTCCATCCCCACAGGATTCCGCCACGTCTCCTGTCTCGCTCGATACCCCCCCAGATACCGCTTCCGGTCAGGCCGATCATGATCGGCCTGAGCTTAGTGCAAAGACTAGAAAACTTGATCAAGGACGTGCCGAGCGAGTGCGGGCGTTGCATATGGATTTGACGCAAGATTTCCGGGGATTGGAGTCTCCCTTAACACGAGCATCTTCCATGCGTGTTATGTCTACTCACCAGAAGGAGGACGTGCCCCAGCTGAGAAAGGCAAAGACGATGAAGTCTGCTAAGAATCTGAGGTTTATGTTGCCTTCCTCTCCTAGGAGTCCGCTTCAAGTAGCGCCTCTGCGTTCTGCTGTGGATGGTGGTGGTGGGAACGTTGGCAAGAGTAAATTGAGGCCGTTACTTACTCAGGAATACTCTCATGACTGGATACCACCAAAGACGGCATTTGTATGAGGGGATACGATGCTATGTTACTCCTTGGTAATTGTTAATTCAGATGTATTTTATTTCACACAAACACGCTCGTGCGGTGTTGACAAACGAATGCATTATGGTAACAGATACTTTTAGATAACACTACAGCTTCTTCAGGATGGCATGCAGAACCTCTTGTGTCGTACTGTTGCCCTTCAAATCAGGCGTCAGGGCTTTTCCTTCCCTGAGGACTTGATCTATGGCATTATCAAGTCTATCGGCACCCTTGGAATATCCAATATGACGCAGCATTAGCGCTGCTGAGCGAATCGATGCAATAGGATTAGCAATGCCTTTCCCTGCAATATCAGGAGCCGAGCCATGTACGCTGACGTCTCACATCAGCTGAGCAGGATGAGAAAAAAGTAGAACGTACGGTTCACCCATGACAAAGTTGTCACCAGCATTGACAGATGGCACAATACCCAAAGAGCCTACTAATGCGGCGGCGGCATCCCTTACTCGCCAGTCTCACCAAGCTGACTTTACAAAGTAGATAGTTACTCACGAAAGTATGTCACCATACAAGTTTGGCGCAACCATGACGTCAAACACTCTGTTTAGTCCGAGTTACTCGAGTGCCGGCGCAGTGCAAAAAGCTTACTCTGGCTCTCGGAAGAGACTAAACACACCTGTTAGTCAAGGAGGTGAAGGCTGTTTACAAACATACCGATATACTGCACTGTCGACAAGTTGTTCCATAACAGTCACGTCATCATATTTTCCATTAACGCCCAGTAGTTGGGGTACTGCGCGAACAGTCTCGCGGAAAAGACCGTCAGTGATGGACAGAACATTAGATTTGTGAATGACAGTCAGATGCTGTATCACGTTTGTTTCGAACCGGATCCAGATCTTTAGATTTCACACTTTACCTTTCGCTGCCTGCCAAGTGCAAGCTCAAATGCCATCTGACCAATCCGACGAGATGCATATTCAGTAATGAGCCTCGTAGCCCTTGCCTCTTTCCCCCTCTCACCATCCGTTTGTTTCTCTTCTTTGACGTACTAAATGAATGATAAGTACGAGTTAGCGGTGTGGACGATGACATACAAGACATTCCGTGTTCTCGCGCACGACTACTAGATCGACAGCAGTTTTCTGTCCGGGCTCTGATGACACCTGTGCAGCGGCAAGTCTATTGTCAGAGAAGCATTTCAAAGAACGGCTAGCGCGACGGACAGATGCTACTGGTCGTATGTTGGCGTATAGATCGAGTTCCTTTCGTAGGGCAACTATGGGAGAGGAATAACCGATCACTTTCTTAGACGGCGAGCTATCTGGATCTCAGCTAAAATATCATTTTTAACTATAGGTCATTCACCTGACAGAGCCGAAAAGAGCACAGTCGCATTCATTCCGTAAGACACTATCATAGCGAATGGTAAGTATCCACAACTATTTGACAGGCGCAGAGAGAGAAACGGTGCATACTCGACTGTTTCCTGCGGCAAAGCGGTGCCAGTTCGCGTGAACGTATCCCACCCTGCCAACAAATCGATAAATTCAAGCTTCGGAATATCAGAACCTAAAGCTTCGATGGCTGTTTTTGCTGCCTAGTTGAAATCACTACGGGAAGCTACAAACTGAGCAAAAATCACGAACTGGTATGACCTCTCGGCCGACGCCGTCGGCAGGAATTAAACCAATCTTTAAGGACGTCCTAACTGCCGTTGATAGCAAGCGTGCGGGTGCGCGGAACATGTCTTCGGGCAATGAAAGTATGAAAGTAGGCCGCTAATTCTCAAATAGCTAGGCGGCCGGCCGAACATCCGACTTTTGCTTGTCGCAGATTACATCCCTCAAATTTTTGAGTCATTCATTGGAAATCTCTCCTGTCGAGGAAAGACAAAGGATTTCGGCATGATGGGGCGAAAGAAGAAAGTGAAAATGCTACTGCTCCACGAAAGAGACTCTGACCACGGGAGACTGCACTGTTCGTAAAATTGATGCCGAAGAGGAGCCGGAGAGGTCAACAGGTGATCGTGTACTGCTACGTCGACGCTTCTTCAGTCGGAAATGCATTAGCACCGGACAAGAAGGCAAGAAGACGAGGAAAAAACAAGAATCGAACGCATGTCGAATCGCTTTCCTTGGCTGGTGAGACTATGGCGAATGACACAGATGTGGGCAACGATTAAAGAAGAAAAGGCCGTAGCATCGAAGATCATTGACCCGACTTGAAGACAACACTGTCAGAACAAACATTGAACAGGTATTCTCTCATCATATACGTCCAAAACCAGCGGATACTTAAGTCACATCATAGTCCTTGTATACGCCTTTAGGATCAAAATCCGGCCGAATGGAGATTAAATAAGACGAGGCAAAACTGGCTCATTCGCAATATTTGGTGCTCTCAATGGTATTTCAAACAGTTTATTCTAATGAAACAATGATTAATATTGTATTTTCAGACCCCATTTCTATTATGGTCCGGGCAATGAATGTACAACGGCACTGTTGGATCATTCAGAGAAAGACTTGAAGACGCCTTCTGACAATGTCCAAGAAACGAAAAGACGGCGGGCAAAATCTATTCTGGAGGTGCTTGAAGAACAGTGATGCTGGAACGAGTGCGTCAGTGTCAAGGATATGAAATCGTATGGACGTCTACATTCCTGCAATTTTGTTGGATATTCGGTCCAAATGTTTCCATATTATGACGTCAAAGAGAATTCGCTTTGCAGTTAAGCCAACGGAAGGATATCACGGAGGGTATAAAAGCTTGGGTTTTGAAACTCTTCGTCTTCTCTGCACCGTTGACGATAGTGAGATAGCTATAAACGAAAGAGCGTCCAAAGTAAGGAACTCTATCCAAATGTTAGTCAAATGATTTAACGTGCTTTGGTCGACCATAAGGTCTAAGCCCAGGGCCCACGGCAAGGGAGCACGAGGAAAAGAGGCGAGGCCGCCTCTTCACCTTCCCTGGGAACTACCTACTGCTATCCTAAAGTATCGTAGAGGTATAGTGAGAGATCCGGAAACGAAGAGAAAGGGAAAAAAAGTATGGGTCAAGGAAGCGTTGAGCGCCAGTCTGGCCACGACTGACGCTCAACGACCCCCATCATTCCCGTTCAGACGATGAGCCTGGCCAGGACTCATGCCGAACATTCAAAAGGCCGGAAGTGTTGTGCGATAGGGTAGAATGGGTGGTCTTTGCGTATTGCGCCGCTCCTGCTGTAAGCGCTAACGAGCGCTCCGATTCAATTCCGGAGGACCCTGAAGAGAAAAGAATCAGTCGTAATCAAAGAAAGGAGAAACATGTTATGGAAATGATGTTTATCTCGCACGAGCGCTTCAAATCATGTCTTCGAACGACTTCTGCCCTCTGCCTTCTTTATGCACGGAACGATAAAGGCCTAGCGGATGTCAGTGAAGGGAAAAGCAAGGGGAAAAAGCTTAACGCCAAGGCGGATCCCATGTCATTTCTTCATTCTCAATCTCTTCGACCATTCATACTGCATGTGTCGCCGCCACCTCCGCGAAATTAACCAACAGGAAATCTACAAAAATCAGTCACGTCATAGACGGAGAACGCAAACGGATCCGGAGAATAAAAAGATATGGTCTCTTTTTTTGGCTTTTTGGTTTTTCGTGTTTTTTTGTCGGGCTTATGGAATTTTCAACTGTTTTTTTGCAATTTTGGACGGGGAATAGATTTGGGTATTTGGGATTCATCCCGTCCCGCGTCCGGAAAAGAATGAAATAAGAATCATGAAAACGGAAAAAATGGGAAAAATACGCCAGCGTGCTCTATGATTGTTTTTCTTTGCTTTTCTCTTTTGAATTTTTTTTCGTCTTGCTTTTTATACGAGGTGGGATAATCGTGCCCAGGCGGACCATTTGCAAAGGATGAAGAAGGGAATGGAAGGAGTCGATGAAGATACTCGAGCGGATTTGCGGTGAATACTATCCCTCCCGTACCAAGGAGCGAGGAACACAACCTGGTCAGAGTTTGTGCCCTCTGCTCCCGGCCCCGCAGCGTCGCAAAGAGCATCAGGTGACTGCTTGACCAGAGCATGTCCCCATCCACTCTCCGCTAGGAACGACTTTCCTCCCGTATTCACATGGAAAAAGCTAAGTGGAGGATCAGATCCTATTCGAGGCAGCGCTTGGAATTTACTTACGGATGATTCTACCGTCGTTCCATTCTCAAAGAAAGGGAACACCGATTAAAGGGATCGTCGCCTTTGATCTAGACCTCCCGCGACAAGATCAAGTGAAGGGACGGTAAACGAAGAAAAAATAAAGCGGGAGGACTTACTACCTATGGTCGGTCGCCCGTCGCCAGTGCCACAAAGACCTAGATGTTAGCAAAAAGGACCCAGAAGCCTCCAGGGTGCGCATATAATCAGTTGCCAGAGATCCAGAAAGGTCGACAGTATAGCGAGAGCACACCAAGGAATGAGTCCAGAAGGCAGAGTGGGTCGCCAGTCAGGTTGCCAGACCAAGGGTGTCAACAGAAACGCTGAGAGAGAGCACCAAGAGAAGAGAGCGTTGCCAAATGCCGGTGCCCAGAAAAGACCTAGAAAAATTAGCAAAGCGACACGCAAAGAAGGGATGGGATAGAAGAATGAGCGGACCAAGCGAATTATAGAGGGAACTATGCCTAAAGCGAATGAGAAGTTGAAAACATGTTCTAAAGCACACATACCATTGATTCAAACGAGATGATCTGCGTCACCCACGGAAAAAGCACGGGCCGAGCCACAGCCTATGTCGTGCTCTACAACTGCACCGCTAGATCGTCAGGGAGGCCATATCCGCTCCCGTCACGCAATCCAGCCCACCACTGGCACGCGGTGCGCGTTGTCACACAGGGAGTTTCAGAACCGAGCTTTGCCAGAGCAAGGATCCTACGCTCCTGGTGTTCCGGGGTGACTCCGTTTCCGTTATTGAAGAAATTGATTCGTCTCGCTGCTAAAACGGATCCAGTTGATAATATCGTCTTCTTCGTGTTCTTGCACTGACACCGGTAATCTAAACGTAGTGTCTGTCCCAAGAAGCTTTTGAGTACAGAAGACATGATAAACAAGATTTTGACTTACTATTGCCAGTGAATGTGATATCTGTCAAAGTATCCTCGTCATCATCCTCGTCCTCATCCTCATTCTCGTCATCATCATCTGGAAATTGGACCATTTCAACTTGGTCTGAACTGAAGATGCATAGAAATCACCTTCGTCGACGAGAATCACGTCCTCAAAGAAATCAATGTTGTCGTAACATCTGTCTTTTTCCATTCCATGCAAATCATTATTAAAGATAATGTCTAAACGTATTCTTCATCAGCGTGAAAGTTATAAACGTCAGAAAACTGAACGGACCGTCGAGCGTCATATCTTCGAAAATGTCAGCTCCATCAATACTATGGTCACCTTGTTGCGAATGCTCAAATGCAATATCTGTTTGTACCGGCGCGTCAACTTATCAAAACGCGCAGAGAAGAAAATCCTATAGGCGTACCTGTGCTTGTGTACTCCACGTCTCCAGAGGCGTTAACCTCGTCAGCGAGGTCGACGCCTTCGACCTGCTCGTCGTCAAGCACAATTTCTTCCAGAGACTCTTGCTCCTCGGTCTCCTCAACTTCCTCTACGATTTCGTCAGCCTCTGCAATGGGTTGAAGACCTACCTCTTCAAATTTGTCAACCCACCACGGCGTCGGCTTGCGATACCAGGGAGAGACAGGGGCAATGAGGATATCGGAGAGAGCGTGTTCGGGGGTGCGGGCAACACGGTTATTAGGATGGATGATGATGGTGTTCATAGTGTGAAGTGTCAATATGGGGTGTGGTTATGGGATATCGCAGATATCACAATGGGGTGGTAGCAGTATTAGCTGAAGAGCAGAAGCAGAGTGGGCGAGTAACAAGTAGCGGTGGCTGACGTTGCGATCGGGGCTGACTCCTTTGAGTGTTCGCTAACGCAAGCCATTGCTGCACACTAAGCTTATGGGCAACATAGATGTGCATTGAATAGTTAGGCGTTATTGCGATGGTGAATAGCTACCTGCTTGGTCGGACTATAAATAGCTTGCATCCCATTATACTATCTGACGGTCGTCATTTTCTCCACTCAGTTATCCACAACTCCTTTGAGTGTTCGCTGAAGCGAGCCATTTCGTCATTCAGCTTATGGGCAACATAGATGTGCATTGAATAGTTAGGCGTTATTGCGATGGTGAATAGCTACCTGCTTGGTCGGACTATAAATAGCTTGCATCCCATTATACTATCTGACGGTCGTCATTTTCTCCACTCAGTTATCCACAACTCCTTTGAGTGTTCGCTGAAGCGAGCCATTTCGTCATTCAGCTTATGGGCAACATAGATGTGCATTGAATAGTTAGGCGTTATTGCGATGGTGAATAGCTTACGAGCTTGCTCAGGACTACAAATAGCATGGTCGTCTGAATTATCATTATCAGGTGTTGCATGCACTACATGTAAACGACGATATGATGCACATGGCATGGGAAGAAAAAATTGTATCTAGGCGCCTACGGCAACACGACGAGGAATAGCGCCTTCCGGGGCGATCGGCCTGCCACCAGCCTTGACCTTGAGGAAAGTCCCGTCAAATACGCGACGGGTCTCCGGAGTTCCAGAGATAGCTCCCAATAGTTCATTGAACCGGTTGCGAGCCATGGTGACTGCTCTCATATCGACAAAGTATTGTTGACCGTTCCTGAGTGGACGGGGACTAGTACCGTCAAGCAGGCCAAGATGCTCATCAGTCCAGATCGGATCGACCATGTCAGGTTGGCCTTGAACGCCAACGCCAGCACGACCACCTAATGCCTTCCAATCGCTAGTACGGTTAATATTCAATTCGGTGAAGACTCGATCGACAGCGCGAACGAGATTGGTTTGTTGTTCAAGAGTGTGTCGAGGGGTGACAGTGATACGAAGGCGTTCTTCGCCACGGGCAACAGTTGGATAATTGATGGCCTGGACGTAGATATTATATTCCGCTAACAATTTATCGGATGCTGCCTTGGCAAGTGCTGCATCACCAACAAGGACAGGGACAATATGAGATGGACCTGGGCTGCGATGATCATCAGCAAAAATGTCTTGTGAATTGATAATAGGGCTTACACAACGGGAATGTCGAGTTCAGCAAAGCGTTTCTTGACCTCACGAACATTAATCTGCTTCAATTGCCGGTCGCCAACATATTCTTCTTGATAGACAACGCTGGCACGGGCGCCGGCGACAGTTGCAGGAGGTAAAGACGTCGTAAAAATGAAACCAGGGGCGTAGGAACGAATCATGTCCACCAGGTCATCTGAACCAGCGATGTAACCACCAACAGCTCCATATGCCTTGCCAAGGGTACCTTGAATTGAAAGTCAGATAGACTGGCCATCATTAATATCATCATATGCATCACCAGTAATGATATCCACACGATCCATCACACTTCCAGGGATAGGATCGGGGCTTTGTCCCGCCGCCTGATGCAGATCATAGTCCAGATGTTCGGCTACACCAGCGCCGCGAGGACCATAGAGACCGACGGCATGAACCTTGCAAATGACACATCAACACCGGCAAGAAGACCAAATATCATTGATACGAACCTCGTCCAGGAACGTGATTGCACCGTATTGTTCTGCTAGGTCACATATTTCCTTGATGGGTCCGATGCTGCCGCACATGGAGTATACGCTTTCAAAGGCGATGATTTTGGGCGTCTCCTTGGGATATTGCTGCAGCTTGGTTTCCAGATCTTCTAAATCGTTGTGGTTGAAAATGACCCGTTTTGCGCCGGAGTGACGCATTCCCTGAATCATGGAAGCGTGATTCATCTTGTCAGAGAAGATGACACAGCCCGGAAGCTTGGAGCCCAGAGTGGCCAAGGTTGCGTCATTTGCAACGTAGCAGGAAGAAAATACGAGGGCGGCCGGTTTGCGGTGTAATGCTGCCAGTTCTTCCTCTAAGCCAAGATGCATGGCGCTATTGCCAGCAATGTTACGGGTTCCACCTGCGCCATGACCGTATCTATCCAGGGCTCGACTACGATAGTTGTTAGTATCACGGACTTGGCAGAGGTGGCAATGCGCACTGCATAGTTTCAAGAACAACGGGATTATTTCCCATTCCCAGATAGTCATTGGCGCACCAGACTTGGACTTCCTCCTTGATTTCGCCGGTGTGTGCGACAGGAAACTTGGCGGCGAGACGATTGATGTTATTAAAGTAGCGGTATGACTTGTCCTGATGCTTCTTGTCGAGTTCGCTCTTGTAAAATTGTTGATAGTCAAAGCCAACGTGTTGGGGCTTGGCCGTCTCCTTCATCTGATGGAAGGGGCAGCCTGCTGTCGCCGGCGCCTCCTTGACCGGGTTTGCCTTGTTAGCGGCGGTGGTCAAGTCCGCAGCCATGCGCGCTGCAGCGCGAGCAGCGGAAGCATGGGGACACATTTCGACGGAAGCACCAACAGAGGGGAAAACGCCATGTTCCTTGTGTATCTTGTCCACGTCAGTGGATGCCGCGAAACTGGCATACCCTGCAACGATCTCCCTTGAGCGCACGTTGAGCGCTGGGCCCATAACAGGGCATTTGGTCGCACGCTCAGTCAGAGCGGTCAAGGATGGGTAGCGGGGAGAGGCGAGGGAGGAGAGAGAGCGCAGGGCATTGGCTGTTGTTTTGCCCAGGAAGGGGCAGAGTTTCTTGAATCTGGCGAGGGAGGAGAGTCTGTCCATCATGGGGCCCAAACTTGGGACGTGGATGCAAATTATATATTACGCCCGAACCAATCGGGTTGCGGGTATTTGAGTGTTCCGGGTAAAACTCCGGTCTTACGCCTGCTGCAACTGTCCAAGACTGCTCTCCAAAATCTCCGCCGCCACATCAATCTCGTCCTTGCACACCGCCAGGCTCGGCACAAGTCGCACCGCATCTTTTCCCGCAGTCAGCACGAACAGCCCCCGTTCCCGCACAAGCTCAACAAGCCGTCCCGGGTGTTGCGTGTCCTTGAACCCAAGCCCACGTATCAGTCCCCGTCCACGAATCCTCTCCTCCAGGATATCTGGGAACCATTTTGCAAGCAACCCCAGTCTGGCACTCAGGTAATCACTCGTCTCCTTCATTCGGATAGTGAACGACGGATCAGCTAGTCGGCCGAGAACGTGATGCCCTATCGCACATCCTAATGGCGATCCGCCAAACGTCGTGCCATGTGATCCTGTGCCCTGATTCAGTCCATGCTCCTAACAGGTCCTAACCATCATCTGATGCTCACCAGCGGCCATCGCCACCGCTATTTCATCTCTCACGAGTATAGCTCCTATCGGGTATCCATTGGCGAGTGGTTTAGCCATGGTTACTATGTCCGGGTGGCAATCTGTGGGGTAGGCCGAGTGTGCCCACAGTGTACCTGTTCGATAGAGACCGCACTGCAGGCCGCAATCAGTCATCGCGATAACAAGTCATGCGGGGATATTCACCTGTATCTCATCGTATATAAGAACTGCCCCCATTTCATTGCAACGTTGTCGCAACGCACGCAGCCAGCTCAGCTCAGCCGCGTTGATCCCGCCTTCGCCTTGTATCGGTTCCACAATGACAGCGCACGTGTCTTTTGTCACTATCTTTGAAATTCCATTCAAGTCGTTCAATTTGCCCACATCTACCCCTGGGATCAACGGGGCAAACGGATTTTGATATTTTGCATTGGTTGTGACGCTCACAGAGCCCATGCTCCTCCCATGGAATGAGCTCTCAAAGCATGCAATACGCATTTTGGTGCACTTGCTAGGGTCAACGTCCCATGCTATGCCTGTTTCCGCGGTCCACCTGTCCTTGCCCACCTTGCGCGCTATTTTCAACGCGCCTTCATTTGCTTCTGTGCCTGAGTTGGAGAAAAATACTTTTGCCGTCGCTTCAGGCGCAGAGTTGGTCGCGTACCCCAAACCACCCTCTTTTTGAGTAAGGGTGATTATGAGCTCGGCAAGTTTCGGTGCCCATTCGTTATGATAGACATTACTCGTGTGGAAGAGTTTACTAGACTGTTCCGTCATCACCTGGACATTCCATTTGACATGAGCGACGACTGTAGATATTTGAATTCGGTACCTTGGTTACACCCTCATCGGCATGCCCAAGTGCATTTACCGCGATTCCTGCCGTGAAATCCAAAAACTTGTTCCCTTCCGTGTCCCATACATAGGATCCCTTGCCGTGCGATAGGACAAAGTTGGGGCGAACATAGACAGGCAAAAGGTATCGATTCGAACGTTGAATGAATTCTTTCGTTTCTGGCAACTGCGCAAATTTGCACGTTGCGTCAGCGTACTGTTTTGAAGGGGCGCTAGGCAAAGATTGAGCGGCTGCACTCGAATACAGCCTTGCTCGAGACCGGGCAATGCGCAGAGGTGCCAGATATTTCATGGGATGAGTCAAATTGCTGTTCTTACGTTCAGGGAAAGAAATGCCAGCGTGAATTATTTTATCAGATAAGATTAACCAATTACATTGCCCAAGTCCACTCCCACTTACTCTCCTCTGGCTCTGCTGCACATTTCCTCCGTAGTTCCACATCCGGTCTCCAAATCCTCACCGTCCCATCGTCTGCACACGTAGCCACAATATCTTGTGCCCAATCGACGGCCCCCACTTCTCCCGTTTGTCCCCTCAGCTCTACACCCTTCAGACTCGTCGATTGCGCTCTCCATGGTCTTGTCGCATTGGTCACGTCAAATAAGAATGCGCTGCCTTTAATCCCGGTTCCACCTCCGCTAGCAAGCCATTGACCACATGGCGAAATGCCGAGTCCAACATAGAAAGAGCTGGATTGTAGATGATTATGCGCAAACGTGACGCTCTCCTGCACCTCTAGACGGGGCAGTGTATAGGTATGCACTCGCGAATCTGCACCCAAGCCGAAGAGCGCCCCTGCGGTAGGTCCATGGCCGCTCACAAGGCTGATGATCCCGCGTGGACGGGAACCATTCAATGTCGTGGGATCATGGGATGTCGGGTGCAGGCACGTCGGTGTCTTTGACTTGGTTGTACGCGTTCTCTTAGATGTTGAGATGTTGGATGTTAGTTGCCGAAGGTCCCAATACCGCAGGATGCTGGGAAATATAAACAACCAGTCATAATCATGTCAGTGCACGACTTACCCATCGAATGCGCCACTGCTGACAAGTCCATATGGCTCTATGTCGGGATAAAGCAAGCCAGTGACCGTTCTGGGAAGCGGATCCTTCTTGCCTCGCTTCGTTTTGAGCTTTCCCCCGTCGACATGTGCAGCCTCATGCGCACCCTTGATCACCACCACAGGTTCGCAAGTGGCATAGTCATCTTCACCATCATCTGACTTCCTTTTCTTGCCTATTCGCAAGTCCCAGAAACAAATTGACCCATCCCTCCCTCCTGTGGCGAGCAAGTCACGGTGATTTGGATCCCACGCGATGCACTTGATTGTGCTTGCGTGTCCACGTAGAACATGCGTCGTGCTTTGTGCTTCTATGGACGTGACTCGCGTTGAGCAATCTGCGGAGCAAGTCGCCAGAAGCAAATCAGACACATCCCACTTGACATCAAAGACGCCATTATTATGTAGCTGGAGAGTGGTTCTCTCAGGTTCTAATTGACGAGGTTCGAAACAGACTCGGGTGTATGCGCGAAATATCTTACCAGGATCCCAATCCCTCCGCTTCGTGGAGTTGAGAATATGAACTGTCCCTTGCTCTGTGCCAACGGCGAGGGCAGAATATCCCCCTGATTTCGCGGCTGGAAACAGGAATATTAAAATGCGATAATGGCAAACAATGAGCTTTTTACCGTGAGTGTAGGCACACGCGTATGGTGGTGCCAAATAAGTATTTCCGTTTGTAGATTCGCATTTAAACACGTCAGACTTGTGAGAAGAGATATAGGACTGAAGAATGATTCGAGTTGAGACTGGTAGTTATTCAGCATTATGGCGACTTGTAATACAACACGAATGTTCGTACCATGCGAACTATCAAATCCCGCCAGTGGTTTCATTAAAGTGTCCATTCGCGTACAATGAATGCTTGCGTCTACTCGTCTCTGCCTCTGGGCTTTTAGCCGCACCAGATTAAGAGCTTCTTCGTCATCCGTGTCGGATTCGTACGCGCTAGTGCTACTATTTGAGTCCACATCATCCAGGAATGGGTCATCGCTCAATTTGACGCGTTTTCTGCAAGTTCTCGCATCGTCTTTGACTGCGCGTCGCTTTCCTCCTCTGTTGACGCGTGACTCGGTCGCTGGCGGGGTGGGCAAGAACGATGAGCCGCGTTTCGCTTGCTGGCGGTGAGTGGGCGTCTCTGGATTATTTGTGCAGTTGTCAAGGGCATGTCTGTACTTTGTGCATTTGTCTGACGACATGGTTAGAGGGAAGAAAAGGCAACCAGGGCTAATGCGCCAAGACGTAATTGTCGCGTCGCGTTTATGGCAAAGGAGGACACGTGATCGCTCTCTTGTGCTACTATCTGTGACACCGCCTTTTCTTGCTTCGCAACATCTGTCTCCTTCCTACACGGCCTCTGATTAATATTGTTGGAACGAGCACAGGACACAACATAGCTAGGCCAATAGAAAAACCTAGAAGGGGTCCCGCCCCTTATACTCGTCTGATCCGCTAGCCCGGTTGAGCGCTACCGTCATACCTCACCCCATCGTCAGTTCGCACACTTACTTAAGCGCTGTCGCTTAGCCCGCTTTCTACAAGATTGTCACTGATAGCATATATCTGATGTGTGTCTGTGTACTAGGGCGTAAGAGTAAAATACTCACGTGTATAGTTGTGGATAACTGAGTGGAGAAAATGACGACCGTCAGATAGTATAATGGGATGCAAGCTATTTATAGTCCGACCAAGCAGGTAGCTATTCACCATCGCAATAACGCCTAACTATTCAATGCACATTCTATGTTGCCCATAAGCTGAATGACGAAATGGCTCGCTTCAGCGAACACTCAAAGGAGTTGTGGATAACTGAGTGGAGAAAATGACGACCGTCAGATAGTATAATGGGATGCAAGCTATTTATAGTCCGACCAAGCAGGTAGCTATTCACCATCGCAATAACGCCTAACTATTCAATGCACATCTATGTTGCCCATAAGCTTAGTGTGCAGCAATGGCTTGCGTTAGCGAACACTCAAAGGAGTCAGCCCCGATCGCAACGTCAGCCACCGCTACTTGTTACTCGCCCACTCTGCTTCTGCTCTTCAGCTAATACTGCTACCACCCCATTGTGATATCTGCGATATCCCATAACCACACCCCATATTGACACTTCACACTATGAACACCATCATCATCCATCCTAATAACCGTGTTGCCCGCACCCCCGAACACGCTCTCTCCGATATCCTCATTGCCCCTGTCTCTCCCTGGTATCGCAAGCCGACGCCGTGGTGGGTTGACAAATTTGAAGAGGTAGGTCTTCAACCCATTGCAGAGGCTGACGAAATCGTAGAGGAAGTTGAGGAGACCGAGGAGCAAGAGTCTCTGGAAGAAATTGTGCTTGACGACGAGCAGGTCGAAGGCGTCGACCTCGCTGACGAGGTTAACGCCTCTGGAGACGTGGAGTACACAAGCACAGGTACGCCTATAGGATTTTCTTCTCTGCGCGTTTTGATAAGTTGACGCGCCGGTACAAACAGATATTGCATTTGAGCATTCGCAACAAGGTGACCATAGTATTGATGGAGCTGACATTTTCGAAGATATGACGCTCGACGGTCCGTTCAGTTTTCTGACGTTTATAACTTTCACGCTGATGAAGAATACGTTTAGACATTATCTTTAATAATGATTTGCATGGAATGGAAAAAGACAGATGTTACGACAACATTGATTTCTTTGAGGACGTGATTCTCGTCGACGAAGGTGATTTCTATGCATCTTCAGTTCAGACCAAGTTGAAATGGTCCAATTTCCAGATGATGATGACGAGAATGAGGATGAGGACGAGGATGATGACGAGGATGATGACGAGGATACTTTGACAGATATCACATTCACTGGCAATAGTAAGTCAAAATCTTGTTTATCATGTCTTCTGTACTCAAAAGCTTCTTGGGACAGACACTACGTTTAGATTACCGGTGTCAGTGCAAGAACACGAAGAAGACGATATTATCAACTGGAACCGTTTTAGCAGCGAGACGAATCAATTTCTTCAATAACGGAAACGGAGTCACCCCGGAACACCAGGAGCGTAGGATCCTTGCTCTGGCAAAGCTCGGTTCTGAAACTCTCTGTGTGACAACGCGCACCGCGTGCCAGTGGTGGGCTGGATTGCGTGACGGGAGCGGATATGGCCTCCCTGACGATCTAGCGGTGCAGTTGTAGAGCACGACATAGGCTGTGGCTCGGCCCGTGCTTTTTCCGTGGGTGACGCAGATCATCTTGTTTGAATCAATGGTATGTGTGCTTTAGAACATGTTTTCAACTTCTCATTCGCTTTAGGCATAGTTCCCTCTATAATTCGCTTGGTCCGCTCATTCTTCTATCCCATCCCTTCTTTGCGTGTCGCTTTGCTAATTTTTCTAGGTCTTTTCTGGGCACCGGCATTTGGCAACGCTCTCTTCTCTTGGTGCTCTCTCTCAGCGTTTCTGTTGACACCCTTGGTCTGGCAACCTGACTGGCGACCCACTCTGCCTTCTGGACTCATTCCTTGGTGTGCTCTCGCTATACTGTCGACCTTTCTGGATCTCTGGCAACTGATTATATGCGCACCCTGGAGGCTTCTGGGTCCTTTTTGCTAACATCTAGGTCTTTGTGGCACTGGCGACGGGCGACCGACCATAGGTAGTAAGTCCTCCCGCTTTATTTTTTCTTCGTTTACCGTCCCTTCACTTGATCTTGTCGCGGGAGGTCTAGATCAAAGGCGACGATCCCTTTAATCGGTGTTCCCTTTCTTTGAGAATGGAACGACAGTAGAATCATCCGTAAGTAAATTCCAAGCGCTGCCTCGAATAGGATCTGATCCTCCACTTAGCTTTTTCCATGTGAATACGGGAGGAAAGTCGTTCCTAGCGGAGAGTGGATGGGGACATGCTCTGGTCAAGCAGTCACCTGATGCTCTTTGCGACGCTGCGGGGCCGGGAGCAGAGGGCACAAACTCTGACCAGGTTGTGTTCCTCGCTCCTTGGTACGGGAGGGATAGTATTCACCGCAAATCCGCTCGAGTATCTTCATCGACTCCTTCCATTCCCTTCTTCATCCTTTGCAAATGGTCCGCCTGGGCACGATTATCCCACCTCGTATAAAAAACAAGACGAAAAAAAATTCAAAAGAGAAAAGCAAAGAAAAACAATCATAGAGCACGCTGGCGTATTTTTCCCATTTTTTCCGTTTTCATGATTCTTATTTCATTCTTTTCCGGACGCGGGACGGGATGAATCCCAAATACCCAAATCTATTCCCCGTCCAAAATTGCAAAAAAACAGTTGAAAATTCCATAAGCCCGACAAAAAAACACGAAAAACCAAAAAGCCAAAAAAAGAGACCATATCTTTTTATTCTCCGGATCCGTTTGCGTTCTCCGTCTATGACGTGACTGATTTTTGTAGATTTCCTGTTGGTTAATTTCGCGGAGGTGGCGGCGACGCATGCAGTATGATGGTCGAAGAGATTGAGAATGAAGAAATGACATGGGATCCGTCTTGGCGTTAAGCTTTTTCCCCTTGCTTTTCCCTTCACTGACATCCGCTAGGCCTTTATCGTTCCGTGCATAAAGAAGGCAGAGGGCAGAAGTCGTTCGAAGACATGATTTGAAGCGCTCGTGCGAGATAAACATCATTTCCATAACATGTTTCTCCTTTCTTTGATTACGACTGATTCTTTTCTCTTCAAGGTCTTCCGGAATTGAATCGGAGCGCTCGTTAGCGCTTACAGCAGGAGCGGCGCAATACGCAAAGACCACCCATTCTACCCTATCGCACAACACTTCCGGCCTTTTGAATGTTCGGCATGAGTCCTGGCCAGGCTCATCGTCTGAACGGGAATGATGGGGGTCGTTGAGCGTCAGTCGTGGCCAGACTGGCGCTCAACGCTTCCTTGACCCATACTTTTTTTCCCTTTCTCTTCGTTTCCGGATCTCTCACTATACCTCTACGATACTTTAGGATAGCAGTAGGTAGTTCCCAGGGAAGGTGAAGAGGCGGCCTCGCCTCTTTTCCTCGTGCTCCCTTGCCGTGGGTCCTGGGCTTAGACCTTATGGTCGACCAAAGCACGTTAAATCATTTGACTAACATTTGGATAGAGTTCCTTACTTTGGACGCTCTTTCGTTTATAGCTATCTCACTATCGTCAACGGTGCAGAGAAGACGAAGAGTTTCAAAACCCAAGCTTTTATACCCTCCGTGATATCCTTCCGTTGGCTTAACTGCAAAGCGAATTCTCTTTGACGTCATAATATGGAAACATTTGGACCGAATATCCAACAAAATTGCAGGAATGTAGACGTCCATACGATTTCATATCCTTGACACTGACGCACTCGTTCCAGCATCATTGTTCTTCAAGCACCTCCAGAATAGATTTTGCCCGCCGTCTTTTCGTTTCTTGGACATTGTCAGAAGGCGTCTTCAAGTCCTTCTCTGAATGACCGAAAAGCGCCGTTGTACTTTCAGCATCGGTTTGCGCAGGAACGACTGATTCATCGTTGGCTGGATCTTCCGGTGTTCGGAGCCGATCCTGACACGTCTTAATCAAAGCCTGCATGAACAAATGATGAATATGAATAGTAAGTATTTCATCCGTAGTATTTGGCTCACGTTTCTGACGCCTCCTTTGACATTCCCCAGATACCATAACAGAAGTGGTATATGCTCATCGGGGATCTAAAAGTCAAACATTAGCCATTGTATCCCTACAATAAACTGTTTGAAATACCATTGTAGAGGACCAGATATTGCGAATGAGCCAATTTTGCTTCGCCTTGCTGAATTTCCATTCAGCTGGAGTTTGATATTCGGAAAAGGCGTATATAAGGGCTATGATGTGATGAAGGTTTACGCTGACTTGGGACGAATAAGATTATGGAATAGTACCTTTCAAAGCTTGCTCTGAAAGAGTTTTGTCTTCACTTGGGTCAATGATGTTCAGTTTGCTGCTACGTTTTTTCTTTTTCATTGATCGTTTCGCCGCCTCTGCGTCATCTGCGTCATTCGTTTTGCTGTCAATGGATAGAGATTCGGCAAGCTTTCGCTTCTTGTCTTTCTTCGTCTTCTTACTTCTATCATCCGGTGTTAACGCTCTTTCGACAGATGCGGCGTCAAAGTCAGTGGTAGGATCACCCGTGCTCTTTCCCTTTTCTGCTTCTGATGTCCCCCTTCCTGGCTCCTCTTCCAGCGTCGAGGTGCCTGTTCTAGGAGCCGTCGTATTTTTCACTTTCTTCTCTTCTCTCTTCTTCAGGCTGGACTCTGTCTTATCCCCGACCACAGTATGTTCCACCAATGATCGACTTTTCTTCTTGTCATTTTTTTCTTCCTTGACCGGCGCAACGTGAGACTTGTCCAGCACGTCTTCTTTCGTAGCTTTTCGCTGCTTCTTGTTGGAGTGATCAACAATGCCCAGCTCCGCAAGTACGGTAGCTACAGCTGCAACTGCGACACCCTTCTCCTTCTTACGCGCCCTCTCGTCATAAGGCTTTATTTTGTTCTCTTTGGGTGGCAGAATGCCATCTTTACTGCTTTTAAGCGCGTTTGTTTCGCCCAATTTTTTGCGTCGCTTGTTCTTCATAGCATCTATCTGGTGTGTATCTGTGCTGGGCCGGTTCAGACATTGTGATACTAAGACGGGAAAATGGGCACCTTTGTTGCTCATATCAATATCATGGACGTGCGGAGCCAGCACAGATTTCCAAAAGGGGCAACGTCCTACAAAGCAAGCATCCCTTCTTCCATGGGTCTTTCTCTTTCGACTCTCCTCAACTCCTTGGCCTCGCTGGTTCGATGGAGCAAGGACCAGGATGTGCGCATTTTGATGTTGGGCTTGGATTCAGCGGGAAAGGTGTTGTGCCACGGCCATTTTTCTCTCGTCATAGCCTTACAATTACCGCGAACTGTAGACGACAATATTGTACCGTTTACAAGTATGTCATAGCTATTTCTGGGGTTGATTTCGTTTCAAAGCTTTGAACAGATCGGTGAAGTCGTGTCAACAATACCAAGTGCGCCACTACTCGGTGCCGCGTCGTGCTCTGACTGAACTTGATCCAATAGCTATTGGCTTCAACGTGGAAACTGTACAAGTGATTACATGTGTCCTCCGTCTAACGAAAATGGCGGCTGATATATTACTAGTACAAAAATATTAAATTCCAAGTATGGGACCTTGGCGGTCAATCAAGTATACGGTGTGTATGGTTTCTCTTGACTGTCAGACTCAGGTTCACAAGACTTCCCAGACCTTACTGGCGCTGTTACTTCCCGAACACGTCTGCCATCATTTATGTCATCGACTCTTCTGACACAGCAAGGCTCGGCACGTCGAGAGCCGAACTTTTGACGATGCTGTCAGAGGAGGAGCTGAAAGGAGTCCCTCTGCTAGTCTTTTGCAACAAGCAGGATACACAGGGAGCCTTGAAACCTGAAGAGATTAGCGAACAGCTCGGTTTGGCTGGCGGAGAGAAGTCAAGACCATGGAGTGTGAGAGGAAGTTGTGCGACAAAAGGAGAGGGCCTGGAAGAGGGTCTAGATTGGTACGTCCATTCCATGGAATTTCTTGATGTGTCTTGATATGGCATGTCAGGCTCGTCAATGCCATCCAGAGCAAGTAATTCCGACTCGCTGGTTTTCATGACCTGTCATATCCGTTCTTGCCTTATGGTTTATCAGCATTTGTTAATTTCAATTGACACATCACTTGCGCATGTAATCTATGATCTGTTCCTCATGCATGATGTTCTGATGTGATCTTGAGCGCTAGACCTGATTGAGACCATTCATATGGTGATGCTGTATGCCCTTTGGTCTCGGATCATGTGTCACACAATGACAAGGAGCATGACGAATGCCTGCTTTCAGCACTGTTCCTGCCCGCTAAAGATGGTGGCACGATCATGGAAGTTTACTGGAAACAGAAGCATGTTGCAACCGTAGCCAGTAAAGGACAACCAACTCTACTAACACTGTGAAGCTACTTACCTAACGAGCGTACAGACGTGAAGGAATCAGGTTTAGGAATAAGGTCAGAGGACTCGGTAAAGGTACGCGATGGGAGTAGAACCAAGAAAAGCTTGGACGTATCAAAGCTCTGCGTATAGATGGAAAAAAGAACGTGAAGATATTTTTGGATTTTATCATCGTTATATCGGGAGCAGTACCCCCTGGAAATTGAAGTCATGAACGTAAAAGGCAAAGAAAAACACAAGGTACTAAGTATTAGTAACGGTGATGGAAGTGAGGTACAAGGGGAAGCACCCGAAAGTGAAGCACCCGATCAAGTCTCATACATGGTCCATTTGCACTTTGGCCGATGCGAGTTCCAGTAAAAATTGCGCGCAAGGCAGTGCAGAGGCCAAGGAGGTTCCACTTATCCTCCCAAACGGAGAAAGCTTGAAGGATATAATAGATATCATGCGGAGGGAAGCGGGTTAACGTCCGTGCAGCATTATAGAACAAGGCGAATTGTGGACGGCAGAGGCGGTTGACGTGTATTGACAAATTGCCGATCGGAAAAAAGTACACAGAATGAAATCGGAACGAGTCAGAGACAGGGACTAGAAGTGGACGCCACAAGTGCTGACCAGAGTGATGTATTGTAGATGTCTCCAAAGAAATCTATGTTGGACTTGCAAGCCAGAGGTACTTTGAATGCGCTACGGTCGAATCCATGCGGTTTGATGTGCGATGGCAGAATGGTACGCGTATGCCGGTGGAGCATACAAAGGCGGGTTTGTCGCGTACCAAAGCTCTTTGCCAGCTGAAAGTTCAGGGGGTGTCACATAAACGTTATTGCACCTGTAGTCAAAGCAGCTCTGTGAATAGGTGCGTATGTGACCATGGACTTGTGGATTATTCTCGTGGGAGAACGAATGCGTCCTCATATGAACCATGGGAATTGCATGCGGATAGGGGTAAGGAAGATACGCGGGTGGATGGTGGTTCGCAACGTCATAACCATATCCCATTGACAGCTTGATTGCAGTGGCACTCCCACGCGAACTCCAAGCTTGTTCTTGACAATTTGACTCGCCTAGATGGGGATAAGGAACAGACCAGACGGGGAACGCGGTCACACCAGGAGCTTGAACCGCAACGTAATTACCATTCATTCGTTGGTTGTCTCGAAGAAGGGGTTCGTCGCCAGCAGGACTCCATTTGGCAGGGGGAGGTAGGGCGTTGTGCTGCAACAACGAATTATTTGGCGAAACCTTTTGGAATGGATCGGACCCATTTGCACGACGCCTAGGCAGATATTCCTCTCTCAGTGGCCCATCTTCATCGAGATTAATGTCATCTATAGCCTGTTCTTTTTCCAATCTCTCCTTCTTACGTTCTTCCAAGCCAATGAAGACAGGCTGAGGCGAAGTCATCGAGCTGGTGCGTAATATATCTTCAATAGCTTTGCCGACGATCACATGAGGATTGCTGGAAGGACGAGAAATTGGCTGAGTATGCGAAGGAGGAATTGAAGACATATGATGCAAGCGAATGCGTTCCATCCACTCGAACCATTTCTCGCATGGTAGCGACAAGTTGTATAGGAAAAGGTCGAGAGCCAAAAGTTCTAATTCGTTCAGCAGGTGGATCGGAACATTCGAGATGGAGTGCCTGTTCTAGCGCATCAGTATCAATTAGATGATATCTAATTTGGGACATACCAGGTCTTGTTGGAGAACGTATGATCGTCCAGCCACTTGTTGGCCAACATACAGCCCACAAGCACGAGGCGAAAAGGCACGCTCTCGTCCACAGGCGACAAGTGTAGAACGGAATCACCAACAGCGGTTGTGGTTCGGGGCTCCCCGAATAACGCGGTTCTGAAACGCAACTCCTTCACGTGTTCTGGACCAAGGGCAACGGAACCACAGTACACGGGGAGTTGTACAATGTACCATAAGGCCAGGAAGACTGCGGAGGGCTGCAAAAGAGTGGATAGGAGAATGGAATGGATCGATGGTGCGAGATTTCGTGGAGGAGAGTCTAAAAAGCGCGCAATCGGAATAGATCCTGCATTCAGATATATAAGCTGATAAATCGTGACCTGAACAGTAAACATACGCGGAATTACATAGTTCGACGGCAAATCGTGACCCGTCATGCAAACCTTCCAGACATAGTGAGCCATCCAATCTGCAAGGGGCTCAGCCAATTTTCTGTATGCGGCAGCTGAACTAGTTATCGCGTCAGAAACAGGGACTTGAGGAGGCCGCTTGGGTGGCTCAGCTACAGGGCCAAAACTTGCATGTTGAGAGCCTCTGAGGGCGGGAACATTGACTGTTGTCCCTTCGAGGCATTACATTCTCCCCCCCATGAAGGATGATTCCGCAAGTCTTCGGTGGATGAACTCCAGTCACAGCTCGGTCGACGAAATCGCCAAACGGAGTGACAGGCTCCATGGGACTAGAAGCTGCTTCGTGGCCGAAACCTGGTGACTCTTCTTCGAATACAGGCGAGAACGCACCGCGTTCGTAGGAATGACTGGTAGGAATGTCGACATCGATAGAAGCGGGCGAGGGGTTAGGGGCGGCGAACTCCTGAGGTAGCAAGTCTTCGCTGATATAGTCGAAGCAGGGCTCCCATTTCCACTGGGGAAGATCAAAATGCATTTCATCATCTATCTTGGTGGGTATTTCTGTTTGGGACGAGTCCAACATGGTGCACAGGGGCGGAATACACGCTTGCGCGCGTTCTCCTTTAATGACAGCCGCGTCCACCGCAGCAGTCAACCCTTTGTGAAAATCCTGTCCAGCAGTTAGTTGGAAGTGACTAGCGCAGTCGTCCTCCCAGATGACACGCGGCTTCTCTCTCCTCCACGTAGGTAAGGATTCAATCCACTGCTCCCGTGTGCCGTAGGAGGGCGGAGGATCCGGGGGCGAGATGGGAAGCGTGCGAGTTAGACTCTGGAAAGGATTTGCGTGGAGACGACCAGAAGTCTTCTTGATGACTGGATGTGCGACCGGTTTGGAAATTCGAGGGACAGGAACGGGCATCTGCAAATGGGAGAGAGAGGAGAGAAAGGTGTCAACGACACGGCGAGCGTGTTGACGACAACCTAGACTCTGATCTCAAGGGCTCCTCGAAAAAAAAGGAGCGGAGTAGGAGAGAGAGAAAAGAAAAGCCGCGGTCGTGAGGATATTCGTAAGTTAGGGAAGAGTGAACAGAACTCGGAAGAGGCGCTGAGGCTTAGTGGATGGCAAACGCACAGCAAAGGCGTGCCTTTTGTGGAACCCGATAGAAAAGGCGGAGGACGAAGGAGAGGAGTGGTGAAAGAGGACGCGCCCTCTTCGACTCTGCCTGTGTTGTCGGGTGAGTGGCAACAGGAATCGACAGAAGAGGTCGATCCGCTGGAAGGGAGTTGCGCAAAATTCTCGCCTCCGCCTTTATGTATGCGCCTTATGTAAGCCCACGTTTGCTGTCTGCCGCCTGTGAGTCATCCGGACCTACTGCGCCTCATCGCTATCGATGGCTCCTGTCTCACCTGTAGACCAGAGTCCATCGCCATTATGTAATCCCTGCCACACGGAGTAACTCATGGCTTTCTCCCAGATCCCCAATTTCTTCACAGGCGCTTCCTCGGAAGCGAGTCCCAATAATCCCAACCAGGCTGCTGCTCTGGACTCCATAACTTTGGGTCAGCTCAGATCTCTCGTCGGCACTGGCCCAAAGCCAAAAGTATGGCTCGCTTTGTGCCCATCTCCGGCCACTCATCCCCACCCTCGTTCTAGCAATCTCTCTTCGATTTTAAGTACGATGACGAGGATACCGTTATGAATGAAATTGAGGAATTCTATTCTTATGTTGAGATGCCTCAGGCTGCTGAGAATCTGAGGGCCTGGGATGGCTCTTTCCCTGGAGGTATGCCTGCAGGCCGCCATGCCCTGGCAATCTGTTCATCTCATGGCATGCAGAATGGACAAAAGCCACCTTGTCAGATCGCAGAGCACATGTAGAGATCCTGCTCGAAAGCCTCGAACACCGTAACGCCGAGGTCCGCTTCACAAATGCACGTCGGTTGTTCTACATATTACAAGGTTCGTACCTTCTGTGGAGCACTCGTGCCATACTGATTTCGGTTCAGGCACATTTGCCGAGGCAGTATCACCTGAACACCAATTGCACTGGATTTTCGAAAACTGCAAGGTTGTACGCTCGGCCAACGGCATCAACTCCGTTGTAGATGCAATAAAAATAGCGAGTCACAAGCATGACCTGTTGTGGTCAGTCTTTGCTATCCCTACCAACGTGCAAGTTTATTTACTTTTGAACAGTGGCCTGACAGATCAAGATGCCATTCAGTTGGGCTTATCTGTAGTGGACAAAGCTGACCTTCTCGAAGAAATAATTACGGAAATATCTGTATACTTTGGAATGCTATACCTCATGGTTGAGGTCTTCAAGGGTCATGATGATTTTGCTGACGAATTAAGTACGTACGATCACTGTCTTCTGACAAGCGTCCAACTAAACGCTATCAAGTGAGCCTGGATCCTCCCTTACCAGTTTACCTGTTCAATCTTGTCGCAGGACTCCGAGACAAAAGCACAAAGGGTTATCCTATTAAAAAGGCGAGTTGCAGAAAAAATCAATATCTTTGAACCTATTTGACAACCCGTAGTTGCTACTTGTACTCTGGAAAACATTGCTCGCCGTCTGGGGTGGCATCAGAGAACACGGACGTGTCAAGAAAATAGCTCGAGATTTGGCTGATTTACCACAGGTCCGAGAAGGTAGGTTAGCTATCAGTGCAAGTACCACTCTGACCTTGGTATCTCAGAGGACAAACTCAAGTCCACTCCCTTGGATATTGAAAGTTTCCGACAAGAGACCACCGTCAAATACCCAACCTTTGTTCCTCCTCCCCCTCCGAAACCACCCCAAGGTCTATCCGCACCAAAACCAATTTTTGCCAAGTCGAAGTTGGCCGAGGCATATTCGCCTATACCCGTACGGCACCATTATCACCATGACGAAGAAACCGATGCCAACTCCATGCCTCAACAACATGGTTCCATCAATCCTTTCATGCAACAACAAAATACGCCATTTCAGCCAGGCCCTCAGCCCGCAACACCTGCTCCGTCTCCATCTCCATCACCCAAGCCCAAGAAACAGCAATACCAGACGGATCAGAATCGGCCATTCCTATTCCCATTTTCAAAAAATAATCCACGCATCATTCCTTTTGCCATTGAGGAAGCAGACCGGCTGTATAGCAAACATACATACATTAGTCTAGCGCTTACACAGATGTGGAAGACAAGGGAGGACTGCATGATTATGGAAAGTGGGCTGGACCATCTGCCTGGCCACGAAGGGGAATACAAGTTTTCCACTTTCAATGCGATGGCTAAAACGGTGCGATGCGTCGCCATTGGATGGACTTTGTTAGATTAATACCACAAACAGGACCCAGAGAATGCTGAATTGCTTCCCGACGTGGAGTTACTTGAGCGAAGAATATTTGAAGCTGAGAAGGTCATGAAAGTGGCCGAATCAGTTAGTGACAAGCGCAAGGCACAAGAATTGAAAGAAGACTTGATGCGACTGAAAAGAGTAGAACAGATATATGTGCGAACATCGTATCAACCATCTTCCAAACGCTGAAGGTCTCGGTTTAGAGTGCTGTTTTACCAGTCTTATCGGGTTGGGTTCTAGTTTTACTCAAGCTGTTGTTGGCAACTGTATCGGCGAATACGGGAATGCAGCCACAATCTTCCACCGCTTCCGGTTTCACAACAGGTAATATTGCCAATGATAACCTTTCCCACACGGTTTGATACCTTCACAAAGATTTCGTTGTCCAGGAACAACCCCCTCAGCCGCCTCCCACTCTTGACGAAATTGATGTGACACGACATCGTGAGATCACGTCCAAGGCTGTATCTGCAATTCTTCTTTTGGTACTGAAATGGTTCAAAGTCTCCCGTACGTGATTCACTGAATGAAAGGTTTTAAATGTTGACCGTTTAAAGATGTTATGAAATTTCATCAACTGGGCCAACACTTACTTGACACGAACTGCTTACTACTCATCCTCAAGATGTTTGGACTCCAGGAAGTATCTAATTCTGTCGTGTCAAAAGCCGATTCTCCGGAGAATAAGTGAGCACTTGATTTCCTTCATTTTTTACGTTGACAGTCGATCGCGACAGCTTTTTCCAATATTGTCTGAGGTTCTCCAAGAATCCTCAGATGACAAGATCGGAGGATATCCAACCACGCCCTTCGAGGCAGACTGTGGTCAAAACTACTATCCTGCCTAATGGCGATAAACACGAGGAAGAAATCGAACATGTGTTGGAATACTCGTGGCGAAATTTCTTTTCGGCGATCAATTTTGCCCGTATTATGCATCAATTATCCAAGGGCAGATCGCATCGCATCGGCATGCTTGTGCAATACAAGAGCTCCGTAAGTTCCGAAGTCCCGAATTTGTGACTTGACCCTAGCTGGCAATCTAGGCGGTGTTGAAGCGCGTTCTTCGCGTGAATCATCCAATACTCCAATTGCATATTTTAAAGTTAATCAAAAGCCAAGTGCCCTTTTGCGGACGGAAATGGCGCCAATGTAACTTTTCCATCTTTTCCTGCACACCTGATTGATACTTGAGTCAGCGAACATGAAGGTGATTACGTCCATTTATCTCAACTGCACACCATATCTCCGAGATGAGTGGCTTACGGGGATCGAAGCGGAAGATCCTGGTGATGCTCAGGCTCAGGAGCAAGCGTTGCGCCACCTTATTAAATTCTGTCAGTTCCTGATCGTGACGTCATCTTCATGCACTAACAACCAGTCAGACAATGCACAACGATATGGTCCTGCAGCAACCGCAAACCAACATGCTATGCATCGCAGATCCGGCAGCATGTCCCATCACATTGAAGCGTTACATCCCGGACCGGAACTCTCTGCCCTTATTCGCCCAGTAGGCACGCCGAACGTGGTTGAAGCAGATGTGTTCCCCCCTTCTCGTTCACACGCACCAGATCCCTCTATATTCTTGCCCTACATAGCAGAGGATATTGCCTTTGAGGAGGAGTGCGAGGAGTATCTCTCGGATATTGGTTGGACGACAGAACACTCCGGTGAGGCACAGAGTACGAGCGGTGGGACATCTGCATGGCACCGCCTTCCCGAACTTGTTTCGGAGATGACAGAAGGCATCAGCGATAGTGAAAGTATAGGCTCAATAGGAGATCTTGGTGACTCTCGACTTGATCCAAACAGAGACGAAAAAGATGCAATCGATGAAAATTTGAACAATTGGGAGGTGAGATTGTCTGTTTATGGCCGTTACATTTGCTTACCACTCGTACTACTAGCATCTGAGTCCGAAGACAATGGCGGCCCTACCCAAGTCCCCGCACGGGCGTAGGTCAAGCGGGGGCGGTTTGCGCCCAGTCTTGCCATTTGGCCTTGACGATGGCGATGCTGTTGATTTGGATGTTGATGAAGAAGTCCCGGAACTCGGACCTATGCCAAGGGAACAGAACGGACCATTCTGCCCAAGAGCGGGTGTCGACGAAGTAGAATATGCATATGGGTGAGTGCGACACATCCTTTACACACTTAACAATATTTGATTGACCCCATTCACTATTCAGTGTCTAGAGTTGTGCGGGAGGTGGTCTATTATATTTTAATTGTATGTTAATAGTAGCTTATTGGCCGATTGATATTTTGAACAGTGATTTGTGGGGAGGAAGTGTGAATGATTGTGATGTAGTGTAACGATAAGTAAAAATGTGAATGTGCAATTTGATTTGGATCTTCTAGCCCTGTGCGACGATTGAAGGGTCAGAGTTCCTCTCATGTACAACTTGTTCATAAATTCCAGCAGCTGTGCCTCTGGCGGCTGTCAAATTTTGCAAAGCTATATCGCCATCTTCGTCATGGTCATCCTCATGAGGGTCGTAATATAGCTCGACAAGCTTAAATACTAGTCTGTTTCCAGCGGCACATATGGCTGCTATAGAAAACCCTTCAAAGATCCTGAACCATTGTGGCTGGTGTGGCGACTTTAGTACGTTTGACGAAGATATCAGTGGCACGCACAGAAAGCGTCAACCAAATCACAGCATTGATAACCAATAGACTTGACGTTCTGCGTACTTTTGGTCAAGGGTGCATTCGTAACCTATCGCTAGGACTTACAGGAAGAAATAGAAGATGCTGTCCTTGACGAAACCTGCCCATGTCATGATGTGATTCCTACCTAACCAATTTACAAGTCGCGCATGTTTGATAGAAACTCGCATTGCGACAGCAATGAAGACTAATTTATAGATCAAAGCTGGTATCCAAAATATTGCAGCGTATGACGGGACGCGAAGAACATAGCATTCAATTGGGCGCAATGACAACATAGACTTTTGTGCTGTCGTTACAGGTCAGAACGAGTAATAAACCTATGATTCAAATACGTTACCATTGAATGTAGTAGTGAGTATGATGAGTATAACAAGGGTTGCAGATAGACCGAGAACGTAGCCACCGATTAAAAGTGCCTTGATCTGCTTGGTGTTGCTATATATAGCGAAAGTGCGATGCAACATTGCGACTAATAACGTCCACGAACGTTCGCGTTAAGAGCGAGCATTATACGAAACTTACATTGCAACAGCCAGATCCACACGATAATGCCCATGAACCAATTTTGAATTCGGAACCATGTATGACCTGCATCGTTTTTCTGTGAGCTTCACCTACGGATTAACGGAACGAGAATAAATACAGCTAAACGCAAAGAAAAAGAGGTTGTGAGTGGCGAAACGAAGGATGGAAGATTATCAAGCATACAACTGCACATTTATTGAATGAATCATAAGCGTCATAGAAGTATATTACTCACGTTGTCTGGCCATTTCTTTTCAAGACGTACCACTGATTTCTAGTTCAGAATGAATGCGAACCACTAGTCTCCACAACACACCTAGGAATACGAGCCTACATAATTGCAACAGTTAATGAACAATCGCATGCCAATAGAAAAACTTGACTTGCACCAGGCACAAGGGACCAAAATATCGGTTCTGTTAATCAACTAAACAATTAAGGAAACTCAAAAATAAAAGCAAAAACGTACAAAGATAAATAGGAATTTTGCAGGCGACAAACGGCGAGGCTGACGAGTCCCAGTCAGTTCAAGGGATGCACAAGCATATACGCAGTTCTGATACCCAGATGAGGTCGACCTGTAGTGGGTAACCTTAAGCTCGTGAAACGATGGTCGAGATTGATCTCGTACCTCCCAGTCAAGCGTTATAACTTTCAATTTCAATTTAATATTCGCATGATTGTAGTTTCGAATGACTTACGCCAATCATAGAAAACTAGAGTGGCAGATGCGGCTACATGTTATTGGCACCTCTAGTAAGGCTTGAGGGTCTTACACTCACCTCGGCAGGACAGCGGAATCGCATAGTCCATCCGCTTATGACTGAAGAGGACCGTACAGCATGCAAAGCTGGACAGTTCTGGCAGGAAGGAATTCAACCGTGATAGTATAAACTATCTGACCATATTTGCAGCGTCTTTTAGCAAGGTCTCACAATTGGGACCCTGATGACGGTTACAGAAGGGTCGGCCAACCGGGGGTGACACAGTTGTCCAGCAGCCCACTAACTTGACAGCGCGGGACGTGAAATTACTCAAGAACGATGGGCCTTACGTCCAAATTCAGTTTATTTTTTTTCCGGTTCAACGCTATAGAATTGAGAGTATCGTCGACCGTCGGTAAAAACTTGAGCCAAGTCGTCAGCAATTTCTCAATTAGAGTGCTATCAAGTGGGAAATTTGTAATAGTTCTGGCGCCAAGGATAAAAGGAATGTCATGTTTGAATCAGCGTGGATGCATCGGCCGAGAATAATGTCAAAATCATGGTAACGATCAAGAATGGCAGGTGTGCATTCCATCTCTGCAAAAAGTCGAAAAGCTCATTGACGACTCGAGTTCGTAGTTCTCTCAAGGATGCTGGGCCATGAAGCATGTTTAACGATACATTGGTGACGCATCAAGCAGGATCTTTGCACAGAGAGGGACGGAGGAAGTTTGTTTGCGTGTATGGACTTGCTTTGTACCGTGTTTTATCGTGTCATCCACAATTTGGACGTTGTCGGTGTATGTTGACCCTAGTGGCTTGTGACACACTAATCTTGTCGTGCGTCCACCGTCGTTCCTCTGAAGTTGAGCAGGAATCTGTGCATTCTCTGGCCATGATAGCATTCGTCTGGAGAAGGGTCCGTGCGCAATCTATGGATTTCCCACGTATCTGACATAAGCAGGCTGAATTCCGGCTTTGTTTGCTTCCCCTCAACCACCATCACACCCCCCAGCAAACCAACCACAAACACTGTACATCGGCTAATTCGCTGTAATTCCGACATATGGCTCAACAACCTCCGCCACAGGGCATGCCGCCCATGCTTCCGGACCAGCAGCCACCTTCTCAAGCTCCGCAGCCCACCGATCCTGCCAACTCATATTATCAGCAAGAAAGTGATTTAACCGGTGGCTTGCCAATCAACCTCGACTCTCTGCGCGACGGGCCACCTGGAACCAAGCCATTCTATCCATACTCAACCCTTATTCGGTACTTAATTTATGACCTGTTTGCGTGACGAATGTTACCTGATGAATCCGACTAGCTACGCTATCAAAGGCTCACCAACCGGTAAATTGCTGCTGGAAGATATTTATTATGCCATTGAGTCCCGCGTAAGTTATCCGCGTGTGAAGGATGCGTTTTCCGTGCAGCTGATATATCGTAACAGTTTCCGTACTTTAGAACCGCGCCTAGTGGCTGGAAGGTAAGTAGTGAAGTGTACCTTTTGATATGCGCGTCCACCATTTTGGTGTGTGATAAACACGCGACCGTGATGTTTTTATTTGCCATGCCCTGTTTGTTTTGAAAAGTTTACGGTCGTGATATTGTTTCGACTTGATTGTTTGTCCGTTGTTGCTGACGTGACTGCGATATAGAACTCCGTCAGACACAATTTATCACTGAATCCATGCTTTGAGAAAGTACCCCGGCCTCTCACGGACCGTGGGAAGGGCTCATATTGGACCGTGAACGACAATGTTGATCCCCGCACTGGTGTTCATCGCGTCCGTAAAAAGAAGAGCAAATCGTCAAAGCAGGCCCGCTCGTCGGAGGAAGCTGATGGAGATTTCCATCCCTCTCCCAGCAACAGCTTTGCCGATCCCAACGCTCCATATGTACCACCCATGAATCCTGATGAGGCAGGGCCAAGTAGGCAACAGCAACCGGCTGTACCATATCCACCTCCATATCCTCCCCCGTATGTTGGCCACCAATGTCTACATCCGACTTCTAACCTATATGTCCTCAGGCCAGGCTTGCCTTACAACTTTGATCCGAATTTCCACATGATGGCTGGCATGCGTTTCCCACCTCCTATTCCTGGCCCAATACCGATTTCTCCTGACGAGAATTTTGATCTTGATGAACATGGGAACGTCAACTGGAGGCTTCGCATGGCTAAAAGAGATTGGTCATCTACAACAGATCACAGCGGATCAAGAGAAGGCTGGCGTCGACCAAGAGTGGTATAGGATGATGTTGATTCGCGTGAGGAGTGCGCTCATGCCACCTCCACCTCCACCCATGAACCCGGAGGCAGTTATGCATGGAATGCCACCACCTCCACACATGCAAGCGCCCCCTCAGGGCAATCCTACGGATATACAGCAGGCACAGACATCGTCGCAGCAACCTCAACAAGCCCCTTCCCAATAGTGAAGCCAAGGAAGGGATAAAATTCGAATTCTTATGCTTTGGGTAATGGTACGAGAGGGGATTGTCTTGTCTAGTAGTATTCGATAAGCTTTAGGGCCAAATATCTTGTTTTGAGACTATGTTTAGTATGGCCGAAAGGATCTTAGGTCATCTAGACTAGAAAGGTAATCATGATGACTATGACTTGATACAATTTCCTTGTGCTCAAATAGTCATGTCACAAGCCCTGGTCGATTCTACGTCAATGACTGCATTGATATCCTCCGCTCCCTCTGTGCCGCTTCCGAACCGCAAAAAGACTGACCCAGCGAAGAAAAAGGCACTATGGACACTAAACTCGCCTGCCTCGCCACATATCGATGCCGAATCTCTCCTAACACCCGCAGATAAGCAGCGGCCAGCTCCTGCGTGCGAGCCCACAACGGACGGATCGAAGCCACAGCGGAAGAAGGCATGCAAGAACTGCACATGCGGGCTTGCAGAGTTGGAGGAAGAGGAGGTTAGAGCAAGTCAGGAACAGCGGGAGCAGCCGAGCGAGCAGGAGAGGCTAGCCCAGGCGGCCAAAGCGGCGCCGTCTGCGAAGAGCAGTTGCGGGAGCTGCTACCTAGGGGACGCGTTCCGCTGCGCCAGCTGCCCGTACCTTGGTTAGTGATGTGCAATGCCATGCAGTTATCCGTTTATCTGATAACACTATCACCATCGCTCAGGGCTTCCAGCATTCCAACCAGGAGAGAAGGTGGAGATTGATGTCAGCATGATGGACGACGACATTTGAAGAATTATGACCGGGGAGGGTCAGACGACGAGTGTCGCACAGTTATATAACGTTGTATCATCTGAAATACTGACAGAGATGTTCCTAGTCATTGAGATCATGAACTTTGACCACGACCATGACCAATGCCAGCATGTCTGCCACATTCCCTCCCAAACCTCGGTGCGCAGTCTGCCATCGGCTTGAAGCGATATACACATGTCCTGGCTGTTCCCTTCGCTCTTGCTCGCTTGCATGCTCCGCTTCGCACAAAAAGTCGAAAAATTGCTCGGGAGAGCGGAACAAGGCCGCCTATGTGCCTATGAACAAGTATACATGGGGCGCGATGATGAATGATTATGTTCTTCTTGAAGACATTGGTCGCAAAGTGGGCGATTGGGGAAACGATATTGTTAGAGGTGGGTATATGAACGCTGCCAGTATGAGGGGTAGAGGAGGCAGACGAGGGGCTGTCGCAAGAGGAAAGGGCACCCGGACGAAGAAAGATGTACTCAAGCTGCAGCTAGAAGCTCAGGACATTGAGATGGAGCAGCTACCGCATGGAATGGAGCGGAAAAAGGTGAACCAGTCCTTTTGGGACTTCAAGTAGGTGTCTCCTGTCCGTAAACCAACCAAATGCTCATGAATACTCTTGTAGAAAGAACACGGCACAGTTGACCATAGAATTTAAACTACACGTGTCAACGGAGCCTCCATTCAGGATGCTCACTCACAGGAACGACATGAAGACGCCGCTGCTGAGCCTGGTACAAACGCACACATCGAATGCAAAAAAGAATCATCTTCCTCCATGGGCCAAGTCGCTTGTTACGCCAGATGCTGACAATCCCGAGAGTTTCACACCACCGTACTTTGTCATGCCCGCCCAACGCGACGATTACCCGACGGTAGAATTATTGACACATCCCAACAAATCAGTATATTACCAATTTGACCCGACGCAACCGTTTTCTACGCTACTTAGAGGGACCCGGTTTGTTGAGTTTCCAACTGTTGAAGTGTTTGAAGAATTCAAAGGGACTGTGATTGACACAGCAGGATCTGTATCCCGCATTGGAGATGTCAATGAGCAGCCAAGAGTAAAGCGTAGGAAAATAGCATTGCAGACTGGCTCAGCTGCACTTGATGGCCTTTTGGGGGAATACGGCAGTGGGGAGGAAGATCAAGAGGATGCTGGGGTCCGAAACGAGCCACGCATGTTGGTGGAATACACAAACAGCGTGAGCGAAGAAGATGAAGAGTCGGCAGAGGAGAGTGACAGGATGGATGGGGGAGATGACGTGGAAGTCAAGGTCGATCCAACTGTATTATTGCAACTGATACACGAGGCACGAGACAGCGGACGATGGGAAGATGAGGAGGTAGAGTGGAGTGAGGAAACAGAGGAAGGGTTAGAGTGAAGTCAGAGATCCTGCCGGCGCAGGTCCAGAAGGCCTTTCATGAAGACTTGGACTTCGACAATAGCATCAATAAAGTGATTCAAAGGTTTCTCCTGCGTATTTCGAATGGGGGACGCCGTTTTTACCTCAACCTCCCAAAGGGTATCGGCTTGTGCAGGGATGGGATTCTGCGTTTTGGGATCGACCTGTGTTGGACGATGAGAAATCAGCAACAGGTTGATACGAATCGCAACACCTGTTCCTGCTGAAACATGTATATTGCCAGGGCACCGCGTCGAAAGATGTAGCCACGTTTGTAGATTTGTGACTTACGACTGCAGCGGGCTGAATCAGCTACGTATGGAACGGGTGAGGGTGACATACACATAGCCCAGCGCGCCGGCGAAGCTTAGGGCGTCGCCGACGACCTGGACTATCGCCCATGGGCGGACGGTGGCTTCTGGATGGACGCGTGCGGGCTCTGGTTTCAAGTATGAATAGAGGACCCAGGGGGAGTCTGGTTCGCGGAGATCCTTTTTTGCACGGAGAACGACAGGATCCGAGCCCGCATCGCGCTGGAGCTGGGCGTCGATGGGGTCGAAGAGGACATCGCGGGAGTGAAAAGGGTCTGAAGACTGGCAATGAAGCGTGATTCTGTTGAGGATGGGCTTGAGGTCCCGAGCAAAAAACTCGCCGAAGAGGGCGATTTCGTACGAGACGGAGGCCATGCTACCCTGCTCTCCTACCAATGCGATGCCTAACGGTCCTTATAAGCTCCCTCGCAACTGTAAGTATCCCCAATGAAACGTCTCTCGCTCAAGCTCTTTGTCTTGCCTTTCTCCACAGACAACCGCACCCGTTCAAAGACGGGTGCTGAACAGCTGATCGACCTCGGTCCGTCCCTCAGCAGAACCGCCTCGCCCTCCTCCTCAGAGTACTCGTGTGATTCTGATGCGCCTGCCGAACACACCCGACCCTGCGCTCTCTCGGATGCTGGTACTACCGACAGCCGACGCCGCACCCGCCGTACCAAGGCCATATCCGAACACGGCCATCTCCCGCGCTCAAACACACCTTCCTCTAGGCCATCTCAGAAGGGACCACAACCATCCGCAACAGACCCAAATCAGCAGCATGGACAGCCCCCTCCTTCAACATCATTTCCATCAGAACAGCCACTGGCTCTTCACCTGTTCCGACCCATCCGCCACAGCGCAAGGCGTTCATGTGCTTTCAGCCACTCTGGAGCCCAGTCGGCCTCTGAATATTCCCAAGTCCAAGGCTGGTCGCGACATCGGTGCTCTACCGCCTGTCGCCATGCAATCCTCAATCGAGCCTCCCAGCAAGCGCAATGATATTCCCTATCTTAGTTACCAGCCAGGTGCGAGTCTAAAGTCTTGTCCTTGCATCCTACTTTAATTTTGAGCTAGGCTTACATGCTACGGCTGGCCCTCTTCCTCCCCCTCCGCGAGCTACTTTTGCCATCGATTCAAGTCATCCTCCACCTCCAAGACCTCCGCGCATGCAAACTCCAAATCCGCGTAGCAGAGGCGACATGGAAGCGGTCAAACAGGCACTGCAGCTTCCACCTTCCGTCTCTGCCGTACTCGCATCGCGTTCATCACACGTGGTTTCATCCGCCTCTTCATCAACAGTGGATTCTACAAAGCTGACATCAATAGAAATGGAGTTGGAACCGACCAAGTCTTTGCATCGTCGTGAGGGAGCTTTTATGCCCTCCCCTGATCCTGCCAATGCACAAGTTTCGTCGTCATCGAAACAGAAGGATGACGTAGTCAAGTGGCAAGAAAGTATTCCATCAAATGACCATGTATCATCTAATACCTGCAACAATATCGTCATAGTTACCCCGCCGCCACGTCTGGAGAGTCTGCAGACTAGTCATAGCCAAGGAAACATACCCGTTCGTGAAGTCACAACACCTCCCGATGTTTTTGTGGAACGCCCGCTATCCCCAGAAATTTCCAACCCTGCTCCTCCCAAGAGTTTTAGGAACAGCATCACAAGCGGTCTCAAGAGGCTTTCCTCAATATCTCGTTCACCCTCACTGTCGTCTCGTTCGCCCAAGCGATCCTCCATTAGTACGACTCGCTCGTCGAGAACACCGTCACCATCCTATCCATATCAGCAAGATCCGATGGGTGTCGTGCGGCCGCGTCGCGTTAAAATGATCGTGTTAAATCCAGCAGCGTTGTTTTGTCACGAGGTCTATACCATCAAGTCAACTTCCGAGCGATGTTCCATTTACATCCAAAAAATCAATGAACTTTATAATTGTGACACTGGCTTGATGGATTGGCTGTACGATGCCAAAAATAGAGGTGAGTGCTCGTCTTTGCTGTGTATTATCATTTAACTAGTCATAGGATCCAATGTGACGAATAACGGTCCACCGTCTCCTACAGATCCATTTACGCCGCAGAGACGGCATACTTCGGGCTCGTCCATGATGACAGACGCCACCTTTCCGCTACGCCCTGACGCCACTACCGCCACTGATCTGACATCTTCTCACCGAAACATCACGCCACCTTCCGCCCAACCCCCCCTGCTTCCCTACCCATCGTTAGCTATACCCCAACAGCCGCAACGCCTGGCCCAATCGGCGTCCGGCGCAGGCAGTATCTACCTCCTCCTCATCCATCCGCTCCCTTGGTTCCTCCATACCATCCAACCCGCTCAAAGGCGGATTCTTTGCCTCCCTTGGACGCAGGAGTAGCGTGTCCGGGCGCCGTGAGAAACCTGGCATCACAGCGCTTTCTCCCACCAACTCTCAAAACGGGAGCAGTGGGATTGTGCCGACGAAAGCGCTACCGCAGCAGCAGCCAACCCCGCGTCCTGTCAACATAGTTACGAGTCCCTCCGTCCCAGGTGGACCACGCGCGCCACCAAATCGTGTGAAACGCTCACAAACACTTATGACGACTCCAGTTCCGTTCTCAACTAAGCCCGAGGTTGAACCTACAAGTCAGTTAGCCCAACGACCTTCGACGCACAACCTTTCGTGTGATAGCGTGATTGACATTCGACCGGACCCTGAGTTTGTCCGCCAAGTCGATAAACTGGCGGATTTGCTACCACACGCTGATCGCGATATTCTTTCTGCATACCTGCGGCGAGCGGGGCAGGATATTCTAGCTATAGGACTGTATCTGGAAGACGAGAAGAACGGAACTCTAAGACTTGACTGATTTGCTTCTTACCTTTTCCCTTCTTGGGTGCGAACGTGTCTGACTTTCGTTATTAAAGCTCTGTATGAATAGAAACATGTCGCTCCCTGTTGTTATGGTACATGCCTCGTGTAATATACGATCGTGCTCTAACATGATTACGATACACTTCTATCTCGGGCCTACAGCGGGCCTGAACCCCCCTTGTACTCGGTTATTGTTGATAGGTGGCGCAAAGACTGACGAAAATTGGTTGTGATAAACCCGTAGCAACATCCTGCCACGTCTTACCGTTACGCATTCGTGGCACCCGAGTACGTTGACCCGTAACTTGCCAGCTGTTGTTAAGGTTAACTGGTGTATTTGTGTATCGAGGTTGAGGATGCTGAGTGAGAAGGTTTTCAACTTCATTAGCGCTATCCGAGCAATCAGAAACATGTCCGGAACGGTGCGAGCGATCCGCTGGGGCCGGGAAACTAGGTCGAAATGAGTTACGCTGGGGCTGCTGTATCCAGGAGTTAGTCGAGTTATTAGGGCCTGGGACCGCCGCGCGGTTCACGAGGGGCGTCCGCTGGATCTATGACAGATGACGGTCAGATGATACTGGAATATGAGATACCCAACAAACTCCATTCGCTTCCATGCCCCCAACCACAGCTCCTACATCGAGCGTTTTGGACCGGCCGAACTTACTGATGATCGTATTTTGATCGACAATCGAATGTGCATTTGTAGACACATTGACGCAATTGGTATTTTCAGCAGCACTGGCTCCAGTTACGAACAAAGCTTTCCGTTTAAGCTTATCGTGGGCAACCTTGGAATGTCAAGGATCCAATAAGGTTTGAGCTACCGGAACTTACTTTGAGCTTCTGATACTCTTTATCACGCTCCCGAGCAGCGTCCTGTAATTCCCGGTTCTTTCGCCGCTCAATCTCCAGATCTCGCTCCAATTCTTACCCATATATCAATACGGGTTATAAATATCGCATGACGAATGACTTACCCGCAATCTTGCTGTTAAGCAACCCAATTTCGCCATTCGCTATGGATATTAAGTACCAGACCAACGTTCGTGCCAAGGTACTATTTATTTATTTATAGTAAACTCACCTTCCCTAATGACGTTATCAAGTTGCTTCTGTAACTGGGCATTCTTGTCGCTGACATTCCGTAAGATTGCTTGCTGAAATACGCTACATGTGACCAATGTTTTTTCTTCTCATGAGACGCTAGCTCAATCGGTTACCGCGGATATGACTACCTTTCCTGTTGTATCTGGTACTGCCAGAAGGAGATGGCCCTGACAGAAAACTTTGAATGTGCGCACGTAGAAAGAATGCCTCGCTTGACTTGCCGACTGCATATCTCTAAGATGATCATGGGGCCAAGTCCGGAAAGGACCGACTTGGTAACATCAAATGTCAACGCGTACGCGTGATATGGGTATATGCGTGTCAACCCACTGTTTTGTAATCATTTGACGGGTGGAGGGAACATATCTGAGATGCAGATTCGGAAAAGCGAGGAGATAATCCCTCGTAAGGCTTACCACTACGTCATCTCTAGAGACAATACATTTATCTCTCGGAACAGGCAAGTTAAGACGAAACGCACGGCTCCAGGAGACTCGTTTCGCATGCTTTTAAAGATACATCGGCTAGCATCTGGTCATGGGGCGGTTAGCGTACCTGGACATAGTCGTGACGCGTTGAACAGTTCCGTCGCGCATTCCACTACGCGATGTTCAGAAGACGCGAAATGTTGACGATGCAGGCGACGGACCACAAAATATGTGCGAGCCTGATGTACGGAAGCAAGCAGTTTTGGAACCCCGGGCGGTTCATTTCAAGTAACTCACAAGTCGTCTAGAGTACACATAGTTGCTGAGCGCTGAGCATTGGCGTGATTGGAAACTCGGGACTCACTACTACCGCCTTGTCTATAAGCACCCTTCTGCATGTGAGCCGGTTGCACTTGAGTTCGGTGTCCATGTTAAGTCACCTTGTGCCGACAATACTACGTCATACAAACAAGTTGCAAATTCGATCAAAAAAGATTTACATAACATTGCATAGGATTAGTGATATATGCGAGGCGACAATGCATATTAATAGAGTGAGGCGTGCGGTCTAAAATGATCTTGTGCGAGCAGAACAAGCGAGGAACGGAAAAATAAACTAAGTCGAAATCATGCCTGGGTCGTCCTCACCGAATATCTCGTCAAAAATTACCTTGCCTTCTAGAGACAGGGGTGGAAGTGGAATCGTCTGACCGGATGGGTCTTCGCGTGACGCTTTCATCCGGTGTAGGCGTTCTTCGTTCCAAATATTTTCCAAACATTCTGTGAGGTTTTTCAAGCCAAGCAGGAAACCGCGATCTGGTTGCTCTGTGTAGTGTGGCGGGAACCGTGCATATAGTAAACCTGTCTCTGGATCGATCTCTGGTTGGTAGCCTTCTCCATTCAGCATGCTATCATGTTCTTTAGTAGGATAAGGAATCCAAGTCTTTCCCAGTAGTGGTATGCGCAAAGTCGACGATACGGACATTGATTTCACCGCGCTTGCGCCGTCCACCAGTACGCTTGCCAACAGGACCGACCAACAGATCCTCACTGTGGGATCGACGAAGCCTTCCAGGTTGGCTTCGTGATTCCGATCGTCGCTCCAAAGATTCGCCTCGTTTACTACGGGAGGAGGGATGTTCCAATGCACACGCTCGAAAAGCTTCCTGTGATTCCCTATCGCCATCATAAATGAGAAGAAGGCTACAGCCATAGAACCGATAGCCTTTCAATCGGTTGATGATGCGCGCCAAGGCGTAAAGCTTCTCGAGCAGGACAGGAATCTGGTGTGCCAACAGACACTCGCCGTCGTGGAGAAACGAGGCGAGCACTGAGCCAAAATCCTCCTTACGAACTTCCCGACCCTTATACTTGTCCTGCATGACATAACTTTGAGTCACATGGTTCCAAACCTATTATTTATATATGAGCGCTCATCCTCAACGAGAACGGCCAATAGATGCCTACCTGCATACCACAGACACGGACACCCAGACTTCTGCTCGTAGTTCTCTCGCATTTCTTACGCTGGCTTTTTTTCTTCGCCAAGGTTGCATCCATGCCGTACTGCCGCATTCCCATCTTCAGGTCGAGGACACACGGATGTTTCAACCTGCCCGTAAGGTCTTCCATAAGGATAAAATGATTTTGCCGAGTCACGTCGTTGTCATGTTCCTCTGACAACGTTCGTTCCGTATGTGCCGGGACTATAGGCCTGCTGTAATGAGGCGTGCGGCGAAGATAGAGATCTGGATCTGCTTCGGCGTCGAAGTGAAGCGCTAAAGAAGCCATCTGTATTTCGTCGGTCGTTCCCTGTGTTCATCCACATCAAGATCCATATCAAATATGCCATCAACGTCTCCCTCATGTTTCGAGTCTGCGTCGATAGGTGAATGAAGCATGTTGGGGACACAGCTGTCAGAGTGGGCAGATTGATACATGTGTGCGTGACGCCCCTTCCCATTTCTACGAATACGACCTCTCACAGCTTTCGCGAAGGCAACGTCATCATCTTCTCCATCTGCCATATGACCTTCTTCGTCTGCTCTTGCGACACTTAAGCAACGTCCATGGATGCGCTTCCTGTATCTGCGCAACACAGTGCTAAACACATGGTCCTTCAATTTGGTATTAACCGTAGTGGAACCTGTGCCTCCAAACCACGGTGACTGAGCTGGTAGTACAGCATTTTCTGACAGAATGGTCTGGCGTCCACAACGATCTTCAAATACCGGATTATGAAAAGTAGGAGTGAGACATGTCATATCTTCTAGGTTTGCTCCGGTCGAAAATGACTCTGCTAGCTCGCAAGGCGAAGTGCTCGATGGAGTGGGTGACGTAACGGGTTGATTAACGGATGATGCTGAAAGGTTCGGACTGGATGCAATGCCTCTAGTGGTGCGCTGTAGACGACGTCGAGCCGTGGTGCCATTAAGATTAGAATAAGATAGTGAACGATGTCGAGCGCCACCGAGCATCCATTGTGGTATGATATGTCGGTTACGATCCAGAGCAACCTCTGGGAGCTCTGCCTCTACATCTGTATCGTTTTCTGCAGATATTGGCGGTTGCTGCGTCATGCAGGTCGAGAGTCGGTTCTTTGGATGCTGTTTTGAGGCCACCTTGTAATCTTGGCCTCCAAGGGACCTGCGCATATTCCGTTGGTTCTGTCGGGTGGTTGCAGAACTCTTCGGGACACGCCTATAAGTAACTAGCATGACACCAAGATATCGAGGGATAAAGCTAAGGAGAGGAGGGGCTTCGCGCTCGACCGCCTCATAAAATAGATTTTCCCGGGAAACTAGGGGCTAGGTTGTGACAGTGTCAAGGGACATTAGGCGTACAACGATAGATAGGCGTACCTTGCAGACGGCTTGCTTAGTGAACTTGTATATTGCGCTGTGACCGCCAACCTGATTACGAAAGGGGCGGAGAGGAATGTGTGGTAGATGCCCTTGAGGTAGTTCTACATCGAAATGGAAAGGTTGGCCATATAAATTGTCCACTGCGACGTATGGCTTATCGGCAGGTTCAACTTCATGTAGATAATCGGAATGATAGTGTGTAGACAGATCGTCGGTTGCGGTATTAGGTAGGTGAGCCGAAGTCGTGGATATAGTGGTCGTAGGTCGATGCCGTGTCCCATGTTGAGTCGTCGTCTGTCGAGTATGTACTGGACTCGACGGGTGAGACCGCTTCGGAGTAGGTCACGGGTGGGTCGGAGAAATCGGTCTGGATGGTAGGTAGTCTTGTCCGAGAAGCCGAGGGCTCGCTTTGGGGGAGATAAGGTGAGGGAGATGCACGATGCGAGTGGGATACAACATGGGGTAGGGTGAACACATCGTCTGGACTTTCGTTTCTTTCCTTCCGTCTGCCGCGAGTTTCCAGCAAAACGGTGCTGGAGTTCCGGCGCAGGTGTGAGACATCGCTCGGCGAGTCCATAAATGAAAAGCGCCTTTCTCTCTGCGCTTCGATGTCTTTTGTGGGGCCCGGCGAAGGGATTCTGCCCAGCAGCGACGCACTCTTCTGCCTGCGCTCAGCGGCGGTTTCCCGGTCTGGCCAGTCGGAGCGCTTCACGAACTGGAACTGAGCCTCGGCTACATCATCTGAGAGCGCGGCTTGTGGGACTGTGGGGTGATCAGAAAGGACGGAGTCGTCCCTGACCGAGGAGTGCTTGAATAGCTGGAGAGAAGCGGCGACCTTGCGGCCAATGCCGGCGGAGTGGGGGAGATGGGGCGTGAGATCTGGAGAGGAGGAAGCGGAAGAAGAGAAGCTGAGGCGGCGGGTGGGAGTGGGCGGAGAAGGCATGGGATTGTGAGTGCGCGGAACGGCAGGGTCGGTAGAATGGCCATCTGAGTCTTCGAGCGGGACAGATATAGTGGAAGGGCGTGAATAGGAGTGTTTGGCGAAGGAGTCGACGAACACGGGGCGACTGCGACGCGCTGCAGGCTGCATGGCCGAAAAAAGTGTGGCGGCGCGCTCAACGCCGTCAAATACGATATCACCCACACGTGCTACTTCGGCTCTTCCCGCTCCCTGCGAACGTGCCCTCGCACGTTGCCACCCTCGCTATCTTTACCTGCGTTTCATATCGCTTCATTTCCGAGGCCCCCCGCGGCTCTCTCTCACGCCCTTCTTTTTCAAACTCCGACTCATTTAGTCTCTCCAATCATTCTTTCTTCCATTCTTCCTTCTTTCTTCCCTCCCACCACTATTCCCATGTCTGCTGCACAAAGGCTCTTCCAGCCCCTTCTTGCCAACCCTCTTCACGGAGGAGTAGATACCATACCCTACACAGCCCAATTGAGTGCTGGCAACTCTTGGGCTCACAGCAGCACAGCCTCACCAAAGCCCATCCTCAAAGTAAGGCCACTTGTACCCATGTTGCACCCTATGGCTCACTCTCCTCAGCAATCACACTCCCCAAGTCGTCATGGACTCCATGTAAGATGGAGTGACCCATTGTGTAAAAGCAGAACATACTTAACTCCACTTGAGGAGCCCACCCCACTTGCTCAACAACCAAGTTATTCATTTTCATTGGATGATGTTACAATGGAAATTGTGCCTGCATATCTTCTCATTGCCAACCAACAAGGCAAACAACTGTCTTGGACCATGCCTGCATTATCCCATGCTGGTTCAAACCTGGAAGATGTGACAAGGGCTAACTTGCTCCCCTTCATAGCTTCCAAACTCCATGTTTCAGTGCAGCCACAGCTCCATTCATCCCTCATACATCCAAGACATTTAAACCAACATATCCCACTGCATCATACATGGCAGCCTGCATCTTCTAGTCCCACATGGTCAACCATGGCCAATTCAAATCATGTCAGGGAGGATGATGCAGAGAATGAACCAGTCACCTCCACAGGTGACAGCTCATCATATGTGACAGATGATGACTCTGATATCCCACGGAACAAACGGATCCACTCAGAACCATATGGCAGATCATGTAATACACACCAGAGGAATCCTGCTGTTTTGAAACAGTCACTGAAAAACAACACCTCCTGGAAGCATCTGTCTTTCAGGAAACAACAGGAGCGCCCACTCACGAAATTCCAAATCTACGACTGGGTGAATGATCTCAACCGTCTCTGGTACTTGATGGAGCAGGGAAAATATACCCAGAATGAGCACGAGAGGCTCATTTCCCTACTGCGCAAGATTAACAAGGAGAAAGATCGTTCTGGTCTCGACCTGAAGTGGTTGAAGGAATCGAAGCTAGTCGAAGTCCTCAAAAAGTACAGAAAGGAGGAATCTTTGCACGAGTATGATCCTTGGGTGAGACGTACGACGAGCCAGATAATCCGTGCATGGAAGGCACGATTTGAATGAAGTACAGTAGATTATTTGCGGTTTTCGAATAAACGTTTCCTTCGCTGGCGCTGGAAGGTTTGATGGGTTTCGGGATGGCTAACAACCAAGACAAGAGTCGTCACAAGCCCCTTGGCAACTGGCGCCACGCCCCTATGTACTCGCATTATCAAAGCCACGTATACTTGCAGATATAACATACACTGAGAATTCCATGTCATCCCAACCATCCTGTTACTCAACAATACGTAGAAAGCATAATGGCATGGATACGTAGATCATCGGGTATCTTTCATAGTCAATAGACCATGGGTGTGGGTGGGGTCTCGGGAACGGGCATAGCCGAAGCGTCCTGAGCTTCATTGTCAACCTTTCGTTTCTTCATCGAAGGCCCTTCCTCGTCCGAGTCAACAACGACAATGATAGGAGAGCCAGGGTCTGCGGATGGCGCTGTCGTATTGCCAATACTGCCTGGCGTTGACTGCGACTGCAACATGCCGCCAACCGTCTCACCATTCGTGGCAGTGATGCCTGGTGCATCTACATCACGTTTCTCCAAGGGCGCCTTGGTAAAAGGCGAGCCCGGTGGCCCGCCTTGTGTGGAACCGGTGCCCTTCTTGCCTCCCTTTGCCCTCTTCGCTCCTTTCTTCTCCCTCTCCCTTGCCCTCTTCTCCTTCAATGCTCTAACCATATGACCCGTCAACACACTCAAAGCTGCTCGCGCACCCAATTTCTCTAGCTCTGTCAGCATTTCAGGCGTTAAACCCGCAAACACGTCGGGATCGAGAATCAACTTGCGCTCGTGAAGGATCATATAGCCTTCCTTGGCAGAATTGTTGCGGTGTGTCGGTGAATAATCCGGATGTGTCGCAGGAATAGGACCTAAGATGATAGGAATAACGACGTCGGGTACCAGAGGTTGTTGCGTTTGCGGTGCTGGTGTTGAAGATAGTGATGTAGTAGTTTGGGTTCGCGATGGATCGGCAGATGTCATTGTAGTTGCACTTGTAGTTTCCGTAATAGTTCCAGATGTTGGTCTATGCACGCCCCAATGGGTTTGAGTTAGGGCTGCATAAGGATTGGGTGTCAAAGTCAAACCATGTTGCATTGTCACCATATGCGATTGAGGGTGGCCCGGGTAGGCAAAAACCCCAGTTGTTGGAGGTGTTGCACTGGTAATAGTGCTCGACGCCCCAGAACCCTTGCTTGATGTTGATCCCAAACCTCCATTCAACCCTGACATCGACGGGGTTGTAGTACAACTCTTGAATGAAAGTGGCGTATTGGTGAGCGGTGGCGGAAGAGGTAAGCCTTTTGTGTCACCCTTCACACTTCGCTTCAAAGGTGGGTCCAAGAGTGACGTGCCTTTATCCTTCTTCCGTCCCTTGGTTGTACCATTTTTGCCACCTCCCACTTGCTGCGACTTAGTCTCCTGTTCTTCAAGTGTCCGTGCGTGTTTCTCATCGATCGACCAGAAAAAGCCCTTCCCCCGATCTCCACCGCATTTTTCCATTTTAAGGAATGCTCTACCCGAAGATAAGTTATGTCGTACCGAACTCTACAAGTCGATAAATCGATGGTTAGATATAAGGAAGAGGGAGTGCAGCACGTACCATCCAAGCGCCGTCTGCATACTTATAGTAATCATACGTCTGGGATATCCATGTGCAAATCTCTTGTAACGTCGCCTTTCCACCTATTGCCTTTATCGCCTTATATATTAACTGGGCATAGGTAAATGGTGGCTTCGGTGGCATATCTTCTGGTTTTGGCCGTTCCGATACAGGCGCTGGATCGGCATAGCCTTTCTTCCTCTTCTTAACATTAGAAGAAACAGCCTTTGATTTGCCGATAGAATTGGAACTAGGTAGCCGCAGCTGCAATGGCGATTCCAGCTTGATGTTCGGCTCAGGTGGAGGCGAAGGTAGTTTATGCTCTATAAGAGGTGGTGAATTTGGAGGTTGCGAAGAGGGTGGTGATATGGTTTCAATATCAAGGGATGGTGAACGGTGGCGAATAGCGCCGAAAGAAGAGTGAGAACTGGGAGAAGGCGAGTCCTCTGGTGGTGGTGGCGGAGGCAGGACAAACTGAAATACTCGAGAAGCGATTTGAATTTGCGAGCTAGAAGATGAATAGTTAGCCTATATAGTTTAATCGACCCCACTAGACTTACCGTTCTCCCAACGGCGTACGTGTCCCGCTCGCACACCAAACCCCATCCACCCACGCACCATTCCTTCCAATGACAGCAAGGACGAATCTATCCTCGTCATGGTCGTACTCAATCTTGGCATGGAGACGAGAAACGCTCTTAAGTGCACCGAGGTCCACGTCTACCTGCATAGGTTCTGCTGTTGACGAGGTGGAAGCTTGTTGATTCGGGGCACATCTGCGACCTATTGTAATGGCGAGCGTCTGGACATAAAAGGTGAAATGCGGGAAGACGAGGGAGTAATAGGCCGAGATTTTGTCCTGGACGTGCGGGCCAAGTTCTGGCTTGACCTGGACATCGGTAGATGGAGATTGAGAGCGAGCGGGAGTATCCATGACAAAAAATATGACTGTGCGACTAGCCCAGATAAGTGTTGCGCGTCGTGTGCGTCGACGGCGTCGTCGAGGATGAGGATAAGAGTCAAAGGCGCAGAGGCAGACCGCGTGACGCGTGACCAGAACGTGACCGATTCCAATGAAGCCAGTCGACAAGCTCGCGGATGAGAATGTCGACAGCACCGACTCGTCCCTCAGATACCTTGCCTATGGCGCCCGCTTGAGAACAGCCCTGCGCGCAGGTCAGCGCTACCTTGCCTATGTATATTTTTGCCTTCTTTAGTGCACCAGGCAGAACCACTTACGCAGTATTCAGACCAGCGATGTTGGCGAAGCATTTCGCCCAGTTGTGCCCCCCATAGTCGTCACTGCGGCATACGGTGTATCGTGGCTATACCTTGCCGGGTGCGTCGAACAAGCTATTATGGGCCATACGCACTGAACACCTGCCCAGCGATGTGGCGTACGAAACGTACAAGGCTCACCGGCTCGGACCATCTCCAGTTGAAGCCAGTAATTTCTCTGAACCAACCCGGCTTGGAATTGTTGCCGTACAGCGAGCATCGTTTCAAACCATTGCATCAATGTGACACCATTCAGTCAATCTCATAAACCCTTCTCATGTGATCTTTTCAGGGCCCTTCCTGCTTTTACCATCCATACTGCAGTTTCACAGGCTAAAAAGGCATTTGCTGGTGCAAAGAACCCACGCGTGAAAACCTGGGGCCCAACGTTTACTGGGTTAGCCATCGTACCTCTCCTTCCGTATCTTTTCGATCACCCTGTCGAAGCTGCAACGGAACGTGCCTTTGACTGGGCGCGAAAGGCGTATATCGCGCAGTGTAAGACAGAGGCAACATCTGCAGAAAAGGAGCAGTCCAAATCGTAGAGCCATACCTCTGCTATACCTACAGCTACCCGAAAATCACAGCACGAGGATCTGCATTACAATTACTTTCGTAATGTATCCTAGGTTCGGACATGGCGAATACTACGGAGTGGACTACAATCTCAGAATTAATGCCAGGACATCAACAGTCAAAAAATCAAGACTTTGTGTCTGCTCCTTTCTTCTGCAATTCCGGCCGCGCATCGACTCGCTGTCGCTGTTTCTCTCTCTGAGCTCGATGCTCGGCTATTTTCTGGCATGACAGTGAGTAGGTATCAAACCAGTCGACTATCGAGGCATACCGTTTTCAGGTTATCTATGCTTGCCGAGAGGGTTTCGAGCGTCGATTCCGACATGTCAGCTATCTGCAAGTCATTAGCACGGAACCTCATGATTTGACATAAGACCAACCGTATCAGTTGCTCGTAAGGTGAAATCGATTAACCTCTCTTTGTCTTCCTCCCATCTCTCCCTTCGATATCTTTCGCCATAAGGCCAGTTCTGTGCGGGCGGAATGTTGTTTATGACACGAGACACCGTTCGCAGACCATCTGGTGCCTGAAGGCGCTCCGTTGGAGGCAAAGTAGTAGGGTCGGTTGAAGGAGGTGCAGCCTCGAGCGGCTGTTGGCGAACGCAAGGACCAAAAACCCTGCCATTTGCGTGATGGCAATGGCGGTACTTCATCCAGAGGGTGGCGGATGCAGCACCAAAGAGAAACCAAAAGGTACGGCTAGGACCGTAGTAGTGGCGGAACATTATTCTTGCAAGTCGTAGACATGTTCAGCTTTAAAATACGCTCATGGTATGCATACGACTCCCATCGGCGGTGCTGCTGCCGGCAGCCGGCAGCCATCGTAATCGACCGGCATTCTTGTTACCGAAGCAGTGTGATGTGTGACAAGTTGTTTAACCCTAACCCGAGTAAGTCAAGGTCCCGCGGTCACTTGCGTCGCGACTTGACTTGCTTTCATCACCTGCTCTGCCAGACAGGCCTAATCATCGTTTTTTAGCAGAAAATGGTGGGTTCCACGCTGTACTTGCGCGGTCTCAACTAATACATTCCCATTCAGGGCGTTCCGGCACTTTTTCGTTGGTTAAGCAAGAAGTACCCCAAGATAAGTAAGTAAAGTTTTTGCATCTTAACCACCCTCTAACACTTTGCAGTATATCCTGTACAAGAAGAGGATGAAATGCAAGTGCCTGATGCGGCAGGGGACACCATCTCTATCCCTGTTAATATCTCCAACCCAAATCCAAACGGCGTTGAATTCGACAATCTGTACCTTGACATGAATGGAATTGTATGCAACACGATCTCTACGATACATGTGCTGACAATTTTCAGGTGCATCCTTGTACTCATCCGGAAGGAAAGGTATTCTCAAGACTCGAACTAACCGTACAAGATGGACGCTCATATCTTATTGCAGCTTGCGCCTGAAACAGAGGAAGAGATGATGGTTGAGATCTTCAAATACACAGAGAGGGTGGTCAACATGGTTCGTCCGAGGAAACTGCTTTTCATGGCAATTGGTGAGTAAATGGCCATCAAGTTTACAAGCTCAAGCCAACTCTATTTGCAGACGGTGTTGCCCCGCGCGCGAAAATGAATCAACAACGTTCACGACGTTTTCGTTCTGCGCAAGAAGCAAAGGATAAGGAAGAGGCGCGAAAGGAAGCCGTAGCAATGTGGGAAGGTAGGTTAACAGTCCATGTCCCGCTTAAGATGCTAAGCGAATTGGGAAAGCGATGGGCAAAACATTATCGGAGGACGAGAAGAATAAAGTCGCTTGGGATTCAAACGCCATCACCCCGGGAACGCCGTTCATGGACTTGCTCACCAGCTCGTTAAAGTATTGGGTCGTCCAAAAAATGAACACGGATCCGGGCTGGAAAAATGTTGGTACATTTTTTTCATGTAATGCAGACTTATGCTTTTTTATTTATAGATTCAAGTACTCATTTCTGACGCCAGTGTACCTGGTGAGGGTGAGCACAAGATCATGGATTTCATACGGCGCCAGCGCACAAATCTTGGCCATGATCCTAACACGAAACATGTTATTTATGGTCTCGTGAGTCACATTGGATATCGTTTGACCTTGACTAAAAGTTTGCTTTAGGATGCTGATCTTATTATGCTTGCCTTAGCGACGCATGAACCCAATTTTAGAGTTCTTCGTGAGGACGTCTTTGCCAATGATACTAAGCCTAATGCTTGCCGAATCTGCGGGCAAGAGGGACATTATGCTGCGCAGTGTACCGTCGAAAAGGCAGATGTACAAAAGAAACCTGCTCCCGATAAGAAACCTTTCATATTCCTCGATGTCGCCACGTTGCGCGAGTATCTTGAATACGAGCTCTACGTTCCCAATGCCCCCTTTTCTTTCAATGTCGAGCAAGCGATTGATGATTGGGTTCTTCTCATATTCTTCGTTGGCAATGACTTCCTTCCCCATCTTCCCTCACTTGAGATTCGCGAAGGCGCAATTGATACATTATTGAAGATATGGAAGCAAGAACTCCCGAGAATGGGAGGCTATGTCACGAATCACGGTCAACTTGAGCTATCCAGAGCACAGATCATCCTTGAGGGCTTAGCCAAACGAGAAGATGAGATATTTCGACGAAGGCGTGAAGGTCTGTCATACCACTTCCCTCTCAGTCCCAATTTGAGTTGCCTTTGTTTCCATTATTTTGCTACCTGTTTCTGTGCATCATTAATACGAGAATTAACATTGTGTTTTTTTTTATCTTGCAGCTGAAGAACGCCAAGACCAAAATGCCAAGCGTCGTAAGTTGGATACACAGCAGAAAGGCGAACAGGCCGCGTCTACTGGGCCCTCGCCGAGTCTGCAATTAACCGCATCTCCAACTGCACCTCCTCCATTGCATCCTTCCCTCCCACCGCGTCCAACCTACGACTTTGCAGCAACCGCGGATTCCATTGGGCTAGGTGCCACGCCGACGCCCGAATCAGTGCAACATACACCCACAGCTGTACAGGCTTTGGCTGGATCCAATCGTGACGTTGTGGCTAACCGGCGTTCAATACGAATGGCGAACATGAGCGCTGCGGAAGTTCTCAAAGCAGAACTAGGGGGCGGGAGCACCGCTAAGCTTGACTTATCATTGCCGATGAAACCTGTATCTTCCGCAATATCGAGCACTGCAGCAGCTCCATCTGCTTCATTGGATGCAGCAAGAATGAGCGTGCCAATGCCAAAGACAACGACCACGATGTCTGATACTGATGTCGCGGAGGATGACGAAGATTTTCCCGGCCTTGGCAACGCAAGTTCCGGAATGATTTCGAAAGATATTTCAGAAGATGAAGTCGTTACGGATGATGTAACGTCCGGGACCAAACGTAAATATGAAGAAGGACCTGGGGCATCCGGCGATGTAGGAGATGAGGATATAGTCACAATAGAAGAGGAAGAAGAGGAAGAAGCGTCAGCGTCAAAACGACTGGCCCTCAAAGTGAACCCTGATGGAACTGTAGAGCAGGAAGACACCTGTCAGGTAATGCTAACAACATGTGCTTTGCATTGATTTTGACGCCCATATTCCAGACTGTGGGAGCCGGGTTATAAAGAAAGGTACTACAGAGAGAAGTTCGGTGTCGAATCAAATGATAAAGAATTTGTATACAAGTAAGTCCTTCCTTCTTGTGGTCTTCGCTCTTCTCAGCTCGAGCAGCTTGACCAAGAGCTATGTTGAAGGCATGGCCTGGGTGTTGCATTACTATTACCAAGGGGTGCGCGATATTTAGTCAGATTTTCCGGACCTATTTAATGATCAAAGCAGGCTCCGTCATGGCAGTGGTTTTACCCTTATCACTTTTCCCCTTTCGCGGCCGATCTCATCGATATAGACAAAATGGACATTCAATTTAACCTCGGACAGCCATTTAAACCCTTTGAACAGCTAATGGGAGTTTTTCCTGCAGCCAGGTATGTCCTCTAACTCTCCCTGTTACTTTGGCTTAAATTATGATAGTCGGAAACATATTCCCGAAGTATTCCAGCATCTCATGGTGAACGAGGAATCGCCTATCATCGACTTCTATCCATCTTCTTTTGAGATCGATATGAATGGAAAGAGAATGGCTTGGCAAGGCGTCGCTCTTCTTCCTTTCATTGATGAGAAGAGGCTACTAGATGGGATGGCGCCTCACTATCCTAACCTCACAGAAGAAGAGGTTAGGCGAAACCGTTGGGGAAATAACATTATTTTTGCTTCAGACGAGCATCCTATTTATCCGTTTTATGAGCGATTATACGGCAAAAGGAAGACACGGGATGTATGTCATTTCCAGCATCCACAGTTTTCATACGATCTCACATTTTGTGTAGCCAGAGATTATTGACGTTAACCTCAGCAAGGGCATGAGTGGCTCTGTGTTGCCTAACCCTGACTGTCTTCCTGGATCCACATATTATAGCCCACTGCCTCAGCAAGAACTTCCAGACATCAGAAATGATCGCTCGTTATCAGTGTTATACTATTTCCCGAGACAACTGCGACCGCATCGATCAGAGCTACTACCAGGTGTAAAGAAGCCACCTCGTCAATTGAGCATGGCAGACCTAGAAACAGCTCGAAACGGGGGTCGTGGCCGTGGCCGTGGCGGTCCACCTGGCTCTAACAACGGGAACGGTCGTAATTCCTGGGGTGGTGGCGGGCACGCTGAACGGAGGAACGATTCGTTCCATACAAGACCCAATAACTATGGACCCCATTCATCATCTAGCGGCAAAGGGGGTTACGGAGGACGAGGTGGCCTGCCTGCCCCACCTCCATATCCGCCGAGGCCAGCCTATCCTCAAGGCACTCCAAGTTCCTTCCAGCAATACGGCCGGTCGGGTGAAGGTTATGGTCCGCCGAGTAAAAGACAAGCCCCATCTAGCTACGGAGGATACGGTGCGGGAGGATCACCGCCACGAGGTAGTCCTCCGAATGGGTATGGTAGTCACGGGAATAGTGCTGGTGAACAAGGTGCGTATGGAAGCATCAGTTATGGTGCTTACGGTGGGCCCAGCGTTCCATCATATCCACCGCGCGGTACACCACACGGCACATCTCGTGGACGTGGACGGGGTTGGTGATACGTTATGTTAATCGACATCTTGTACAATATCAATATTGGCCAGTTGTCAATCGGATATAATCATAGATTGCGTCCTAGATCCTAATTTTTACACCCGATGTTGACTACGTTATGGTACACAGGCTATATTCAACATATCAGGATAAATGTGATTGATCAGTATCCTACCGAGCGTGGATTTGGGTATCCTCCTGACATAGCACCTTGAGCGCCGATAGACACGGATACGATAAAAAGACTGAATTTCTTTCCCCTTTCTCTCTGCTTGCGCTTCATGCGTCTCTCCTTGCGGCGACGTTTCTTCTCCTCGCGGCGCCTTCGTCGGGCTTCGCTCGATCCAGAGGAGTAGGTTGATGACGGGCCCATGGGCACGGGAAAAGAGGCACCATATAAACCGACTGGTTGAGGAATATAGGGTTCATCGTCCGATGATTCCTCTGAAGACGACTCCGAGTCGTCGGAATCGTCGTCATCAAGTTTGAGTGGGAAATCAGCAATGCCTGCCTTTGGACCCGAATACCTGATGGTGCCCTTGTAGAGGACAACTTCGACACCACGAGGCATGAAGAATGCCCCATTCCAAGCCTGAAGAAGCTCCGCAACAATGTTTGAACGCTTGGGCGGACTCGCCGCCCTTTCGGGAGGAATAGGCATTTTACCAGCCCAGGCGACAGACAAATCCTGAATTTTTTGTGTCAAGTTCAGTGGCGCTCGAACAACGCACAAAAACTCAAAAATACCTGAGTCAATCGGACCCAATCGTGATGACTGACGTCGTGGGATTGCAAAACCAGTGGTAGCTTAGGAAGACGTTCCAGAAACTCATCCATGTCCTGAATTTTAATCGGGTCAAATGGCGGATAAGGATACGTTGTGTTCGGCGCGCGGGAGAAACAGTCGGGGAGAGCTGGTTGTTGTGGTCTATCGAATGGCATCTCAGCAGGTAACGGCATCCCGCCTGGCATGGGGGATGCTGCCCTTGAACGCGGTTGGGCATAGCCCGGGATAGGAGATGCGGCCCGAGAACGTGGCTGGGGATACGCCGGCCCTGTTCCTGGAATAGGAGTTGTCGCTCGAGAACGAGGTGGCTGAGGGTAACCGTAAGCAGGAGCAGGCGAAGCAGCTCTCGCGATGGGTCCGGCAGGTTTCACCGAAGCCGTATAAGGTGATGCGGGGTAGCCTCCTACATGATCAGGTAGAACATCTGCAGCACGCATGTTAGGCGATGGATTGCTATAGGCCGACATATGAGGACCAGCAACATATGGCTTCGAGTACGGTCCTGGGACTGTGCCATAGGGATAACCGCCGCTGACGGGAGGCCCTGCTCCCTCGCTGGTACTGTACTTGCGGGGTCGGCCAGAGACGTTCAAATCATTAAACTGTCGATCCAAATCTGTGTATGATTGCTTGCGGTCACGGGCTGCTCCAACATAGGGACTTGTCGGATAACCAGGGCCTTCCGGAAATACAACAGGTGTGCCAACAACACTTCGGCGACGCTCGCGAGCTTTAACTTCTTCCTTTTCTTTCTTCTTCTGTCGTTTTTCCTCACGTTGCCTATCATAAATCAGGCTCTACTCGTCATTCCAATGCGTTCACCTACCAGTCCTGCATATATTTCAAATGATCAGTTTTATATCCTTGTCGTCCCCAAGAAGCTGTAAATTCCTAGGACACGTGTTAACAGCAATCCACAGGATGACCAGCAAAGACAGACTGGTGTCGCAGGTTGGGCACCTGCGGGCAGGATCTGGGTTGCCTCCGCAGGTACCCACTGAATGCCATGGACTATACCATTTGGCGTTTGATAGCTAAATCAGATTGTTTATCGAAGAACGATGAATATCAAAGTTATATCTACCTCGCTGCTGCCGCTCTTTATATTGGCAATAGATGGGTGGGCGATTTGATCAGTGAATAGATCCTCAGATAATGTAGCGGTTGACTTACTTAAAAGGCTGATAGATGGTTCGACCATCTGGGCCGATTGAAGTTGTGTATGTTATCGTGCCAGGCGCGATCGCTGCTGCCGCACCTTGGGGTTGAGCTGGGGGAGGGTTATATGGTGACGTGGGCCGCGGGGGATGATAAGGGGAGGTGGGATGGTACATCTTAGAGGGCGTCAACCGTCACGAAAAAACTGCACAAGCCCTTGGCCCACTGGGATCAAAAGACCGCTGGGCACCAGAATTCGAACAATGCATGCCTGATTTCATCAGTACAGTAGCTCCATCGGGACGGAGAGAAGACACCGACATTATCGTTATCTACATCCTCAAGCAGACAGCATATAAATACAGTCACACAGACTGGATATAAGAAAGCAATGAGGTGAGAATCACCCAGTAATTATCCGAATCTCCAATAGAGTAAAATCAGAACAATAAGACAGACAGCACCAAGAGGAGCGTATTGTCGTATCATTGCTTGAATATTAATATTTCTTGCAGCCTTGCGATATCTCTCAGATTCGGAGCGCAGGGAAGTTGATAGGTGTGACATTCCTGCGGGTTATTGGGGTCAGGGATAGAAACTTGACGGAATGACCGATGCCTTACTATCAAGAGAATCGCCACGCCAAAGCAATTCTTCCATGTTTTTTGTCATAATTCTTGTTACATCTTGAAGTTCATCATTCAACTTGTCCAGTCCTGTACTGCTAGCTGCCGCACGTGTATCTTGGTACAACCGAGCTGTTTTGGACATGAATGTATCTGTCAAATGCATGTGAGTTGATATGCCTTGACGGTACCAATAATGCATATACCAAAGCGGACAAACGCATAAGGTTTACGTGTGCTGTCCACCTGGGAACCATAACTAGTTGCAAATTCTTTTGACAGCTCGTCCAAATATGAGAAGGCCAGCTTTCTAGGGTAGGACTTTTCCGTTAAGGTAAGATAGACCACATTGTCTGAGATGAGGTAACTTCAGATAGTCAGTCAGCGACGTCAGAGTTGTGTCGACAAAGACACGTACTGTAACGTGTGTGAGCCACTCTCGATGGAGCACCGTGGTTCTGAGTTTGGCGTGATTCGTCGGAAGATCAGCTTGGCTTGTTGCTTGTGTTCTTGCAAAGCCCTCTCTGTCTAACCACGTACGCGAAAGTAGTTTAGTGACGTGTTCAAATACAGTCCGTGACCCACGAGTGGGCTCACCTCTTCATCATCCACGCTCGCAGCCAAGGGCAGGGCGTCTGAGGCTCTTACAATTATGGTCGATTTAACCATTGGAAAGCACGCCCGTGTTCTGGACTCGAAATTGTTGTGACCACGTTCGCCCAGCTGCGCGTGGAAACGATTCACTGCCCGATTCCGGCCATCAAAACCGCCGGTGCTGCCCTCGCCCCTCATGGATCTCTTCAATGTCGACAAGCAGGTAGGCATTTTCTGCCTCTTTCTTTCACGATCTGATTGACCCTCAGCTGACCTTCTACGGTGCATATCACTCCAATAGAATCAATGTCCTCATACACGTCATCTGCGTGCCAGTCTTGCTGTGGTATTTGCCGCCCTTTCCAGCCTTTCGGGGGCATAGTTAACCATGCATAGGACATTCCAAGTTCTCGCGACGCAATTGCCCACTCCGTCCATCATCCCCAGTGCTCACTACAAGATCAACGACTATCTCATTTTTGACTTGAACATATCAGCCATTCATGCTGCATTGTACATTTTGTATTATTTTGCCCTAGAGCCCATCGCTGCAGTAAGTTTCCAGTGTATTCGCGTCTCAATGCCTAATGAGTTCGACGCAGTTGTTGTATTTACCCCAGCTAGTCTGCATGCTACTCACGGCTACTGCCTTCTCAAAGAATCCTGACCACATAATGCAAGCTGCTATCCTGCATGGGGTCTCTTGGATCGCACAATTTTTGGGACACGGTCTAGCAGAGAAACGTGCGCCGGCATTGCTGGACAACCTCCTAGGGGGTACGCCAAGCTGACAATTATTACTCCAAGTTTCGGATTTACTAAATTCCGGTTTTGAACAGCCGTCGTCTTGGCTCCATTTTTTGTCCATTTAGAAGTTTTATTCAAATTGGGCTACAGGCCTGAGATGCACAAGCGTATAAACAACGAGATAGGGAAGGAGATTGCCCGAATTCGCATGGCAGCTGGCAACAAGAAAAGAGCTGCAGGCAAAGAGCTGTAGGAAGGGAAAGTAGTATATCTTTCGCTTTTGATGCATAGATTGTATTTGTGTTGCACAATTGAAATGTACGGTACACTCAGACCAAGCTTGAAGGCGGAGGGAGTGCAGGGTCTCCAAGTGCTGTGACATATGCAGACGTGAGGCCTCCATCAACCTTAAATTCAGTGCCCTGGGGGTAGAGGATTTGTAAATCCTGATTCGCATCAACTCATACAAACTCACCGTGATATAACTGCTTTCATCGCTGGCCACTGAATCAAATCGGTCCTTAATAACTCCAAAGTTTTCTGCAAATCATGGAGTAGACGTACGGAATAATGCAGCTCTTGCTTGCTCGATAGCTTCCCCGAATCTACCCATCGGGAGATGTACTAATCTGCGATCACGTTTCTCCGGAGTGTTCAGGAAGTTCATGAGGAGCGCTGTATGGCAGCTCAATGCGACCGCTGTGATCGCCCATATGAGATATACTTACGGGTCTTAAGGGGTCCGCTAAACGCGATGGGTTAGAGTGACAATTGGACGGTTTCATTAATAAAGTCACTGACGGGCACAGGGAATTGACTCTAATTCCCTCACGGGCATGGACCATGGCCAGCTCTCGTGTCATAGCAAGCACCGCTCCCTGTTAACTCGTCGTCGGATATCATTTGTTGGCAGAACAAAGGCATTACCTTGGAAGCCGTGTCTATCAGAAATAGGTGTAAGACATATTATACAGCTACTTTCAATAAACTTACAAGCGAGCTGGGGGGTTGCAGCACCCATCAGCGCTACAAAACTGGCAGTGTTGATAATACTGCCGCCACGATGAAGTCCTTTAGCCACGTCGGTAGGATTGTTCCGCATGGCTTGAATGGCATATTTGCTGCCCCACCATACACCCTTGAGATTGATTTGCATTGTCAAATCCCAGATTTTCTCCTCGGTGTTCAGGGCATGGTCGTCTTCAGGGTGCATGATGCCTACACGTTTACCAGATCAATTATATGAAATGTGAAGTTCGCGCGATAATTGACCAGCATTGTTAAACTAGGTTGGATACATGCGGTCATTAGCAAGTACGCAGGCAATCGAGCACCTCACCATCACATCTAATCGTCCAAACTTATTCACGGCAAGATCAACTGACGCTTTGACATCTTCCTCTTTACCCACATCAGCCTTTGTGGCAATCGCGCGAACATTGGGGTATCGCTCGGCGATAATATTGGCAGCATTTTGGGCGGCTTCAAGATTCAAGTCAACCAGGATGACATGGGCGCCCTCCTGGGCAAAGAGTAGCGACGATTCAAGTCCTATACCACTGGGGGACGCCAATTTGTGAGGATCAACAAATCATCACGTTTGGCGAGACAACTTACGATCCAGCTCCGGTAATGATAGCGACCTTTTCTGTAGCTCATGTCAACTATTCACCGAGTTATTCTCGACCTTTACCTTGTCCTGAAGTCTGCCGGGCATCCTTGCTTGTGTTCGGTATATCGAAGATAAGAATTGGTCTATCGTACTGACATGGTTGTGACTGAAGCACGTGGATGGTCACACTGCGCTACTGTGCTACCGTAGGACTGGATAGCTTTCATCGGTGTCAAACATTCCTTGGAAATCCTTCACCGCTACTGGCAACGAGCCAATGTCATCAGATGCAACAGACGTTTGTGTCTGATCTGTGGGGGAGTGGGAATCCTGTGTACAGGTATTGTTGGCCCACAACCTAAGCATTTCTCCATCGGAATCGGACTCCGTCACGGAATCTTCCTGGACCGACATATCAGGATCTAGCTCCTTCGTCGCGTCCGACTCACTGCACTGTTGTAGAGGCAAATCGTCAACAAGATGGTCAGTGAAACTTGCTCCGCGTCGAGGAATGGAGAAGAGCACGTCGGAAAGTGTACGACACGGCTGACGGGAAGGTTCGCGCAAACCATCCAATCTCCTACGCAAAATTAACAGGATGCTACATGGAGAATGCACAAACCGACCAATGCACCCCCTGGAAATCAATTTCACATTGCGTTTGGGAACTCTGAACAATATGCTCAACATTGTCATTGTCCTTGCCGCTGTAATTCGTGACACTGTTGACAGGGGGGCGTTTAAGTATGCGAGGCCGATGCGGAGACACGTAGTCCAGCAGGATATTTTGCGTCTGTGATGATTCGACCATATGGATTGATGGATGATTTGCATCCTTTGAACAATTGCCCGTCACAGAAATGATGTCGGAGCTCCGGGGGGCAACTTCTGAGTTGCATCGACGATCACCCTCTGGAGTGCTGCGCTGCGACGACTGCGCTGGATCCCGAAGGAACACTTGATCCGGTAGAATCTCGACAGTCCTCTGCGTGGTTTCATTATCCAAGTCGTCAAGGGTGGGTGACTGGTACCGTTTAGAATTAGGTGTGTTGTCATGTACATGTGGCTTCACGTGAAGCCGTTGTTTTCCCTTCACAAGGCCCGTTGTCGTCCTTATTCCCGATTTGGTGTTGCCAGACTCGCTCGTTAGAGTGGAATTTGTAGAAGGTACGACCCCACTGTGCAAGTCGGAGTCGGAGTCGTCATCCAGACTTATAACGCTGGAAGTCACATTGAGGTCATGGCGTGCCTTTTTTGACTTTGGAGTTTTTCCAAGGAGATCCCAAACCGGAGGAGGGGTACCAGACGAGGTTGACGAAAGGGACCTAGTCGTCGTCTTCCTAGGCCTCTTTCTATTTGAACTTGAACCGTGTGCCGGCGTTTCATTGACACTACGTAACCTTGGTTTCGGTTTCGTGGTGCTACTGAGTTGTCTAGGTTTTCCCGATGCTAACCTAGGGAAGTAGGATGTAATGGGCTCTTCACCGAGAGGCATGGTGGCCGCATGCAGGACAGGATGGCGGAGTTGACACGTAATAAATCCAAACTCCGACGACGCGTCCTATAATTCAAGTTGGCTGCTGCCCTGCTTTCTCCCAATGAACTGCGAGCAACCCAAAGCGAAAAAGCAAAAAATGTCTACCGTAGAAGACCATTCTCTCGCCTCTGCAGATCGGTTGCTTGTCAAGCGGCTATCTGACAAGGCAACATTGCCGAAAAGAGGCTCTGCCCTCGCCGCCGGTTATGACCTGTATAGGTAGGTGCGACGCGTCCTCCAAACGACCGCGATGCTAAGCAGCGTCTATCTAAGTGCTGAAAGAAAGGTTGTCCCAGCACATGGAAAAGCCTTGATAGATACCCAATTATCTATTGCCGTTCCCATTGGCACATATGGTCGTGTCGCTCCGCGCAGCGGGCTTGGTGAGTCTTCAGTGATCAGGTTAATCGCGTGTTCAAACAGAGAATAGCTTCCAAATTTATGATTGATACTGGTGCTGGTGTCATCGACGCTGACTATAGAGGAATTGTGTTTGTCTTGTTGTACAACTATTCGGACACAGATTTCAAAGGTAGGCTTTGGAATCAATTGCATGGCGTCTGAATGACTCTGCATATCAGTGGAAGAAGGCGACCGTGTTGCTCAACTCATCCTTGAAAGAATTTATACCCCCGATATACTAGAGGTCGATGTGCGTATTCGCTCAAAGTCCAATAGGTGCTGCTAACGTCAACTCTAGAACCTTGATGAAACCGCTCGCGGCTCCAACGGGTGGGGATCAACTGGAGGACATCAGGCTCTGGAAAAGTCAACCACAACCTGATGTTCATCAGCCACATGTCGAGGTATCTTGCATAACATATGTCCAATATCTAGTAATATCCTCATATTGCGTCAGTGTTTTTCACTGATAAGCAATACAATCAGCTGGTGCATGATCTTCATACAAAAACATCCTCACATGAGCAAAGAGTATAATCTATCGTCTGCGGTCTGTATCAACTATATACAACCCTTCTGCCGTGCGTGAAGCATGCGCCAGAAGTGATTGGCCCGTTTCACCGTCAGCGGCCTTTTCCAATTCGGCCATAGTCCGATCCCAGTCCTCCTCGTAAGCACGTCGTGTGAACTGGACCCCGTCCGTATCCACGAGCTTAACAGCTTCAACCAGCTTGACAAGGTCACCCAACTCCTGCTGCATTTTTTCGTATTCTGGAGTTCCGTCCTCCGGTGGTATAAGTGCTGATAGCTCGTGTAAATGCTTTAATGTCGTGGATGGTATGGTAGGTTTGGGATACGAGGACAGCAGCTCATAAACGGACCATGTCGGCTTTAGCGGGATGCCGCAAGTGTCTGTCCCGACAGATTTTGCTTCCACATAACGCCTATGTTGAATGCACCGGACATTGCGATTGTAAGCCAAGTGCCGACGGAAATGTTGAATGAACGACATGAGCTCGCCGAGTTCTCACGCCCATCTGCATGCTTTGGACACTCGCTCGAGGCGCGCCCGCGCCTGATATCGCTCGCTCATTGAAAAAACTCTTGCCATATGATCTGCCTCCTTCGCTGGCAGGTAAACCTGGAAATCTCTATGAAGTATTGTCACGAACACCGGGTGGCGGCGTTGGGAAAGAAATCCACCAGATGAGATGGAGTAATAAGCGAATCGAAGGGTCTTATTGGAAGGTGACTCGCTCAAAATTTAAATGCGAAGGCAAGCATGGGCAAGCCTGGGGTCTATTGTACTGGAAAGGTGAGTTGCAGATTCTCCTGCCATTTTTTGTGCTTACAACTACCAGGCCAATTGGTTACTCCAAGGGAGGAAAGGATTCGGGGTTCGTTAAAGTATACCTGGGCCGAGGGTCGCTCAAAGGCGTTGAAACAAAGACAGGTAAGAATGTACGTATCAAAAATCTTGTATGTCGGCGTGGAACTCAGACCCGACCTTTGTCAAGCGTGTCACCTTGAGTGACTGGCGGACAAACTTCCTCGGTAGTAGACCTTCAACCCAATGCATTCCACCATTGTTCTCTTGTATCTGAAGAGAATTATTTTTTGTGTTAAATAGCAAATGGAACGTTATTCGGCCCACGCATATAAAGGCCACGTGGTGAATTGATTGGTCTTTTCACGTGCAGCATCTATCCACCTTGGTCTTCTGCGCGGTCATGGCATCGAAGGACCTAGTCGATGCTCAGTTCGACAGAGCAGTGGAAATTGTGCAGAGCTTGCCCAAGACTGGTCCAATACAGACGGACTATGAGGAAAAGCTAACAATGTACAGGTACGCCATATGAAGAAACCATGTTAGACAAGTCATTTATCTCTCCCTGCAGCTTGTATAAGCAAGGTGCTTTCACGCGCAAGAGTTACGTCCCACACGGTGTCTCATCTTCTGTCCACGTTTGCAGCTACCGTCGGCAACGTCAAGACGCCCCGTCCCGGTATCTGGGATATGCTGGGGAGGGCCAAATGGTTTGCATAGCGCTCTCCAACACAACAGCGGCCTGACGTGTCGACAGGGACGCATGGGCAAAACACAAGGACTTGGATCCTTATGAAGCAAAGTGGTTGTATGTCGAGGCTCTCCTTAAGGTTAGTAATCGCTTTGCTCCTTTCGCCCGATTTATACTATATTTCAAGGTGCTACGGAGATATTCCGACAAGACTATCGCAAAATCTTTAGTAGATGAGCTAGAGTCATATCGAGGTGATCCGTCGAACATCGTTCTAAGTCGTATGTACTTGAGGCTGCACGATGGGTTTTCAACGTTCACGTATTTTTACAGAAACCATCGACTCAGCATCTCAATCATATTCCTCCGGCTCATCTACTTCCAGTCCTCGACCCACTCGCGCCGCACTGGTGCCTGGCCGGCAGCAGGATGACGAAGGGGATGCTCCCTCAGAAGAGGAAGGTGAAGACGAACCTGGTGAATTGCCTGCCACCACTTTCAACGCGCCTACGTCATACTCTGGCAGACCTACTTCGTCCGTGTCCTCTCGCCGCTACCGCACTCCACTAGCAGGTTCACACATTACATCACCTCCGCTCACTCAAGGCATCCCCGAAATACAACCCCCTTCCTTCGAGACACCTTCCACCTTTGCAGGGCCTGAGTCCTCCAGGTCTCCTGGTGGCTCGATATTGTTTCAAGGTTCCTATGTCAGTCAGTACGGGGGTGCACTACCCCCGGGGCTTGTAACACCACCACATGCGTCCTCTACATCGCCGCAATATCGTGTACAGTCACAATCTGTTCCTGGCTATTTTGCACCTGGATCGGTACCAGTACCGCGAATCACGCTTGAGCGTGCGGTGGAACATTTGCAGGCTCAGGTGGCTGCTCTTCACGAGCGGATCGAGACACTTGAAGCATCTTCTCGCTATCTATCCAAATCTTTAACAATACCCTCAAGAGGGGGATCCCCAAATAACGGAAGAAATTCTCTGAATTGGGACGTGAACGACTTGGGCTTGTGGTCTCTTATTTTCAATCCCATATCCCACACCCTAGACAGCATCCGCGGACTCACGCATTTTCTTGCTAAAGACGAAACTCGGACATCATTTGCCATTGTTGTGCGGAGACTGTGCTTGGACTTTTCTTTCCTGTTGTGCGCGATTTTAATCACAAAATATCTTTGGAGGAAAAGTGGAGTAAGGAGAAGAGAAGTGCGAATTGCGCTCCAAATGCTATGGAAAGCTTTGCTCGGCACGAAAACCCCAAGAGTCATGGTTGACCACGGTGTCTAATTGTTTACTATTCTGGACTAGGAAACTGCGTCTGTTCTTCGTGACTGGCAATGTTGCCCACGTATGTACTTACGACTCTGAAGACATAATCTTTTCTTTTTTAAAATGATCTGATGTACATCCTTTTTCTTCTCTTGCTTTAGAGTTTATAATACCATTTCACGCCATGTCCACGACGCATCGAATGCACTCGTTTGACTATTGTACGCTTAAATGAGCTGTTTGGGTGAACAAAATACACACCGCTTACATGCATATCATGGAATCCATCATACAAGTCTGCGAGCTTTCTGGAGTGCGTAACATATTCATCGATCTTGAATCGACCATTGAGATAGTCTGAAATCGCAATCGTGCATTAGAGTGCATTAGAGTGAGTAGCCAAAGTTACAGGCGACACACCCTCGACGAGCCCTGGAATTTCAGTCCTCCCTTTGACCCCTCCAAACGCAGTACCTCGCCAAGTACGCCCAGTTACCTAGGCGCTTGAGTCATCATGCAGATAGGTTATCAACGTACTGGACTTACCAGTTGAAATCTAATCAAGGATAGCTCAGCGCAGGGAAAGGACAAAAAGACAAGACAAACGGCCTAGTAGAGATTTCCTCTCCAGAAGCAGCGACGCCGATGATTGTACACACACCCCAACCTTTATGACAAGATTCAAGTGCAGCTCTCATTACTTGAACCTTTTCGACGAACCCAGCATGATTAGTTTGGAAAACATGTGCCCAGACGCGAGCTTACATTACCGGTGCAATCAAAGGTATAGTCTAATCCCCCGTCCGTGATCTCAACCAAGTATTCTTGAATTCTTTTGCTTTTGGGAAGTTCGCTCGAGTTGATAAATTCGTGGGCGCCAAATTGCTTTGCCCAAACCTCTTTTTGCGGATTGATATCAATGGCGATAATACGACTTGCACCGACAGTAGAAGCTGCCGAGATGACAGCTAGTCCAACTCCGCCGCAGCCAAACACGGCGACGGAGGTTCTAGCTGAGGATACACTGTAAGATATAATGATGACGGAAAGCTAGATTCCACTTACGACCAATACCGTGCTGTTTGACAACCGCTCCCCACCCAGTGGTAATGCCACAACCGAGGAGGCACACCTTATCAAGGGGGGCTTGTTTGTTGACCGCGACGACAGAAACATCGGCCACGACAGTGTATTGAGAGAAGGTGGACACGCCCATCTGTGATATACTTTGGAGTCAATGAATGTAAAATGACGAGCGAAAAGACGGACAAAGTGATAAATAGGTTTGCCATTGATACTGAAGCGGCTGGTATTATCTGGCATGACACCCTTCCCTTGAGTCGCTCTGACTGTGTTGCGGATTAGGACCACGGCCCTTGGGAATGGGATGAGCGATGCGAACCTTTTCCACAAAGATTAGTCTTTCCACTCGTACAAAACTTGCATTCGCGACATTCTATACCAGTCAGCCAACTTCAAAACGCTGGATTAGTTTTCGACAAGCACCTGCCGTGTACAAGGGAATAACGTGATCGCCAACCGATACGCTCGTCACGCCTTCCCCGATGGACTCTACCTTGATTTGTAGTGAGCAATAAAAATTTTCCTGATTACAACAAGGCATACTAGACCGCCACCTTCGTGCCCAAGGATAGTAGGGAAAAGGCCCTATCGTATCGCATCCGATAAGATTGATCTTACTGATTTGTATGCATCGCACCTCAGGGTCTTTACCACTTCGCGTGTATTCATCAGTGTGGCAGATACCTGTTATGGCGTTAATGAAAGTTAATTAATATCGGCGGGTAGTCGCTATGTACCGGTGTATAGAATGCGAATTCGTACTTCATGGGCTTTAGGTGGGGCCACTTGTATATCTTCAACTCTGAGAGGCTCGTCGGCATCCCAGCATACGGCAGCCTTGCATGTAATAATTTTGCCTGCAGTGTTAGACATGGTGCAAGGAGGCAACGTCGGGCAGGCGCTTATCTGCCGGAAAACCTGATCGGAATTCGGGAGGGTGTTGATCACAGCACCGTCGATTCCATGTCCTTCACAAACTTGTATTACAAGAGAGTGAGTTTCCCGTACCATGACTCGCATGTAGATGTACAAGTCAGTGCAGACTGCAGGCACAGCTAGATCTTGCTACATCTGTTGTAAACCTACGACCACGGTGCTCGCCACCCTCAATGCCATCGATTTTCTGTACACATGCCCGACCCACCTCGGTGATCGCGGCTTCGCAACAGCGGTCGAAGAGGGTGGTGATAAAGCGCAGGGTACGCGGAAGGTTGGGCTGAGGCCTGAAGAAATTGCCAAGGTGAAAGAAGAGTGGGAAGCCGTGCAGAAAAAGAAAGCGGAGAAAGACGAGGGCAAGGGCAAGGAGGAAACGGAAAAGGACAAGGCGGAGAAGGAGGAAAAGACGGAGAAGAAGGAAAAGATGGAAGGGCAACAGGCGGAGAGTGCTGGATCGCATGAACGATATGCGTTACATCGGGACTATTTTGCAAGTTGAGTGAATTGTCTGCGAGATATTGGTTGTCTGACTGGGTCCATCAGTGCGCCTGGCCGAACACCGCAAACGGCGACAGGCGGCACAGGCGAAAGAGCTGAGCCCACGGCTGCCCAGTGCGCCAAGCGGGGCGCCGCTGTAGCTAAAAAAGTGTACCTAGTCATTCAAGCGGAGCTCGAAAAGCACCATACCTGCGCCCATCGTCAAAACCACTCGCCGTTTCTCCTACTGTATTTCCCTACTACTTTCGGTCAGCCCTGCGCTCTTGTATATGCATCCTACGCTGATTTGGCGCAGATATACGCCTTTTGATGCCAAATCGCATCATTTAATACAAAATTCTAGAAATGAACAAAAATCCGTTCGTTCCCCAACCAACTTATACACCTCAGCAACCTCCCTTGCCTCCGGGCCCTCCTCCGCCCCAACCAGCCCAGCCGGACTACGCAGCCTACTGGGCTGCGGCCGCTGCCGCCCAGCATCAACAACAGTCGCACATCCAGGCATCTGCTGTTCCCGCATACAACCCGCAATGGACCACTCCGCAGCCACCGCGACCTCCGCCACCAGAGCAGAGCGCACTGTACGCTAACTATGGTTACGGTTCACAATGGCAAAGACAGCAACAGCAGCAGCAGCACCAACAACAATACCACCATCCGGCACCAGTTGCTCAGCCACCGCCACCGCCGCCCGCCGCCCAGCCTGGCTACAACCCATATCAGCCAACTGCGGGTTATCCCCAGCAATATGTTCCTCAAGCTGTTGCTCCCCCTCAACATCTGACCTATGCTCAGCCCCAACAGCCATATTTCACCCATTTGCAACACCAGCCTCCGCAGCAACAGCAACGTCACATCCACCACACGCCTCCTCAACATCTTCCGCCAGCTAAGCGCCAACGATTTGATGGCCCCAACCCGGCTCGACAAGGTCAACATCAACATCACGCGCCACCCCCACAGCCACAGTTTCAACCTCCGCCAGCACCCGCGCAAAACATCAGCGTATATTCAGGTCATGGAGTAGGTAGAGGTGGACCGCAGGGTGCTGGGAGTTCACAAGCAAATGTTAATAAGGGAAGTGGAGCGGGAAACCGCGGAGGCATGGGTGGCGGTGGGCGGGGAGGAAGGAGTGGATCAATGTCAGGCAATAGGGGTGGGATACCAACAAGAGGTAGGGCTGGTGGTGGGTCCGGAGGTGGTGGAAGAGGTGGTCAGTCCGGAGGTGTACGGGCACATGGATCCCGAGGTAACTTTGGCGGAGGACATGGTCGACGAGGCGGGTCATTCCAAGGGAATTATTCTCACCAAGGCTCATTTAGAAACCGGCAAGGCGGAGGTAGAGGTCGGCATGACGGAGGAAGTAACGCCTCATTCAATATGAAAGATGGCTCCGTATCAAGCTTTGGCAATGCCGGTAAGAAAGATGAGAACAGGCGGACGCTTACGGACTTTAAGATCATTGGGCTCGAGATACCTGATCTCTCTTGGTTCTGGGGTATCTTACCCTCTTCTCTTCCAGTGAAAATGGAGGAAGTGAAGGAGGAGATGATCGTAACTGATGCATCTCATGTGGCTGTCAAGGAAGAGGATGCAGACGCCAACTCAAGTACAGTGAAGACTGAGGACACGCTTGTGGAAGATGCATCTCAGGCCACTGAGGCCCATACTCTGGTTGGAAGTAGTGGCGGTTCAATGGACGTCTTGTCTGCACCGGAAGTTAAGCCGCCTCCTGATGGGGGTACTTCACGCACATCCGATGCGAATCTCAGTACTCCACCACCATCGCGGATGCGCATCTACTTCCATACGCCGGTTACGGCGGATGACTCGAGGCCTATCCCTCACTCATCCTCCTTCACGTTGGGTACTGCGCCCTCTGACTCTAGGAAGGGCAAGCGAAAGAAGTTGGAGGATGACGATGCTGATTTGGAGGATACTCGTGTCCCTCCACCTCCACCTCAAATGACAGTTGGCGATGATCGCTCCAGTGTCGCTGCAAGTGTAGCTCCTAGTGTTGCTGAGACTACAAGTGAGGCCGATTGGCTGATGGCTGCTATTGAAGGTGAGGAAGAAGCTGAGACTGAGCATGAGCTTCATCCAGGAGACGATGAAAGCGAGCAACTCCATGTCACTCAGCTTGTAACGGGGCAAAATATCAATGGCACGATCAATGATGCCAGCGCCAATGTGCCCATTGAAAGGACGTTAGATGGTGAGCTACACTCGTTGGACTTTAGAGTGACATACTTTGGTGTGGATAACCGTCCCCTGGATCGTCGTCAGGCGAAGGGGTCGCTTTGTGCACACATTGCTAATACCTCGTTTAAAGGAACTGTTGATGTGAAGATGAATAACTCATTTGACCCTGACCATGCGCCATTGTCTGCAAATGACAGTAGCGCGCACCAGGACAGCGATGTTCTTGGATCGCCGAATGGCGTGCATGATGGTGTACCTATCGCTGCTGTCAACGTGGTTGGGGACCCTGGGAATTGCCTTGAGGAAGATTCATTTGGCGCTGTCACTAGAAATAGTGTCGCTGAGCATGAGGCACAGCAGCCAGATGGGGCCACTGTTTCTGGCGAAGAAGCGCTCGCGCCCATTGGCACTTTTATCACAGTGTCATCGAGTTCTTATCATCCCGCTTCTGTTTCCTTGCAATCCCAGGGTGCCGCCACAGTGCCATCCGTATCCGTGTCCGTGTTTGATGTTACTTCCATTTTGAATGATGTTCCGACGCTTTCTTTAAACAGCGATGAACGTTCTGCTAATGATATTGGATCTCCTGGTACGCAGGTTACGCAAAATGGATCAGGCGTTGCCAAATCATTACAAGCGGTATCATTGGAGCCTACGCTTCTCAATGTCGAAGATTCACAAGAAAGCTCTCAAGAATACGATGCTGTTGGTCCCTCAACTCAATCCAGTGAAGAAGAAAACGCGGACCCTGAAAGTCTACATGGCGGTACCGATTCCTCACAACCTGAACACCTCCCTGAGCCTCCTGCGTCGCCAACGTCAAACACCCTTATGACCAACTCATCAGCTTCGACTCAGGGCGATTCTCCTACAGTTCCTCAAAAACCGGACATTTCAAGTGGCCGCACACCTTCCGCGAATCGTCTCTCAATATCATATGCGGGTGGTAATCGTCGATTGGTCATAAATGCTGAAGTAGTGCAATCCTTTAAATTGTTCCGTCAAGACGGACGTGTGGAAGTTGTCATCAACGTAGACAAGGACTCTCAGGATGGTTTCAAAGGCACTTTGGTATGTATTCTCCTCTGCCTTCGAAGTTTTTCTCACTTGCAATCAGGTGGAGGGCCTCTCCGATGTTACCAAGTCTTATCATCCTCTGCAACCTGCACGTGAAGATCCCGAGTCTGATCCGACGATACCACCCTTCTCAAGAGCATCCATTCCAACTTCAACTACACTTCTGGTCTATCTCGACACGGCTCGTCCACTTTCCGAACCCAAGTGGGCAAAGACAGGTGATGTGCAAGATTGGTTGAAGAGCATGTTCGGTCGTATGTTCTGGGTGGCTGGCGATGCTGCTGAAGGTTGGGAGAAGAAGATACATGTAGTCGATCCAGACCCAGTATGTTTACTTGATATCATTCTTGGGGGAGTTGCTAACTCTTTCATCTTCCAGCCTCCAACAATATGGACGGTCTTGGAAGGATGGTCACAAAATTCTCCAGTCGGTGCACTGAATGAACGACAGCGGTTCTTGAAAACACACATGACAGAGACAGATAATATACTGGAGATACTGTTACGACTTGTGCGCGGAGAGCGGGCAACGCCTTTTTCTCAGTCGGCACCAACAATTACGGCACCAAGTGTTTCAGGCCCGCTGCTTTCTGCTCTTGCCCAAGGTTCAGCTCATGGCTCACAGCAAACACACGTATCACTAGCTGTCTTGGCTATTTTCCGCATGGCCGCAGAATATGCCGTCAAGGCCTCTGGCGACAAGGGTAAGGCTGATGTGGACGAACGAATTGGAGAGATTATTCGATGTCTGCCGTCTCATCTCATTTACAAAAGTCTGGATGGTATTTTCAAAGAGTGGCGAGTTGATAAAAAGGGCCGTTAAGATACTTCCATGAACGTATCGCGTATCGCGTATTCGTACTCGTGTAAAATGTAGGTATAATGTCGAAAATCTTGGGCCATATACAGAATCGGATCACGTGAACATCGAGGCTTGGATGTAGCATCGACGCGTCACCCTTATCGCAAAGCGTACGAACATGGTGAGCTGCAAGAGTTTTTTTTACATTTGGGCATTGTCATGTAGATGCTACATTTGAACAGTTTAGAAACACATACGACTCTGATAACACCGTCTTCTCTCCTCAAGGAAGACTACACCAAGTCGAGTATGCCCTTGAAGCCGTCAAACAAGGCTCTGCTGCCGTTGGTCTGCGCTCCAAGACGCATGCAATCCTGCTCGCATTAAAGGTACGCCGTTTTTGTATTTAACTCGGAGCACAACCAATTGATCATTCTAACGATGGCCTGCAGCGATCGACTGGTGAATTGGCATCATACCAGCAAAAGATGTATCGGATAGACGACCATGTTGGGATCGCCATCGCTGGCCTAACATCCGATGCACGAGTGCTTAGGTATGTAACCCGCACTGAAGATTTTCTGTAACCATCACTAATCAATCTATGCTTCCATACAGCAATTTCATGAGACAGCAAGCGCTGGCCTCTCGGATGGTGTTCAACCGTCCTGTCCCTGTCAATAGGCTTGTTTCCGCCATAGCAGACAGTGCGCGGCTTAACCCCCCTCCCTGTTTCGGTTTGGACGCTCACGTTTCGCTTTAGAGGCTCAAGTCAACACACAAGAGTATGGCAGACGTCCTTATGGAGTTGGCTTCCTCGTCATTGGGCAGGACCAATCCGGGCCCCACTTGTACGAGTTCTCTCCATCCGGAAACTCGTACGAATACTTTGCCATGTCGATCGGTGCCAGAAGTCAGAGCGCAAAAACGTACCTTGAGAAACATTACGAGAGTTTTGTAGACTGTATGTTTCTTCCACACGTTTCAGGCTAGTGACGAACTGTGTTTTGACACTAGGCTCTCTCGAACAACTGATCACCCACGGTCTACATGCACTCCGTGAAACATTGCAGCAGGACAAGGAACTCAATGTGAACAACACCTCTATCGGGATCTTGGGACCTGCTAGTGCGTATGAAGAGTCTATTCCCAAGGGCGGTGCATTCCGCATTCTAGAGGGTGAAACCTTAGAGCCGTACCTGAAGACCATGGTACCGAAAGAGGATGCATCCGCGCCCGCTGCACCACCACCCGCTGGAGGCGCCTCTGCAGAGGGCGACGTTGAGATGGCAGGATAACGACTAAATACCAATTGATTACCGTCTAAGTGTACTACAATAATGGTACGATGAGTGGTGGTTCTTTCCTGTGAAATTACTTTTTCTATGCTTTTGACATCGTCTTACGCCATATCTGAGCAGCAGCACTGGGTCTGCGCAATGTGATGAGAATGTGAATCATAGCACTCAGAAATGCTACACTTCCCGCTTGGTGTGAAGCGGCTAGCGGTACCGGGACGAGATACAGCAAGGTTGATATGCCGAGAAGGACTTGGACATTTGCCATGGCAAAGGCGGCTGCGGTTGCAACTCTAGCCATAGGTGGCAAAACAGCGCGGACAGTCGGTCGCAGAGTCTTTGCAAAGAGTAAAGCCGTGGAGGCGTATGTGGTCATGGCCTAAAATGTTACTGATCGTCTGCAAATCCTCCGTGCCAAAAGCAACTCACAAGCAATCTGTGATCGAACTGCGTCGTGGTCGGATTCTCAAAGATATTTCGCCACCATAAATCAGATTTGTCGGAGCTTTTGGCATAAGCAGTAGCAAAGAGTTCATCCGATGGAGGGGCTAGGCGGCCGCCCATTAATGGAAATTCATTGTACAACAAACCGGCATCAAGGCCTGCAACAAAAGCACCTAAAGATGTAAACTGAGTACAAGTTGGTTATATGTGTGACGACTTTACTGCACCTGACAGTGCTGTTAGGAAAACAAGGCCTGTCAGAGCCCATGCCTGACGCGTGAATGTCCTAACGATGGGGTTGTTGAGAACAGCTTGGAAGTCGGCAGAACCTTTGAGTCCACTCCATGGTACTCCGCGGCTGAATTTCCAATCCTTAATGACGGCCAAGCCTGTGCCGAACATTCCGGCGTATAGCACCAAGGCAGTTCCGAGGTGAGCTGCAAGGCGGTACTGCGAGACGCGCGGAACGGCACCCGGAGTGTCCATGAGTGAATCATCAAGTCCTGACTTGACCATGTACCATCCCAAGGCGCCTTGCGCACCTATGAGCAGAGCCATGCCCGCAAGTCGACGCGAGAGGGCAGAAGATAATTGCTTGCGCGCTGCAAAGTAGACAAGTGGGCCAACGAACGCAACCCCAATGATACGTCCAAGGATACGATGGCCCCATTCCATGTAAAAGATTGATTTGAAGTCACCCAAGGAGATGGTGTGATTCAGCCTATATAGTCGTGAAAATACCGGAGGATGGCTCTGTGGATGACATACAGTTTGAATTCGGGGGTAGCCTTATATTTGTCAAATTCCTGCATCCATTCGTCCTGCGAAAGAGGTGGCAGGATGCCCGTTATGGGCCGCCATTCGGTGATACTCAGGCCAGACTCTGTAAGACGTGTGACTCCGCCAACGACGATGACTGCAAAAACGAGCGTGGATGAAAACATGAGCCAGTGGCCCACAGATCTTGGTGGTAGTACCGGAAGGTCAGGTGAAGCATCACTTTTTGTGGAGAATGGATGAGATTGGAATCTGGGAGCTTGAAGCCGAGTGAAAGCCCTGTGGGCAGTAAAGCTTGGATTTGTGACTAGTCTAGCGGCGAGCCTTGGTAGCTGCCTTGGAACTACTCGAAATCGAACGGCGGTGGTCAGCGCGCTCCTGAACGCGCCGCTTTTGAAAAGCATGAGAGTGGCTTCTTTCCTTTTATAGCCATTGCGCTCTTCCGTGCCGACAATGCTGGCGGCACTGGCTCGTTCTCTGCTCGCACCTCGACGAAATGTTTCCAATCTCTCCTCACTCGCCCGATATTCCTCATCGTCTTCTGCGCCTGAGACTCCGACAGACGGAGAGGAGGCTATCACAGAAAAGCTGACTAAGAGATTTTCTCCATCTCAGCTGAAGGTCCAGGACGTGTCTGGTGAGTGTTGTGTTTCGTTCTGGACATGGTTCTCAGATGATGCAGGTGGATGTGGCACCTTTTATGCGATTGTAATTGCAAGCGAAGCATTCAAAGGGCTGTCAACCGTAAAGCAGCACAAGCTAGTCACCGAAACGCTGAAGTCAGACATAGAAAGCATTCATGGGCTTCAGGTAAACCAGCACGCTTTCCGGTTGTTGTGATGACCCATGGCGTGCAGATTAAAACGATAGCTGAATAACACTAGCATAGTTTAGTTTTAGATGTAGACCTTCCAAATTTAGTCATTCATGGATTCACTCGTCGCAAAAGCAGATGCCCTGGCGCCTCTTCAGAGAAAGCGAGGTCGTGGCCGCTCACTTCCACGAAACAAGCCCATCGATAGCACTCTCCAATCCGTCTCGAACCACACCTCAGTGCCAAAGTCACTACGACACTTACCCGTTCCCGACAATGTCCCCAAACACTCGCATATTGCTAATAGGAAACTACGGAATCTGCTGCATAAACAATCTGAACAGAATGCGCGAGGTCGAACGCTGTTGGAGGATGCGGATATGTTCCTCATGGATGAGGCAGGCAAATTGGAGGCTGAGAACGAGATGGAACGGACCTGGCGCGTTGGCCAGGCGGAAATTACTGTAGGGGCAGGCCAAGAGGCCGCAAGAGGAAGAAAAGAATTGAACCTGGACGGCGGACCATACAAATGTCGTTATGCACGGAACGGAAGGTTCGTTATTCCTTCACGCTGCGCCGCTTGTACCGTCCGATTCCTTCGTGTTCTAATATGAGAAACATTGGCTGAGGACGTGACATTCATAGACATCTTGCAGTTGTCGGTCGAAAAGGGCACGTAGGCGCTTTTGACTGGCAAGCCGGCACACTACATTCGGAACTGCAGTTACAGGAGACTTGTAGGGACATAACGTACGTTGCAGCATTGTCATGTCATGATACAGTTCTTCTCACGTAGATTTGGGCAGGTTCCTACATGACCAGTCATTCTACGCAGTGGCGCAGAAAAAATATGTATTTATTTACGATCGTGACGGTGTTGAGATACACCGTCTAAAATCCCATATCGAACCCACAAGGCTCGAGTTCCTCCCTTACCACTGGCTACTGGTTAGCATTGTACGTACTACGTACTCATTCGTGCCGGCAAAATTTTGCCATGTCTGACGCGCACTAGGGTAATCCAGGATATCTTAAATACCAAGACACATCGACAGGACAGCTGATCGTGGAGCATCGAACAAAACTAGGTGCCTGCAATGCCATGACTCAAAATTTCCACAATGCGGTGATCTATCTTGGCCACCAAAATGGGTGTGTGACACTGTGGACGCCAAATTTACCACACCCTGCCGTCCAGTTATTGGCACATCTTGGTCCTGTAGTCAGTGTAAGCGTTGATCCAAGCCAAGGTGGAAGGTACATGGCTACAGCTGGGAGGGATGGGACGGTGAAAGTATGGGATTGCCGCAATTGGAAAGGTTCAGTGAGGACTTGGAGTGTGCGAGGTGCAGGTGATATCGAATTGGATTGGAGTGCTCGAGGTTACTTGGCTGTTGCGAATAGCGGGAATGTCAATGCAAGTGCAAGTTCGCCATACCCTGTAGTGCTATCTGAAATATGGACAGGTTTACCGCCCCCCTACAATACATGCAGCCTTGGATATGCATACGTCACCACCATTGTACTTGACACATCCTATACCTCACCGACCGCTGACATCCATTCGTTTTGCGCCGTATCAAGACATCTTAACTATCGGTCATGCCGCCGGCTTGTCCAGTATACTGGTTCCTGGCGCTGGAGAACCGAATTACGATAGTAAAGAAGCCGATCCGTTCGAGAACAAGAAAGCTAGGCAAGAAAGGGAGGTAAAAGGTCTCCTGGACAAGGTCCTTCTGCTCTATTTATTATGAAATTGGCTCTGCTTAACATATCCGCCTCCAGATCCAACCAGACATGATCACATTGGATCCAGAATTTGTTGGCTCACTTGCGCCTCCTTCGAAACTGACAACAGAAACGACCCTTGATGGAAGGCCTTCGGTGGAAATATCATTTGCGAGATTACCGCGCTATGAGCGTCTTAAAGTGTCTGGCCAAGCAGATGAAACAGAGGAAAAGGATGAAGATGACCGAGATAGTAGTGTCGATGACGGTAAGAGTAAGGAAGAGAAAAAACAGCTTCAAGAGAAGCGTAAGATGAGAGGAAAGAATAAGAGTTTAAAGCGGTTTGTCTTGTCCTTCGCGGTGTATTGATCTGACTGACCTCGCTCAGATTTTTGCGGAGACAACGAAAGAACGTTATTGATCCTAGAGCCGTGAGTTGTGCGACCCTGGTAAAATACGGACTAATCAATTGGATGTTCCTTAGGTCGCCATCCGGGCGAAGCTGGAGAAGCAGAGGGAACAGAGAAAAAGGGCTCGATTGGATAAAGCCTCTGATGGCGAAGTTACGCGGAAACCCTCCGCCTTAGATCGTTTCAGAAAATTGTCATAGCGTCCTACCCGTCATCGGCGGACGATTCTTAGAATCGTCTATCGATGACATACAGATCCGATGAATAAAATGTGCCGTCATCTATTGAGGTTTAAAAGAAATGTCTCCGGATTCCTAATTCATTTACACTGCCCATCAGGTTTTTTGTAGAATCTCAATAAACTGATTGCCTCGCGGTTATATATCATGCGGTCCGGATTGTCAGCAACCTGTGGGTGGGTGGGTTATTTAGATGGGAGCGCAAAAATTGCAAGTATGCGCACTCACATCTTCCCAAGAAAAATATTTCTTGAGAAATGAAAAGAACCGCTTGTCGGCCTACAGGCCTGTTTATAGAGACCAATGAGTGGAACTGATAAGACGGACCTTTCTTCGCTTTTTGTAACAGAATAATACCTCAGTCGACCGGTCTGTAAGGTCCGCCAGGGTCTGCACAAGTAATGGAAAGGCAGGTTCAAAGTAGACACAATCTGCAGCTAAGATGATATCCGGGCGTGGAATGTTGGATGGGAGGTCAGTACCCCTAAAGAGTGAGCATACTGAGTACGGCTGATGGGGGTGCGTATGAAGGATACTGACCAATTCAACTCAGCAACACAAACGCAAGACTCCAAATCATTCATTTCGACATTTTTGTGCATGATACTGAGCAGCTGTCTTCAGGTGTATCAAATCAGAAACTAATTGGACGATGTTACTTGTCTGACGGCGTACGCTTGATCTGTGATCAATACTCTTGCGCCGAGTTTTCCAGCTACGAGTCCCACAAGTCCAGTTCCACTTCCCAATTCCAGGACGGTCTTGTTCCGCAGAAATTCTGAGCCTCTCTTTACGATATAATTTGATAATATCTTCAAATGTCAGAACGCCGATGAAAGAGAATTGCATGTGCACACCTGTCCAGCTGGCCACGCAATGCCTCCGCATCCAGGCGAAGCGTCCATATACAATGATAAGGAGATGGGATTTTGATCCCGTTCATTATTGAATGACAGCGACAGGATTTCATCTTTGGGGGAATGTGATTGTCTTGGAAGGATCGACAAGTAGTCTTTGCCGGGTGATTCGTCGGCGGTATCGTCTGAGTCGGTGCGCATGAGGTGACACAGAGGGTCTTCCCAATCATCTGGCCGAAGGGTCATATGGTCCGATGAATTCTTGATGAATTGTAACTTTTACGGTCCGCTACTGCAACTCTTCTATGGCTGGTGCTGGGTCGTCCGTAGTCGTTACGCTGTCCCTTTCTCTCATCCTTTTCGCATATGAACGCGCACTCGTTCCTCTCTATGGCACTGGCCCTACAAATTACCTTCTCGCACCAATCTTGCTCAGCGCCATGCTAGCATCTGCGGGACAGCCTTTGCACATATCAAGGAGATATAGTCTGCTGCTATCTGCAATTGCTCTTTCCGCTGCGCCAAAAGTAACCTACTGGGTCGGCGTTATGACATCGCGTCGCAAGCAGTCCGTCCGTGGTCCTGCCTTTACTCATGCCAGCGTGCTTGGTCCCTTGGCATTTATACTAACAACTTATCTTGTCAAGTCGGATAGTCGGTACGTGCTTAGTCGTAGCCTTGCGTCGGGGTTTGCATATAGTTAAGCAGCATGCGACGAGCTTCGCGGTGTTCCGTGCTCAAACGTCTGGGAGTCGCATTCATCTCTTACTGGCCTACGCTGCAGCTGTCTCGTGCGCTGTGGCCGCATGTTGCACTTTTCAGACGCATTTCTGATGGCCAAATCGTATGTACACCATACTTGAAAACGGAAATTGTAGTAACCTCAACTAGCACTTGACGCTTGCGTTTCTCGCATATTCTGTATGGATCGCGACATACTTGAAAGTTACTGCCGCGAGTAAATATAAAGTCAAGACATATCAATCAAAATTCATAATATTTGTTGCATTGGTTCCATCCTGGTTTTGGCTTTTACAGCCAATATTGACATCTCCCATTCTTCCACATCCTCTAACAGCACCTTACACTCGCCCTGACTATCCTCTCCGTATTCTATCTGCTGAGCAGTCGGTTACAGGATTGATCACTGTGGCAGAGGTACCGCCTCACGAAAGGAACACGGAAGTTCACTCTATAAGGTACTTGCGTGCCTCTCATTCGATCCTTGGAGGAGTATGGTTGTATGGCGACTTTGATAACCAACATCCTATGACGGACTCCTTCGGCACCTATCTAGGTGACTCTGTTTATGTGGCGTTCCTCTTGCAGGAAGCTGTCCGGTTCGTGAACAGCACGGGGAGAGCTGACAAAATGAAAGATGGATTGATAATGTTGGTCCACATTCGTTCCATGCGCAGTACGGAAGCTTATGTGAATATCATCAGCGGACTTGGGGTAGGTATATCGGCGACTGCATTACAGAGACATGGAATTTCAACGACAATAGTGGAAATTGATCCCGCCGTATACGATGCAGCCCGTCGCTATTTTGGTTTGCCAGATCCTGGACCAGGTCGAGTGTTTTTAGAGGATGCGAGAGGATGGGTTTCGCGTCGAAAGTCGGTCGATTCAAAGGTCCTATTCGACTTTGTGGTTCACGACTGTTTCTCGGGTGGAGGTGTCCCTGAGCATATCTATACGTTAGAGTTCTGGAGCGACCTGAGCACGTTGGTGGAGCCAGAGGGCGTCGTGGCTGTTGTAAGCAATATTTTTTCGATCGGCAGTCGCTTATGCTAACCCTGATCAGAATTATGCCGGTATCGTCAAATCGGAATCGGCGCGGCTAGTTCTTTATACACTATTGAAAGTGTTTGGGCAGTGTCGGGCATTCCATGACCGGACAGAATCGAACGAGTTGACACAGGAAAAATATGAAAGGTACTCCACGAACTTGGTGCGTATTACACGAGGCGATATGCATTGGGCTCAATTGTCATAGGTTATCTTTTGCACACGATCCAGGTCCCCATTGACGTTCCGTAAGGCACGGGATTCGGATTACCTTGGTTCTCCGCTGCGGCGCCACGTACTGGCGTCACTTGCGGATCGTGAAGTCGACATTGGGAACATATTGGACGGCGAAGGCGACCGATATATCCTGCGGGATGGCGACGGCCGTCTGGCAAGGCAGCAGGAAGGACAGGGACATTATCACTGGAAGGGTGAGTGGAACGGTGTTTATCGGGCACATGTTGACATGCGGCAGTGATGCGCGAGGTGTTGGGGGACGTACACTGGGAAACGTACTGAGGGAAGCGGTAATAATAGTTAGATGCCGTTATCGTTCAGGGTGAGAGCGCGTAAGTAGTGGGCATAGCAAACACCAACATCATTCTCTTCTCCCCCCTCCCCCCTGCCCTGCCTCCGACATCGGAGCTCCTCCAACGACCGTCATGACCGCTAACGACATGCACGAGATCACCTTCTTTTGGTACCCCCAAAGCCGTTATGTCAGCATAATCCGCCCTTCTAACTCGCCTCCTTATCTAGGCCGCGCACTGACGCCAACTATGTCGTTGTCACCGGAACTTTTGACAACGTGCGCCCCACCCCGGCTTCCACTCGCCATCCCCTTACTGACGGCTTTTGCAGTGGTCCAAATCAACCCGCTTAGAGAAGAGGTCGACTGGGTTTTCCACCTCCGTAAAGGTTCCATGGAATTCAACTGTTGCATACAAGTACATCGTCGATGGCCGGTGGACGCTGGATGATTCGAAGCCCAGGATGGTCGAGCCCGAGGGATACGTCAACAATGTATATGTCGTCCCTTCAAAACCATCTACGCTTGCTTGGGAGAACGCGGGCGTTACAAGCGGCGGTTCCGGTGCTCCCACAGCCATTTCGAATTCTGCCGAGTCCGACGAGCAGGTGACGTTGTGAGAGTGAACACAGTTACTAAAAATAGCTGACATTTCGAATGAATAGGTTTCCGGGGAGCTGGAACCGAAAGGTCACGCAACCTTGGACACACCACAACAAGGTTATTCTTCTGGACAAAAAATCGCGGCAGAAGATTCGAGCATTGCGGAAGCGATCATGTCCGTTCCTGTTGACGGGCAGCAAGCCGACGGCGAAAGTGCGGTGATGGAGAATGTTCTATCCAGGGCAGAGAACATAACGGCGGGGAAACAGGGGGAAGGCCTGTCGGATCCAGCTTCCCAGCCAATCGACCTCTCGACTGAATCATCAGTGCAGGACAAAACTGGGGAGTCTAGCCCACAAGTCGAAGGAGCGTCCACCAAGACTGCAGGGGAAGTGTCTCAGGTAGCAACTGCAGCCTGCCCCGAAGAATCAAGACGGTCTATCCATCTGCCATTGGTCCCTGTCAATGTGCCTTCTGAGGGAGCTCCGAACGGAAGCGTCGTTGCCGATGAGACGGCTTCGACACATAAGCCCCTCGGGCCTGTCAATAAACCGGCGCGCTCACCTTCCGCTGCCTCGGAAAGACCGGTCACGAGTGACATACTTCCTCTGCCCGAAGGAGCAAGTGCACCAACACAGCCGGAACCTAAAATTCCAATTACCACTTATATCCCTCCCGTCGAGGGACCAGTTGGGGAAGGAGCAGGAACATCAGTCGGACCAGAGCCAAAGGCGGCGGAGGGTGAAATGCCCGCCGAAGGAGGCAAGGAGTTGAAGGAATCACATTCAGGCGAGGAAGCGAAAGCACCTTCTCTCACGCAGGAGGCCGCGCCTCCCAACACGAAGCCAGCTCCGTCAGAGGCTACTCAGCCCGCTGGAGAAGATAAACGCGCGGTGTCGGTTGCGCTACCTAAACATGCCAACGGTAGCGTGGCATCCGGTACTTTGGCTTCCCGCTCTTCTAATGCCACCAGCTCCGACGCGGCTACGTTCCCAAGAGTTTCGCGCGAATCGAGCGACTCTCGGACCTCCAAGTATCTGCCAAAGGGATCGCCTCGCAAGAAGAAATCGTCTCTCCTCCAGAAAATCAAGCATATGTTCTCACATGACAAGAGCAAGAAGTAGTCGTCTAGATATTATTATTGCGAGGGTAATATGACGGATCCGAGACATTTAGTGGGGGTTTTGTATATATATAATACTCTCGACACTAGTTACTTCGCAGCAACGGCTTCCATTTCGCGTTATTTTAACTCAATATTTTGAGTGCAATCCCTGTCGATGGTTGACTTTGGATTTATGTATTGAGCTCAGTCACTTACCGGCGGCGATGGTTTCGCCTCCGCGCCGCAGTAGTATCCTGCCCATTTCCTTGTTCACAGAAAAGGGCTCAATCGGGATAGCGCGAACACTCGAAGCCGCACCCGACATGCTTGTAATCCGAAGGCTTATCTCCACCTCGGCCGAAACACCTTTGCCAAGGACACTATCGGGATAATCAGGATGATCAGTGGCGATAAAGTTGGAGCTAAACCTACCGAGGATTCGACTTGATCACCGTTCCTGTAGTCCGGTCCAGGATCGTCAGCAGCTTTGATATAGTCGCAGGCAGGTCACGAGAGTGGTGGAACAACTCCACCTGATGCAAAGATCCAATTAAGAAGCAGTCGCGTGCGCCATTGATCTACTTACCGAAACTCCGGCCGTGATGGGTAGCTGCAAGTCAAAAACAATGATCCTGGCAGAGAAACTGGTAACAAGAGGAACCAGGTCAGACGGGGAACATAAAACGCTCCCAATATTGAGCTGAACGGGATCGATGGCTGTCAGGTACAATGTCACATTCGACCCCGCCGCAGCCCACGGGGCATTAATTTGTTCCGCGTCCATTGCTAAAAGGCTAATCAGGAAGGACGTTGGTGCAAAGGTTAATATACAACAAACATTTGACGATGGCCGTCTCGTCTCCGGGGAGTACCCTCAACCTTTCTCCAACTTGCACAACACCGCTGCAGATCCTACCTGACGCGGCCATACTAGAGCCTTGGCTCTTGAACACGTTCGAGATTGGTATCCTGAGTGGTCCTGTAATGTCCCGAGTAGGAGGTTCAAGTTTGTCTGACAAGTCGTGAATAGATGTAGCTCGATACTTTGGATCAACCTACCCAGAAGATTTACCAGAGTCGGTCCTTGGTACCACTTATAAAGTTCCTTTGCATCTGTATCGCTTCGAGAAACCAAATTGACACCCTGCATGGCGCCGACTGGAACGAATGATGTCTTTGACATGGTGAAGCCCGATTGTGTAAGAAACGGGCGCAAAGCGCTACATATCTCGCTGTATCGGGTCTGCTTCCATTGAACCTTGGGACAAGAAGGATTTAAAAATAGTAAAATCGGAATATAGTTCGGGTTTACCTGGTCGAGCTTGTTCACAGCTACAATTAGCTGTGTCACGCCAAGACTTCGGACGAGCACAATATGCTCCCTTGTCTGGCCGCCGCGCTCAAACCCTGCCTCGAATTCACCCACTGCAGCGTCAACAACGAGCAAAGCACAGTCGGCCTGAGAAGCGCCTGATATCATATTCGGAATAAAGTCTTTATGCCCTGGCGCGTCAAGAATTGTGATATCTCTGTACTCGGTTGATATTGACTCCAAACCAATGTCCATCGTAATTCCCCTGTATATTCTAGGTTGGGCATCATTCAAGAAGGTAGTGACGAGATTACCTCTCTCGCTCTTCAACCGTACCGTCAAAGTTCCATGCCCAACTAAAACTGCTTTTACCTAGTTTGTTACTAGCTCGCTCATTCGAAATGCGGAGTTTCTCGTCCAGTTTGCCGAGCTCATACAACAAACGGCCCATTAATGTTGATTTACCAGCGTCAACGTGACCTGGACAATAATTATAAGAGCACACCGAACTTGTACATTCCAAAGACATACCGATAACGACTAAATTAATACCCTTCCTCTTACTCTTGCTCTGCGCTTCCACCAACCGCTTCACCTCCTCAATCAACTTTTCCTTGGCATAACTGATCACCGGCAGTGGCTCCTCCGTAACGGGCGCGAGTTGGTCATCCTTCAAGTTAAGGTTCAAGGCTGAGAGATCAAACTGCCGTTGATCGATCGAACTCTTCCTCGCGGGCGTGGAGGAGCCGGATGAGAGGGCCGACAACTTTCTTGCGGGTTTAGTTGGAGTGCTGAACGCAGACGACACGCGAGATGATGATGGTGATGCTACATTTGATTTCTCTGCTTTCTTCTTTTGCGCCTTTTCTCGTTCCTTTGCAACTGTAAATTATGGGTATCAAAACACACGAACAACCAAAATTGAACAATGAAATTTGAGAAAAGAAAAAATAAATAATTCAGTCTTTATCCGGAGCCCGTGAAGAGGTAGAGCTCCTTGACTTTGCAACAGATGTCCCTCTCTGCGCATTGCTGATGATATCGTCCGGGCTTGGACCGTCAAAGGCTGAGGTACCATGTACCATGGAAGACGGTGGTGGCATTTTCACTCGGCGCTTTCTACGAGAGCTATGCCGGGTGTCAGACGTAGTATCGCTTCCCGTCTCACGGTGCCGAATATGACCTTCCTTTTGACAGCCTATATACCCCAACTGTTCGTCACTGACTAACAACGAAGCGAATTCAGAAGGCAGTGCGCGGTTATCAATTGACTTGGGTTCAAACATGGGGGAAACAACGACCGGCGATTCTTCAGTTTCTCTCGAGGTTTCCGCGTTACGCTGCTCCTGTGCCTTTTTGATTTTCATTGCAAGTTTCGTGGAACGCTTCTGGGGTGAAGATGACGCCATAGACGCATCAGCAGTGACAGGAACAAGATTGAGCCTGGGTAGAATAGATGAACGGGACGGATCCGTGAGGCTGAACAAGGATTGATAAGAGGTGGTAATGGCGGTCGTCACCGTTGAACCGTTTGCTATCGGGGTAAGGTACTCCGTCGTCGTCTTTGGTAACTTTGGTATTTTGCTCGCATCAATTTGCGCCAACAGGGCCAATTTGGACAGTTGTTGGGGTTCCCTATTCGCAGGGCCTTCAGCCTTCGTGACCTTGGGCGTATGCAATTTCGGCAATTCTGTTTTGGAAGCCTTCGACTGAGCCAACATAGCTAGCTTTGACAACCGCTGAGGTTCCTTATTCGTTGAAGTAATGGGACTCTCAGATTTGTTTGCATTGGATTTTGGCGCTACAGAAGGTGGGGCCTTGGGTGACTTGGTTCGCACTGCATCTTGTATTGGATCCTGATGTTTTACCTCCTGCTCCAGGGCAACCTGTATTGCACGACGGACGTGAGACGAAACAGAGGGCGAGACTGGCGTAGCGGTTCCATCGTCTGAGACGGAAAGCGCGATCGTGCTCGGTGGCGCCAGTGATTTGGCTGTAGGACGGAGTCCTGGAAATGTTTTAATAGAACCGGTCAAAATTGTCCCAGTAGACCTCGAACAGTCGCTCAGAGAGACAACAGAACTTGCTTTTGACAAGGCCAGCGCAGAAAGCTTGGATTTCTTGGGCTTCAATCCTGGCTCTGCTTGTGGTGGCCGCGAGCTGGTCCTCGAGTTCGAATCCAAGATTTCGGGGATTTTGTCTATTGATGGGGGTGTCTCAAGGAATTTTTGGTGCTGACGGGGGGTTGAAAGGGTCGCGGTGTCTGAGCGATTTGACGGAACGGATTCTGCGTATGCCATCTGGAGTATAGCTGAGGCGGAAGGAGAAACAGGGATCAAATTGGGATCCGTTATGCTTTCTGCATCAGTTGCTGCGTCACCTGAGCCATTTTGAGTGACCAATGTTGACGAGGAAAAAACATGGTCTCACCAATAACCTTTCCATACGAGGTGACTGTGCTGCTGCGGTTATTACTCATTTTTGACGACCTTTCCTCAGGGATCGGCGTCAGCAGACGTCGGCCCGCAGGGACCGTCTGCATATATTCCGATTCGAGTTCCTCTTGTTCCTCCTCTTGTTCCTCCTCCATATACTGTTCGCGTGCACGCTGTTCCTGCAACAACTGTTGTTGCTGCGCCAGATAAATCAAAGGAACCCGTGGTCGGTCTTCTCCAAAAACCAAAGGCTGCTGAACCCAAGGGTTATATCCTTCCGCGGTATCTTGCGGCAAAAGAGGCAAGCCCTTGTCAGGGTGATCTTCTAATACATGCTTATTAGTATTTCTCGAACTGAAACTTGAGATGGGCGGACTTAGGGACGAGAGAAGATGAGCCTTATCCATCTCTCGCGCAACAGAGGCGGGGACATCGTGTGGGTAGATCACGGGGGGAAACAACACAGGATCTATGTTTGGATTGCTCACCTTTACGCTCCTGCGCTGCGATTCTTCGCTCTTGTTCATCTGTGAATCGTGAATAGGTTGCATGATGCGCATCGAGTGGAATAGATACCAAGTGCCCATTGGATAGTTCTGCCGACATCGAAGTAGTACTCCCACAAAGCACCTTTCAGCGAGGCATCGGACAGGCCCGATGTCGCATCATCTCCAATGACCGATCTGACAGCGTCCAAACCAGCATCCATTTGTTCTGATCAGAAGGAGGTCAGGAGGGGCAGCGAGGGGTGTGAGTGCGAGTACCTTGCTGCTCTGTGGTCATGTCATATTCGCCACCGTCCGAAAGGGCGTCGTCGTTGAGTTCGTCGTGGATGTTGATGTTTCTGACATGTCGATGGCGGGACATGATAAGTTTGGCTGGGCGACAACAAACACAAACAACCGTATTTTTCTCTCTCCTCCAACGCCATGTTCTTCGCCATTCGCGCTGCTGCCTCCCGCTCCGCCCCGGTTCGCGTATGTCCCAGTCCTTGTCGCGTAGCTTGCCCTGCTTTACCCACTTCAGGCATTTTCGACCAGCTCGGCGCGTGCTGCAGACCTCGCAAAACTGACTCTAATTGGAACATTGACAAAAGACCCAGAAACACGACAGACAAAACACGAAAAGGAATATGTCATGTACGTTTTCCATCCAGTACGATTACGCTACGCCTGTCTCACCTGGTCAAGGTACACCATTGCGACCCAAAACTATCCCCCACCTCCTCCTGAAGCCAACGGAGGTGTGTTTGTCTCAGAAAGAAACTCGTGTACTTATACCAGACAGAACGTCGTCCTTCTACAGCCACTTTCCACAGGCTCTTGTCCTTTAACGAACACTCCAATAGATTCATCCAGACACTGAGAAAAGGGACAAGAGTGTATGTCGAGGCCAATTACGAACTGAGGGAACCCGAGGCAGGAGCAGACCCGACTTCACCACAGGGGCAGCGCCAGATTTTCCTGCGACATGGTAAGCTGAAGGTGGTATCGTAGTAAAAATGATGCGACTCAATATTGCATAGAACATCTGCGCGTGCTTACGTTCCCTCGACGGCCAACGGATGAGCCGGAAAATGAAAATGCTGAAGAGTGAGCTAGAGCTACTATGCGTTATTATACCTCAATGATGTCTGTCATCCACGCCAATGTATCTATCCGTAATTATGGTATGCCATGCTAATGTTCTTCTGGTTGCTCATGATCTGGGTACCGTGCAAATTCGCTCTCCTGATATTGAAATTCCTGCAGAGACAGGTCAAATCCAGACATGGTGTGACCCAGTAGGAACCTTACGCTGGCTTGGCCACGGGCCGGACCACTTGGCATCGGCATGCTGGCTTCTGCCATTTCGTTGCGCATCTTCATCACGTAGTCCTTGACGGTCTGGGATACCAGCTGCCGGCAATGTCAAATAGCACAATGCTGTAAGCGGGATAATGCGCACGTAATGATCATCATGTGAAGAGCCAGAGTAGCAGGCAGCGATAGCGATTGGGCAGCACGGCGCGCTCTATGCCGATCAGTGCGACGCACCAAGCAAGTTGGCTCGCTCTCGTACCTCTAACCATATGGGAAATGCTAGCGAGGGTAAATGCCGATCAGCAAAGGAAGTCTGATGGACGAACCTCCTCCATTCACGCGATATTCGCCTTGTATGCCCATCTGTTTAGCTGTCTTGCCCATCGCGCTCATTCCTTTTTCGACGTAGTAGCTCGAGTGACCAGTTCGCTTGACCACCGTGATCATTCCTTCCAAACACGTCCAGCTATCCAAGCTGACATCGCCTATCCCGCTGACGTGACCCAAATCACCAACTGTGCATGAGAATAGCGTGTGCCCAGCAATAGTTTGTATTGATATGACCATTCCTTTTCCCTTTGCGTGTCGCTGCGATGCCCGGAAGCGTTTTCGGATGGAAAGCCCCTAGCAGGTGGATGGCTGAGGCTATCGCCTCCGAGAATGCGTTGGAACTCACGAGGGTGACTGCATCCGCGGCAGTGAAGGAGGGGAAGCGATAAGCACCTTCCTCTGCGAGAGCACGAGTTGCGAGATCTGCGTCTGTGGGCTGCATTTCGTGAATACTGGAGAACATGGGTGGCAGAGTGGAGTCGTGTTTGCGGTGTGGGCGTCTACCTGACCAACAACATGGAATTCTTCAACGACGTCGGCACCGACCCCCTCAAGCCTTCGTTGTTTGAGCTCATTGCACAGGAGCAACTCAGAGACTTGCTCCAGCCTGCTCTGAAATACGTGCTTGCGGTAAGTCGTAGCGGGCGTAACACATGACCGTGGCTCAATCCGGCCCAAGGTCTTTGCACAACGCTATCCGCGCTATCTCTTGCGCATAGTCAACAGACATGAAGAATTCTACGCATTTATTATGTTTATTGTCGAGCGACACTACCTTCGCAAACACAGTGTGTACTGGTTGTTGACCTCCGCAGCTGTACTGACATGTATCCTAGATGCCTCGTTCGCGGAAAACTTTTACGGACTGAAGAGAAGAAGAAAACAGTTTATTCCGACGGACAAGACAAACGCTGCTGTCGGAGGTCTACCTGCCGGCGGAAAACTCGGGGATCGGGAGATATGGCGTTCACTGCTGTTTTTGGTGCATACGACATCAAATACGCAGGACTACCAACTGACGCGCCACAGGTCGGCGTTCCGTATATTCGTGCAAAGGCACATGACTACTACGAAGAACTGGGTGGCAGCATCAACCCTGACATCATGGACGAGAGCGGCGCCAGGCAGCGAACGCTGACCGACCCTGGCTTCAGAGGGCGACTCCGGCGGCTATTCAAGGCAATGTATCCGTGGCTCAACCTGGCGTACGAGGGCTGGCTGCTGGTATGGAATGTAGGCTACCTGTTTGAAAAGACGGGGGTGCACCGACCGTGGCTAGCATGGATGGGGATAGACGTGCGTCGGCTGGGGATGGAGGACATGCTGGTGCAAGCTCCGGCGGCGCGCGGCGGCGGCGGACTCGGCGAGCGGCTTCGGGGGATGCCGAGGCACGTGCTGGAGTCGCTGCGGCTTGTGCTGCCGACGGCGATCTTCTTTGTCAAGTTCCTCGAGTGGTGGTACTCACCTGGCTCGCCCGCTAAATCACTCTCGGCGGCGGCGCTGGGACCAGCCGTTCCGCCTCCGCGGCTACTGCGGCCGCATCCGCGTGGCGTAGGGGTGGACGTGCGGGCGTACGGGCAGTGTCCGGTGTGCAAGAAGACGATGAGTAACGCGACGGCGCTTCCGTCTGGATATGTGTGTTGCTACCGGTGTGGATATGCAGCGGTCTCGAAGGAAGGGCGGTGTCCAGTGACGCTGGGAGAGGCGGGGGAGTGGCAGTTGCGGAAGGTGATGGTGTAGTGTACGCTTCTTAGCCAGTCGCCCACACGTGCTCGCCAGTGTGTGCTATGAAGGTACTCGCTGCACTCTTTGTCTCTCGCACACCTCATCTCCCTCCAGTTTGGAAAGCACATCCTCGCCCATCACGTCCCAGGATGGTCCCCTTATTATCTAGACTACAAGTTTCTCAAAAAGATTATCTCCTCCCTCGCCGCAAATCGCCCCGCTGCAGACGCTGCCGCCCTCGCTGTCGGCATCCGTCCCAGAGACAGCCCAGACAGACCCCCCACTGACCTTGATGACGATAGAGGCCATGCTCACAAAGCCGCCTTCTTCTTCAAACTGGAACGCGAGCTAGAGAAGGTAAACCCTTCGACCCACCTCCTCATCCCCCCCAAACCTTTGTTCTTTTCACTAGATCAATGACTTTTATCTGCGCCAAGAGGCCGAGCTCAAACTGAGGCTGGAAACTCTCTTGTCAAAACGCAGAGCTGCTGCGATGCGAGGCCTCCCAGACCCCTCTGACCCACAGAACTACGTCGAGTGGACGGCCGTCGAGGAAGGTTTCCGTCTACTCGAGAGAGATCTAGGAAAGCTACAGGTATCCACCTGTGCATCGTTCCATCCTTCCTCTCACAGTGCTCCAGCAATTCATCGAAATCAACGCGATCGGCTTTAGGAAAATCTTGAAAAAGTTTGACAAGCGCTCAACGTCCACCACAAAAGAGCTTTATTTATCCCGTCAAGTTGACGTCCAGCCCGTTTTCAATAGACAGGTTCGTTGGACACTTCTTCCCACCGGTGTCTTACTCACCCTGTTCCGGTATAGCTTATTTCTGAGCTTGCCGACACCGTAGCCAGCTGCCTCCTTGATCTCGCTGATCTTTCATCAGGCGTCAAATTCGAAAACCTAGCCCCGAATGACATCTTTACACAGGAAATTCTTCAACAGCGCATGTCCCCTTCTGGACCTCTGCGCGATTTTGAGAACAACCTCAACAGCGCAGTTGCAACAGTCGATCGCGAAGCCGTTGTCGACTGTGTTCGTTTCTCGGAAGCCTTGGCCCCAGCTGATGTGACTCGCATCTTGTGGAACGTCATCACCGCTGCACCACCAGATATGGTAGATCTCATCTTTGCATCCCTTACGAACCCCTTTGATTTCAATTTTGTGGACGACATCAACGGAAGAACTTGTCTACATCAGGCAGCCATCGTCGGTGCCCTTCAACTGGTCGATCTCTGCATAGAAAAGGGCGTTCAAGTTGACAAGGCAGATGTGTACCGGCGCACTGCCTTGCATTATGCCTCCATGCATGGTCACGATTTGGTTTGTCGTAAACTGCTGGAAGCCAATCTACCGCCAGATACACCGGATGGTGATAATTATACGCCTCTCGTGTATGCAACTATGAAGGGATCTGTGGATTGCGTTCGCGTCCTGCTCGAAGAGGGCAAAGTGTCGGCTCAACCCTCTTCGCCCACTCAAAATTTGCAGCCCTTGTCCATGGCTAGCCAGTCAGGACATGTTCAAATTGTCGTTTGGCTTTTGGAGCACGATGCCCTGTGTCTTCCAAATACGAATGGCGAATATCCCATGCATTTAGCTGCGCGAGAAGGACATGTCGAAATTTGCAAGCTGCTTCTCGGTAGGGATGGCTGGGATACGCCCGACAAGTACTACGAATGGACACCATTGTTCCATGCTGCCCTCTACGGTCATTGCGAATGCGCCCAGGTTCTCATAGAGGCGGGCGCTCACGTCCTTGCGACTGACGAGTTTGGTCATACAGCTGCTCACTATGCCGGTTGGTATGGGCATATGAACTGCCTCGATGTCTTGCTCGATGCGTCGAACAAGCTTCCGTCTTCTGCACATCCCCAAGCGTCTGAAAAGTCGCCGGAGTCTGACAGCGAATTGCTATCCACGTCCGAGCTGGACTTGATACCCTCCCTTTCGCTCCCTCCGCCAATCATGCCCCACAGAGTATATGGCCACAATTACTTGGATAAGGCACATTTGATTCGTATTACAATACCTCTCTCTCCTTCACAGTCACAGGAATGTGAACCGGGGCATACAGGTGGTGTCCGTTTGCACCCTCGTTTGCTCGGTCCAGGATTCAGAGATGAACATTTGCTTGCATCGACGCCCCTTCGGCTAGTCATGACAACGGGAATTGAGGCCAATCCAGCACCTTATACCCTTTTATTGCCTCAGAAAAACGAAAAGGAAGTTTTCACCTTCCAGACGCCATCCTTGGAGCATTTGTCACTCGAATTCTCCGTTTACCCTTCTTTTGGCACAATGACCGTCGGTCGCGCGATAGCACTCCCGTCCATGTTTATTAATCTACGTAACAAGGCCTCGTTCACGCTCCCCCTACTTGACAGCCGGCTTCATGTCGTGGGCGAGGTACGCTACGTTTGATTACTTATTCACCTTTCTGATTGTCCATAGGTGGGCTTCGAAGTATGTATCATCAAGGCATTCAAGGGGGTGACGCTCGAGATTGGAGGAGACATTGAAACGTACTGGAAGTCGCTGCCGATAGCTGTGACGCCGCCCTTTGAAACGTTCACAAAGCCAAAACTTCGTTCGACGCTAATGGGGTCCACCCACACGTCTCCGTCAGTATACTCAAATTACGGCGAGAGCGCTCCAACTTTGACGATATCGTCATTGCAAGGGCAATATGTCAGGGTCACGGTCCAAGTCACCAAGGATCGCCAACCCGTTATTTACTCCGATTGGTTCCTGCCCACGGCGGATTTTGACCTCTGCGTTTGTGACGTGACATTTGCACAGTTCGAGTCCCTGGCTCTCCGTCTAGGACGGGGAGCGGAAACTCTCACGGGCTCTTCGGAGAGTTGGCCCGCCTCGGTGCCACGGGCCATGGTTTCCCTGGCACAATTTTTCAATGTTAGTCATTATCCCTAGCATCGCGCTGCCGAATCTCTCATCCGTGTCAGATCCTTCCGAAGAGTTCGGTATAAGTGTTGATCTTGCGTATCCAGCAAAGCATGTTTCAGAAACACGACTGTCGAGGAATCAACTTGACCTCAACACCTTTGTCGACTGTATCCTGGGCACGATTTATCAAGTGTCGGCACCTTCCGAGGTCTTGACCAGGAAAAGACGCGTCGTATTCACGTCATTCTCATCCGATGTGTGCGCCTTTTTGAACTGGAAACAGCCCAACTGTGAGATACTTTCCCAGTCACTGTCACCTTGTTTCTCACCCTACTAGATCCCGTGTTTTATGCTTCCTCATGCGGTCAGAATGCCGAGTCGGCCGGTGTAGACGGTGATGATAGAACGGCGAGTCTCGGCGTCACCATTGAGTTTGCCAGCTCGAACAATCTTCTGGGAGTGTTTGTGGATGCGTCGCTTTTGGTACGCCACCCTTCCGGTTCGGATGATACGGCTGCTCACGGTCACGTCGGCGCTTAGGTCAGAGTTCCTTCACTCATTCACGGCATACGTAACGCTGGCCTGCTCGTTGGCGTGCACGGGAAAGCAGAAGATTACAGTGAACTGATAACTGCGTCTCAGATCGACTCTACACCCGTCGACGCCTACATCAACGGTGGTATGGTGATATTTGTGGATAATGCCATGAGAGATGTGGTGTAGGATGAAAATAGGTAATACAAATGTATGTAGTCAAGCAGTCCATTAGGTTCAACATTCTAGCGTAAATTCAGAGTATTGATGCACGATACATATTTGCATATGCACCATTTTTTTGCAAGAGCTCCTGATGCGAACCAAATTCCGTTATCATCTATGACATGCAATGTCAATGCGCCGTAAAACATGTGAATGGAAAAAAAAAAGGACTTACTCCGTTCTCCATCATGGCGACTTTTTCTGCCCGGCGTGCCGTTGACAGTCGATGTGTGATGAAGATGACGGTCTTGATTCGTTCCCCATTCGGTGACCTCGATAATTTTTCTATGTTGTCAAATATTGAATTGTGGGCATACGGGTCCAGAGAAGATGTCTAGTATCAGTCACTTAAAACGCCGTCGCACGCGGTGCGAATAAAGACGGACGCACTGGCTCGTCAAAAATCATAAGATCCACATCTGGTTCACAAGCTCTCATAAACGCTCGTGCGATAGCAATTCGTTGCCACTAATACCGCAGGAGCTATAAGTCTTTATAAAACAACTCGCAGCGTATTCCTTACCTCTCCCCCCGATAATCCATGGAGATGGGGAGTAGAAAAGTCATTTCCAGGATAGGGTATCGGCTCAAAACCAGGTGTTTGTAACTTGGTCTGCAGACCTCGGGGTAATGAATCCAGCATTGCGTCTGCCTCGGCTAGACGCATGGCTTGCTCTATTGTTGGGCGATGATTAAGTTTTTCAACGTTCCCAAGGCCAACGTTCTTCTGAACGGTAAAGTTGAACTTGGAGAAACCCTGAAAGACAGCAGTGAGGTGGCGGTGATAGTCATCGGGATTGTATCTCCTAATGTCGACGCCGTTGACCATCAACGTGCCCTTGTCAAAGTCTGAGATTCGGAGTAATATTTTGGCCAGCGTCGATTTGCCTATAACCCCTTGAGATGGTTCTCAAGACAATACAAACGCCAGGGCACTTGCCTGAACCGTTGTGACCCACAATAGCAAGACTTTCACCTGGAGAGAGATCAAAGCTAATATCTCGTAGAGCGGCTTCATTGCTTCCGGGGTAAGTGAAGCAGAGGTTTCTGATTGCGCCGGTTCGGATTGGGTTACAAAGGCAAGGAGAGCTCAAACTCACCTGACTTGAATGCTTGCACCACCTGAGGTGGTTCTGTATCTAACCGTTTCTTCCTCCTTTGGCTTTAGACGCGGCTTAAGTTTCATGCTTGCACAAAAGGCCGACATCAGAAATATCCCTTGGAACGCCATTTTGATGGTGGCAAGTAAACTTCTTGATGCATAGATGAGGGACTGTATGGAACTTCGGTACAGGGTGAGGGACCCCAGCGAAGCGGTGGGTGATTGTAACATGATAGCGTAAGGCACCTGATGGATCAGCATTAGTTCGGGCAGAATGAGAAAAAAGAAGGTTATACATTTTGCAGCAGGAGCACGAGATCCGAGAAGTTGAGGTTCAGCAAAGGAAATTCGCCTGTTTGGTGGGGTTGCTCTGATTCCAGAACGATTTTCCTCGCTCGCGACCAGGTTCGTAATATCCAATCACCAAGACCGAACAAAGCGATTTCGGGCCGGTGAATCTCGCTATAGACCAGATTGCGCATACGTTCTTGACGATCGGCCGCGCGTATCTCTCGTCGACTATAGTGGGAATCGCCGTGGTCATGGGGGTTACCGACCCACGTAAAGATGGTAGGCAGCATCGCAGAGATTACGGAAAACAGGAGAATCCCAACGTGCGTGGAGCCGGACGTTAGAGAATAGATAAGAAATATATGAGAGGCAATTTCCGTCAGAAGCGCAAAAATATGGACAAAATCTAGGGGTGAAATGAGACCGAAACCGCCGCCATTGAATGATCTTGTGAATAGCTCGGACTCTTGCATGAGTTCCCTGACGTCCGGGTCTGCCAGGGTGGGGAGGTCTAGTCCAATTCGCTTCTGTAATTGCTGGTACTCGACGAAGAATTTGGCAGACTCTGTCACGATATTTTCATTGCTTGTTCTGAGGGTGAAAAATAAAATAAAAAATAAGAATACCATTTATAGCGAGTTCAGACACACTCACGCAAAAGACTCAAGCACACCTTCGAAACACCGCCTGAGAATTTCGGTGAATGTCAGACGTAGCAGGCGAGACCATGTGAAACTGCCTGATGCGATCAGCGACTGTAACTGAAAATAAGTGGGAATGTCAGCTTTGTTTGGAGTCTATCCACAGTTGAACAAACCTCGTCGACTATCAGGGCCTAGAGCGCGATCAAAGTGTGTACAAAGATAGCGAGAGCTGTCAAGTACCTGGGAATAGCCTCGGAAGGCCGGGAAAAGGCTTCGCAGGATGTTGACGAGGACCATTGCTGTTGTGCGCACTGGATTAAGAGCCCAGAGCGCAGCGAGCTGCAGGGGCATGTAGAGGGGCGGCGGAATGAGGAGAATAGGACATACAAAGTCAAGAGCACATTCTTGACATATGAAGAGCGCGAGCTTTGCATTGGCGAGACTGAGGGGACGCTGGGCACCTGGAGCAAGGAGGGCTTGAGAATGGGCGGCAGTGCGTCTGGAAGCCAACCAGGCATGAAGGACAGAGGGGGACGCGTCGCGGGCGCTGGAGCACATAGAGAAGGAGAAGCGGAAGACAGGGAAGCATTGGCGGCGATAATATACCAGGCAGAAGAGCGCATTTGGTGAAAGCGACCCAAACCGCGCGCACACCTTCACATGTCCATTTCGGGTATTCCCTCTCTGACATACCGGCACAGCCACTTCATGGACATCACACAGATCGCCACTTCCCTGCAGCGCCTCCAGCAAAAGGACCCTTCTCCGCCCCCCGACGACCTCCCCGCCCCCCGGACTCCTGCCTCCAGAGACGGCTACGGCTTCCGCAGGTCCGGTGTCTCTTCCCCGGCAATTCCAAACCCGAACGATCTCGACCAACCCATTGTCGACCCCAACGGCCTTGGCTGGCCAGGTGAGCTCTTTCCCCCCGACCGCCCCCTTTCTCACCCCCCCAGCCAAAGCCACCATCTATCGCCTCAATGCAACCCCTGCCGAGCGTCACATCAGGGAGCAGAGAATTGCTTCTGCCGTTCGCACCATCCTCGAATGCATCGGCGAAGATCCCGATCGCGAAGGCCTCTTACGTACCCCCGAGCGTTACGCACAAGCAGTAATGTGGATGACAAGAGGCTACGAGGAGCGTTTGGCAGGTTATTCATTTTGTATCGGTCACTCTAATTACCTGATCCAAAGTACCAGATGTTATAAACGATGCCATCTTCGCGGAGGATCATGACGAAATGGTTCTAGTAAGGGATATTGATATCTCCAGCCTATGCGAACATCACTTGGTTCCTTTCACGGGAAAAGTGAGCCAGAACCTTTGTTTCTCATTTGATCTGCCCAATATTGTCTAGGTCGCCATCGCCTATATCCCAAATCAGCTCGTCCTTGGTCTGTCCAAACTGGCGCGTGTGGCAGAAACATTCAGTCGACGCCTGCAGGTTCAGGAACGCCTCACAAAGCAAATTGCTATCGCTGTGAAAGAGGCTATTAAACCGCGTGGTGTCGCTGTCGTAATCGAGGCAACGTGAGCCAAATGTGTTCTCAGCAGCGCCGCCATTCTCACTCTCATCGCCAGCCATCTTTGCATGACGATGCGCGGCGTCCAAAAGCCTGGTGCAACAACAGTGACGTCATGCATGTTAGGCTGTTTCCGCACACAGCAAAAGACACGTGAAGAATTTCTCACTTTGATGAAAAGTAGATGAGCGCTCAACACTCCTTTGCCTCCCCGATTCAACTCGCAGTGCCTTGCTATTGTAAATACCTTTCAATGTCGGCCTAATCGTCGATCTCCCAATATACAAGTCGGTGTACGTGTGACGACACCGCAGCATTTATTACTTTACCATGATCTATACGTGTAAATACTATATTCAGTCTTTCCGCCCTCGGCTTTTGTCGGCCGCAGAGGGGTCAATGGGAAGAAGTTTCCTCGCCAGTGCATGCGTGTTTTGCCCGGACGGGTAGCGACCACGACTATTAAGTTTTGGTCGCTTAGGAGGCTGCATACCCGGGTCACCCCCTACTGCTACACTATCCATAATCTCCTTGTCACGATCTAAATATACTGTCAGTTCTTTCCGCTTTTTCCTTGGGGTTTCTTACCCGAAATGGTGCGTTTCCTGCTGTCCCTATCCTCGTCTCTCCATGGAATTTCAGACCGGTATGAACTTGGAGCCTGCGGTAACGGCGCCGATGCCGTTTCCTTGTCAGCTATTCGAGAACGTAAGCTTGCCTTATGTGGAGGAGCGTCTGCGGGAGGTAAACCAGAGCTGACAGGTGCAGCACTCTGATCTCGAGTGCGCTCTCTACCCGGACCTGGTTCTGCCAGTCTTCTGCTAGCTTCACTAGCGGACATGGCCCTCGGGGCAGATGGAGCGTTGACAGGCAAATTCTTCGGAGATGGTCCTTCTGGAATGCGCTTTTCGACCGCCTGAGCCCATCATCAGACCTTTTTGCAATTACAAACTAACCCAACAAACCTTCTCTGTGACGGCACGACTGTCGTTATCCGATACGTCCCTTTCCTTCCGTCGCCGGTCAGATTCACGAACTCGGTCATGTGCATCTTTCTCTGGAGGTCGACGTGATCGATCATCGCGATGACCTTCCTTTCGTGAGCTGCGCTTGGAACTGCGATCAGGCTGGAAATTTCCATCATTTTTGTGATCCACCCAAAGAACGAGATCACTCACCTCGTCGTCCATGGGTCTTCTACGTTTGCCTAAACCATCCTCGGTGCCGGGTGCACCCCTATGTCTTAGCGGATCTGGCCTTGTTGGAAGAGAACGGTCGTCTTGGGTTGTCGGAATAACTCCCGATGCAATTCTAGCACTCTCGTCCCTGTCCTTCCTATCGCGTTCTCTGTCCTTATCGTCTCTTCGATGACGATCTCTGTCCCTATCGCGCTCTCTGTCCCTTTCCCGGACGCGTTCTCTGTCTCTGTCTCTCTCCTTGTCTCGTTCTCGCTCGGCGTGCCTATCTCGCCCGCGATCTCGGTCCCTCTCTCTCTCTCCATCTCGGTCCCTTTCGCTCTCGCGGAGACGTTCTCGCGCTCCTCTGTCACCTCGCGTATGTGTCAGACTGTCCCGGCGACTGACAGTCGTGCTGTGCGAACGAGAGTCACCACGACTATCCTTTTCCTGCCTCTTGTCCTCAGGCAAATTTTCCGCTGCCCTGTCAGAACGGCTTCGACCACCGCTCGCTCGACTATCACTGCTTGGATCTCTCGTTCCAGGATGCGTAAGAGGAGATAGCGAACGGTGGCGAGGAGAGGGTGCAGCGGAACCATTGTGACTACGCGGTTCCAACCGTTCAGCGCGTCCCATCGTTTGCTTCGCTGTCTCTCGCAACTCTTGGGCAGAAGGAGTTTGACTAGGATTTGTTGGCGGTGGCATCGTCTGCATACCTTCCGTGCGCTTTTCATCCACTCGTTGAGTACGAGGGGACTGTCCCATAGCAGTCTGGGCCATAGTTTGCTCCTTCTGACTAATTAAACTTATTGCCTCGTTTTCAGCTGCAGGACCGCCCTGCCAATCTATCGGTGGACGGGCGTCGATCGCCGATGGGATATCGGGGCGTGAAGGCAGAGGGACAGAAAATTCGATGGTGGAAGGCTGCTGGGGTTGGGGATGCACCAATTCTGGGGGCTTGGGCGATGCACTTTTGGTTTCCGGTCTGATCCTTTTCACTACCTCTGGCCTTGGAATGCTTAGTAGAAAGTCAGCTCAAGTTGAAACAGACTCTGACGAATGGATCAACACCTTTCCATAGCTAACTTGGTTGGATTGATACTAGGTGTAGATGCGGGTATAGGGACTTGATCGGCAGATGGTTGCGCAGGTGGAACATTATTAAGGAGCTGAGCGCGTGGCGCAGAGGGCACAGCCTGCGCTGGCGCGCGGCGCACGTCACCATTAGTTGAAACTTGCCCGGTGGCAGTAGGGACAGCGGGTTTGGGCGAAGCAATTCCATTCGGCTGCGACAAATCAATGGGTGTAGTGTGGACGGAATAGTTTATGGCTTACCTTGGGGACTTTGGGCAGCGTCCATAAAGATTCGCGTTTCTTCAAACTTGCCGAATACCTTGAGTTGATTTTAAGTATCCATATGTTCGACCGTAGTAGAACTGAACGTACGCCCGTCCAAGGATCTTCAAATCACCACGTTCTTCTGTTTCTAGCAACTTGTCCATAGCTGTGTCGATGGCGGCGCCCGTATCGGTTACGGAGGCTAGCGGAAATACAGAGAGTATCTCCTTTAACACGATAATTGCGTTGTACACGTGCATAAACTCTACAGTTTGAATGCACTCAATAAAACACTGAACCGAATGAATATTGCATTAGATGATCAAGAGGGAAATCTTACCTTCGCCAGTTTCCTATGCCACTTTCGAAGAATTTGTTGGAACGCCACCCACTTTAGGACATTATCACCCGAAACAGGGTAATTGTTCGACCACACCCGCTGAAAACCAGGATGATATATAGTCTTCCCGCCGATCTTTGTACGGTTATCTTGCATGTATAAGTGCTCATCGAGGTGCCATTTGTGGAGATCCGAAAGAATGCCGAGTAGAAACCGACCTATAACATGTCCACATGATATTTAGGCTAGATCGAACGAGCATTTACCATAATTTCGAGCTTCATACTCGCTACAGGAAAATAGGACAACCTTGACATGATCGCCGAGAAGCTTTGTGTGTAAATTACGTGAACACTTCTCCGTAGAAGATGTGCATACCTTATCGTAACACATAAGCGTATGAAAGCCGGGAGTGCCTTGCATATGCATGACCTTGATGAATTGAACACAGAAATCGGCATCCATGGGTGATAGTAAGCAGCGTGGTTGGATACAGTGCTCAATCATCGAATTCACAAGCGTATTTGACTTGGTTGCTGAGTAACGTCAGCATCTATGATGAACACCATTAGAGCACCTACAGTGAGCAAACCAATTGTGCTTTTCCCGTGCCAACCGCTTAATTGTATATTCACGCGAGATTGTCTGCTCCTTGAATTCCTGGGCTAGCAAATTGACGTAATTATTGTAACGATCTCGTCGTGTGCGATGTGATGGTGCCGTCATTCGTTTCCCACGATCGGCTGAGCGGTCAGTAGCTATGTATTTAGAGTCCTCTTGGCGACTCAGTGTTCTCAAAGCTGCGCCCTCCTCATCATATTTCGAGGCCGGGGGCATTAGATCATACGTCGACAATTGCCAAAAAGTTAAGTAAAAGCCAGGTCTAATAATCTTAGGTGTCTGCGCCAAGGCAAGGTAAAAGCGGCATACCCAATCACATCGTATGCATTTCCAGGGGCAATGGTCTTGACATCATCAAAGAGCGCAGCAAGTTCTGGTATCCAAGTTGACTGTTAAGGTTGGCTTCACATATATCTATAGATGTCAGGCATGCAACTCACCTCTATGGAGTTGGCACTCGATGTAGAGGCTGCATCAACTTCCATTGAGGCTTCTTCGGAAACGGCTTGTTCTTCACCCAGTTGTTTCCCATTCGCATCAGACGGTGAGTCCAAATTGGTGGGCGCCCCAACACTAGGAGACGCAAGGCGAGACGCCACAGTACCAGGTTCACGCTTGGTCAAAAGTGCGGCCTTGAGTCGCTTCTCAACTTCTTCATTTGCGGCGCGTTCCTGTTCCTTCATCGCTAGCGCTGCATTCTGATCCGAAGCTTAGACAAGCACAATAATCAATGAATAGTTTTGAAGCATACCAGGAGTGATGCTTGCAACACTGGTCTTAAAACTTGCATGCAAATCGGAGCACAGATCCCATAGACCGTACCCAATTCGCCAATGGACGGCAAAATTTTCTTCGCGTAATCATCCAGGGGGATGACGGAGGGCGAGGTCAGAAGTTCAAGATATTGCAACAGCACGCCATGAGTCTGAATCTATTGTCAACATTGCTGCGGTTAGAAAAAATGGGACATACCGTATCATAAAGGCTCGCCAGAGACTTTAAGTGAGCATCAGGCGCCCGAAATACGCACGCTTGACGTTGCTGGGCAACTTGAATCAACAATGGAAGAGCAAAATTTGAATCCAAAAGTGCTTTGCCGAGTCGTTGAGGTCCTTTCAACACTGCGTCCCCAGGATCGAGTCGTGCGCCTCTGGTCGTCGATGCCACGGCTTCTATTCTGAGAACGGGTCCACCGGCCATGGCAGCTATCTGAGACTCTGATAGGCTGGGCAACGGCTCTATACCTGCCATCTTCCAGATAAGTTCTCTCAAGACAACAATTTCAGTCGATTGCCCGTTGTGCAGTTGATGGACAATGTATTTTAGAAAAGGCGTGAGGTCAGCACTATAGCGCCTGAAGAGCATCCCCGTGAAGGACGCGAGACCTGTTACAAGCCGTATTCTAGTTCGCAGGATCAGGGATGAATCATCGAACACGTACTCTGCAACCAATCACTGGTATTGACCCCGTCATCCTTCACTCGTTCCTTCCTGGGATTCGCCAAGGCATCAAGTATGATAAATACGAGCACATCGAAGCCCATGTTTGTGGCATAACGTAAAGCCTGTATCACAACACTGGCTAAGTTGTCATAGGCCATTATTTGATTGACAGCATTAGTGAAAAATATGCATGGGTTTGAATGAGCTAACTTGGCGACTGGTCCGGATAGCGAATCAATAGTATTGTGAGATAGTCGGCGAAGAATACCCTTGGATTCCCTGTCTGCCTGTACTTCGCGTACGCGGAGTTCTGGATGAGATTTATAAATATTCGTTTTCCATTCACCGTACAGCCTCCATCTTCCTGTGGTCTCAAACTGACGAATGATATTCCAGACTTCGACAGTACAGACCGCATTGCCTCGAATCAAGGGTAACGCAGGCAGCAGATATATGCGAAGAACCTTGAACCAGAACTGACGGATAGGATGAGAAGGATCCGGTTCAGCAACCGGCTTCTTCGTCACGGGATCGACCGGCACCTGATTCATGATCAGAAGGAAAGCATTATACGAGAAGACAGACCTAACCGTAGAGATCATCTGCAAACGCCCCAGCCGGAGGAATTTTGTGAGGAACAGGGGATCTCGTGAAACGTGCAGTCCAATAAAACGTAACAATGGATCTATCACGTCCATGAGATCGTCCACAGTAGTGCAGACGGGTACCTGCTCAACCCAATCAGGAAAGAAAAAGACAAAGTCGTTCATGCTAGTGCTTGGTGGTGTTGGGGCCCACAGAGTTATGATCGGTTTGCGGGGAGGGGATTGACTCAGACCAGAAGGACCAAAACGAGGTCGAGGAAGCATAAAACTTGGATTACGTTCCTTGGTGATGAGCAACGACTCATACAGAGGCGAGATAGAATGCCTCAAAATACGTAACATCAAGTCAGCAACTTCGGGATTCGAATCCACAAGCCATGGAAATTTGGACAACATTGCGATAGCAGGCCTCAATGCACCAACTGCAAGCAGAGCCATTAATAGGCCAACCTTCTGGTTTCGGTCTTTAAGCTCAACTTTCTTTGCTTCGGCTGGCGCAGGTGTTTTGGATTTTGGCTGTGATGGCTGCGAACCGGATTCCAATGGTGCAGCTAATGCCAGTTGGCTTATTTTAGCACCCGCTATCCTGGTTTCAATGTTTGCCAAATACTCCTTGTGCACCGCAGCCATTTCTTCGTCTGAGGGCAAAATCTGAAAATTTGTCATGAAATATTATCACCAAAAAAATGAAGAGGATGATTGCTTACATGAGGATACAAATCTTCCAATGATATGAACCCCTCTCGGATTAGCAACGCTGACGTCAAGTAGAGATTTTTCGGAATAGATTCATTAGCGTCTGGTGACTGTGTGAAGTCAGAAAAACGCTGAGAATTACTTTAATTCAACGCACGGCATAATATGAAAACTTAAACCCAAGCACTTGCGCTAACACTCGAGAAGTATTACTTTGAGTCGTAGCTGATCGACGATCTGCAAGGGACAGAACCTCGTCCAGATTCTTTCCTTTGAAAGATCCTAGCGGGAGATTATGGCTGTTGTCTGTTTCTAGCCTTGGACGATGATAGGAACCTTGCCAAGGAGAGAACGAAAGCAAGGTGAGAAAGAAGGTATAATGACTTGCGAGATGAATTGACAGGACATCGAGGATGATATCAAGCGCCCTGTTAGGGTCCAGATCAAAATACCCAATCAGGCTTATAACCCTTTCCCATACAGGTTTCACCCGTTCTTCGATGGATGCCCAGGACTCCACTGGCCTTCCCGTATGTGACGAATGTGCAGGACCAAGGTTGCTAGTGAGCTCCACGATAAGTTTGCTATAGCCTTCAGACTGTTCGCGCAACAGATTGAACTTATTCTGCTTATAGCTGGTAAAATGGGTTAATGAAATAGAGAGAGGATAACTCCAAACATACAATAGGCCCGTCCGAGTTCTGATCTCCTTCTTGTCCAAAGAGACCTTGTCAGAAATCAATCCAACACCTGCAAGTATCGCAGAATCCAGACGTTCGCGACAAATGGCTGTATCAATTATTTTGAAATCCTAAAAAAACGAGTGCTTAGGTACTCTCGACTAGATGAGGACGGCGATGCTCACCAAGAGTCTCTTAATAATGACCTGAACTGTTTCCTTGTCATTTTCTGCATTCATCTTTGCCTTTTGGCATTGAGTTCAAGGTTTCCGCAACGCCCTTTAACTTTTCTTGTTCGTTACTCAAGTTGGAAACGGTCGCTTTGGCGTCCGAGATGACTTCATCCAGCTCTGCATCAAGAGACCAGAACATATCGACAAGGTGTTCGCCAAAAATGACAGCGCGTTGAGTGGAGTGTGGTGACGAATGCGACGACGACGGCAAATTATTCAATACCGACCTGACGAAATCCACGAACGTTGAGGGCGTCAACGAGGGCTTTGGGGAAAAAGAGAGCAGCGTAGAAGACAAAAGGGTGTGATAAGCCGTTGTCAAGACATCGACACAGTCTGGATTCGTAGGATTGCAGTGGGGAGAAATGAGAATGTTGCGACTGGGCGAGGGATGTTAGACACGAGTGACGGGACGAGGAGTTAACACCGACCATTCGGATTCGCCACCCTTGTTCCAGGTCAGAAGACATGCGCGAATGCTCTTCACAACGTCCATCGAGGATGACGGTCCCCGCGGCAGAACACGCAGGTGTGGTTGAGTGGCAACTCTCCGTTAGGGTCGTTGGACAACAACCGTAAATAAAAACATCACAGCGCCCGCGTATTTATCGCCACGGAATCACAACATCCTGTGTATTTGCCAAGCTATGATGACCATGTTTAGTTAGTACAACATGCGGCACCCCTGCCTCAAGATTGTTATCAATGTTATAAAATCATAGCGGGTAACAACAGTTGCTTTCCTACATGTCATCGCTAGTTTCTCTTGAACGCACAAGTACACTCCGAGGCCGTCCAGACCACGTGCGTCTTCCGCCTGACACACCGCATCAAGGGCACGAGGGCATATCATTCCTGCATCCAGATGTTGGAAAGGAGGGTGCAGCATTGAACACAAACACATCCTGGTCAAAGTTCACCCGCAAAGGAAAGAGGAAGGTGGGTGTTTTGCAAAGTCTCAAGACAATTGCATTGTCATCCTGTCTGTAATCATTTTTACCTGTCTTAATCCTTGACCATACGAGCGTGGTGATAGGGCTAAACATATTCCTCGTGTTCCTTCCTCTTGGCTGGGTAGCACATTTTGAAGGCAAAGATGGGCATTTGGGAGATAACGTGTTCACGTGTCAGTGCAATTATTTCCCTGGCGGCAGTCTTATTTACACACAGCTCAGTCTGTTTCCTTGGCATCATACCCTTGCAGAAACTTTTTGAGTTTGGGGGTGAGCAAATGTCATGCTACCTTGGCGCAGATCTAGGCGATCTACTTGTTATTTCTTTGAACAAGTAAGGTTGATCCAGTATTCGCAAATGATCGTGCTCATAACCTTATAGTGTTATTGAAGCAACATTAGCAATTATTCTCTTGGCGAATGGCGAGTAAGTGGATTGAATATGACTGATTCATGTCGTAAAATGAGTCGTATAGATTGAGGTTGTTGCAGGCGACAGTAATTGGTATGCTGCGCTTGTAGGTCTGATTGTGCGTACACCTAATCATGATCCAGGGGTTGTCATTCTCCACCTTCTGCTGATTCCCGGAATGTCTTTCTTTATTGGCGGAGCACGTCTTGCCCACCAAGAATTGCATCCTCACTTTATACAATTGAACCAAACACTACTCAGCATCGGGTCAGAACTTCATGCCACTTGTATTATGAAAGACTCATCTGCCGATAGAGTTCTTACTTTCGTGGTTCCAGCCGCAATATTTGCAGCATTGGACCGTCCAGTCATCGCTACAGTTCCGATCCCAGTCACGCCTATCGTTAGCGATGCAACTCGAAGTACATTCTTGACTATTAGCCGCGTGTTGGCCATTGTGCTTCTTGTCGTGTAAGTGGCAACTTGGTACCCGGAGCGTTATGCTCATGTGACATCAGTTATGTATCCTCCCGCATTTACCTCCACAACCCCCCTGGAGATGATGAAGAAGCGAGGGCGGAACGATGCGCGCGGGAAAATAACAACCATGAACCTGAAGTCAATCAATACGTCTGTATTATAATGCTTGTTATATGTATAGGATTAATGGCTGCAACTGCCGAATGGGTAAAGTCCGTTGTATTGCAAGTTTTCGTTTGGCTGATATTCGTACGAGCTGGTGGAAAACGTCGATTCAGCTAGACTGAACGGTACTTTTCAAATGGAGTGCGTATCACAAGTTTTGTTTTTACTCATCCTGACGATCGTCCGCCTACTCAGATGGTTTGGTCTGATACTCCTTCCATTACTATCCTTTGCTGCCGATGGCATCATTGCCGTCGGTACTTTCGTCCGCTACTTAATTCGGTACTTTTTCAATGGTCCCGAACCCCCTAGCATCGAGGCCAAAGCACGCGCTATAGACCTGAGTATACAATTCATGCTCTTCTGGATGCCATTTTTCATTATCCTTTCGTGGGGCATGGGCACGCCATTGTCTCTGCTGTTTGGTAGTTTCAAATACCTTTCATTTATGACCGCACGTTGCTGATATTTTTCGCAGATTTCTTCGAGATATCAGTGCTTGTATGCGCATGCTTTGTTGTTAACTATGTTACTGCAGATTCTAAAACCAACTGGGCTGAGGGATTAGCGATGGTGGCTTTCTACGTCGTAATAGTGAGTTCATATCCAAAGAGTTTAAAACCATCATGATTTTTTTCTAAGGCCGTAAGTGCATGGCATTACCCTGGCCAGAAATCGATCGAGATCATGTCAGCTGCTAAGGAGTCGGTAGAGGAGAAGTTGCTGGAGATTGCAGCTTCAGCCAACGGGACGGCTACATAAAAATCATACACTCTAATTATAGCATTGCTACACTACGCTTAAGTGCACGCACTAAATGTATTGAAATACGGCAAGAAAAGCAACATTGCCTTTAAAAGCCACTTGCCGTCACTCGCAATTGTTCCAGCTTTTTTAAAACTTCGCCTACAGTGCGGTCCAATTCGCCAGCGATTGAGCTTTGTTTTGAACCTGGCAACTTGGCATAGGCTTCGCAAAGATCACCATCAACAACAGACTTGACAGGGACATAGTAAGCTCGCCAACTCAGGTGATCTCGTCCCACCAAGCTTAGCTGTTCTGAACGCATATGCTGCTCCAGCGTAGAAATGAGGTCGACATCTTCCTTCGACACGAATGGTACGAGAATTCCAATCGTTCCATGAAGACCAGTATATAAGAGGACTTCACGTCCACCAGCCACCAGGGAAACCTTATGGATGGAAGTTATCAAGTCACCCACGTGCAAATGGGCAATCAATCTTGTCTTGTGAGGTGCACCCATAAGGATGCCTTTTTCATGCAAAATTCCTGCTCCCGTTGGATCATCGTCAACCTGGTCGGACACCTTCATATCCAGTCGATTGACGAATATATTACCAAACCGGTCACCAGCTGCGATGGTCGTGTAGTCAATCATTGTTTGCGCAGTTATCCAGCGTGGCTGCGTGTCATCAGCGAATACAAGCAGTCGGTTCTCTGGAGCTTTATAGGCAACAAAGAAGATAGATTCCTGCATATCGCCGACGAGAATTCGAGAACCTTGGGTTGAGAGGAAGACGATTGCAGTGGCGAATGACTTTGGTAACCATCAGAATCGACGCACCAACGATTCCAAGCAACGCACCTTGTTTTCAGCTTTTCGTAGCAGCTTCTTTTTTCCGATATCATATACCCTGAGCGCTTTGCCAACACCAGCTACGAGACGTCCCTGGAAACCCAACAAAGCCAACGGCACATCATCTATCTCCGTCTAGAGAATCGTCAGCGATAGGCTTCGCAGTCAATTACCCAACTCACGGTATGCACTAGTTCTAACGATTTACCGTCGTCCTCGAATCTGTATGTTCGAAGATATCCTGATCTGCAAGCTCGTGGTGAGACGTGTGTATCGGCAGCAGTTCCGACTACGAGATGTAGTTCGCCACCCCGTGCCGCAAAAGGCACGACGGCAAGAGAAAACGCCGACTCGTTGTTATCTAGCGGTATTACAGTTAGAGTCTTTCCCTAGATACCAAATAAGCATTTTTCATATCTAGTATATGGCGGATATACATACCTCAACTGGGTCAATGATTCTAATATTGGACGCCCACGAGCCAGCCGGTGCCCTAGGTCCACCGAACACCTCTGACGGTAGATTCAACACGTCAGCGTCAATTGGCTTGCCCTTGCTGCGCTGTTTCTTTGTCAGCTTGAATGCATACGGACTGAGCGCTCACTCACAAGTTCTGCCAACCGTTTTTCTGATACCTCCTGACTTAATGTACGATGATCCCCTTCTATGAGATAGAAATAATGATTTGAGGGGTGCGTGATAAATTTCCGTGGCGTATAAGAAAGAGGAATGGAATCTTGCTTCAATTTCATGCCAAGCTTAGACACCTGGAATATTCTATCCCTAGTCTGATTTGGGCAATCTATCGAATGTATACTGCACGCACCGAAGAACGCTGCCAGCGATACCAATCAAACCTTCGGGGCTAAGTTCAGCAGAGAAGCTCCAAGCATAATCCAGCGTCTCATAGATGAGTGGGGTGAAGTGCATCATATTTTGGTGCGTATAATTTAGCCATGTCCGAGACGACAAAGCAAGCATAGCAGGATTGCGTTGTATCTGGACTCTGACAAGCCGTATAGGCCGAGTACCTAAAAATCTAACGGACTGATTTAGTTTTACCGAAACTTGTGAATTCGTGCTCACCGTGTCCTTGTATCGGTAAGCTGCCCACTGATAGGGTCAAGAACTGTCCTTAAGAGGACGCCATTCTGTAAGCCAATGTTGACGAACATCGTTGGTTGAGCTTTGTTGATACTAGCATCCAACATGTCCGCGATACAAATAGCTGAGGGTGGAGCGGTTAGGGCTTGCAAACTGATCGTTTCTAAAGTAGTCTCGGGGTCGAGTGAAATAATTCGAACAGTTTGATCTTCACAACCAACGGCCTATAACATAGTTGATATGTATTCATAGTTGATCATTTCTAGTGCTCACCAAGTAAGGGGTCCTTTGACGGCCCTCGGGAACTTCGCCTATGCTCAATGCCAGAACGGTGCTACCCATTGCTTTCCGATCTTGATATTCGTTCAATTGTCCATCCAGATCCAGTTCAAAATAGACAAGCTCTGCTGAACTCAAAGCGACAACGACTTGTCTCTTATTCGTCGTAGCCGTAACAATAGTTTTCCCCTGTGGGACCCTCCACTCGTTGACCCTCCGGTCAGCCAGTACGTGTCGAATGCCATGTGGATGTACTTGTAAAAGCGCATCGGATCCAATCTGTTGTACCGCTAATGTAGGCGCTGAAGACAGGAAACCTGTGTCTTGCACTTCCTCAATGGTCTCTCCAATTGACAGGACAAGCGTTCCATTCACGAATGAAAGTATGATATAAGAATCATACGGATCTTCAACCGCGTAAGCGTTTCATAAATATCTAGAATTCCAAACCTTACCATCTTCCTTAACCTTCGTTGTCCACACCGCGTTCGGAATACCGGGTAATTCTGAACTAACAGTTTCCTCAACTTCAAGGCCATGGCGTAAAGTACGAAGTGCGCTACGAGCACCACGACCGCACGCGGCGAATAGTTGTGGAGTGTCAGAATTGGGCAGGACATTCAAGACCTTGGCATCAAGGATAGGATCCAAGGATTCCAATTCATCAGCAACGACCAGATTTTCAAGGGATCGAGGCTTGAAAAATGCAGGAGGTAGAGGTGTCGATGGATCTGTCATGCCAAAAGACGGGTATGATGCCGAAGAAAATTCTGGCTCGTCGTCATCATCGCCAAGTTTTTGGAATTGGTACAGATAACTGTCAAGATATCAACCATGGCATACAACTGCTCCAAAAACTTGAATACGAACTGATTACCGAATTCTGATGCAACGAACAGAAAACCTGACTTCAAAATGCAAAGGCTGGAGGCAACAGGGACAGTATCAAAGTATTTGATCCTGAGCGATTTCACCTCCTCGTCTTCATGCTCAATAGTCACTTTGTACATATCTCCAATTTCGCTTTGTAGCAAGAAAAAGAAAGCACCCTACATAGACTTAAGACATCGTTAGACTTGAAACAGTCTTGCTAACCTTCATCTTATGCATGACAACGGCTGTGATGATCAAGCCTGCATTGGGATCTTCGAGTGGATGCTTGCGCCGAGGTATAGGTACACGATGTTGGGGTGAATCCATGTGTCGGTAAATAATGTGATCTTCACAGCAGATGAGCACACCAGACGGACCATCATAGCGATCCGATGAGGCGAGCTGGCCACCAGGGACTTGCACCAGAAGGTTAGCCCGCGGATCTGTCGGCTCGCTCCATTTGCGCACGACGTGATTAAGGCCAAGATCAAGCTCATAGTATGTGAGCATCTAGTGGTCCTGTTAACTCACTATTATGGACGTCAACCATGTTACTCACTTTTTCCGCATTGTTAAATGCCTCACCAGTCGGGTCTTGGTCTGCCTCGGAGTAGTCTACCTCAAGAGCAGCAAACAAAGGATTTTCAAAGCCAACATCGACACCGACGATGTGATGTATGATGGCAGAATTCTTGTGGGCCTCCAACGGGGAAGATATCGTGAGATTCGCCGCTGCATCACGATTCAAAATGTAAACTAATTTTGCCTTTTCCATTGCGGAAATCATGACCGCGCGCCCTTTTGGGTCGATAGCTAGGTACTCTCCTGGTACAATCCTGCGAGCGCCAGATTTGCCGAAAGTCTCTTGATGTAACTTAACGAAAGTGCTCGTTTTGGGGTCGTAGTCAAGAATGATGATTCTGCCTGAATCCGACCCTACGATGGCGTAGTCTGAGAAAGAGCAACGTGAATACGACGAACAAGAGGCATACGTACAAGAGCTCACCCTTAGTTCCACCTGTCAGTCGAAACGCGGAAAGTGAACGTATCGAACCGAAAACGTCCGTGACGACAACGGTCGAGAGTCTCCCGGTCTGAACATCTGGGCGCAAAAGTTCTAGTCGTGTCCCATGGGATACAATAATTTCTTGCTGTCGTGCACCAGAAAAATTGCCGACTATTGCATGTAGGATAGCAGTGGGAGGTTGGAGTGTCAAGTTGTATAGGTGCATTTCTTGCTACGAGAAATCTGACGCGAAAAGCTTGTTTCGCCTGTCAGTCGTGGGGAGAGGCAAGTTTTGTGAGTTCAACACAAACAAGCGGCCGCGTCAAGACCGGGCATGCTAAGTATCTCATAAACCTATTTATTCGCTCTAAAAAACTGCGAAACTGCACACTGGATAATGGCGGTTCATGCTCTGCGCAGAAGTAGGACATACCAACATTTGTTCTAACCAATGATCATCATGTGAACTTGCTAGTAATCACGATATTTAAAAACGCTCGACTTTCCCTCCCAACGGTTCCCTTGTGCTGTGCACTATCTGGCATCACTTCATAGCAGAGCAGGACTCGCTTGACGTGTATTCGAATCATGCAGGGCAGCAGCAATTCCTCGTTAACGCACCCTACACTAGTCTTTGATATCGAGGCTGGATACAAGCCCCACAAGGTGCTGCACGATGATGATTCTGACATACTCACTTGGACCGATAGCGAGAGTCAGTCGAAAGACGAGGTCGAAAGTCGGACAACACAAGTGAGTTTTACATGAGTCTAGAAACCTTTCACTATGTATTGTACTGACGGGTAAAACAGGTGAGCTTCTGGGATCGACTGACTGGTAAGGGTCGTGCGACAGTGGGATGGAAGCAAAGCATCAAGGCCATTGCGACATACTCCTGTTTGAGTCCATGTGCTTATCCTTCAACGCACATTCATTCGTCTCTAGGGCTCAATGTTTTGTTCATTTTTGTACCCTGTGCATGGGTTGCCCACTTTATGCATCCGTCGCATAATGTAATTTTTACTCGTCAGTTCACAAATCAAGTAGAGTCGTTCGTGCACTTAACCTAATGTAGTCTGCGTGCTGGCCATGATCCCACTGACGAAGATGTTGCATTACACCGGAGACCAACTAGCGCTCAACTGCAGTAAGGCAACGGGAGACCTCATCGCAGTAACTGTTCACAAGTGAGTTCGAATCGTTTTGTTCGACCATGTCGTAACCGGTTTCTATCAAAGTTTCGTTGAGACCGTCTTGTTTATCATCCTACTTTCCAAGTGCGAGTAAGTGTTAACCATACGACGAGAAAATTATTGTGTCTTGATATTTGCGAAGGCTCAAATTGCTACAGTCAACCATCGCAGGTGAGCACTTCTATGACATCACCTTTCAATCTGGTCTTAGCATTATTAGGCATCATTCTGCTTAGAATCCTGCTCGTTTCTGGTACAGCTTTTATCACAGGCGGCTTGCGAAGGAAAAGCCAAATGTTACATCCCCATCAAAATCAATTGAATCAGACATTATTGATAACAGGGTTGGTTCGATCAATTGGGTTCTTTACCTTTCGAAATTGATTGACGACACAGAACTTTTGCACTACTTCTACCTGTGCTTTTCTACAATGCAATTGACCACAATCCTCACGCCGTACCAGGAGGGATATATGTACCCAGTGTCATCAACGAGTCGTTGCGACAACAGATCTTAATTGTCAGCAGAGCCTTATCCCCGTTGCTCTTACTCGTGTGAGTTTGCAACTATGTAAGATTATAACTGACTTGAATCGGCGTTAGATACATATGTTCTTGTCATTACATTCACTATCCCCCCCTGGATGAAAATACGGAAAAAGATGCAGGGTACTTTGATGATCAACGTAATCCGGAAAAACCAGAGATCAATTTCTGGATGTGCCTTGTGGTCGTGCTTATCATTGGTGGCCTCATGTCTGTTACGACTGAGTTTGTCCGTTTTTGTTATTTGTTTCTGATTTAGAAATTGATGAGTTTCCAGTTGGTGTCAAGCATTCAACCGCTGAAGCACCAGAGCGGAATTCAGGAAGAGTACGTTTTTCCCTAATTCTATATCTGGGTCGCATCTCTAAGTCAACCACTTGACATTAGATTTTTTGGTCTTGTCCTGATTCCCCTGGTGTCATACTCTGCAGATGGCCTGCTTGTCAGCGTCTTTTACATACGCTCGCAGTTGAGACTTCTACTTGGCGCACCGTACAAACCTGCTGGCTCCCTTGCAGAAACTCGGTCAATTGATCTAAGCATCCAATTATTGTTATTCTGGACACCCCTCCTAGTTTTGGTTGCCTTGATATTTGACAAACCCTTCTCACTTCTGTTCGACACCTTCGAAGTAATACTCCTTCTCGCAGCAGGCTTTCTCCTGAACTACGTCACATTCGACTCGAAGACTAACTGGGCTGAAGGTGTAATACTGGTGGCATTCTACTTCATGGTGGTGAGAATAAATTATCTGGCTCTGAAACTCATCATAACCAAACTAGGTCATAACCGCCTGGTTTTATCCAGGCAGGCGGGATTTTCAAGAGCTGTTGTCCTGCAGCGGATTGTCCAATGTATCCAATACGTTGCTCGTCCAGTCACCTTCAGTACAGCTACTATAAAGTAGGCACAGACTGGGACGTGGGATATACAGTAGAATGATTCGCGTGTCATCTCGAGATGATTGTTGTATCAATAGCGTTGGCCTGATGTCTTTGTACCAAGAGCCAATACACTTTGTCGAATTATTTCGGTAATCTCTGACCGTACTGCATTCAGAACATCGTCAGAGTCAGAGTCAAACTGTCCATGACCCATGGTCCGTCTTAAGTGAACACAACCGCGTCGGAACTGTTCATTTATCGTGATCTTGTACGCCATGTTGAGCGCTTCTCTTGTCCTATCGGCGGCCAACGGGTCACCAAACGTAATGCTCAAGTGTGCACCCAAACGGGGCATGTACTTGTACGGAAAAGGTCGTCCCTCTGGCATAACTTGATCGAAACCTGTCAGCCAGACAGGAATAATGGTGGGGGGAACATTGGCCTCCATAATGATGCGCCCACTAGATAATGTCAGCATCAGAAGGAGACAATCGTTTGCCGACGCTCACATGCCCCATTTGAATTGCGACAAGGTTTCGTTCCTGTCCGAATCCCGCGCATATGTCGTCGGTTGGCAGATTTTGCCCTCGCTATACAAATGGACCTTGAAATACAGTCAACTCAGCTAATGGATTTGGAAGGTTTACCGTACCCAGGAGCCTTGATTTAGTTTATCTATAGCGGTATCAACCGCGGGCTGATACACACCTTTCCCGCGGAACGTTTCTATCGTTTGACCTAGCCGAAAAAATTCCGAAAAGAGTCTACCTGCCGCGAGTGGAAATGAGAGGCAAAGTTACATACATGACGCAGTATTGGGCACACTCACGGATTTGTGAACATGATATCGGAGGCCCCGAGCGTCCATCGCGTAGTGCGTGAATTGAAGTAACACCCTAGCGGTAGGACACCCCACGTCACTGGATCGTCAAGGCTTGGGGTTTAGCATGTTAATAGGCATCCATGAAGCGATGGAAACCTCTACAAACGTCGAAATATGATTTGAGACTATAGGCCGAATTAGCGTGACACGTCTTGGGTCTCAGAAGCGACGCTAATACCGGTGATGATACCTCTTCCATTGTCTCTCTCCCGGCTCTTGAGCGCTCGTAAGAGAATTTCAAGCCCGTTGACGGTGACAGAGGCGGTCCCAAACTTCAAAAATGCCTTGGATAGGAGCCCAACAGCAGCGACTGTCGCAGTAGACAGAAGCTGGTGCGCTGTCATTGAGAGCGATCAGAAAGGCCCGCTGACGTAATTTCGCTTCGATGGTTGGCAAGGTCAAAAATCAGGTCAGACTCTCCGAATTCAGGGCTGCCCCGTTCTCACCAATCTGTACTCTGCGCATCGGTTGGGCCTTTGCGCCACCGCTCTCAGCGACCATGTTGGCAATATTACTCATGGCTCTGAGCTCAGTTGCCGCGTTGGTCTTTGTTTATTTCTTCCTACCGGCCCTATGGCGCTCTATCATGACCGTTGACGAAACACTTGACGCACATGAAGCTGGAGTTACTCTCGTTGCTTCACGTATGAGTTATATTTTTTTCGTCTTCCGTATTTCTTAATGTTATGTAGGAAATCCGTTCCGCGAGACAGGGCCTCCAGCGAATATGGCAAAATTGATCCTACTCCGCCACAAGGTAGGAATCTGAACGTGTCATTCCGCCATTGATAGCATCTCCTCAGATTCAGACCAGCAATCGTAAACGACGTGGTTTGTCACAGGCGCGTCAGCCAACGCGGCCTTACAATATCGTCATGACGCGCCCAAAATCTACTTGGATACGGTTTGGCAAGGCCTTCGGTGGAATGCAATACCATTAGCATTCTTGGTTATTTCGCGCGTATCTTTTCATCTTTGTTTACTCGATATACCCGGAGGTTCTAAATTTATTTCGGTCTTCTTATTCACCCGTTATTTTACTGTTGAAATACCTAACCTTGGTCTTGTCCCGCTATCCAATTTACCCGCGTTTTACGACGGTTGTCCAAATATGTAGAACTACATAACGTATCACATATTGTGCCATTGCTGAAGTACTATTTAAAACGTGCGCTTCTATCAGAAACGTCGGCTAGTATGCTGGGCCTAGCTTTCACCGCCGTCTGTCGGCCATGCCGTTGGGGTATTGGATCGCCAGACGAACCTACTTTTCGCGTTCCATCTGTTTTCGGCTTGTTCTTAGCGTGTCCAGTTACAGCGACACCACCCCCCGACCGCACAGCAGTGGTATTGCGCGATTTGCCTTCCATTCTCGCCCACGACTGCAACCGAGTCTTCTCGTGTTCTCCTTCGAGGACTGTGGGGAATCCTTTCACCTGCGAAATCATGATCTCGTCCAATCATCCCAAAAAACAACCCAACGCATACCTCAGGTACGTGATCAAAGTCCAAGCCGTCCTGTCTAGTCGCGGTGCTTGTCTTTTGAGCGGCATTGGCTACTTTAATGTCCATGTCAGTGTCTTCATCAGACATATCTTTATCTATCCAAGATACGTCATGAGGATCAAGCGCAGGTTCAATCTGACGGAATGGTTATGACTAGCGTGAAGTCTAATGTGAAGAACCTTGCCTCCTTTCGCCTTGCAAGTTCTCGTGCACGATCCTGAATCTCGTCTCGTGTCACATAGTCTTGTGTGTCTTGCCCGTCTTCGTTATCTACCTCTCTCATAACGACATCACGTCGTTGAGCCTCAATGCCATCGTCATCAAGTAAACCATTCTCGTATGCTCTATAGAATGCTAGCGTTTCTTCGTTGCCGGCTAATTTCGGGAGTCAGAAGGGATATCAGCTCATTTGAGATGCGCCTCCCACCTAGAGCTTTGATAGTCTCACGATCAATCCTCTGCGACTTGGTCATTTTACGTCGAATTTTACGGGCCCTTTCATCCTCGTCGCTCTCTTCGTCGCTGTCATCCAAGCCAATTCCGCGCTTACGTCGCTTTCTCCGAAGTTCACCTTGTATAGCGGCTTGATGCAGCTTCTCCAATTCTTGGTCCTGCAGCTCCATATCCTCTCTATTATGTTATTAGCATTGTATCGGCATGATCCCTAGTCAGTTACTGACTGGAATTTCTCAAGAACCCGTGGAGCGTTCAACGTCTCTTCGTCCATGACGCGATCGTCTACTAAGGTCTTTAGAGTCTGATCTAGGTCATTACCATTTTCCTCATCTTCCGCCTCGTCCTTTTTAGGAAGAAACCCAAACACGTCGTCATCGTCCGACTCCTCTGCTTCCGTCTCTACAAATTCCGATTTTTCCGAATTTATTTCTCACTTTTTCACGGTGCGAAGCTTTCAATCCTTGCGTAAGGGTCTCAAACGCGTTCTTGATAACTCGGGATTCAGGATTCGGGGTATCCTTATCAGCTTTAACTGGAGAGGGACTGAGTGAAGAGGTATATCGCTTGATCAAGCGCCTTCGAGGTACGTCGATGGTTTTTTCCGAGAGTTCAGTCGCCAGGAGGGAAGAAAGTGTGCTTAGTGGACGTCGTTGCAAGTCATTCATCGGCGAGCCAGGACCTTCGTCTGGACTTTTATCTGCAATAGAGGATGTTTTACATAGGACAGGATCTTCATATGGTAGTGTTTGCGTCAAGAAACTATATAGAGTCAGAATCGATACGTAATATAGTACGCCAGAAACGCACCCAAAATCATTCACATACATCTGCTTTTTTTGGAGGTCCTTGTTGCCAGCCTCAAGCAAATACACTTGCTCTTTCTCGAAAATGGATTCTGCCTTGCGTAGTAATTCCTGGTTGCTTGGGTCGAAGGCAGGCTGTAATTCAATGTCTTGTGTAAGCTCAAGACCAGCTAATGGCTAACGAGTAAAGTGGACAATCAATTCGAAGAATAACAATTGAACAATAGGAATAACCTCATCGGTTAGTTTGCCCTTCGAAACCCTTAACGATTTTGGATGCACAATTTCAGATTCAAATAGTTGTGTAAAACTGACTAGAGGGAACTGTGCCGCATCGAATTTAGTCACATTGCTTGGAGATAAAATATTGCTGGTAATTTCGGAAGGAGACATTGAACGTCGAACTTGAAAGGGCGGTGTCCCAGGCCGCGATGCTTGAGACCTATCCTCGGAAAGAATTGTTAGAGGCGTCCGTTTACCATCCATCATAACGATTTCATCCTCCAAGTCCTTCGAGTCCGTGACGGAACCAGAAGACATTGAATGGGCACTTTCATCGACAAATGCTTTTGGACTACTGTAGATATTATGTCGGACAGTCGCTTTATTCTCCTTATCTTCACTTCGGTCGAACATAAGTATGTAGTCGTTCTCCTTATCACTCCGATCCTCAGCTTGATCATCTGTCGAAGATACAGAACCTCGATGAACAGAAAGCGGCAAAATTGGTGGGGGCATCGAATTCTCGTCGCTTCCATCGCTCGATGGCGGACGACCAAGATTCCTAGGGCCAGCTCTGAAGGCAACATCCTTTGAAGGTACTGTCGCTTCGTGATTTTCTAATTCAGAGTCAGAGTCAAGGATGGTTACATTTTGGCGTTTTCGCATCTTGATTCTTGGTGTTCCTTCAATCTCTGCTCCGGTAGGTTCGGCATCTGGTTTAGGACCAGAATGTATAGAATGGTCGGCGATCATTTCCTCGCCGTCGTAGTCCGAGGGTTCTGAGCATTCCTCTTGAAGATCATTGAAATCTAGCTTGTCTTTCGAATGCTTCGCAATATTCTGGATACCCCGCTGTGCATATATTCTCAGCACATCCCGACCACCTTCTAGGAGAGTTTTAAGTTGTCCCCCCACTCTTGATCCATTCCTCGTCTTTCTGGGCCGTCAATCGTTTATTTTCTTCTTTAACTTTGTCGGCTAAACGCCTAGACAATTCCTGTTGGGTCGAAACATTGTTCCCTTTGATGCTTGTTCTGTTATTCTTATGCCCATGCTGTAGGTGCGTAGTAAAGCCTAGATCCAGGCATTTTGGCTTCGTCAGGGCGATAACTCTTGTTGATGACTGCTGGCTGCTTTTCCCTGATTGCTTGACGGCAGACGCGGGGATGTCGTCTGCAATAATTTCAAGGTCGTCCTCGTCCTCATCTGTCTCTGTTCTGATTAATTGTAAAGCCAACAATTGCTGTTTCCTGGCTTGTAGCCCCTTCAACTTGTCCTCGCCAGCTTCAAGTAACCGAGGTACGTCTGCGTCATGTTGCAAATTAGGATGATTCGTACGGATCAGATCAGCGTGATGACCTGATGGAGATGAGAATGGTACAATGGGATCAGAAGCTTGCTGCATATCCTCTGACTGGTTTTCGCTGTTCGTGGCATTAGTGAGATGTTCATTAGGATGGAACGCCAATGCATACGTCACGCAGGTAAAGAAATTCTGAAGGGTGAATTTACAATTTTTATCGCTCTTGGGAATTGATATGTGCTGTTTGGCGGCAAGGCGTACACTACTCTTCGCTGTCTCCAATTGTTCTTTCTTTGTCGGAGGCTGATAAATTAAACCAATATTTTTAATAGTTTAATGTTTTGGATTAGTAACCTTTGCAACTCCTGACCTTCAGTCTGGGCATCCGTTTCCGGCTTTTGTTCAAAGGGGCTTGAAAATCTCTCAGCTCCATCCCCGCTGACGGTCCTTTTCCAGATTCTAGCGGAGAAACACTCCCGCGATAAGTCAGGCTTGCTTTGCTCTTACCTTTAAGTGAAGGTATTTCGCCGTCGGATGTCGGTGGAGTAGGCGATGAGCGCGAATTTGGCGTCCGAAATGAGAATGGCGATGATTTGTGGGCAGATGATCCAAGTTTGGTGTGCAATAACTCTGATTCCGAGTCCGAACCGTGAACTGAATCACGATGAACTGTCCATCGTCGAGGAAGGTTTCCGCCAGGCATGGAAGGTGACATCCTCACTTCTGTTATGGAGGACTCATCGTGGATGTTGTAAGTTGGCAAACGATGCTTCTGTGACACATCCAAGTCCGAGCTGTGTTTTGTCGTAGTGCACTTTGCTTCAAGGACTTCATCAAGTTCTGTGCCTGACTGCTCAGCACGGGACCGCATATTTTCGTTGAACGAGTCGAAATCGTCTTGCTCATCCCATTCCTCAAATCTCTTTTTCCACTGAAACGTAAACGTTGGTGAATCATCACGCGTTTCCTCGGCGTTGTTACCGATAGCATATTTCGGTTCAGGCTGGATGCGCAAGTGGTATGAGTAGGCATTTACAGAAGAAGTCATGCTTGCTCGCACCCCGTCCCTGGCCAAAAGTACGCTATTCAGGCCATCCTCTGCTACAGCGTGGCGTTTGCGACCATAGGTTACAGGCGCGCGTTGGATAACGTCAAACCGATTAGAAGGGTTGGAAACAGAGGAGTCTGCTACATCCAAAGAGTTGTTGGAGACGGGCATATGTGGAAGAATGGTAATAATGAAACTACCGCTGGATACAGCGTGACGTAAAGCAATATAATCACACCGTGACCGTACGCGCTTTTGGAAGTCACCATGTCGCAAGAGATTTCCCAACCTTGCCAAATACGCTGATCCAGAGTCCGCCCACACCTGATACTATGATCTTGTCTCCTTCATCAAAACAATATAAGTAAAACTCTCATCCCAGCTTTCTCTCGTACCCTTCCATTGGAATATGCCTCTTCCTTTCAACCACCTTTTTTGCTTCGACATCGACCACGAAGTCGGAGAATCGGAGAATTTCGTAGCACAAGACGAAGTTCACGGTTTCGAAGTATTCTCTTAATCCAGCCGCACCGATGAAGCGCCTGCCGAGGAAGGGTGCTAGGACTGGCTCTAGGTACATGATCACTGTTGGCGAAGAACGACAGGATTTCGTGAATGTCTACTCTGGTCTTGAATGCAGCACAGAAGTTCTGTGCAGTTGCCAATAACTGTTGCCTATGCATGCAACTGCAGCGAGGTGGAGCGGCCATTTTGCTATGACTTAGACAACGCGAACACCTTTATTTAATGAGTGCCTTAATTAATTGTAACTACGCGAAAGTCCCACGTGTGACATTAGGGGTTATGATACGATCAAACTGGCACTATGGGGAACCATTTGTTGAATATGCTGTCTGGATCATATTTTTTCTTGATCACTTGGAGTTTGGAGTAATTGGCTCCGAACGCCCCTTCCACTCGTTTCAAAGAATCCTTCCCACCATCCAGAGCTTCTCCTTCTACCATATATACATATAATTGTCGGTATTGTTGTTGAATCAAGGAAGCTCACCATAGTTATTATAAGCGAATGACGACGGGTCAGTTAAACGGGACTTGTCGCCAAGTATACTGCCACAGATTTCGTGTGCGACTAACCGTGCTTCGTGTGTACGGTCGCAGGCTGAATTATCCCACTGAAGCACAGTTAATGCATTTATTTTTCCATTGCGACGGAAAGCCATGGTGCCGTTAGGTACGGCCATAATCTTGTTAAACGGAAGATATTCAAAAAGGACTGTTAACTTGAGGTCCTTCAACCCTAGTTCCGGTATTTTTGCCGAAAGTCTCTTGTTGACTGTGACATCAGGACCTGCTTGAGTCACCGCTTTCATATATACACCTCGACCAAAAGGAACGAAATCATTCTAAGAGATTCTTTGATGAGGATTGACGGACTACCAGCATGGTCCATACCTGAATCGCATTCATTCGTTCGTACGGAACTTCTCCCGTTGTATCAAGCACTGGTTCTGTGACGCCGAAATTATAAATAAATTTTTTGCTAATGATGATGCCTACTCAGGTCAAGTAAAGCTTTGAACGTTTTCCGACCTTCTTCTACGGATCCATTGTAAAAAACAAGGCATGATAAGATAGGCTATGAAGCAGCGTTATAAGTAAAATGTTGGAAGGAGATTAAACCCTACTTTGCCATCCGGACCATCGGTGTGCCCCAACATCACTGCTTCCCTCTCGCCTGCAGTAAGCCACCAATTCCTGAGAAAATCGAACACCGGTTCGATAAGTAGAGGAGGATAAACGAGGAGGCCTGCAAAAACCGTAGGACGCTGGAGATGCAAAGTGATAACAAAGCGCGTAACAACCCCAAAATTACTACCTCCGCCACGGATAGCAAAGAAAAGGTCAGTATTCTCGATCTCGCTTGCAGTGAATATCGAACCGTCCGCAGTGACGACAGTGGCCTAGAAAAAAGCTGATAACTCTACATTATAATCATTAAGTCTGGCTTACGCTAACAAGGTTGTCGATGACCAAGCCATGAGAGCCAGACAGCCAACCGAAACCACCCCCCACGGTAAGCCTGGTAAGACGGTCAGATCAGACGTGATGTCAGCAGAAACATGGAAACGTGAATACCCGCCGACGCCAGTCTAGCTAACATGTCAAAGAGATGAGCAATGCACGTCGAATGTTGGACTTACATGATTAACGGTGCCTCCGACAGATGCGAGGCCATGCCTAATGGCTGCTTGGTCAACAGTTTCCCAAATGGCACCTCCACCGACATGAGCGAGCTTCTTCTCGGCGTCAATGGTAACACCATTGAGATAGCGAGATAGATCAATGACGAGGCCTCCCTCAACTGAAGATGCTGCGCTAGTGCTATGGCCTCCTCCTCGAATTGCGATTGCCAAGCCATTTTCTCTCGCATGCTTGATCGCTAAAACAACATCTTGCTCGTCCTTAACAAATGCGACAATAGAAGCCTTGCGGATTGCATTAGCTGCCCATCGCTTAATTACTTCATGATAGCTCGCGTCCTCGGGCCCTATGAGGTCCCCTTTGAATTTTGCGGCGAAAGTGGACATAAGAGATGATGGTAAGAAGCAGAGATCGGTCATCGATGGATTGCCCGATACCCTATATATAGGCGGAACAAACCTTGAGCTTCAAGCAATATGAAGATGCTTACGACTGCTCCTATCCTATTTAACCCTGATGCAGCCTCGATGAATCCGCGAGGCTGGACTTACTCCAATCGTCCTCATTGCACATGACCGCACCCTATAAGTTAGCGTAGTAAACGGTAAAGCCCCTTTACCTCACCATTTGTGTCGTATCTTGGCATCCTCGATGACTACTATTACCTATGCACCCACTCAGAGCAACTATGGTAGCATGCTCTCCCGGCCGCAGTCGGTAGCATACACGGTGCCGCCAACAGCATATTCGCATTCTGTTCTTCCCTCCTATACCAACGTAAACATCTCGAGTTCCCCTATGATCCAGCTAATCTAATGAAAGGGACCTTACACCACTTACGATGCAGTCTCGTAGTTCAACTAGCCTTGTACCTGTGGGCCGTCACTTGACTGGACCTTGTGTGCTCTGTTTTGTTGTTCATATACTCCACATTTAACTTGGACATAGCATTTGAAAACCTACGCGATTTCAATTATTCAAGCAGTCAACTAGTGCCCACTTTGGCTGGATCCTTGCCTGCGTCTTTTCCGCGGCAGAGACGCCATTCAAATGCATCTTTCGCGATTCGGCCTCCAGCAATGGATCATTTTCGCTTCTCGGGGACTCAACATCAGATCAAATTTAAGAGGAGAGGAGCTTTCAGCGCTGGCATATCCCTTGCTGAAGCCCAGTCTCACATACGGCTTTCCAATAACGATCATTACACAGTGTACGACTTGAATGCTGACGGTCGCGCAACCATTCTCCTGACGATCAGGGTATGAACTATTGACTATTGTAATTCAATCGTTCATCATTGGTCTAGTGGAATGGCTACCCACCGATGAGTTACGAGGTTCCAGTGGATTCATATGATGGTAGAATCAGTCTTCAGACATTAGCAAGACGAGTCTCCAGAGCATGCGTCCATTATTTGCAGGTTCGTCGTATTCATACATGGAAAAGCGGCAGCTCATGCAATATGACAGAGCAATTTTGTTCCGATCATGTGGGATCGCATTGAACTTCACCACATTGAGGAAATCGCATATGGCGTCTGGCAACCTATGCTACGCGTTCGCTGAGCTGACGCGAACACTACTTCTGATGTTGATTTTTGTTTAAATATCGGTGAATGTATAGTTTATGCAGCATTTCATTTTTATTTGTATCTGTTACCGAGTACGTGTGGCTCAGTCCTTCCACGTCGAACACCCTATCTGCTCTTGCATGTCCTTCCGTGTCCCTTTTCTTGTATTGTAGAAGAACCGTGACCATCCATCGGCACATCATGCCCGAGACACAAATTTTTAAGGTAGACTATCTGCCCCTCATGTCATCTCTGGGCACTCATTTCGTCATGCAAGGCCACATACAGTGGGATACCCGTCTATGAGATGTGTGTGATTTCTGACGTGGTCTGGTGTATGTCTGAACGAGTTGGACACGTGTAGGATGTGTAAAGGAGTCGCTGTAATGAGGCGACGCGCTGACTCTTGGTTGAATGCAACACAAATTCTGAAAGTTGCGGGATTTGACAAACCGCAGCGAACTCGTGTACTAGAACGCGAGGTACAGAAGGGCGAACACGAGAAAGTTCAGGGCGGATACGGTAAATACCAAGGTATCATAGCTCGCGACTGTTTGAACTAGGTGCCAGCTCATGTTTACACAAGGGACATGGATTCCTCTTGAGCGAGGACTTGGTCTAGCTAAACAATACAACTGCGAGCATCTTCTTCGACCAATTATCGAATTTCAACCCGCTGCGAAGAGTCCGCCGCTGGCCCCAAAACACCTAGTTGCGAGCGCCGTAAGTCGAACGACGCGTCGTAATCACGCTGTTGAACCTCCCCCAAACGTGTCAATTATTCATACGAGGTCCTCGCGTCGACAACCACAGGAAACAGTGGAACCAGAATCTGACCGTGAGACCCTCTCCATACGTGGGTCTGAAGATGGCTCAATGACACCTTCTCCATCGGAAGCCTCTTCAAGCTCTCGAACACCTTCTCCTATCAACAGTCCTTCAGCTTCCTACAGCGGACTCGAGGATGGTTCTCTGCAGGCCATTGGTGGCCGGCGAAAGCGGCGGCGCTCTGTAGACCAGCGAATTGACGAATTCTCCGATGAGGATCGCAATGCCTTGCTCGACTTAAGATCGTATGGTGACCAAATCCTGGAATACTTCATATCAGATACAAATCAAATACCTCCCCTGCTAATTTCGCCACCGGCAAATTTCGATCCAAATATGCCAATCGACGATGATGGGCATACTGCCCTTCATTGGGCCTGTGCCATGGGTCGCATCCGCGTCGTAAAACTTCTATTGACAGCTGGTGCTGATATCTATCGAGTCAACAAGTCTGGTCAGACTGCGTTGATGCGTAGTGTCATGTTTGCTAATAACTACGACGTCCGAAAATTCCCAGAACTCTACGAACTCTTGCATCGTTCTACTCTGAATGTCGACAGCTTCAATCGTACCGTATTTCACCATGTCGTCGATGTTGCCATGTCCAAAGGTAAAACACACGCTGCGCGTTATTACATGGAGACCATATTGAACCGGCTGTCCGACTATCCGAAGGAACTCGCCGACGTAATTAATTTCCAGGATGAAGACGGAGAAACTGCACTCACTATGGCAGCCAGATGCCGAAGCAAGCGTCTCGTCAAGCTATTGATTGATCATGGTGCTGATCCAAAAATTATGAACAATGACGGAAAGAGCGCGGAGGACTATATTCTAGAAGACGAGCGGTTTCGTTCGTCGCCTGTCCCCCCCTCTCGCATCGCATCCATGTCCTTCCGAGCCGCACAAGTAGCACACCCGCCGTTGAACGCTGCTGTGAGTTACTCATTTGCTCCAATCAATGGAGATCGACCACCGTTGCACAATTCAACTACTGCTCAAAGAGCGAGCACGCGCTGCATTAATGACATGGCTGCTCTACTAGACAGCCTGGCCGCGTCCTATGATCAAGAGCTGAAAGACAAAGAGAGGGACACGAATCAAGCGCATGCTCTTCTGGCCAATATCCAAGCGGAAATTTTGGAAAGCCAAAGGGCTGTTGGTCACTTAAAAAACCAAGCAGAAGATCTCGCATTGGCGTCACAGAATTTAGAACATATTGAGCAAGAATTATTGACCAAAATGGGTCGAAGGTATCGAATTGGTTGGGAGAAATGGGTGAAGGATGAGGAGCTTAGGGGAAAGGCTATTGGGTATGGAGAAGATGGATGTATGGCGCTATCTTTGGGCATGTCAAAACAGGAAGAGGCCAAAGCCGAACTACATTTAGGGGAAGATCGGTCAATGGAAGGCCGTCCAACCTCAAACGAAGATCATTCAGATCTAAAGGCGTTGTATTCAAACATACCTTCTAACCCAGAGGAGTTGAAGACGGCTTGTGACGGATTAAGAGAAGATATTTATCAGCATCGCAAGAGAAGAAAAGTAGTGTTTGAAGAGCTTGTGACATTCCAGGCTGAGGCAGGCACCAGCGGAAGAATGGGAGAATATAGGCGTTTGATTGCTGCAGGATGTGGAGGGGTCGCGCCTTCCGAAGTCGATCATGTCCTGGGAATGTTGTTAGAGGTGCGTGGAATTATCCCGTTTTGCTGTTATCCCAATTCTGAGCGACGTGTGTAGACACTGGAGTCCGAGGAGCCGAGTTCATCGTCAACCGCCTGGAGTGGGAACAAAACCATATCAATTGGATAACGTTATTGTATGGACGTATGATCCTCGTCATCTGTATAACAGGTATCCTGTATTATCTATCTGAGGCTTGCTAGGCGATCTGCAGATCGTGCAAGTTGAACACGTGACCCCTATGAGGAGATTTTCAAACTCCGATGTTTTTCCTCTCTTTTTTTTTCGCATCGTAAAAGGTTTTATTTTAGTAAGTACATAAACAAGATTGAGCGGTGGGGTGTTACCCCAGTGGACTAAGTGCGTAAGGCACGTGCGGAGCGGAGAAAGGAGGGGACCTTGTGGCTAGAGTAGGTAGGGCGCTGCTTACTGCATATCTATGGCTTCAAACGTAAAAGCCAGTGGGTTTGCGCGGAGGAAGAGAAAAAGTGTAGCAAAATTCAACGGGGCGGTCTGCCACTGGTCGAAACGAGTCACAGAGAAATCAGGTGTGGAACGGACATACCTTGGGCACTCGAAGAGGATGTGGTGGCGCGTCATTTGGGGGTGGCTTGGGCAGTGTGGGCATCTAGGAAGCGCCATCGGCCAGCGGAGAGGGTGGGGACGGCTGGCTTCTTCCGGGCTTTTGTGAAGTCCAGCAGGGAGTGTCCCCGGCGGCTGCGTGCGAGCCATATCAAGCGCCAGTTAGAGCCGGCAGTCACCTTAAAGCTGCGCAGGAGGCTGGCGAAAGACGAAAGATGCGAAGGCTGGGGCCGGGCCGGCGACGTCGGCCAGTTGATCCGCGCAGTCTCTGGTATGCCCGCGTGGCCCGGGTACTAAACTCCGATGTTCATGATTTTGAATTACAGTGGTGGGTCATACGTCATACGCGCTGTGTCTTCTCCTTTCTTCCCCGATCTGCGGGAAAACCTAGGCCGCTATCTTGTTGACAAAACGAAGCTTATCGAAAATATAAATATCGTCGATAACAACTGCCTAACAGGCAGCGTTGATCTTGTTCTTCGACCCAGACGTTATGGGAAATCCACCTTGCTTCAAATGCTCAAGTAACTGCGTTGGCTTATATCCATTCTCTGTGCTAAGGTTTTTTGACCAGTTCATTCTTCTCCATCCTGATACCGAACTGCGCTTGCTTTTCCCCTCCAAAATGTTCAGACAGCTCGTTTACGCCTAGCAGAATTTTGACAGACCGTCTTGGGAGGGAATGCTTTCGTTATTCAAAGACTTAGTTTCCGACCTCTACAAGGAGTGGCTTTCAATCCCAGCGAAAAGACCGTATTTGTCTCCAGGCAGCTACGGAGGAGTTGACGACGAGCTTATACAAATTGTCCCGCATTCTCGCCTGGAAATTCGATCGGCGTGTTATAGTATTGATTGACGCCATCAATTATGCTTTTGAACATAACTATTTCAATGAAGTGCGTTCTCTGTATTTTCTCCATGACTGTTAAGGTTAATGACAAGTAATCCAGGCCAATCAGTTTTTCGGGCGCGGCATACTCCCTTTTCTCTTGAAGGTGATCATTATAAAATTCCATTGCAGAACGTATAGTAATATATTTATTTAGTCGAATCAAAACCTACGATATGCGGTTTTAGCTGGTGTTACACCGGCAGCAAAATCTGGGCGGCATTCTGGTTTGAACAATCTCGAGGTGCGTCGCTTTAATCTGGCGAGGCACGGTACCCTATAATCATCACTCAGACGCATGCACTACACACCAGCAACTCCATTTCTGCTGGCATGCTGATGTTCACGGAACCCAAAGTAATTCTACTGAAGACATTAACAAACGTGAGTTGACCCGTCTCGGATTGGACGATTTTTACCCGTTTTGCAGAGTAACCTGAAGCTCGAATATCTTAAAGCTCACTACAACTCCTACATTGACATCAGCGTATACAATCCCGTATCGGTCATGTCTGCCTTGGAGCATTCCAACATAATTTTTGGATCGCAACGGGTTTACCATACGATGGCCTTGATGCTGTTAAGGATCTTCTGGCTGGCGACGAGATTGTGTTTGAACTTGTGGGAAGTGTCACCTATAGCGAGTGTGCCCACTTCTATTATCCACCTGATCCAGTATTCACCTGGTTTAGCACAGCTTTAGATAAAGATGCATACTATGCTGGTTACTGACGATGACAGTAAGTTATTTTCAATGGTTTTTTCTTTTCCATTTTGATCTCTGCCAAGGCCAATAATCAATTTAAAATACGAAATCGGGAGGTTATGGTGGACTGGGCAAGGTGGACCATTGGTGATGTAAATTCCTGTGATGATATTCTCAAGCCGTGTGTGGAGGGTCCGGTAAGCGACTTTGTGGTGAAGTGGCCAGATTTTATGCAGTAAAAACTGGTTGCCAAGGATCGAGGTGCTGCTAGTCGCAAGACTCCGGAGAGAATCTATCAAGTTTTTTTTCTTGGCCTCATGCAATCCCTCAGCAAGAAAGGCTGGGAAAGTCTCCGTTGAACCTCGAGCTGGCTATGTCGACATCTGTCTTCTCCTTAAAAGCAAGGGTCAAGCTGTCTTTATTGAGCTCAAGTCCAGTCAAAATAAAAAAAGGATGCTGATAAGGCACTCAAGCAGATCATAGACAAGAACTATCGAAATCCACAAGGTCTTCCGAATATTCACACTCTTCGAGAATATGGCATTGCCGGCTTTCACTCCAGTTCACATGTCAAAGGGCGAAAAGGGCGATACCTGGAGCTTAATACTCGAAATCAGTGGGTGGAAAAAGATGATCCAATGATGAGTGTTTACAGAAAACAATTTTGCTCTATTGCGAGGGTATGAAGTATGGGATGGGATTCATTGTTATGGACTGTAGTAGCTAGATTAAAAGTCCCCCATCAAAGCTTGTCTGTCATTGTGCAACAAGTGAGAGTAGTTCACAATCACGTCTGCCTGGTGAGCATGAGCATGCAGGTAGGCACTATATGCGCGACAACTTGTCTCGGTGATCCTATCCTCCTTATACACCTCCTTCTCGCTTCTCGTGTCCACGGGCAAAAACTCCAACGCGTTCCCCCTCTTGATTGGGAGTGTCGCCTAATACTTGCGTCCGCGTTCGGATTCAGTAAAGTGTGCCTTTGCCCCACGCCGTGCCATATATCACGCGGGGGATGATGAGCTGGGGTGAGAGGCACTGTACATGCCAACCGTCCGGTCAGCCTCCGTACTGGAGCCTCGAAACCCACCACCATCTTTGCCCACACCTGCCCAAAAGCAATCGCCGTTCCACTCTGCCTTGCATCTGGCGCGAAAAGTAGAACAGGCGTAGGCAGATCAAACGATATTGAGGATGATTGTGAGCGCATAGTAGGGCGCGCCAAAGTTGATGGTTTTGCCGTCGAAAAGTCTCCGCCGGGTTTGCCGGCGACGACGAGTTGGATGATGGCGAGTGCTTGACGAACGGGTTAGCATGAGAAGAGGGATAGACGATGAAAAGTCGGTAAATCTACAGTTCATAAAATCAGTTTTTTACTGTAGCAACCCACCAAAAGCGCATCATCCATAATTATCGTCACCACCACACTCGTCGAGCTGAGCGTCTTACTCGCAATAAACGCAGGCATGCTGCCCGGTCCGTTCGTATACGTGATCCACATCTGCTCGCCCCACACGGCGTTGGTTGATGCATCGATCGTGACGAGCACGAAGAGCAGGGAAGAGGACACCGCGAGGAACCTGTGTTCGCATTCGTACGTCAACATGGGAGGGTGGGGAGGGAAGGAGCTGGGAGAAGCACCAACTGCTGCCGAGAATAACACTGTATATTCGACAAAGCCGAAGACCAAATTCCTGATGAATGCCGCATGATAGAACTCTGGAGCCTTCGATTCTTCGTATGTCCCGAGGTGGATCCTATGTGTAATGAGCCAAAAGTCGTGATCACATGATCTAAAATTTGAGCCACAAAAGATTCGTCCATGAGCTCATGCGCTCATGTCGTACACACCACTTACCAGGCGGCAACTTCTAAACGCGGCAACCACAAAACCATGGACAACGAATTTTAAGCATCTCCTACCCATTCCCAAGAAATGGCAAAAGAGGACGAGTATACGCGACCCCGTCATTAAATCTGCACGGCCCAAGGATAGAATCAAGTGGTGGAACATTGTTCCAGGCGACCAAATACGGCTTCTTGGAGACAAGTCGAATACCTTGCATGAAGTCCTCAGCATCAATAGAATTAGTAACCGCGTCTTTGTCCAGGGAGCGGTGAATGTCAGTAGACGTATCCGTGCACCATCTCTTTTAGGCCATTATTGACGAGTTGTTGACTTTAGACAAGGGAAGATGACAACGGCAAAATTCCACCAAGCAAGAACTATCATTACTCTCGCTGCCAACTGTTCATAGGTAACTACGACTTTCCAACACTTGCTGGCTCCGCCGACCCACATATCTTGCCGTACGTATGACTCTATACATATTTGATAATAACCACGGAACTTGAACAGGGTCTTCGCTCAGCGCCTTGGGACGACGAATCCATCATGGAATCCTTTCTTCCGTCGGTTCGATTGGGAACGGTTTGCGGCAAAAACTGTGCCAGTGATACCGCACTTGAGAGGTCAGAAGGTACCCATTCCGTGGCCAAAGCCGGAGAAACCCAGCTTGCCAGAACGTGCGTTGACAATCAACGAAATTGTTATTAACTAACCGTGAATACTAGCCGGTCCATACGACACGACAAAAGAAGAGGTTGCGAGGGTGACCTACAAACCACCGACGTTCCATCCAACACTGAAGACTTTGGTGCCTCGTGCACCTTCAGAAGATGACTATCTGACGGCATTATACAACCCTCATCTTCTTCCGGCATTTGGTGAATCGCCTCACGTAGAGGTGTTCCTTACCAAGGAGCTTGCAAATCCGCATTCGCGAGCCAAGAAGCTCAAGCGATGGAAGGAACATCAGTTCCGCAAGAGAGCGCTGTTGAAGGAATACACAGAAAAGGAGGTTGCGGATCTGAAGGGACGAACTGTTCATGAGGCAAAGGCGGAAGCAGCGTTCAGATGGCGAGAGCACTTGAATGCAGAGAAAGAAGCGGCGAGGAAGATGAGGTGGAAGAAGAGAGGAGCAGAGGCGAAGCTGGAGAGGAAGAGAGAGCGCAAGGCGAGGAAGGAGTTGAAGCAAAGGCAGCGGCTTACGCAGCTGGTTTTGCGTGAGGAAGTGAACCAAGTGATTCCCAACGCCACGTAGAGCCGTCTCTTCCATGTCAGTCTCTGGCCTGTTCCTGCTCTGTAGATATGGAACAGGGAGGCAACCTGGTTCTGTCAAGCGATCAAGCTGACAGAGCCGAATTAGATCCCGTAGCTCTCTCTCTTCCATGCCAGTCTCTGAACCACAATACCAGCCTGTCCCTAGCCATGCCTCTGTAGATATAGAACACGATCCCGAGCCAAATCTTCCAACTTGGGTATTTTTCCTTCTCGGTTGTGCCCTGTTGCTTCCGTGGAACGGTACAGTCCTGCTTCGCTGTCCGCCGCGCCAGGCTTACGTCTCGACTCATCCAGTGACCATAACCGCTGTCCCTTTCTTCCTGTCCCGGCTGGAAGGCTCCCCTCACCTCAAGCTCACATTCAGCTCTTATCTTACGACCTCAGTAACCATAGTCGGCTTTATATCTTTCGCCCATGCAACTTTTCGTGGAAGAACAGTGAGCTGTTTCACCTTGTCATGCACACCTTTTGATTTCAAATTGCAAAGATATCTCCTTCACGCGAGTCGCAGAGAATGATTATTGCCCTGATTATTCTGACCTCCCTGCTGGTTCTGTCAACATTGATTCACGTTCCTGGCCCTCTCTTCGCCACGTTCGTGTTGCTCAATGCAGGATTGCAGTCTATATGCGGCGCCTATCTACAAGTAGCTATCATTGCAGTCGGCTCCCTTTTCGGACCTATTGCCATTCAGACTATTATGTCTGGCCAGGCAGCCGTGGCGGTAGCCGTTAGTGCTGTGCAATTATTCAGTGCATCTGCAAGTCTCTGGGATCTGTCCCCTGAAGTAATCCCGTTGTACGTCAGCGACGGCTCAGCTGAGGAGCGCTCTGCTCTCATGTTCTTCTCATTTTCCACGATATTCCTCTTGCTCTGTGCCCTAGTCCATAACCGGTTAGTACGCACGCCCCTGTATAGGAGGGTTGCAGCGCCCTTGGAAGACAAGCTTTTACAGCATGGTTCTGGAGAAGAAAGCACTGCACTCATCTCCTCGGCAGAAGTTAGCGTGGCTGTACAAGGCCAGTCTCGTCCTCTCGATGTGGTGAGAGCAAATATCACATACCAGTTTGCTGTGGCATACGTATTTCTTGTTACGTTGGTGCGTCATACCATGGCCAGCGTTTGATCTGTCGCTCATCTCGTTTGTTAGAGTGTCTACCCACCGATTACGACATCTATACTGCCCATAAGTCCAGGAATACACCCCCTGTTGTTCACATCGATCCACTTCCTGGTTTTCAACATAGGTGACCTACTGGGACGATACATGTGCTCTTTCGCTCGGCTGCGTATCTGGTCCGCAGAGCGACTTTTACTCCTGTCGCTGCTCCGTACCGTCTTCGTTCCGGTATTCCTGTTATGCAATGTGCAGCGACCCTCTGGTGCCATTGGCACTTCGATAATCAACTCCGATTTCCTATTCATGATCATCCTCCTCGCGTTCGGCGTCTCTAACGGCTATGTGGGTAGCATGTGCATGATATCAGCACCATCCCTAGAGCATAATCCACGACTCAAAGGTAGAAAATCGGACGTGGATTTAGTAGCCACTATCACCAACTTTAGCCTCATGGGTGGACTATTCATTGGAAGTGCTGCAAGTTTCGGTGTAAAGGCTGCGATTTGTGACTGTAATCCATTCATTGGGTAACACACTATGATACAGCAACCAACCTGTACTTTTTTGATATAGCTTGGATAACATACTAGAATACCGTAACCATTACGACAGTGCTATTCTTTTCCAGAAAGCTCATCAAGCGCAAGTTGGGGCGTTGAGGCCTCGAGGCCATAAAGGCTGGTACAAAATAGAGACAAATAGATGGGTATGTTTCCCAACGTTGAAGCAGGTCAATAGCAGCCGCTTCCGTCTCATCCCCTGTCCTTCTCATCTCGCGCGTCCTGCACGTCCTGAAATCCAAATGCCCCCAAAATGCGAACCTTTATGCCACTTTGGTGACCGGTATGTTTGCCACTCATCTCGGCTTGCACGCGTCATGAACATGGTTGTTTAGATTATATTTCACCACTTTCCCTCACCCGCTGCCCACGCCGCAGGCCCTTAATCATCTCGCCGCAGAACCGGGAAATCAGCCACGCGTCCGCGCGAGACCCAGAGGAGGTCCATCCGCGTCGCCCGACGACAATGCCCTCTACTACTACTTCACGATCGACGATCAATTACCTTACCTGTCTTTCTTCCAAGATTGGGGCCCATTAAATCTAGCCATGGTTTACAAGGCATGCATCCTTATACATGAACTTCTTGAGGTATGGTACAATTTTACTCCACGGCAATGCTGGCAACGCATGCCGTTTCACGTGTTGACCGAATCTGAACGAATCCCTGTGAATAGGATCAAGAGCTCGCTTCACATAGACTCGTGCTGTACTCGTCTGACGACCCCCGTAGGAAGGCTAATGCTGCATTACTAATGACGTTATACGTCGTATGTGCTTATTACATTTATGAAATATAGCTAATGAATCTAGATGATCGTTCAACGGCGAGCACCTTGGGAAGCATTTCATCCAATTGCAGAGGTCGAATTCATGCCTTTTCGGGACGCTGGGCGTGGACCCCCGGATTTTCATCTTAATATTCAAGATTGTTTGTGGGGCGTCTGGAAGGCTATGCAAAATGGACTTTGCGATATGAACGAATTTAGCGTCGAAGACTATGAGTATTATGAGAAGGTTGAAAACGGCGATTGGAATTGGATAACACCCAATTTCATCGCTTTCGCATCTCCTGTGGATACAACTTGGATCAAGCAAATGAAAGATGTCAAAGAGGGTACTGCCTTGGTACCAGATACGCCATTGAGGTCGAAAAATTTGGCTCTTCAGCGAAAACTTCCAACACCGTTTTTCAACTGTTTGGACTACTTTGAAAAGCGCAACATCAAATTAGTTATTCGTCTGAACACGGAATTATACGACCGAAACACCTTCTTAGACCGTGGAATCGATCACATGGAGCTTTATTTTGACGATGGGACCAATCCAACAGACGATATTGTTCGAACATTTATTGATGTGGCAGACCGTATAATCGAGAGTGGAGGAGTTGTCGCTGTTCATGTAAGATGCACGATCCATAGCGAATCTCGACTAGCTGATCTTGTTTAGTGTAAAGCAGGTCTTGGTCGGACAGGGACACTCATTGGCGCATATTTAATATGGAAATATGGGTTCACGGCTAATGAAGCAATTGGATTCATGCGAATCGTACGACCAGGAAGTGTTGTTGGACCCCAGCAACAGTACATGTATATCAAACAATTGGAGTGGACGAAATGGGCCGCGGTAGACGAGCTGCGCAAATCACAAGAAACCCCACATAATAAATCACCGACGGTCGTAACGCCAGCAACACCTCCAGCGGAATCCGATGAAGACGAACACATGCAGACGACTCCCCTATTGCCTCCGATTCCACTACCGCCCGTAACACCCAGTCGGCATGTGGCAGCAGCAGCAGCAAAAGCCGGAGACATTGCACCACCTGGGCAACCACGGAAGACTCCTGTAGCTAAGCGCCTGGCACGAGATTTGTCTGACCAAGATTCAGACAATGAGGAAAACGAGGCGGATGATGAACTGCCTGCGCTTGGTGTTGTCCCCCCAGTTACTAGGAGTAGAGCAAAGCCCAAGGCATTAAAAGGCATAACAGCATCAGAACAGAGGCCAACTCGAGTCACAAGATCAACGGCAGGCGCCGCAAATATCAGGAAGGCGGGGACAGCCGTTATTCATGCAAGCGGACCACCATCTTCTCCAGTTAAAACAGGGCAAGGACCAAATAAGATACCTAGATTGGCAACCACGCGGACAACTGCTGCCGCCAAGGCGGCGGTGGCGACGACGACGAAAGCAACAGGTACGATTGTCCCCGCGAAGGTAACTACAGGTGTGACTACCCGGCAGGGGGCGGTAGGAACTCGTAGACCCAATCCTCCACGGTCCCCACCACCGCCATCGAGGTTGCCAACATTGATACCTTCAAAACGACCGCATCATGCATCATCTCTCAGCGAAGTCAATATGCCACCAGTTACTGGAGGCAAGAAAGCGACAAAGGGCTCACCAACGATTCTTTCCGATGCATGGATGACAAACAACCCTTCGGCAGTTGTAGACCCAACATCAATAACAACAGGTCGTCCGGGATTGAGGAACGTGCGGCGCCGTAGAAGCAGTTTCAGCGCAGCCGACGTGATTGTGTAAGTCGCGTCGTGGAATTGCTTCTCATTATTTCGCCCTGTCCTTTCATCTATGCCTACTAGCATTAGTCCGTCCAGCATCGTATCCTCAATCCGTCGAATCACCCATTATCACGACCTGGCTTTTGCCATTTAAACCGTCATCTATGTCACAATGCATCTCAGCTGTAATACTGTCTTGGATATAATATTGGGAAAGTGATCTTTGACTAGCGATATCATTAATAGCGAGCAACTCTTGAGGAGTGCGCAAACATGTACCAATATCTTTACAGACTGGAATACTTGTGTATACTCTCAAAGAACCACTTCAAGTCTTCTGGATCTACTGCCGGAGTGATTCCATGCCCAAGATTAGCGATCCATCCGCCCTGTTTTCCAAAAGCTCCGCACATGCGCTTTACTTCGGCCTCGATGGCGTCGCGGCCTGCCATACAGAACATTGGGATCCAGGTTCCCTTGAAGGGCTACGCCTTTGCCAGTTTTCTCAAGCGCACTAGAGACGATGTCACGCGCTTGTGCGGGGTCAATACACCAATCAAGGCCGAGAACGTCGTATCCTGACTGGGCAGCTAAAAGCGCCAACGATGTATTCGCACCCTTGGCGAACAGAGTGAGAGGAACCGAAGTGCCTAATTGAGCAAGGCGGGCGCGAACAGTAGTAGAGATATGAATGAGTGAAGGCAGGGAAAAGGTGACAAAATCATGTGGCGATAACTCTCCTGCCCACGAATCGAATACTTGTAAGAGCTGATGAACTATTAATAAACCCCAATGGCGAAGCATTCTTGTACACATGCCTGGGCACCTGCTTCAACTTGGCCGACTAGAAAATCGATGCACACGTCCGCGATTCGCCGCAGCAAAGATTTTGATTCTTCAGGGTATCTATAAAGCCATGTTTTTGCCTTTTGCAGTGTCTTGCTGCCTCCTCCCTCGACCATGTATGCAAAGAGCGTCCACGGTGCACCACAGAAGCCGATGAGAGGGACTTCACCTGCAAGCTCCTTTCGCGTCTGCGTGAGCGCACTAAATACGTATCCGAGTTCCTTGTCGATGTCGACGTTTTCACGTAGATACTTTATATCGGCTGGTGTATCTAAGGGATGAGGAAAGTAAGGACCAGGATTCATGATGACTTCCATCCCCATAGCTTGCGGAACAACAAGGATGTCACTGAAGATGATGGCAGCATCGACCAAACCAGAGTATCGCCGTATGGGCTGAAGTGTAATTTCCGTGGCAAGGGATGGCGTGCGGCATATCTCAAAAAAATCATGATGTACTCTGACTTCTCGGAATTCTTTGGATACAGTCTGAGATCAAGAAAAGAATCGTTGAAGAGGAAGTATACCGGGAAGATAGCGACCAGCCTGGCGCATGACCCAGACGGGTGCACGTTCAGGTTTTCTCGCCTGCAAGCACAGGGTGGGTAAAAAAACACTGGCATATATGAAATGAGATACCTCTTGCGGCTCGGAGAAGCAAGTCGTTCTTGAGAGGCGGGAAGACCATCGTAGTTTCTGACAGGCTTTTCTATTACTCCGTGCCGGTGCCCGCCATCATGGATCCGTCTCAGCTTGTCCAACAGTTCGCCCGGTTCCACCTCCTACCCGACGCCTCCACTCACCATATCTCAGGTTCAAAAAATCCGGCGAGTTTGACAGGTTACGGCGTCATTTACTCTCACAGTTCCAGAGAAGCGTGTGCTCAGTGATTCCACCCTTCTACCCACGCTCATTGATTATCTCGTAGGATGGGATGATAACATTCAAGTCCAAGGTGGAGGATATTGCACGTCAGCGGCTCGCGTCAGACGACAAACTCCAGCAACTCCCCCTCGACATGGTGCACAAGGAGTTGATGCAAGAGTTAGACAGGTAAGCGCCACAGGCATCTCCTCCTCGTCTCATTCCCAACTCACACAGATTCCCCATCGTCGAACGCGCGGCAGCGGAGGTATGCGCCACTTCTGATGCTTCATTCGCAGAGGAAGTCCGTTGTTCTGTTCAGCGCATCCTGCAAGCTTCCCTGTCAGACGCTACCAATGAGCAGGTACCACCCGCTACGGGCGACATCAACACTGCCCAACAGTCAGGATCATTGACAGCCGAACTCAAATAGTTTTCCTTCCTCTATTGATATTAAAGCCGTGAATCTTGCCTTTTCAAGCCGCGTTGGAGGGTGCGTTCTAACCTTTACACGTTAGCGTCTACACAAAATGAAGGCATGAAAACACCGTCAATGTTCTCTGTCACGCCAATTTACCACGACCATGGTCAAAAGCGTGTACATTGTCATCGTCAAATACCATCACTTGTGTTAACATTTGTCACGACAATAAGACAATGCTTTACGTGAAGTGTGAGCACTAGATTGGAGATAGTTCTTTTTCCAATCTCCACGGCTTGCATACAGGTGATTAAGCCCAAAGACCGAGCTACGTGAAGTACAATTAATAGTAAGCATGTAGTTGGCCCTAAGCGTAATGACAATCCGAGTAATTAACCAACTATCTGTATCAACAGTAGATGTAATATTGACACAAGAAAGAGAACGTCGAGTCAACGAAAGAAAGAAATAAGTCAGGAACGAAATAATTATCTAAGTTCTTCTGCCTGGATCAACGAGACAGCCTTTTCAGAGCGTGGCTTAATGCAGCATTTGAAAGGCTTTGGGTGACTAGTTAATCAGTCACTTAACAGCTTCGGCGCAGACGGAAAAGGAACTTTATATCATACCTGATGGTTCCAGTTGTACAATCACGGACAGGTTCAATGATGACTCCGTTTTCCACACACTTGGTAACATCAAAGACTGCCAGCGAAAGTGCGCAAGAAATGAAAACAGATACTTCCGCAAGGTGCATTCCTTCCGAGGGATCAGAACAGGCAAATAGCCTAACAAGAATAACTGACCTGGACAGACACTATTTTACATAGTGAGTGGTACAGCATGCTCGGTAACCAAGCCACGAGCGAAAGTAGTAAAAGTACCCACCGCCTCCCAAATCCAAAGCAAACTTGACGTGGATCAGGTTCCGCGGGACGCGTGCCTGTCACAATAAATCGCTCCGGTTTGAACGTGAATGGATCATCGTAGACCTTCGGGTCGTGTGTGAGTTTCCTACGTCATCAGATTAGCAAGATGGGAAAAAGCCAATAGGTTACCCTTACCATATGTTTGGTATAACTAGGGTTCCCTTGGGAATGAAATAGCCATCTTGAACATCGTCTTGAGTCGTGCGGTGAGGGACAGCTGATCACAAAGGATCGTTCAATGTTTAACATGGAATGGACTCCAGATGGAAGAGTTTTCACCTGTAGGCACGACGGTGTTCCATCGGAAAACTTCTTTTACTAATGCGTCAAGGTATGGCAAGCATTCGCGATCCGCATACGTAGGAAGCCTGTCGCTACCAACGACAAGGTCTATCTCTTCCTGTGCCTTCTTCGCAACCTCAGGGTATAACGTCATTGCGAGGAAGAAAGAGTATATCGCAGATACGGTCTAGATGCAGATGGTTAGTAAAAATGAGTTGAGGTGCATTCTAAGTAACGGCATCAATCCGTTATGGATATTAACTTACCGTGTCCGCTGCACCTGCATATAGGCTAGCGGCGCTCCACTTGAGATCAAATTCTTCTTCATCGCTTAGTCGTTTGCTCTCCAAAAGCGCGGATGAAAAAGACGTGGCAGCTGTTCCGGCAGCCTGTAGCGTGAACTTGGTCAGTGTGCAAGTGTAATCCAAATTGCCGATTACTATTTGTTGTTTCACAAAATTGTGAGGCTGTTCAACCATGTCAGAAAGCGTTGACGCCCAACTCGCAGCCTTTCTTTGGAAACCTGCGCCTGGAAGCCATGAAGGAACATAGCGTACTGTTATGTATGTTAATGTGAGGTCACGTTTGGAGTAATTCCTTCGTACAAGCTGGGACAAAATCCACCAGAAATCCACCCGGTGCTGTCGCAAGTGAGAACTGTTCCGTAGCTTTATCCGCCAATTCGATGAAGGGATCGTTGTTCTCTTTGACTTCATAGCCGTGTGAAATGCGGAGAATAATGGCGCCGGCCGTTCTGTATCGGAAAAAAAAAGGTTCGATGAGTGATAAGAGAAGAGTTGTCATTGCCCTGTGATTGGAGGAAGAGAACGAACTTGCGGATATGTGTCTGAAGATTTTCTGGTTTAGCCAGTACTCTTCGCAAGAACCGCCGGGTCTCCAATTCTTCTATTGGAAAAAACCGTTCAATCGTGGCGTGACTTCCCACTAGGCTATGAAAGAGGCGACGGTAACGTCGAAATCGGTCGCCATACGGGAGCAATACAAGCGTATTCTTCCACCCGACCAGTTCACCGCCCATTTGCAGTACTGGTCTATCGGAATACACAGAGCTTTTCTTGTCCAACATGTCACAAACAACCCTACGCGAATTAAGGAGGATGATAGGCTGGCCCAAGACGGTCACAGAGCATATATCCCCTAAAGGTTCGGCCGATATTATCAGCCTGTTTGGGAGGTCAATGTAGGTGACGTACCCCAAATGTCACCCCACTCGGCAAACGTCAACCACTCTCGTTCCTTAGGCATATCAAGAAGATTGCCAATCAAGGGATATCCCCTAGGTCCTGGAGGAAGAGGTGGCACTCGTTTGGAATGAAGTATCAACTTCAGCGTTACCAGAGCGAATGCAATCAGAGAGACGTCCATGATGAGCAGAAATGCCATCGATTAACAGCAAATATGCTGAGACGAAAAAACGAGCGTATCGGGGAAAGGAGTGATTGTTTCGACGTACGAGGCGCACGAAGGAGGCATGCGACTCAGGCTTTAAAGAGAAATCGTCGGGACAACAGTATCGCGACACGAACTTTCAAACTGGTTCCCTTCGTTGATGGTTATCGTAGTCATGCAGAAGTCCGCGGCAATCGTAATGGCAATGGCTGATTCTGGCAGCGGCGATAGCCATGCGTTGACGACAGACATCACCTGGTTCTCTGGTTCCTGGTGTCCGGAACTGAGCAAAGTTGGAGAAAGCGGGGATTTATATGGATCGCAGAGCTTTATTAACTGATCCCGAAGGACATTCTTGCAAGGAACACGCTACTTCTATTTCCCATGGATCCCGCCATGAGGTGCTTGGCTGGCATAGAATGGGGATATGCGCTGCAAGCGTCGAAGACTAAGGCATGCCGCGATTTGCAAGGTTTGCACGAGGCAGACTGAGTATATGGATCAGCAAAAGAGCAACGCATGAGTGCACTGACACCGTGACGAAGTCCGGATCGTAGGAGTGAATAACACGTAAAAGCAGATACTTACTTGATGGTCTAAGAATTTCGGATGAAGGATCGCGACAGCCGTGAATCTATGTAGAAAAAAAAGGTGTTTTCGATCAGCGGACGAGACAGTCGACGTACTGTCCTCAATTGCTGTCATCCGGATAATGCACGGAAAGCGGCTAAGTAATCCGTTCAACTTTCAAGCACATAGTGCCCAAGCAAGAACAAATATGACTTCAAATTTCGGAACATTCGCGTGCCGACGCGCTTTTCAGTCCGGAATAATGACGGTAAGTCCAGCATTTGTCCATTCTTGCCCGTTCTCACCATCTCTCGAGAGCCGCTGCACCACTGTCCTTCGTTTTACACGACTTTCAAGACTCCCCCGGTTTGTTTGAAAGCCCTCGATCATGGAGGAAATGCCTGATTTTTCACTTGTGTAGTCCTCCAAGACTTTCAACGTCCTTACGATGGCTGGCAACAGCGACTGAGCAGTCCTCAAAATCAGAGATTCCTCCACCTCCAGGAGCTTCCGCAGATCCCAGAATTTCTCGCATTGTTGATGACATTTCAGGACTTACACTGCTTCAAGCCGCAGATTTGGTGACCTTGTTAAAGGTAGGGCGACTGTCACTGTGTCCTATCCTCATTTAACATCGGAGCAGTCACGGCTAAATATACAAGAGATTGCTATGCCAGTGTCAGCAGCTCCGGTTGCAGCTCCTGCAGCAACGGAGGCGCCAGAAGTTAGTCTCTTGTATTAGCACCATCTATTGATTGACGAATCGCATTCATTAGCAGGAGAAACCCAAAGAGAAGACATCGTTTGACGTGAAACTTGAATCGTTTGACGCAGCTGCAAAGGCCAAGGTCATCCGGGAGGTCAAAGCACTAGTTCCTAACCTCACCTTAATCGAGGTGGATAGTCCACTTTGCTTTTCGAACTTCAGTGATCTCACTCTTATTAGGCTAAAAAATTTGTTGAATCACTACCGCAAATTCTCAAGGAAAATATGCCAAAGGAGGAGGCTGAAAAGCTGAAAGCAACGTTGGAAGGTCTCGGCGCTGTAGTTAAACTAGAATAACCTAGTTGCAGTCTAATCCATGGATTTGACTTGGCATGCAGAAAAGGAGACTTCAAAACTCCGACTATTAAATGAAAGATTGTTATGATCAAGTCGGTACGCAAAATGTAAACGTATGCGCAATGATGAGGATAATAGGTAGAAGCATAATTACTGATGAAGTCCATCTAGTCCTCGGACAGATATCGATATTCGAAACGAAAGTCGCTCTTCTTTCGCTGACACCATGAGCCCTCCCAGTCAAAGTATACGTACACTCCCTGCTCGTATTCCTCTGTTATGGCCTGTGGTTCAGAATGGCGCTGGAACCATGTCAGGTATTTCACGTGGAATCGCCAAGACTGACGCTTCAACTCCCTTGCAGCAAGATATCTGTTGGGCACTTAGCAAATATCGCTGGCCACACAATGAACCATACTGTTGATATGTTCCGGGAAGATAGTAAAAGACATAGAAAAGTGTTTCAACATCCAGTTGCGAGAAGATGGCAGCTGTGCTGAGCAGAGCATGAGGCGATTGCGCATAGTATGGAGGCGTCTGGAATGGATTTTTTGGAACATAGTATTTTGGCCTGCATTGTCAATGAGGGATGGGATATCGTAGTAAATTTGGGATCAATATACTTCTCCGTGTCCTGTGGTTGCGGAATGCTGGTATATCCACTCTCGAGCATTTTATGAACCTGCTCAAGGTTGTTCATGCGAATTGCAGCTATGTCGGAAGGCTTCTCAGAGAGAACTCTTGAGTGGAATTTTGGGAAGACCTGCCTTTTTGCTTGACACTTTCGAACGAGACCACAAGGTCCGATAGCGATCCAGGGAAAGCAGTAGGTCGCTGCTGCTGAGCTGTGGATGGTGGTCTTTGGCCCCCAATCGCCGCTTGAGATTGCTGAAGGGCTAGAGATGTCGAAATCCCTTGTTCAACCTTGACGCCAGATGGTACTTGAGATTGTTGCTGTGTTTGTGTTTGTGTCATACTTGACAATGAGGTTTCACTACCTTGTGCAATGATCGGATATTGCTGCAGTTGTTGTGGTAGGGGCGAAAGTCCACCTGGAGATCTTGGTGGTGCTGGCAGAGACTGCGACCCGCCATTGATAGCTGGATGAGCCACTTGTGGTGATGGTGCAGACTACAGACAGGTGAATAAATTGGTCACAGTGGCATATGGTAAATGCGTACCGTAAATGATGTCTGAACTGTCGTCGGTGATGTAATTGACTCTGAAAAAAATGTAATGACGAAATCGGAATATGTGATAGTGATTCACCTTTTCGCACAGCCTGTGTATGCTGCGGTGACGAAGTCGCGGCTGGACCACTAACAGAGCTTGGGACTGTTTCAGAAAGTGCGGGAGACCCTTGGCCGGAATAGAATGAATCGTCGGGTTGCTGCGAAGTAGATGCCGAGGACGACAAAATTGGACTGGTCACAGAAAGATGTGTAAGGCTAGGTGAAGATGAAGCTACGGAAGTCTCTATCGTTGGTGGTAGGGATGGTGGCGGAACTGCATGCGTCGCTGATAATAGAGGTGTATTGGTGGGTGCTGCAGTTGTCGATGTTTGCACTTGTGATACAGACGAAGGTGCTACCGCTGCGGCTGCGGCTGCAGCGTACTTGATTGGCGTTGATGATAGGGGTTTCTGCGATAAGCTAGCTTTCAGTATACTTGCCATAGGCTGTTGAGCAAAGTTAATATTTGGTGGCGGCTTTGCTGCCGGGGGTTATGTTCAAGAAGTCAATACGACAGCATATAGGCGACAGTGAACCAGAGCATACTATCCACAGAAGGCTCTGCAATCGTTAATCGGTTTCTTCGTGATGGGCCGACTATGCTTACTTCTCAGTTGCAAAGTCACCACCGCCTTCTTCAATATTGGGCTTTCGTCACGTTTACCATTCACTACACTCTCTTCATCGTGTTTCTTGGATTGGCCCCGTGGCGGAGTGTCTTCACAAATATGAGCTTGGACTTGTTAAGCGAAAAACGAATGACGTGCCTTCACTAGCTTCATCTGAATCTTCGCTCTCATCGTCATCGTTTACTAGGCCGAACTTCTCTTCTTCCTCATCAAGATTGAGGTCGTCATAGATAGTATCGTCCTCGTCAAAGCCATCTTCCTGTACGAATTGGACGGCGTTACCTATACTGCCCTCGACAAAAGAATTGCTTGGGGCTAACCATATTACTCTCCACAAAATATTGAACGTCATCTTTGAGAGCCACGACCTTTTCCGTTGATAGGGAGCCATTGTTCAGCAGGCGCAGTACTATCTCCAACCTGCTGACATGCCATTTTCGTCTCTCATTAAGGTTCTCAAGCTCCTCGAGCCTACCAGCAGTGGTCGACCCAGACTTGTTCCTCTTCTTCCCTGATCCTTGGAGCGCTTCGATTTCGGCTTCTGTTTGTTCGACTTGCATTTGTAACTCCTCTACTTGCGTTTGCAGCCACTGCATGGCATCCTCCTTTTCCTGCTCCTTGGGATCAAGCTTCGCAGCCTGTATTAGACCCTCTTTGGAAAATGCCTTTGTCTTCATCTCCTTTTCACAAGCCTTGAATCTCTCCATTTGCTGTTTTATGAGTATGCAGATCACCAATTGAGGGTCACAAGATTCAGTTCAGCATTAGTATGCAACAATAACCAGTAGGCTCGTATATAAGTGGGAATAAATGCCCGCAATGAACGTGCGGAATGAAAGAGCATCGAACAAAATTGGAGACTTACGGTTTCAATGAGGCGCCGGTTGTCCAGTAGTTGTGATTTGTCCTTAATATCATTGCTTGCAACCCACGTCTTTATCTGGTCTCGTAGCCGCTGAAGCTTCTTAATTTGAGTCTTGAGGTCTAGTTCGAGTTTCTCCTTCTGCGTTTGGTTGGTAGAGGCTTGCATCTTGTCGTAAATGCTTTCGAAGAGCTCCACGCCCTCCGCAACCTTTTTCAAGGTTCTGTCGATCTCGGCTGTGAGATATGGATGAGTGGACGGGGGTGTTGCGAGAAATGGCTGTACTTTGTAGTTTCCTCGCGGCCATGCTGTTGGAGACTCGGAGGTGAGCTATGTGTGAACTAACTTTGTCCGTATTTTGGTCGGAGTCTTTACTAAATACCACCAAAGATAATGAGTGACAAGCCTCTGATCTATTCCGTATCCGTCGCAGGCATTAATCACAGACAGGCCGAGTGCGGCGCTAGGTTGCCTACCAGAGACCCATCAGCGACAATACCATAAGCATAGCTCTCTCTCTGTCGTCGTGTCTGCAGCCATCACGTGCGAGCGGAGACGGCCCAATCAGGCTTGATCGTGAACTCCCAGCAGCACCGACCACCCCCATGAAGTCCCTTCGCAAATCCTTAACTGGAGGTAGCAAGGATGCACATCGACCGTCCATATCTACGCCGCTTCCATTGCCGGCCGTGTCAAAGCCCCCATCATCAATTCTACCTCCATCTAAGGTTATCCGTGCCATGTCCGCGTACAAACCGCAGGCACCTCAAGAACTACCTTTTCAAAAGGGGGATTTCTTCCATGTACTGAATGATGATAGTCACCAATGGTATGAGGCTCACAATCCTATTACTGGCTCGCGTGGTCTTGTTCCGAAACATCTCTTCGAGGAATTTAATAAATCTGCTCAGTACGCATCGTTTCACGGATATGGGGACCCTCGAATTTTGACGAGCAAATTCATAGGAATCGTGCTTCGGCGATTGACGTTGTGTCGCCACCAGCCAACGGGTCGTCTTCAAGGATATCGGTGAACATGCGCGGACCAAAAACGCATGTATACTATGCTATAGTGCAGCACGATTTTGCAGCCGAAAGGCAGGATGAGCTAGCAGCTAAACGCGGAGATGCGATTACTGTTGTCGCACAGTCAAACCGCGAATGGTTCGTTGCGAAGCCTATCGGGAAGCTCGGTCGTCCTGGCCTTATACCCGTCTCTTTTGTACAAATACACGACCCGGCAACAGGGAAACCCGTCGAAAATGTCGATGCATTGATTGACAGCGGCAAATTGCCCAAAGTAGAAGAATGGAAGCGCGCCATGATTAGTTATAAACAGAATAGCATCAGTCTAGGAGTGATAGACTCCCCGACTTCGGTTGTCACTACCCCAAGTTCACCATTCCCGACCGATCCCAGCATTCACGTCCAGGGACCAACACCAACCCATCCATCCGAGGGCAGCCCTCAGGCTACTTTTCCGAATAGCCTTCCAAGTGGAATACTCTTGTCTGCCAACGTCGTATCTTTCCACCATGAAATGGACGAATATTGGTTTCGAGTCGATGCCATCTTTCAACCGTACGGTCGCTCAGATGAGGGCCTGCCCCATGCAAAGCAGCTTATTCTATTCCGCGCTTACAATGACTTTTACGACTTCCAAGTGACTCTTCTCGAAACTTTTCCTCTCGAGGCTGGCCGGGAGCCCCCTCATGAGCGAGTTTTGCCTTACATGCCAGGCCCAACTGAAGAAGTCAACGATACTCTCACAGCCAGCCGGAGAGAAGAACTTGATCAATACATTCGAAACTTGTGTGAATTAAGCAAGGCCGGATACAGGTACATCTTGGAACATGGCGTCGTCAGACATTTCCTGGCCCTCAAGCCAGGCGATGTCGAGAATGACTTAAAGCCTCGTGAGGATGAATTGGAGGCATTGCCACAGGGTCATCAGAGACATGATTTTGAAGGAGGATTGCAGGATAAATTCAGTCAACTGAGGGTGCACAATAACGGTGGCGCAAGGAGTGATGGTTCGGAATACGAAGACGAAGGCTACGCGCCATCTGCCCAGAAACATGCTGTCGATCACAACTACGCTGACCGCGAACGACGTCCCTCGCAAGACAGTGTTACGAAGCCATACACTAACCCGCAAGGAAGTCATCAACGGGCGGGTTCGGCTGCTTCATTCTACCGCGCTCCTTCACCATATCATCATTCTCGTTCGCGATCTGCTTCACCCCAGCAGTACGATGCTCAATGGAACGATTCTACTTATCAGAGTAATATCGCGAGTGTTCAACATCCACACTATCAACATCATACTTATGCGCATGCATCTACGGCATCTGTATCGTCCCAACGTTCTTCACACACGGCCTCCTCTCGTTCGCGTTCACAAGCGCCGACAAATATCAATAGTCCGCCTATATCGGCTGCAAATCCCCAGACGGCATTTGTGAAGATAAAAATCTTCGATAAAGCGTCTGATGACTTAATTGCGATCCGGGTCCATCCACGCGTGACGCATGCAGAGCTAATGGACAAAGTACAGGCTCGTTTTGGAAACGGAGTCAATTATCTCAAGTTCAGGGATAGTATGTCAAATAACTTTGTCGACCTTGCGTCGGATGAAAACCTCAGGATCTGGATGGAGAGCACGGACAAACATGTCTTATTTGCGGAATGAATACGAGGAGTGGGCAACTTTGATGCTATTTTCTTTTTCGTAGTCATTTTGGTGATTTAACTATTGTTTCTCTAGCCCATTTACACTGTATTCGTTTTGTGGTCACCGTGGCGAGAATTTCGCAACGGATTTCGTTCGAGAACCAGAAGCTTGTAACGTCTAGTACTATTACTTTACATATTTCATGTTTTTAAGTTTCTTGCTCTGCTTTGAGGTGGTCGCTAGTTAGCTTCAATTATTTGTTTATTGCGAAAGCGTTTCCGAGTAAATCCGATCAAACAACTTACATTGCAACCAACTAGGTCTCAAATGGTCTCCTTCGCCAGGACCTTGCAAAACATACGACGGGTCGGTTTGCGTGAGTGGTGGAGGCAAATGCAGTACATTGGTGATGCGAAATCCGGAAGACTTATTGGTGCAGACCAGTACGTGACAAATGACCTATTGACTACTCTTCTCAGCTTTTGTAGGTTTGGCAACAGGTACTTCGAGAATTTGAACCCGGAGGAAGAAGTTCCTGGTATTTACATTATCGAATGAGCGTTTTTTGGCCTTTTCTTGATGAGACGATCCAGGTCGCCACCGTTGGGTTGACTTTGCCCAGGTAGCCTCTTTCCATTGCTCTTCTCAAAAATACGCTGATAGGCAATAGCATGATTTCAATGCAACGCAGGTTCCTCCGGAATGGCACTCTTGGTTGCAGCATATTCGCAAGGATGCACCAACCGAAGACGTGGTCATGCAGAAGTCATCTCCCACATGGAAAGCAGTGCGCTCTTTATCCTGCCGTAGCCTGTTGACAGATTAAAATATATATATTCCAGCCCTGGGTAGAAAATCTCACTGGCACTAGAGGTGCATATAAGCCGTATAACACAGTTCTGCCAAAGATCCGTGCCTGGGAACCCAAGGTCACTCATCGGGGTACATAACCTAGATCTATGATGCGCGGTGATAAATCTTATATCTGGCTACCTGTTTCATGCATCAAGCTACACATATTTTTCCAGAATATCATCGACAAGATATTCAGCAATGGCCATACATGAGGTTAAGCCTGGACTTTCTATGTTTAATAAACTGATCATCGGATTGCGGGTATTCTGGGATGGGTAATCCTGCCTGAATATGAAATCCTGAAAACCGTGTTGCGGTCCAGCTATTTTCGGCCTGATTCCGACATAATCTGGCTGGAACCCTTCTAGTACGACACCGGGCAAATACTTTCGGACGGCAACATGCATGTCATGTAACCTTGAACCATTTGGAACGAGGTATTCCGACCAGAATTCAGCAAGTTCTTCGTCTAGACATTCCGTTTCCAGGCGGGGCGATATCCATTCCAGGTCAGGCCCAAACTTGATATTACCCTGTAGGTCCAAAGTCAAGTGGGTACCTAAGCTGTGAAAGCCATAGCTCGTTCCGTGTGTTTCTGGACATGGATAGATGAGATGTGAAATATCGGCGATGCCAGGTCCACGATAGGAGGCGTAAGAACCGCGTGCATGGTACATCGGTATCCTTACTTCCGGAGGCAGAATCGAATTCAATATAACGGTACTGGAAAGTCCAGAGGCATTGATGAGGGTTCTGGCAAGCAATGCGTCTCTTTCTGTTCCCTTCCCTGTGATTGTTTGCACGACCCAACCATCCTCCGCTGCCTCCAAATCCGTTGAATTGCTCACTTTCGCGATTCTCTTGTAGGGATCGACTCGAACTACACGAGTGGAGTAGACGAGGTGGCCCCCGTCCGAGTTCATTATGTCTTTCTCGAAACCGGTCATGAGGCCATGTGAATCCACGATTCCAGTCATTGGACACCACAGAGCCCCGACGATGTCTCTGGATAGGCTCGGCTCGTATTCACGGGCCTGGTTTCCCGTTATCAGCTCTGTTGGCAGCACGGGAGTGGTGGCACCGTTTGAATGAGCGGGCCATTTTAGTTTTAAGGACTTTGCATGAAACCCTTCTATATAACTCTGCTGATGCGGAAGTGCAACGACGAGCTTGCCTACTCTACGATAAGGGATGTTGTATGTCTCGCAACGTTCATACAGGAGGTCACGACCTCTCAGGCAAAGGCGTGTTTTCAACGATCCAGGAGGGTAATACAACCCTGTCAAAGATACTGTCGGCCATTATAAACATAGAGATAACATGCCTTGAGCACCTGAGTGTATAACCTCGGAATTGCGTGAACTATTCGACCCATTAGCTGTAAACTGCAACACGGCGAAAACCCACCCACCTGATCTCTTCGCCGGGCCTGGAATGCCGCTCCACGAGAAAGGTTGACTTATTCGGGTAACGTGTCGACAGGCGCTGCGCGATAGCAAGGCCGATCACACCTGTCGAATTGGAGTATTCAATGATGCGGTTGCAATAATCTTGTATTCACCTCCTCCGATGACGAGAAAGTCCACTGCCAAATCCGGGGCCTACCAACGGTTTGTCAGGTCGTTGGAGCAGTTGACGTGGCAACATCTCCAACCTTGTATGCATACTTTCCACTGGTGTTAAGGGCTGCTATGAGGCCCCGCATAAGTTGTACTTGATGCGGGGAATGGACTTGGATTGATGAGTAATTCGGGCCGGACTTTCCCGCGTTGTCCTATAGTACATGTTAAGTAACTATCCAATAAAAGGCAGGAATAAAACCCAAAACAACCGACACTAAGTACACGATCGCCGAGAGTATCTCTGTCGTCATTGGGATTCCATTCAAACGCTAGAAGAATAAATGACAGCTGAAAGGTTCGACCATTAATGGGAAAGTTCCGAGATACGCTCAATGGAGACATCAAACGAATATTTGTCACTATTTGGATATCGGTTCAGCTCACTGTTGGTAGGACAGTCGTTCTTGTTGTCCGCAGCCCAAAACGGTCTGGTGAGTGAGACTTTTGATTTCTTTTCGCCGTCCGGGGTGGATATCGCTGTTGGCTGTCGCATTGTGAGGTCATTTCTGGGGGAAAACGGCGGAAATCGATGGATGGGTCCTATTGGGCTTGGATGTTGACCGAGCGTTCCAGGACCTTTGCAAAACATCGAGATGTCGTTCATTCACAAAATTTTGCGTACTGCCAATGCCGCTCGAACTGCACCCGATGAAACTGAAACTAGTGTCGCCCAAGCTCTGATCGACCTCGAAAACAACGTTCCGGAATTGAAGGCGGAGCTCCGGGCCCTACAAATTTCAGCCTGCTCGTGAAGTAGATGTGCGAGGAGGCAAGAAAGCTATTGTAGTATTTGTGCCTGTGCCTCTGCTGAAGGGATTTCAAAAGGTGCAACAGAGGTGATTCTATTACTGTGACACTACTACGAAGAGGCTTACGACGAGAGAGGACAGACTGACGAGGGAACTGGAAAAGAAATTTGCTGATCGGCATGTTGTGTTTGTGGGGCAGCGCCGAGTGTTGCCTAAGCCGACTCGCAAATCGCGAACCAAGCAAAAGAGGCCGCGCAGCCGGACATTGACAAACGTGCACGAGAAGATCTTGGAAGATCTTGTTTTCCCCACGGAGATTGTCGGAAAACGGACCCGTGTTGCCGTTGATGGGTCGAAGCAGTTGAAAGTGTAAGTGGTGGGATGGATTGGGGACTCAGCTGACGATTAGCAGATTCCTGGATTCGAAGGATGAGACGTCTCTGGGATACAAGCTTGATTCGTTTTCGTCTGTGTACCGGCGGCTGACGGGGAAGGAGGTTGTATTTGAGTTCCCAGCGGTGTCGCAGGAGTAGATAGCAATGTCACGTGTCGTTCGCGTCGACGCCATCAGAGCGCTCTTCGCCCTGTTTAGTCTGTCCGCTACGAGTCCCTCCTTCCCTTTGCTCAGTGCGCAGCGGCCCCAGGGCCCGCCCATGGACCCTTATCCCGCCCTCTGCTCTCTCCCAACCTACGACCATGGCATCGACAGCAAGATCGTCATCATGGGCAACTCGGGTGCGTCGGTTGCTCCTTCCTCCGCTTTTCTAATCGCTTTCTAGGCGTTGGCAAAACCAGCCTGCTCCAACGCTATACCCAGAACAAGTTCGATCCAAAGAATACCACCTCCACCAGCGGGGCCTTCTTCGTGACCAAGAAAGTGTACGTTAATGGCCTCAAAGTTCGTCTGCAATTATGGGACACTGCCGGTCAGGAGAGATTCCGGAGTATGGTGCGCTATCATCTCACTCCGCTTGTTTTCCTTCTCATTCCTCAACAGGCCCCCATGTATTACCGAGGTATACTCCCTGTCAGCCCCTGCACCCTCTGACTCATCAATCTCATCATTCTAGGCGCAAACGCCGCCCTCATCTTGTACGACATTACTAATGCATCTACTTTCAATGACATCCGGGGCTGGCTACAAGGTTCGGCGCTTCTTGTTCACTTGATCAATTTTGACGATTCTCTTTTATAGAACTCAAAAAAAACTGTCCGCCAGAACTCCTTATCTATATTGTCGGTGCGAAGGCGGACCTCACTTGCCAAAGACAGGTCACATCTGATCTCGCCCGCCTATCCTTACATGACTGGTTCCCGCCACCGAAGCCTCCGCCACCGCCGCCACCGCCACCTGCTCCTTCTGCACTCTCGTATATCCGGCCCCGTTTCACGTCCTTCCCAGGTCTCCGATCTCCTCCATCTGCGAGTCCTTCCCCCACATCGCCGGCATCACCAGATACACCACCATATCTAGACTTGCTTCCCAGTCGTTCATCGGCCCTGCAGTGGAGCAGGACTTCATTGCAAGCTCGTCCGAGGACGGCTGGCATCCCTAATCGCTCCAACGCAAGTACCCCATTGTCTCGAACGCCGCAATCGTGTCGCTTCGGTTCTCACTTTAGTAACCAACAAGGCTTGTGGAGCGACAGTGGTGACGGGAGCAGTAACAGCATCGGTGAAGCGGACGAAGAAGCCGTTGAAGATGAGGGCAATTACGAATGGGGTTTGGCCAAAGGCATGGAATTATTTGAGGTCTCGGCGAAAGATGATACAGGTACGAACATATGACTCTCAATCCATGATTTTGAGCCAACTACTTGACAGGAATCCAAAGCCTCTTCAATCACCTAATCTCGGCCATCATCCTGAGAAAGGATGTTATTGAGCGGGAGAATGAACTGAAGAAACGGGATAGTGTTTATTTAACGGGCATCAAGGCTCCCACATGGGCCGCTCAAGCAGAGGAGGAGGAGGCTCGCGAGAATGCTCGGCGTTCTGGGGGCTGGAGTTGTTGTTGACTTTGTCTGGTATGGTTTTTTTCTGATGTTTCTCTCCCCAACGCTCTCTTCATCGCCATTCCTTGCCGTTATCTCCCTTTCCTCGTCGTCTGTTTTCCTCTCCTCGGTGTTGTAGCTTGAGCAATTCCTTTTCGATTCATAGCTCTATCTCATTCAGGCACACTATTATCCATTTGTCATGATTACAGCACATATTCGCCGGTCGCCCCGAGCGACTATTCCATACTTAGGCTTCTCTACAGGTTCAACTGATCTATCTTATATCTACTTACTCGGGTATATATGGCATGTCCGTATTTGCTGATTACTCATCTCAGAAATCTGAGGGATCGATTGGCATATAATGCGAGGAATTGGAAATCATCTGCATCAAACCCGAGCAAGACTTCCGTCCAGGGCCTAGTTGAGGGCCACTCTTTGCATGCTCCCCTGTGCCCCGATGTCCTTGATCCATCCAGACCAGGCGGCATGTAAAGCAACAGGACTGGATGAAGAAAGGGACATCTGTCTACCGGAGCACTGCTTCCACGCCTTCAATGCCCTCGACTGTGCCCTGACTTCTGCGCCCTCTCTGACCGCCACATTCGACGATGACGAGTGGTAGGTTGTGCCGTCGTGCATAAGCCCGAGCGCTGAATGCGGTACAGCCCGCTGTTTGTGACTTGGAACATCCGATCGTCTAGAGCAGGACGCGCCCCACAATTGCGCGGCTGCATCGGCACCTTTGAACCACTCGCTCTACGTGATGGAATCGCGGAATACGCCCTGGTCAGCGCTTTCCGCGACTCTCGCTTCCGCAAGATCACAAAATCAGAGCTTCCATATCTCGAATGCGGGTCCGTCCCCTCTTCGTCTCATCCTCCTTATCCACATGTCATCCAGGATTTCTCTGCTCACTGATTTCGAGGACGCCGCCTCCTACCTTGACTGGACTGTCGGCGTCCATGGCATCTGGATCACGTTCCCTCATCCATCGACACTGTCATCGTCAGCGGCTTCGTCATCCGAGAACCCGTCCCCGTTCTCCTCATCTCCCTATCTGCCACGGATAACTTCCAAGCAAACATTTTCTGCTACATATCTGCCTGACGTCATGCCTGATCAAGGCTGGGACCAGATCGAAGCCGTCGATAGCGCAATCCGCAAAGCTGGCTGGAACGGGCTTATCACGGAAGACCTCCGTAGAAGTATTAAACTTCGTAGGTATCAGAGCAGGAAGTGTACTGTATTTTGGGAAGATTATGTTCAGTGGAAGAGCGAGAAGTTACGGGGAGCTTGATCTGTAGCGCATATACAGAAGTTCTACAGACTTGAGCGCAATTTATTGTCATTGACGTGTGTATGATTGTATGATATCCATTGATGTATAACTTAGAATACGGGAGCGTCATCCTCCAAGCCATCCTCACGTTCGTCAGAAACACCTGCTACAGGTTCGTCACTCATCTCAGGGAACAGCCTCCTCTTCCATGCTGCTAGGCGATTAGTGGGCGCAACCCAACGCATCCCAAATCGTTCATCCAGCTTCTTCCAGACACTTCGCAAAACGACTTCATCTTGACCACTGGTGATATCAAAGGCATGCATTATCCAATGCAATGTCGATCGAGATGCTTTGATTTCTCCTGGTGAACTTACAAAGGTGTCAAAGACCGTCTGTAAGTTCTGCAGGGACCAATGTGGTCGGCCAGGAGGATTGCTCATGCGCAAACGGGGTGGCAACGACTTGTCATCTTGCAAGGGAGGTATACCATGGCGGGAAAAACCAAGAAAAATAGCTCGGAAAATAGTGTTCATTAACATGGTTGTTAATTGCCGATTGTCCCCTTTACGTCGTGTCTGAGCATCAAGGTGCGGCGGAAGAAAGGCGAGCATGTCGACTAGTACGCCCAATGTATTGAATAGGTCACCGTGGTAGGCCATGATTTGGATCACAACGGCGAAGGTGGCCCCATCAGGTTTGACATCGACTGGAATGCAGATATACTCCTCTTCCTCGAGATGCCTCGCCAGAGAAAGAAGATCACAGTCGGTTTGAGCTTCGTCCTGCATCGCATTGTGACGAAGCAGCTGATAAACGGACTTCACCAACTCATAGCGCCCATTTTGTCCATAGATCCATATGCACCCATTTATTCCGTCCAATCCCAATTCGTGCCCCTGTTCTCTCATTCTCAGTATGGTTGAACGCACGCCGGACATTTGTTGCAGCCGGCCGTAGTACTTTAACAGTGTCAAAAACGTTATCCTGTTTGGAGATATGCCCGCCGCATTCATTAGCGCCATAGCATGACGAACAGCAGATGTTTCTGTGATTTCGACGGCGATATTGAGCAGTGAATTGAACGTGTAAATATCCGGTCTTAACGCGCGGAGACTATCATCTTCAGACACCTGGACTTTTCCGCTGAGCGTTGCTCCAGGGGGAAGCCCATTAATCATATCATTGTACAGACTGAGTGCAGTGTCCCAGTCTTCTGGCCGCGCCTTCCGCCAGCCTTTGGCGGCATGGTCTATGACCGTATTCCATTCGTGCAAGGAAATGCGGCCACCCGTGCTTAGAATTGAGTTCAAGACCGACAGTAAGCGTAGAAATTGCATATGTGTTTTTGGTCTGTGGCATGATAAAAGGCGGTATAGCCTGTGCAGGTGAGCAAAGGGAATGATTGGCTGGTCTTTTGCATCGCGTCCATCGGATTTCATGTGGGAAAGAGTGGTATAAGCATCCCATGCTTCGAAGGGATTTGTGGTTGATTCTAGCACATATAGTAACTTGTCGCGCGCGCTTGCAACTCCTGCATCCTCTGCTTTTGTGTGCAGAACGCCGGAAGAAATATCTGCAGCCTGACAATACTCCAAGGAGTATCGCTTCTGAGCATTGTACCTTTCGTTCCAGATTAACTTCCGGACGGGATGTAAGGGTAACGGGGCCGAGGGATAGGAGGCTGCAAACTCTTCTGAAAAAGGATCGACGTCTATTCCAACATGTGGAATTTGCGGTGTCAAACCCTGCGAAACGGAAATCGGGGGCTTTGCATCGAAAAGACGTTGATTGGACAAAGCCGAGAGTTTGACACCAAGACCGACATTGGACTTCAAGGCAGCGGAAAACGTGCATTCCTCCATCTCTTGTTCTTGGTCGTGTCGTGCACTTTGGACATGACCGTTTCTCTCGTCGTGTGTCGTGCCCTTTGCAGACCGAACACCAGAGCCAAGAAGCAAAGGTGGATTCGAATCCCATGTAGCTTGTCTGCGACGGACGCGGGCGATTGAAAGTGGAAGACTGAGGCCCTGCGAGGACGCTCTGAGCATCAATGAGACATGCAGTCATCCTAAAAGACGGTGAGTATTGCATCCAGAGAATGGCAATGAGGCCGACAGACCGCGACTTGCAGCTGGATGGCAATTTTCAAATTGTCCCAGACGAGACGATGTGGAATTTTTCGGCGCGTTGCTCGATTTGTACATTTTTTCTCACGTGAGGTAGTACAGAATACGTAAACCGACACCATCCAATCATGCTCGGGCCTTGAGCGTTCCAAGGAACGCGGCCTTCTCTTCGAACGTTTGGAAAGCTCCATGCTGTGCAGCACTCGTAAATATGTAAACATTTGAAATGCAGACAATCCTTACACCGAATTTTGATGAGGTGTCTATGAACTTGAGCTGCACCTTCTCCAGATCACGACGAGATGTGTGTACCATCAACGACTTCCGGATAGTGATTACCCGCTTCTTTGTCCCGGGTATTGAGCCCTTCAATATTAGGAAGTCGTTCTTGACGATGCCGTAGTGAGGGAAACCACCCATCGGTGTAATCTTTTTCTTCGTGATATCGTGTTCGGTAGAAGCGTTGCCCTCGTCGGAACCAGAACCGATCCGGTAAACTTTCTTGTTGATTTCCGTGCGGTGGTGATATCCGTCTATTAGATAAAGGTGCGCTTGGAACCCGAGTCATTGCGTTAAGATGTCATTAGACTCACTTTGACCAGCACGGGCAACTGAGAACATGACCTTTGAGGGATGCCATGCTCCAATACAAGCAACTTTTCGAAGACCTTTATGTGTCTTCCTTGGCAGCTTCTTTGTCCCCCACCGGTGGGTAACGCCCTCGAATCCATGACCTTTGGTGACTCCAATGACATCCACATTCTCATCTTGTTCAAATATTGACCCAATCTCCACAGGCTTTTCAAACAGCCCGTGTGCGTATTCGACCTTGTCGGCAATGGAACCTCCATTGACCTGGATCTCCATGAGGTGGGCTTTTTTCTGGTTAAGACCTGTCTTCCTGATCTGAGTGTGCGCAAGAACACGAACAACTGTGCAGTATTTGCGAATACGCTCAAGTTCACGTGCGACCGATTTTCCACCATCCTCCGCGTGTCTCTTGGCATAGCGAGTGAACGCCTTCTTCTTGGAGCGGTACCAATTCTTGTAGAATCGACGTTTAACTTCATCGGACAAATGAGATGCCCAGACAGTGGTGAGAGTACGGAGGCCGCGGGGTGTCTCTACGTAACCAACAACACCAACTATCACCATTGGTGGTGCTTCGACAATGGTGACAGCTTCCACAACCTCGCGCTTGTGCATCTCTAAAATGCTCCGGTCAGGAGAATTCATCACCGCACAAATAAACTTACTGGATCCTGGACGATCAAGATCACGGACGACGTGTGTCATACCAGCCTTGTAGCCCATGAACGCAGTCAAGTGGACAGGTTTCTTTGGATCATCCTCAGAGTTTCTTAGTGTATGATCTAGTAATATTTTCGACCTTCGTACCTTAGGGAAAGATTTGACCTTTCCACGATGTCGCGCGGAACGTTTCTTGGGTAAGAAACCAAGGGAACCGTGACGAGGAGCTTCAAACTGCAATGAAAATGAGACCCCGAGGAAGACAGATGCAAGTCTTTCGCACCTTGCGGTGACTTGAATAAGAGGGAATAGTAAGAAGCAGGCAAGTAAGTAAACAAAGCGTTACACACCTCATTTCGAAGACAGACTTGACGACGAGCAGCGATTCCTGGTTTGTTCTTGTCCACCCGGGTTTTCCCGGATGGGTGGCTTGATAGCTGTACAGTTCACATTTTCGGCAATCCTCTTACGCTTTATGGTAATGGTGTACATCGCAAGGAAAGACCTCACCGATGCAGATAACATCCTTATCAAGTCCGCCCATCCTTATCGTTTTTTTATTCAAAATATGTTATTGAATAGACATCAAGACAGACTTCATTGACCAGAATGGCAAAGGATTCCCATGTAACACACGTTTTCCCACTATGCCTCCAAAGACATACGACTCTAACTCTGTAGAGGAGACCCACGTTTCACTTCCATCGAGCCCACAGATCAACGTCAATCGCGATATCCTTATACAGCCACCATTAACCCGTCGAGGCACTGGACCTGGACTCATCGTCTTCATACCGGATCCATCGAAACTTGAACCCGGCACGAAAGCGAAAGCGCTTGACCCAGATCCAGTTCAGAAATGGGCTGAAGAGGGTTTTGCGGTCTCCGGCGTGACGATATCTGATCCAGAGCCTGATATCATACGGATATTGCAATGTTGTTGCGAGACACTATCGTCACTGGATCAGGTCGATACCAAAGAAATCTTTGCTGTCCTAAGTAAGTGCATTCAATCGGAGAAGTGACTCTGCTCTGATCACTGCGGCGAAATAGTTCATGATTACCTCAACGCCTTTTCCATTCTGTCCGCTGTCGATCAATTCAACCAAATACCGGAATCGACCTTGCGTGTCGTCTGCATTGTCATCTATGGCTATGCTCCCCTTTCGCTGCCTTCCATACCAACGCTTCTGCACCTGCACTCGGGCTCAGCATCGCAGATGTCAGGTTTGGGTTTTGTCGTGCACTACTACGAATCAACGTCTCCGTACTTTATTTTCCCTCGGACGAATGGCTATGACCCAGGTGCTGCTGCCATTGCACACACTAGAACTTTGACATTTTTAAGGAAAGGTTTGGGGGGTCCTATTTTTGATCTCGAAGCGATCTGGGAGGAACACATACGCTTCGAGTTCGAGGTCAGAAGCGTGGCTAAGACTATGAGTACCATGGTGGTCGGTATTCTAATCTCATTCGTGCGCCAGTTTTGACCCAAATAAAGGCTGAACCATACGTGAACCATGTTCCTACGGTAAGTATATATATGGGCTGTGAAGTCATAAGCTTCACTGAGTGCATGGTTGAATTTATAGATGACAGGCGGGGTCGGCAGGCAAGAACTGACAAATTTCTATCGCGATCATTTTATCTTTTCGTGAGTTCAAGAAGAGATCTTGAAGCCCTACTCAGTTTTGTGAAGAAATCCAGATGACGCAAGACTACAGGTCGTCTCTAGGACCATAGGTGCAGACCGAATAGTTGGTAAATGAAACCCATGACAGTCATATACTGGTATTTATTTATTCTAGATGAATTCGTCTATCATGTTACACACGACCGGATTATAGATTGGCTACTTCCATGTGTACCACCCAGTGGGAAGAAGCTTTCTATTCCAATGCTAGCCGTCGTCAACATACGCGGTGATAGATTATATCATGGTACGATTCTTTGCCTCTGTTTGACGTTAATTTCGGTGACTGGGCGAAGAACACATATGGTGGGACCAGGGGAATGTTCTCCGACAAATAGGTATACTCCCCATCCACATGTCGTATACCACATCAGAAGGACAACAAGTGATTCGGTTGCCGGTGGCTGGGGCAGAGGCTGCAACTAAATTAGTGGAAGAGACTAGCGTCGCTAGTAACGGTATGTTTGACTGAGGCCTGGAGGTCCAGGGAGCTTGTTAGGTACTTGTTTCCCAACTACTGATTCACCTCCCATCGTCAATTTTCGCTAGACACCATGATTGGCTTGGCTATAGTTAAGATACATCTCTTGCAATGTTAAACAAAGGAAGTGGGTCATGTCATAACGACGTCAACATCCCCCTCCAGCCTAGGAGCATCCCTGGGTAATGAATTTATAAGTTCTCGCCTAACTTCAGGACCAGTTTGGGGATGTGGGTTAACACGGATAACATCTAAGAGTGCGTCTTTTTGATCAGGTGTCAGATCCGAAGCGTACCTGTTAATGATGAGGAGGAGACATTTAATTGCAGATTGGTCACTGGACCTTTGAGCGAATGACAGCAGGCTCTGATGCCATAATACTGGTAGTTTTTCTGACTCTCCACGGGTCCGTGCTTTATAGGTATTGGATAAACGGATGAAATGAGAGACGAGCGCGTCTATCACTTTGTATGGTAATTCGTATTTTTTGTCAATCAGCACTCTGATAAACAAGGAGTTCGGCCCTAGACCGAATGATTATCAATTCAGAGATGAATTATACTATTTACCTGAATAATCCATCTCTGCAATCCGTAACAGTGCTGCAGACGAATGAAGTACAGGGACTTTTGTTTTGGCCAGTACTGATGCAACTATGGCTGCTTCTTTAAGTGTACATCCTTGCTGAAAGGAATGAGCAGCAGTAAAGCAGTGATTTATGTGTACAAACGTCAATCAGAGGAAAAATCAACCCTTTAAAGAAGGCACCTGGCTTGTATAGTGCCCTCTTGAGACTTTCGTAATAATGCACATTTAACTTCCTGTTTTCTCGTACGTCGGATCGGATGGCGTCCAGCAGCACGACATTTAAAAACAGTTGTGCCTGCGGAGGTTTCATGTTTGATATGAAAATTCTCGTTGCCGCACGACAAGCATGCGGCGACCAGTTTTCGGGACTGGTTAATGCTAGAATGCGAGCCCATGCTGGCAGCGAAGGAATGACTTTGAATATCTTGGGAAGTGGGCCAGATCTATAGGTACGAAGCAAAACTCCAACTCTGAAACGGTCCATCAGGGTTATGGGGTATAATCAGAGCTTACACTCACGTTCGATATGATTCGACGACTCTTGGGTCAAGCCCCAAAGCTGGATCAGGATTCTCCTTATCTACTAGCGCGCATTAACATTAATAGTTTCGTGTTGTTAATGACGCTGAGCCTACCTTGCTTGACCTTCTGTATCACCGCAGCATTTGATGATTCACCACTCGCTAACTTGGCAAATATAATGTCTGCCAGAGTTCTCCGCTCGCCCACGTTATGAGGCAGCAGTGTATCGAGTGTTTTCAGATCCTCAGAATCTATTTGCTACAATAACTTTGAGTCATGGTTTGGCTCCTAGACAGAGATAACTCTCACCAGTTCTTCCTCAATGTCTCCTGGCTCCTCACCGATGCTCAAATCCTCGTCTTCATCCTCGTCTTCTACCAGTAATCTCGGTTTAGACAAATTTCCGGGACTTTGAGGGACATCTTCATCGTCATCCGGCACTTCTAATTCGTCTTGCTGGGTCTTGGCAAGTTCAAACACCCGTTTCGATGTCTTTGGATCTAATACAACCTGTGAAGTGGCGATCAGCACGCAAATGTTGGAAGACAGATTGGCCTACTTCAAAGTTGTCGTCGTCTTGCATTCTACTAAACTTTTTCCTCTTTCCGGGTTGAGAGAGTCGTCCATATTTCGCTTCCAATTCATCATTTCCTAGCTGAAGAAGTAGGGGGTCGTGTTTTGGCTTTTGAACGCCTTTTGCAGCGCGAGGCATTTTTGTATCTCGAATGGCAATCTTCCCCGATTTGGAAATCCAATCGACCGAAAGGGGGAGATAAATCGGCGCATTTTTTCATATATAAAGCACAGGTAGTTAAGGTGCTCCTTAACTCTGCTCATTGCTGTGCTACAGCAACGCCCTTGTCCGTGCTTCGCTGCATGCCTTTCGCCAAAATGAGTGATTCACCTGTATGTCCATTATCTTATGATCACAAGCGCACATGTTTGTGGCGCTTAACTTAAGCGATTTGACGGTCGGGTTTGACAGATTAAAACGCTGGACAAGGATGGAAAGGAGATCACAACCGTCGGGTTCAACCGCTTTGGCTTCGACTGCGAAGTGCAATTAGACGTTCTTCGCTCCTTGTATTTACGATCGCACTACGTCGTTTCCGTGAACGATGCAGCGAACATTCAAGAGCTTGATGACGAAGCATTAGAATATCAACATGCAAAATTCACCAAAGGGTATGAAATTTACCAGTCAAAGTCGATTTATCATCCAGAAACTCAATCCATCTCCTACACTACTCTGTCTCGCTTCCCGCCCATCAAACTTCTTCCTCCAACACAACGCAAGCGCATTCTTGTTACCGGCGGCGCTGGTTTCGTTGGTTCGCACTTGGTTGACCGCTTAATGCTGCTTGGACACGAGGTGACCGTACTCGATAACTTTTTCACTGGATCGAAGACTACTGTAAGCCACTGGGTTGGTCACCCGAACTTTGAATTAGTACGACATGATGTCGTTCAACCATTCATGATTGAATGTGATCGTAAGTCTATGTACATGCACTTAACCCCTTTGACGATGGATTCCGCCTTCTCAGAAATCTATCATCTGGCCTGCCCCGCATCGCCTCCTCATTATCAATTTAATGCGGTCAAGACGATAAAGACATCTTTTATGGGCACTCTTAACATGCTTGGGCTCGCCAAGCGCACCAAGGCCCGTTTCTTGATCAGCAGTACATCCGGTAAGTAAGTTAGCCAGTGGAACTTCAAGTAATCATGCCCTATACGTAGAGGTATATGGTGATCCTGAAGTACATCCGCAAACGGAAGAGTAGTAAGCTTCAGAAAAGTCAAAGGAATCTCGTTTTAAATGCAAACTTGTAGCTGGGGACATGTAAACCCTATTGGACCTCGAGCGTGTTATGACGAAGGAAAACGTGTTGCAGAAACTTTGACTTATGGCTTTCAACGACAGGATGGTGTTGACGTACGCGTCGCACGGATATTTAACACGTATGGACCTCGCAGTACGTCTCATCACCACTGTTTGGCATTGATCACTGATGTAATTTTAGTGAATCCTTACGATGGTCGAGTTGTATCTAATTTCATCATGCAAGCACTCAAGGGTGAAGACATGACGGTCTATGGTGACGGGAAACAGACCCGTTCTTTTCAGTACATCCACGATCTTACTGATGGTCTCATCGCTCTCATGAACTCGAACGAAACTAGACCAGTCAATATCGGTAATGGCGATGAATTTACTATAGGCGAATTCGCTGAACTTGTCCGTGAAATTGTTGAAAAAGTCCAGGAGGAAGATGGCATCAAGCTGGCCAGACAGGTTCAAATTGTTTACAGACCGATGCCCACGGATGACCCCCAGAAACGACGACCAGATACAAGTCGTGCATTTGAATCTCTTGGATGGAAGCCGAGATGGACTGTCCGCATGGGCATTGAGGAAATGGTCCGATATTACAAAGCCAAGATGGCTGAGGGCAGTATTTAAACGGTCTGCACTGATATGTGAGCGCTTGAACAATCTGTCGGGTCCCTTTCTTTCATGATAAATACGTTGAGTTATAATACTTATTAGTTATACGGGTACATATACGTTATCGAACGTTGGGTGTGTTAGACTGTCGATGTGATAGATGAGCAGATTTCAGATAATGGAAAAATAGATGTGTTACCGTGATAGATGTAATTTTTGTAATAGTGATTTCCCCAGCACTGTGTTTTCGTGCATACTTGTCATCTGCGAAGTCTCCGCGCAAACTGGCCGTCTTTTCCCTGTCGGGGTCAAATTTGTTCGTTGTTCGGTCTGCTGTTATAACTGTATCTGCCATGATGAAATATAGTTGCCGTTTCAATCCATTCGATATTGAACATACTTGCGACAGATAATCCGTCTTTACCCCCAAAGAACCAGTGATCCTGCTGTTTGGCCGAGTACCTGTATGGCCATTGCCTGTGTATGAAGACATAAAGTGGAATACAACACAACCATACCTTCGGATTGGCCTCCCATCAACTCCGAGAGGTGAAAACGCTTGATTTTCCCCAGTGCGGTATTGGGTCAGAAGATCCGTTTGAGTTTGGACTACGTCTTGCGCGAGGCAGGAAAATGAAATTGGGGATAATGGGTCTCGCTTAGTGATTGCCGAATCACTCATGATATCTGCTAATCTCATTAGCGCCGTTCTCATACGGTCATCTCTTGCTACTTCTGGAGCTTTGAGATCAGAGCCAACATAAGGCTGTCGGGCAAGAAATTTCGCGAACACTTGGTTGGTAATCGATACTGAACTTTGGACTAGCGCAAGACCGGCACCACCACCTATAATGACTCAAATGAGATGCTGGGTGGGAGAAGAGCTACCCTTTCGCACCCTTGACACAATATAGAAATGCACCACCTTCGGCGTTCTGTAACTGTGAGCTTAGCTGTTGTGCGTGTTTTAACGGATACACGTCATTTTTCTCCCCCTACAATTGTAAGAATACTGCAATCAAGGTCTAAAAGGTTACCAACGTGAACGATGAGTACAGGATGCTTTATGCTTGCCAGTGTCTCGTCCTCGAGGCAGTCTCTCTAGGTCCTAGTTTGAGCGACTTCTTTGAATGACAGGATGAGAACTGACGTGAAGAAATACATTGAAAGTTTCCAGAACCCGGTGTCGGCGAGTCGGCGGTATCTCCATCTGCCAATAGGCTATCAACTGCCTCAAACTTCAACATGTGTTGAACAACCTGGCAGGGATCACGATTCTCACCTCGTCTTGAAGGTCTATGTCGCGATCCTAGGTATCCACGAATCAGATTGTGCAACAACTATAACCACGGAAGTGATGTACATTTCCGATCACAAACTTTGCAACCTCGATTTGAGCTTGCTCGAGTGTTTCCAGATCGTCCGCAAAGCACCAATTTCGTAAAATTTCGTGATACGCCGCATTGACCCACTTTGCCCTGGTGGTTCAAATGAACACATCTGACCGTGGTCCTCGAATAGCACTAACTCGACTGATGAAGGAACATTGCAAAGAATAAGGCTCAGGCATTTCTCCGGAAACCTAAGGAGAGGCTGTTAGCAGGGCGAACTGGTCAATGGCGGATAATATGATATGTACAGCAATGCAAAACGAAGTGCGCAATTAACTGCCACGCTCTCGAGTGCCAAAATGTGACACGGAGGAAGGTGAAGGGCCTGTCGGAGGTGTGGATGATAATTTGCAACTAACTATAGAATATAAATGGCGTACGTGATGACAGAAAGCTAAATCTGCGGCATCCACCCAACTGTCGTGGCTACCACTGGCTTTACATTGAGATTTTCCCGACGAGCGCCTGTCGAACGCAATTATGTTATAGAATTGATACAAACGCCCGTCTTCGAATTGATTGTTCAACCAGGAACTGTCAAGAAGAAACGGATGCAATATCAAAAGTGAAGGTTTTTTTGGATCGAAGCTAGACACGTTGTTGAAAGCGGTGTTCGTCACGTAATGTATAGAAGCAAAGTCATGTTTGGAGAATATGTCGATGAAGGGCATTGATAAGCGGTACAGATGGTGGCGCCAACCTCGCAGGGAAGTGATGGTCAAAGTCCAATTAATGTGCAGCAGTAATGTGATAGATATGTACAAAAGTTTCAAAATTAGTCTTACCTTATCTCCGTGATGACAAAATTTAAGATCCATGATTTATTAATTAATTTCATCAAAAATCACATCCATATTCTGGAATGATTACTGTACATTGAACTGCCCTTCATCTCAGACCCAAGGCAACTCATAACGTACACGATTCAGGTATCTTGCTGGACCGTGTCAGGGAAATCATAACATCAGTAATTGTTAGCCGATCAATTGATGGCGTGAGCAAGTCAGCATCGTTGTAGGATAAGTTAGGATTGATCACGAGCGTCGAGTAGTCCTGTCAAAACTTGCACGACACGTTGTTGGCGCTGAAGCGGAGCCTAGCTGTTAGCCTTGCGCGGCGAAAATGGAGCGCAAAATACCTCTCTAAGGGCCTTGTCGTTACTGACAGTCATCGTCGGTATTCCTAACTTGGCAAGCGCGGATTGCTGCTTTGCAACCAAACCATCGAAGGCTGGTAGCGCGCGTTCCTTGTCGAATCTTTCAAGCTCTTTCTTGTGCGCGTCATTCATCATCTGATATACCATTAATGGGATGCTTCATTGATAACTGAGATTTTGACCGACATCAGCTTCGTGCTTAGAGAGGGCCACACCAACCATGGTCGCTCTAAAATTCATATAAGAGCACTGCTAGATATTCTGGACGTAGCCCACTTAGTCTTTGCAATCTTTACTTTCTCCTCATGTTTTCTGTGTATCGCGCGTCTCTCTTCCCACAAGCGACGTTCAAGCTCATCCTGTGCCTGTTTCAGCTAAAATATAAATCAGCTGTGGACATCACAAAGGTCCATCGTAGATGGCTACCTGGTGGATTTCCTGCAGGAAAGAAGGATCAGCAGACAGCTTGGCTACGACGGGCAGTGCTTGTTGGAATGTATACGCCTTCAAGCCATCGCGATCCTGGGGCGCAGCGTCGGCAGGAGCAGCGACGTGTGGAGGGGTTGGGGGAGAGTCAAGGACCGGGCCGGAAGGAACGGATGGCTGGAGTTGCGACAGGAGAGCAGCGACAGACTTGGGGTGCTCTGGCTGGGGCAGCGGGGGGTTGGCGGCGAGGATGTCCTTCCACGCCTGTGAAGCCCTGAGCTGGTCGAGGAGGGCAGAGACGGCAGTAGGATCCTGAAGGGGAATGAGCCAGGCAAGGGAGGATGGACGTCTTACATTGATGTTGGAAAAACTCATGGCCGGCAGCCTGCAAAGGCGCCGGAGTGTGGGAACAAGGCCTGGTGACTAGCAACGGCGCAATTTCCCACCGCCATCCTTCCTTGTTCTACGTCTTTTCCTTTCTCTCTTCTTTCTCCCTTCTGCTCCTTTGCTTCAGCCATGCCGCAGTCAGAGGTCGATCAACAGCCACAGGCTACTTCCTCCCACATGATGAAGACCACAAGACGCGGGAGACCTTTCCTTAAGGTCCGTTGATCTATACCAGATCGTGTCTTTCGCCTAACCAGCCTGCCCTCAGGACACTCTTGATCTCTTCGCAACTCTCGTAGTTTCCCTAGAGCTCTCAGCGCATAAGCAGTTTTTCCGCAACTTCCCCAATTCTTTCACGACGTCCGTCTATTTTTTCACCCATCTTCCTTACTGATCATCCCTCGTCAGTGACGAGGCCGTCCAAAATCTCTCATCATTAAAGTTCTCGCAATCCAATCGTGGGCCGGATCCCAAAGAACCTTCACGCATAGTAACGACAACAACGACAACAACTTTCTCTATGACACGTGACATGGCGATGGCCATGAGCCAGCATTTCATGGATGCCCGGTTGATTGAAAATTGCATGGATCCCAATATTAACTTGTTCAAGGATCGGGGAGTGTATCAACTGACGCCCAAGGGCCTCCACGTTCTTGAACGATTTGTCAACAAGAACGGGATTAATTCCGATCATCTACAGAATGTCTTCCAGATCCAACCAATCTGCATCAAACTGCTTCATCTCGAGCGTCGCTCCAGCGACGATGAAATTATAGTTTCACAGGGCGTAATCACGGCACTGTTCAGGCGCTTTGCTGGCCGTCTACCCAACTATACCAACCCAAATGGACCTGGTGATCTTTTTACTAAATACAGTGAACGAGCTAGAGGCATTCAATTGCACGATTATATGGAAAAAGCACAGCCATTGCTTGGAAAAGGTCAGCAGCTGCACAAGTACTGTTTCACAGCGGTAAACGCCCTCGAATGGCTTTGCGACTTCACATCTATCGTCGGACGAGAAGAGGCAGCAGAGATGGCAGCTCAATTCGTGCGCTTTGGGCTGGTTACCCTAGTGACCGACAAGCGAAAGACTAACGATGCCGGCGTAGTCTACACAGTGAGGAACTCTACTCCAGGCACTAACCTTCCGGTTCGTGCACACGCTTAGCTTAGTGGTAGACAATGTTATTGACATGTATAGCAGCAAGGTGAATTCAGATGCACCAACAAAGCGACCTATAAAATCACGGATGAAGGCTATCGCGTTGCTCACTGGGACGGCACTTCTTCCGTACAATCGGATCCTCTTAATGGTTCTTCTAATCTTGGGGCGGAGAGATCATCTGTGGACAATGCTGGTGAGACCGAGGACGGGAAGCCGAAGGATGTTGTAAGTCATCGCCGCGTTTCCCTTGCCAAAGAGAGTCTCGACCGAAAGCATAATAATAAGGAAAGCAATGCCGAACGTCTACGCTACATCATAGAGGATATCCAAATTCGACATCTATTCCGCGAATTTTTACGCAGCAATTTCTGTGAAGAAAATCTTTCATTCTGGTTGGACGTTGAGGATTTCAAACGCAAGTTTGGGGTGACGTCCAGTGCGGTCGCGGTAGTCACTACTAGGTCGAACCCGAGAGCGCCAGGGCAAGCAGCCATGGAAAGACATCATGAATCCCTTATCAACACTGCGTTCAATATTTATAATAAGTATTTGGCTCCTTCAAGTCAATGCGAATTGAACATAGATCATGGCTTACGCAATGAACTCGTGAAATATCTAGAAGACGTGGTTACTGGTCATACTGGCAAGCCATTCTCAGGGCGCGTAGAACCTGAACAGGCGAACGCCTTCAATGCAACTCAGCTACAAGCGATGATCAGGCTTTATGAGCGCATTCAAACCCATGTCTTTAGGCTAATGGCCACGGATTCTGTTCCAAAGGTGAGTTGAGTGGCTATATGATTTGTGTGACGTTCACCGACTTCAAAATCAATAGTTTGTGAAAACCCCCAAGTTCCTTGCGATGCGGAGTTGGTTTGGTGTTGATGACTTAGACGTCCGCCTTCTTTCTCTTGAGGGCCCAAACGCTCCTCCAGGCCTGGGAGAGGAAGTGGGCGGCACTTACATGACTGTTTCTCAACGCGGTAGCGAACGTGAACACCGTCAACAGCTTGGGGAATCAGCAGGCGACTCCTAGGTCCGCCCGTCAAATCTATCTTGTCATTGTTAATGCATGGACTCTTGTTCTATGCTTTTGCACGTGCAATACACATACCACAATATCTGCTTTTTTTGATTCATAATCACCTGGTTTATTCATTCTATTCCACTTCTTATTCTAATTGTTCCGGGACGTTCTGTCCTCCATATCTTTCATCGTCGTTACCATTTCCCATTGCCCACAGTATTTGTAATGTCTACTACGTATTTTACGCAACCTCTACCTGTTTATCGGGTAGTTGGAACTACTTTTTAATCAGGTCATGACTATTATACCATTATCATTTCTGCTGTACGTATGCAAATCGATGAAAAATCTTAATACACGCATTCGAAATGCTGAAGGGTCTGAGAGATTAATTTCTCGCAAGAAAGACGATTATTGACATCTTTCTGGCGAGCCGCTTCATTTGAGGGACGTCCCCTGGATAAATAATTTGGGGCTCATCATTAATCATAGAATGCGATCTACATGGCATCCGCATGTATTATTATTACTACGATCCTTATCTGCTCCGCCGATAGGAGTGATATTAGACTATACACTTTTTATTTAAATGGCTGGATCCCCCGGCAACCTTTATTTCGCACAAATCCGGGTTGAAAGGTCCGAACTCGATGTCAGAGGAAAGAACAGCAACGCATGACATGATGACAGATGGCAGATGGTTGTGACATCCCGTGCAAGTCGGCGGTTACGTGATCAGGTTTAAGTGATTGTTTGACGGGTTCATTCAACTGGTTGAGTCGGTTGCGCGCCCACAACACACGTAGTGGCTTCTACGAGAGGCATGGCAGACGGAGAGGATCATCCGTTTCAGAAGGACTTGGGTCCTCATCCGCCCAAAACGGGAGACGCCGCTGTACCCACCAGGGCGGCCTTAACAAAGCCTGCTAACAAGCCGTTTCTGGCGTACGTACGTACTGCTCCTCGTGGGGTTGAAGCTAACGCAGCTGTGAATCGGAAAGTTATAAGGCGCATCGTGAAAAGCAAGAAGCTCTACGTGCTGCCTGGCAAGAGAAGAAGAAGGAGCGCGATGAGAAGATAAGGCGAGGCGAAAAGGTGGGTCCTCTTGAACCAGATCCCACAGCACAGAAAGAAGTGGGACCACTTGGGCTGCTGAAAGCTGTACTGTACCTGGCGATATTCATTGCTCTTGCTGGTAAATTCATTACCGGCAGCTTCACCTGGGAATATCAAAGTAAATGGCTCCAAGTGAAGACGTATTGGCCGGTAGGTAGCGGTGACGTTTGCCCATGCTTACTGAAAAGTTGGTTCGGTCCATGTCAAGACGGGCCAACGCCTATTTTCTGAACGCCTGTTGTCCGAGTATGACGGCAAAACACCCGGAAAGCCGATATATCTTGCGGCGAGTGTGCTCCAAACAATGCATTGTGCTGCGTAGACCCTTTCGCTAACGCGAGGCTATAGATCGACGGAGATGTATATGATGTGACTGGTGGGAAGGCGTATCAGCCTGGAGGCCCTTACCATTTCTTGTAAGCGTCCGTTCGACACCCACATATAGCGAATTTTCACGAAGGTACGAGTGCTGGCGTTGATGCGGCAAGAGCGTTCGGTACCGGCTGCTTCAAAGAGCATCTAACATATGATATTCGAGGCATGAGCAAAAGCGAAATGGAGGTAAGTTCACGACCCTCTGCTAGTCTTCTTTTTTTTTCAGTCTCATCCTGGAAGAGCATGGAACATTGGAAGCAGTTTTATGCCGAACATTCAAAATATTTCAAAGTAGGCAAAGTACTGCACAAGCCGATTGACCCTGCAAGCGTGATTCCCGAGCACTGTGACCCTAAAAAGAGGACCAAGAACGTGAATGCCAACAAAGATTCTTCTGGACAGGCAGGGGATGGACAGACAAAGCATCAGGAACTTTAGTCATGCTGGTACTTAAAACGGACTACGTTAATTAAAGATATATGGGCAGGATGCAGCGTTTTTATACACAAGGAACATGAAATAAAAGACGTTTCATTGGTTCTGGGCGCCAGGCCTGTAACAATCAAATATCTTGTGGCTTAGTACTTTGGGCAGCCGTGAGTGAGGAGATAGTTTTTTAAAATGGGAAAGTCCGCCATTGACGCGTGCATCATTCCAGTATAAGGATCATCGTGATATTTGGCGATAACGATGTTGCCGCGCCAAGCAGTCTCCTCTGTGAATGCGCGACCCTGAATGTCACGAATGCACTTGTTAATGGGGAATGGCATTCCGTCACGGGACACAATGGGGTAGAAAATGATATAGGGGTTTGTGAACTTGCGGTTCATGCCGTCAAGGGCTTCGACTAACTGAAGAGAGATATCAGCATGTGCAGAAATCAAGCGATCAGCAGAAGGCTGATACCTGGGACTTCCATGCGTTGGACCCATAGCCCTCGGCAATCTGCAGAAAAATCACGTCAATGAAGAACAAAATGTCGAATGAAGGATTAGTACATAATCCATATGGATCTCTGGGTGAGGCATTCTCGACTGTGGGGCCTCTTGATCTGGTTGCTCGGTTGACAATATCATCGGGCTTGTCGGTGTGTCAGGTTTCAAAGAAGACCTGTGCGAGCTACGCGAGAACTAACCTGCACATGAGTTGCACAATTGTTGGCGGTCGCCCTAACCAGATCAGGCTGATTTTTTGGAGTAGAATATCGCCGACGTACCATCGGAGGGGAAAAGGATGGCATCAATGGCGGTCAGGTGTTCCATGAGTGGAGCGAGATACAAAAGGACTAACGATGAATTTCGAGAAACCGAGCAGGCTCTGAAGGCAAAGTGAGTATCGATGCAGTTGCGACAGAGCCATTAATATATTTGCTCGATGGGCAACGAGGCGTTCCCTTTGTGACCGCAGGCAACGTCTGAAGGAGAAAACCTTCACAGAGCACGAGGAGGGGGGGGTGAATTAAAGACTTGTAGATGGTGTCGATCATGGGTGGGATTAGCAACTGCCGTAAATAGCTAGAGGAAACGTTCGCGAGCGGAGGCGCGTGCTGGGGTGCAGATGACGTAGCGCGGTGCCCGTGGAAATGAACTGCCTTTTCCCGCGCCACGCGTCTCTCTGCCTCGACGCGCCCCAATGGACGCTGGCTGCCTGCTCCCCGCCCTTCTGCGCGCTCTGCCGCCCACCGCCGTGCCCATCCCCTCGGCCCGTCCCGCCGCCTCCCTCCGCCCCGCACTCGACCCAGACTTGCCCCCCAACCACTCCCTCTTTGCCACTCTTTTTGTATCTCCCGTCGCCGGCCCGCTGCTCCTGCGCCTTCTCCACGACGGCCTCGTCCTCGAGCTCATCTCCCTCGCCTCAGATGTCCCACCCCTCCGCCTCGTCTTCCCCGCTCCGCTTCTTCCCGCTCCCGCCATCTTTTCCCCCCATCCCGCCGAGCTCCACATCCTCGCCGTTACCACCGCTGCTTCTCTCTTCCGCCTCGTCATTCCTGTGTCCTCTCCGCCCCGTCTGTGGAAAGAGGACACGGCTAATATCTGGATCCGCGAGTATCTCATAAAGACTCCCGCCGCAGAGCTCCTGGGCCCCGTGCATGTCCACAGCATTCACTGTGTCGCCGTTGCTCTCGTCCATGGCGCGCTTCTGCGCATAGAATCAGAGTCGCTGGCTTCCGGTGACCAACAAGGTGAGCAGGGCAGTCTCCATCATCCCATGCGAGCTCACTACTTGCAGACGAGTGGCTCGAGACCGCTTTCCACCATGGTTCATTCCTCTCCTCTTTGTCTTCCTTCCTGCCAATGCACAGCGGCGGCGATCATTATGCTTCCGAAATTGTGTCCATGACCACCGTCCCTTGGCCGACCGATGTTGGACATATTTGGTCTCTTTCCCGTGACCGGACCCTGCGCCTGTGGAAAGCAAAGACAGGTTGTGTCTCCGCCAAGGTCCTCTCGCCACCTGTCCCGTCCCCAAAGCAACAATCATTGGATAGCATGCACTCGTCTCTTCGCTCTTTCAGGACAAGCTCAGGCGATGACCAATGCTATGTCCTTGCTTTCATCCCGACGGTTTCATCATCCAGTTCCGGCGGTGTTTTCCGACTTATTGCAACCGTTGCCGATCATCTCCACGACTTGGGGGCCATAGAGTGCTCTTCTACTAGTGTTCATTGTCCCTTACAAGACTTCATGGTGATTGACAATTTATTATATGCCTTATGGGACTACCAGGGCCAATCACTTGTTGAGAGGACGGTAATTAACGTGGAGTCCTTCAACAATCAAGATCAACGATTATGGCATGCAGTCTATGCGTACCCAGAACCGGAACATACACCGGGCTATTTAGAGAAACTTCTTCTGTCACCTGGCTCGATAGCCGAGAAGGGCCTGGAGGCTGTCCTAAGACCCGGTGCTTTCTCAACCAATACTTTACGTACGGCAATAGACGAATACACCGATACCTGTTTGTCGTTGCCAGGAAATGTTCCTCCTCAACTGACCGTTGCATATACATCCCTGGGTGAGAATATTACGAGTGTCGTTGGTTGCACCGTCAAGTTGGTCCACGATGCTCAAACTGGCGCTCCTCAATACCCTGCGTATTGGAGTTCAATGAAACGAGACTGGGAAGGTTTCATCAGTCGTTGTTCAAGACTGGAACGACTCGGTAGTCACCCATTGGCCCTTGGCGTAGACGATCGAGGTAATATATTGGTCGTCGAGCGAGAGCGCATAAGGACACTTGTGCGAGAGGATTTGGCTTTGTATCTTCGTCGACTTGTTGCTCAGGAAAATTCCTCCCTCGAACCGCAGTATGCCATTCTGTCCTGCTCTTGGATGTTGAGTTCGGCGTTGGATCGTCAAGTGGTGGCAAATTTGGAGAACCGTCTGGCCGATTTATTCCGTCAGGGCATAACTTTTTCGCTATCCGACATTATACAAGACCAGGCTAATCGTTCTAAACTTATCGAATACGTGGATGACGGCACCGCCAATTGGGTTATAGGCCGGTTGCAGAACTTAGACGACCTCGATACCGCAATTAAAGCAGCGCTCGACGTCATTGGCGGACTCGACATGGAAGTCAAACGTGAAGAAGACGAGGTTGAATTGTTGCTCCCTCCAGCAGAGTCTCATTGGCTGAGATCAACTACCGCTGCGTATACCGCTGCCACCATTAGCGCCAGATACGACCTATGTCTCTCATTAGTGATTTTGTTGTTTTTCCTTGCAAGCGACTTGGCAGAATGGGACCCGTCTCTCCTGGCCGAAGTCCTTGCCGTATTTCGGGGTGTTGCTATGCTTAGGCTTGTTTCGCGACAAACGGGAATCGATGACGCCAGGACCGGTGATATTAACGCCACTGATGATGTCGTGACGAGAATGAGAAATATGCATGTGTCTCGTCACAAGCCCCAAACGGCGCCCTATCATTCCTTGATCCATCACCTCCTTGCCGAGTCAGAGGTTGCTCCTACTCTTCCTGGAGCTGCGCATCGATTCCTGGATTCTTCAGGGTTATTACAGTCGGTTTCACCTGCTCATGCAACCAAATTTGAAACTCTCTTTTGTGAAAAATTAAGACAGCTGCGCTGCTATAATGTGGCGTGCGAGCTCCTCGCATGGCTTCCAAAAACTCCCGGCGTAATATATGTTCAAGCTTGCTTATGGCTTGACATTGGAAGAGCCGACGATGCTGCTGAACTTTTACAGCGACTCGCAGGATCTTTCGGTGAGTGTGCCGTCGGGTGTTTGTTAACCGTAGAGATGACATGTACCCAGGTATTGATACTGGCATATCCGTAGAGGATTATGAAGCATTGATGGCCGTTCTCCCTGCTTCTGAACATTTGGATTCGAAATTCAAATTCTATGCACATGCTGCTGCGCTTTTCAAGCAACGTGGATCGGTGCGCTACGACGTCCTGTTTGCGCGACTGGCGATCACAGAAGCTCCTGACCATGCGGATACCGCATCACTTTGGTCAAGTGTCATTGAGGGCTACATTGAACTAGGAATGTATCAGTGTGCCTACTCTTCCCTCATGTGCTTGCCGTATGAAAAGCAGTATGTGGCAATTTGATCGATTTGTTTGACCGACTGACATTATGTTAGAAAGCGGGAATGTGTCAGCCGATTGACATATAAAATGTGTGAAGACGATGCAGTGCATGAACTCTTGACGTTTAATTTCGCTGGTATATCTGATGAAGTGGAAGATGCGCTGTCTTTCAAAGCTCGCAATGTCGATCCGCGTATGAAGCCATGCTATGCAAAGATCTTGTATGCGTGGCACACAAGTCGTGGAGATCACCGAAAAGGTAAGATCTTCACTATTACTATTGAACATTGCAGGATCTGATGACTAAAAATATCAGCTGCCCTTGCCATGTACGATCGGGCTCGAAAGATAAACGATCTGATTGCCGATGCACAATCGTTTGTTGCCTTAGCAGAAGAGCAATTACTAGCATATACCGTTGCTCTTAATTCTCTTTCACTTGTAGATCAGGGAAGCGCTTGGTTTGTCTTGTCAACTGTCAGCGAAAGTACCCAAGAAGTGAGCGGCACCTGGACGCTGTTCATTTTATCCTAATCAAACATCTTCAGACGCGCACGCGAAGGAAGGTCACGAGGTACATACCTGAGGCTAAGTATGGCTCAGGCAACTACGAAGCGGAGGTCGTACAACTCGTTGACATACAATACGACTACGCTGCATTGTCCGCGCATATTGATTTGGTTCGCAGCGATCCTACATTAATATCCTCTCAAGGTTTAGATTTCGCCTTCATTCTCATTTCATATCCATTAATGGTCGATAGATTTCTTCCTTCCAACATCTCTGATAATTCTAAAATTAGCCCAGGCAAATCGGCTAAGTCAAGCTATGACATATGCACGCAGTCTTGAGATTGATATGACGGATTTGATCACCCATCTAACTAGACAATGCCTGAGGCTTTCTCGAAAATCCGGTGATACCATGTAGGTTTTCTGCTATCACTGTATTACCGGATTGATTTTGTTTGACTTGCAGACAAGAGAGTGCCTTTGAATGGCTTTTTTCGGGAAGAGCCTCGTCATGGTCAGGTTCGCTAGCCGAGAGGGCATGGAAGTATCTGCGGCATGCCCTTGAGCTGCACGATAGTGCTGAGACGGACTACAAGTATACAAAGGCAGCCCTGGAGACGATTTTAGCTCATGATAGGAGACGCTCTCCACCTCCGTGGATTATTAATGCTTTGGAAGTCAGTCCATCATTCCCTTTAGAGCACAATACATTGACGTATACCCAATAGGAATTCGATCCGGAATCTCTCATCCGTGTCAATTTGCGCTACGAAAAGTACGCCGATGCGATTCAACACTCGTTATCACTCATTCGCAAGGCACGCATTTCCCCTTCATTCTCGATTTGTGATTATCCTAACATCTTGTACGACTAGTTAAACAATAAGCTGGCTCGAAACCCGCCTCAAAATGCTGCGGCAACTTGGTTGCCTTATACGCTATTGGACCAAACACTTGTTGCTTCTAAATCGCTCGGAAAGCAACCAGGTCATCTGGCCGACTTGGAAAAGGAACTTACGGATTATGTCAGGCGAATACAAAAACTGACAGATTCCCATGATGCTTGAGATATATTGTTGTAGTGTATTTATTACAGAATATGGTTCATGCTTTGAAACGGAATCGCTGCACTACCTTCCTAGATCCCAATTATATATACAAACTCTATACCGCTACATGATGCATAGTCAAAAGTGTGAGCAAGATATGATAGAACAATACAAATCCAAGTGGTACGATTGAAAGCAAAAAAGAAAAGAAAACTATGCACGTTATGAAGCGTGGGGTTCTGTCCTTAGACCATCCAGAAATTGGCTCCACTCGCCTTGATTAAAGCCTACGGCTGCACCCCACATAGCACTGTCCTCTACACCATACTGATAACGGGAAGAATCAGTGTACAACGATTGCTGAGGTGATATCGTGTAGGGCTGAGAGTACAAAGTTGTGATGCTTTGTGGATGGGAAAGAGCGGCGGGGGGTAATTGGGGTTGAGCTTGCGGCGAATGAAAGGTTGAACCGTGTTGCGGGTAGATATTTACACCCTGCCCGCCGAGTGCATCGTATGGCGCTGGGAGATTGACAAGGGCGCTGTTGGGTGGACTAGGCGCAACGACAGACGAAGGGGAATGGACAGAACGACCGGGAGAGTCGGCAGACCTTTCATGAGAATCGTGGTAAGGAAATGCAAGCTTCCGCACTGTTCCAAGAATTTGCACTCGTAATTTCGCACGTTCTTCTTTGCTTTCCTGAGAGAATTCGCTAGAATAGAGAGGAGCTAGAACTTTGAGGATAGTGGACGCTTTATCAGCAACGGTACTGCCCCTGTAGTTGTCCAGCGTCATAATCGCTTTTCGTATGCTATCTCGGAACAAGCTAGCACCTGGCTGATCTGGATTTGCAATGAGTTGGAAGGAAAAAAACATGGCGGCCGAGAAAGCATGAAAGGGTGCCCAATTCATATGAGCAGGAACTGCCAGAGAAGTCCTTGCTAGATGATCCGGGCGAATATGACCGACCATTGCAATCAACTTTTCTGCAGCGCTCACAGCAATCTCCAAACTTTGTGCGTATTTGGCTACGTCAGGGGCCAGAGTTTTGGTTGTTGAAGGCAGATTGGGGTTAGCAGCAATACTGGCATATGGCCTGTGAAGCGTGAAACGGATGTGGTGATATGATGTGCGAACGATAACACTCTGTACCCCAAGCCTTTGTACATTCATATTAGGTGACGCCAAACTTCGCGCAACTCGGAAATCGTCCAGGTCCAACTCGGGCGGCAGATTCTCCAGCCATTGAGTCAATGCCCGGTCATTTGCTTGGACATTGTCGTAAGGCACAGGACGAACGGAAACGGCATCATCCATGATTTGACTGAGTATGTCAGCTAATCGCAAGAGGGCGATGTTGGGAAGGTACAATCGGCCGGTCTTATCAATGGCAGGGTCACAGTAAGAAGGGAGTTGCGTGTCGTAGTGATGTGAAGCGATACTAATCGGTCTGCCGAACATGAATGCTTGCCATCTGCCATAAAATCGTAAGTGAGACGCAAGAGGGAAATTCATTTCACCAACCTTTCAAGCAGTATTATGTGCCACCATGCCCATCGGCGTCGTTCTGCTACATCTCTTGACATGTGCCATTTTCCAGGATCGCGATGAAGGCCCATAGCAGTCCCAATTGAGAATAACTCTCCTTTGATGTACCATATCTCCTCACTATCACGTTTTGAGAGTGTCAAGTAATGGCAACGAATAAGGAGGAGTTCCACGAGTTCCAAAGTGTACATCTTGCCTTCTGCCATGCGGCGTTGGAGGGCAATGCATGCCAGCTCATGAAATTTCTGACCTATTTCATCCTGATTTTGGTTTGGGAAGGTTTCCAGCAGCGGGTGCTGGGGCGGAAGGTAGAACGTTGAGACCGCCATGATGACGAAGGTAGTAGCCAACACTATACGATCCCCCGAAGCTCCGCTTTTGAACCGATCCCATTGATGTGTGAATGTTTGTTCATTCACATGTCGATAAACCCAGTTGCAAAAGTCAAAATAATATCTGATCAAGCCATCGGCGACATTGAGAGGAGGAAACATCGTGAGGAGGTCATTGTCGTATGTAGCTGGAAATTCTTCTTGTTCCTGGCTCTGGCGCGCATCTGCATCATCTATACGTACTTCACCCTACAAATGAATTGTTAAATTTCAAAACAAGAGCAACATATGCAAGTGATGATCACCGTTATGAGATGCGTCGCAGCGCTTGTCGGACCAGCGTACAGTCCACCATTTGGCTGACGGCCGAGGAGGCCATGTCCTGCTTGAGCCTTGTCACTAACATCTGGGTCAACGGCTTCCTTCTTGGGTGTTGTGTGAGGGTGAGGGTGGACGTCACTCGTGCGCTTCTGCAATGCTGGATTGCTGCGATGATGTGGAAATATATAAGCTTCGAGGAGAGAAATCGAGTGACGCAGGCGACCAATTTCCTGAGCAGGGTCTATACGAGTGTAACTATGCGCAACGAAAGAGGTGATTGATGAGCCCATGGGCAGAAGGGAGGATGGTACGGCAGCGGGACAAAACGTACTGGAAGTCATCTCCGCGGGAGTATGCATCGTTGCCGTCTGGCCCTCGGGCATCTTGATAACACATCGCAGAGGTGCCTAGAAACAACAAGTTTATGTGGATGGAATGCGCATATACAAAGTGTAGAACGGACCTCGAAGCACACAAGACGAACATGGCCGATTTCCTGGAAGGAAACTAAAGACAAGCGGATGATGGTTGTGACACAACGAACCGATCACATTTCAGCTTGCTATTTCTACAAGGCTCGCAATTTATGGCCTTCCGAGCACGCTTAGTCGGCGGACGGCCGTCATTCGGCGGGTCGCCGTTGGAGGAAGGGGGCGGAGAAGACCTTCCTCGCACAGACGCCGAGTTGCGCTGGAGTTTGGACCGCGGAGCAGAGGGAGAAGACGTAGGGAGCAAGCCGTCTACCATGGGGGAGGGTTGGGGGGAGGAGGACTGGGGGCGGGAACAGAAAGGCAGTAAGAAAGAATATAAAGGGCGAATTGGGTGCGCCAATCCATCTCTGCTCACCATCCTTTGCCTCCGCGAATTAAACTATTCTCGCCCTGTCCGGGGTCCTGCCTCTCTCCTCCGCCTGCTCCGCTCCCCGCCCGTCTGCCTGCTCTCCTTCCCGCCCTGCATCCGCCGCCCCGCTAAACCCTCGCCCGCGACGCCTTCCATTCATCCTACTCTCCTTCTCTCCACCGTCCTTGCGCTCTCATCCTCCCCCCACATCTTGCCGACGTCTCATCTTCTGCATACGCGAGCACTACATTTATAGATCATCTGCATATAGTTATTACACTGACAGTCAGGGTCGCCCCTACCCAGAGAACTCACTATACTTCATTTTGCCGTCATTCTGCACTTGCTTCTGCTACACAGCGTGCCGAGCCCTTCGGACATGAGTACACTTGCGGCTCGTATGCTGTGCTACTGCAAACCAGCGATAATGTCTATCAGGTAAAGGCAAACCAACCACTAACTCGCACTCCATGGCCTCATTTTTTCCAATGCGATGTAACGATGATAGGATGACATCTTCCCGTAACCCGAGTTCCTCACCTCCCATCACCCTCATCTCCACGAAGGCTATTTTTTTGGTGGGCGCCTCGCGCCGAGACAGGTACATGCAGCTGGGAAAATATTAGGGAAGCTGTACGATGGGAAACACATCGGTTCGTAACCCGACGACACGGAATCCAAAGATAGACGTCATCCACAGTGTCCGGAGGCATGCAGCAATGTGAATTCGTGCGTATAAGCAGAAATATATGGTTGTCTGATACCTACTCGGTACGAACTGACGAAAAAGGGTGACAGCTGGTCTTTTCATGCGGACAGGTACCGAGGACGTGGCGTGAGGACCAACGACACTGTTGCCACCTAAAACTTGGACCAGAACCGAGTTCGCTAACGCTGGCGCTTGGATGGCGGTAGAGGCAGCAATTAGGTAGCAGCAGCCTCCAATGTTGAGATAGAAAGGCGTAGCACTTTCTAGAACGTTTACATAGCGTATTTATCACAGCGTATATCAACGCCACACTTCCGTCTCATCCCTCGTCCACTATGTCTGACGTGCGTCTTGCTCTGTTGCTCTTAGTCGTTCGCCTATCTATTGATGCATTCCTAGGTAAACGCGCTTAAGGATTTGGGAAATAAGGCATTTAGTGCCAAAGATTATGATAAGGCAATCGACCTTTTCTCACAGGCCTTGGCTATCGACCACACTAATCATGTCCTCTGGTCGAACCGAAGTGCCGCTCATGCTGGCAAGAAGCAGTGGCCAGATGCTTTGTCCGATGCCGAAGAGGTCAGTATAAAGTGGATTTCCGTATATCCGCCTAATGCACCAGCCTCGATCAGTGCATCAGGCTCAATCCGACATGGGGCAAAGGATATGCGCGCAAAGGCGCTGCACTACACGGCGCGCGCCGTTACGACGAAGCTATTTCAGCGTACGAAGACGGGCTGAAGCACGAGGATAGTCCAATTCTCAAGAAAGGTCTGGAAGAAGTCCGCTCTGCCAAAGGCAAGTGAATTACTACGACGAATAGCTTTATCTTACCCTTGTTGAAGGATCGGGAGATGCATCATTCGGTATTGGCAATTTGTTTTCAGATCCAAATTTAATCGGCAAACTTGCGGCCAACCCCCGTACTCAAAGGCACTTCGCCGATCCAACTTTCGTGCAAAGGGTAAGTAGCTCATAATTTTTAATGTAGATTGGCTGATCCGCAGATCTAGCTTCAAATGATTCAACAAAATCCTGCGCTTGCACAGAGGTCAGTAGTCTCGCAATTGGCGAAAGAGGCCAGATCTTATGACCTTTCAGTGCTTTTCAGGACCCACGAATGATCGACGTTCTCGGAGTTCTGATGGGGATCGATATGCAGGGTTTCACGCGACCTGAAGGTTCCGATGAGATGCCACCTGAAGCTCAGCCTAGCTCTCCCCAACAATCTCCATCTGTGTCAACCTCAACTCCCCCGAAACCCGAGACGAAGCCAGAGCCAGTTCCTGCTGAAGACAATGTCCAAATGGAAGGGACGGACGAAGAAGCCAAAGTAGCCGAGCAAGCCAAAAAAGCGGGTAGCGAGGCATACAAGACGAAAGACTTTGACGAAGCCATCAAGCAGTTTGAGCATGCCTGGGATGTTTGGCCTCAAGATATAACCTTTTTAACCAATCTAGGTGGTACGTCGCATCAGACCACATGGTTGTAACGATTCACATGTACATCTCGCCAGCTGCTTATTTCGAAAAAGGGGATTATGACAAAGCAATCGAGGCTTGCTCAAAGGCTGTTGACGAAGGGCGCTCTGTGAGCCTGAACCCCAAAATTGATCTTCGCGAGCTAATCATGCGTAGATTCGCGCTGATTTCAAGCTCATTGCAAAGGCATATGGTCGTATCGGGTCATCGTACCAAAAGAAGGATGATCTGACGCAAGCCATGAACTTTTATCAAAAGTCGTTGACTGAGCACCGCACACCTGAAATACTCAACAAGCTACGTGAGATTGAAAAACTCAAGGCAGAGCAGGATCGCAAGGCTTATATCGATCCCGAGAAAAGCGCAGTTGCTCGCGAAGAGGGAAATAATCAATTCAAGAACGGGGACTTTGCAGCAGCTGTCAAGTCTTATACTGAAAGCATAAAGCGTGATCCGGCAGACCCACGAGGATACAACAACCGCGCTGCTGCGTACATGAAATTGGCTGCATTGCCCGAAGCATTGAAAGATGTAAATGAAGCCATCAAAGTTGATCCTGATTTCGGTGAGCATTCTAAACTTGTCCTGCAATATGTCCCTCGAAATTTATTAATGACGGCATCTCATAGTCAAGGCGTACATTCGCAAGTCAAGCATATTATTCGGCATGCGAGAAAACGCGAAGGCTTTAGAAGCGATACAACACGCTAGAGAACATGACACTGAACACCAACATTCTAGAGAAATTGCTCAACAGGAAATCAAGTGTCAGCAGGCGCTGTTCACTCAGCAAGGAGAGGAGACGCAAGAACAAACACTCGACCGCGCGATGCGCGATCCTGAAGTTGCGGTGAGCTTTAATCGTCCAAGATTCAGCCAGCATTGTTCTGATCGGTGACTATTACAGAGCATCATGACGGATCCCGTTATGCAACAAATACTCCAACAAGCACAGAGTGACCCAAAGGCACTTCAGGACCACATGAAGAACCCCATGGTCCGCCAAAATATACAGAAACTGATCAATGCCGGCATCATTCGAACACGGTAGCGAGGATACCAGTTACTTAGTTTCTTGGTGTATTACGCGATCTTGACACGTTCCATCAATAACTCCATAGCTGTATCTACGAAGCATCAACATCCTTATGGAAAATCGTCTTCTACCACCTCCATTCGATATCTCCGATTGAGCGACCTCTGACTCCTTTGTATGGTTTGTAATTTTCTCCTGATACCCTTAATTGATCAATCTTTAAAGCTGAGAACGTGTGTGAGGCAATTTCAAAGTTGAGACGAATCGCACGGGAGGGTCGTGGGATGGAGCTGTCAACATGGTTAAAGGGTTTGAAGTTACTTGAAAGGGACTAACGTTGTGGTAAATGAGCCTTTCAAAGTCCAGCTGCTGGCTGGGGGTACGTTAGGAATCTCCCATCGTAATATCTAACGTTTATAATGAGTAAGTGATAAACAATGCCTTGTGTAGATGCTGACACATACTCGTTTCTTCGCATCAAACGCCCACGAAGCACCGATGGTTACACTTACCCCTGATTCAAGGCTACTCAAACCTCGGCCAAACCCACCGCTTCCACGGCCCGCAATGCATTTGATCCCTCCCGCGCCTTCGCCAAGGTAAACCGTTGCGAAGAGATTCTCTATAGCGCGCGCGGTCAAGCGGGAGGTCAGTGTGATATCAAATGTTCCTTTGGAGTACCCGTCAGCGCTGAGAAATTTTAGATAGGAGTAAATTATCAACCTCCATTTTCTCCAATTTCTATTATTGGCTTGAGCGTGATAGGTATGGGTGCGACGTCCTTCCCAGCCGCGGATGAATTACTTGACGCATCCAGTGTAATGGTTGCCGCAGCCGCAGGAGGCAAATACCTATAGTCACCAAGAACGAAGCGGCCATCGGGGGGTATAAATGATAATACTTTATCCCGATTCCACTTTGGCAGCCTGGGGGGATCAGAGGTTGTTCGGAATGTTGCTTCGACTATATTAGAAACTGACCGAACGCAAGAGTGAAATGCACAGTCCGCCATTACACGCGGATTCGAGAATGTCAAGGTGCAATCGGGTGAACCTGGGTATTGTTGAAGAACTGGTCATCATTACCAAGTAAGCTGAATTTCGTACCCGAAAGTTTGGCATTAGTCTCTAGTTTGCCCCAAGCATTACTTGACAAGGGCGTGCCGTTCCTGCCATATGTCTAGTCAGAGGCTCGTTTTACCATTTTATGGACAGTTCATCGTACTTGCCGACGATGGCTTTGAGGTTCTCAACAATATCAATATAAATTTCATTGTTCGTATAGCGGACGCCAGCTCGCCTCCAAGGTGTCGAAGATGAGAATGGACCACCGGTAGAACCGAGACCGTTTCCTGCATTGATGGTGGATCCAATATTTCCACCGGCGGCACTGAGTAGTTTTGTGAGTAGTGAGGGTGGAAGGACAATCTCTCGTAGAGCATTCAAAGATGTTGTCAAAGGGTGACCTCCCGCGTCTAATGTCTCCTCTAATAACTGGTGTATGATGAGCGATGTCAACATTGACTTCAAGTCGATTGAACCGACCTGATATACAACATCAAAATTCTCCTTCATAGTATTAGCATTTACGACGCCGAAATACTCTCTTAGAATATCAATAAAGGTTTGAAGGAAAGAGAATGCGAGCAATGGATCCACTGTAATTCAATGAGACGTTCACTTGGTGGAATGATTTGTATTGAGTCACCATCGCCACTAACGGGACATAAAAATCTGATGTCACTACAGCGAACATGGCAACATGCGCTTGAGGAGCTTGCGGAGTTATGGGAGTGGACATATATGACAGGATCTACGTCTTCCGGACGAGGTGATCTTGCCAACGCAGTATTGAGGGCATCAATATGGAGGAGTGGATAGGCGCTTGACGCTGAACGAAAACCGGACTGTATAATTGGACGGCTTGGATGGCGTCAGTTCTCTCTATGATGGTACAAGGGCGCAACGAACCCGGTATTGTCGAGGATAATCAAACCGTCAAGAGCCATGTGAGAATAAGTCTCATTGTGGCGATGCCCACGACCAGTCCTTGAACCCTCTCTCCTCCAACCTCTTCCTGACCAATTCTTCGCACCTCTTTCTCTCCTCAGATCCGGTTCCTTCCTGCATTTCCCTCCATACCCTCATACATTCATGGACCTCACGGGCAGTACTCATCCCTAACACAAGCGGCGTGTTATGATTCGAAGCGCCTGTATATCTGATGGAAAATCCTAGCGCCACATCCGACAAATCCATGGAACATTCGGAGAGGCAGTCTCCAATGACTTTTTTCAGATCTCTCGGTGCGGGATGCCACGGAGGAGGTTGGAGTGTAAGTAAGCCCATGCTGAGCGGAGACGCCGCCACCAGTTGTATAACTTGGGCACGTTGTAAGAAGTGAGTGGCATACTCCGCGAGTGTGGAATTCTGAAGGTTCAGATGACAATATGAGAGTATCACATCTAGTGGTTTATAGGGCGGATGATGAAGTATCAATATGGCCAGACGGAGGAGTGTTGCTAATGGGTATCCTTGAAAATCATGATCAAAATCGAATATTCCTTCTACGCGAACGGCCGTACCTGTTATGCCGATGTTCTTTATGAAACCTTCATCACGCAATTTCCTAAGCTCAGAGACTGCGTCTAGAATTTTCTGGTCTCCATCGCCTCTGATCTTTCCTTCATCTCCATCAGCTAGACCATATAATACAGCATCTGTCGTTAATGCAGTGACGTGATTACCCGATGCTTTTGGCGATATGTTGGTGCATACAAATTCGACATCATGTAGATATACTGTGTCCAGGTAATCTGTCTGAAGCCGGGCTAGACTATTTTTGACGCTTTTTCGGATGGTATGTGGTGAGTAATCAAAGGTGTTTTGGCCAAATCTACCGCACTTCGTCATCTGCATGGTTCTGAGTTAGTCTAAGTGTGCTCGTCAATAATGTCAGGACAATACTAGTTGGTACGATGAGCGAGGAAATTCAGGCCCCAAGGCTTTGAGTATGTTCCCCAACACAATTTCAGAATCACCATAATAAACAGACGTATCAAAAGCACAAATGCCATATCTAAATATGTGAGATGCGTGACACAATGTATCGCAATGTGATGTGCGACAAACCGTAATGCAAGTCTGACGGTCCGAAGTGGCATAGAACTCAGGAGGACATCATCTGTATTGTAGATGGTAGAGAGGACCGCCGCACCGTATACAAGGGGAGGCAACTGTAAAGGTCCTTCAAGGTTACCCTATATAGATCTCATGAGGTATGATTTGATGTAATAGACACCCGCAACGGACCAGTGCCAATCCAGGTACAGGTAAATCATCCGGGTCGTCCAGAGAAACAGAAATGTGATAACCGATATCGAACATAGATGACATGTCAAGACAGTAGTACCAGGCGTCACGCGCTTTGTGACACATCTCGGAAAGTGTCGGCGCAAAATGAAAAAGAATATCTTCATTAGAGTGAATTACAAGCAGAAATCGACGAGGACCATTGTCTATCATTGCACGGCCTAACTATAGCTTGTCTCTGGACCAGCTATGATCGAAGGTGAATGATAAGGCGAACAGAAGCACCGGAAAACATACCTCTTATCAAATTTATGGCTAACTGCTCCAAGCTTGGTGTTCTCATCGTGCTTGACCGTATTCCAAGGTGTGGGGTTAGACTTCGTCCAAACAACTGGAACACATAATGGTCAATATGTCATTCCGCCCATGCATTTCCCATACTTACCACCCGGCCCGAGTGCCAAACGACCCAAGTACCAGGTAGCGCCAGCCATGACACCTCCAATAATGAGATAGCTTTCCTTCCTGTTAAAATTTTTCAGGATATTGACGATTTTGATCTACTTACATTGGAATTGCCTAAATACATCAGTAATTGCGTGCTGGACTTTCGAGCATTATAATGCACACCTCGACGGCGTACCAATTCTTCATAAGACCGCGACGGAATTGCGACATCGTGGGTGACAAGGAAAATGCTCTTCGGGTCACAGTAGGGTTGAATGTTCCCAGGTCCCGGAGCTCTCCGAAGAGCGCAGACAACTGGTATTGCAGACGATTACAAGAACCAACTACGAGTACAAGAACAAGACATCAAGCCTCGAGAGGAACAGTAAAAGTGCGTACAGAATGGCGACTAGGCTCACATCGGAGAAACAAGCGGATAGCCTGGCCACTTTACTAAAGTGAAGATAAAGACTAAAAGGGTGGATAAGGCATAATAAAAACATGCGTCCATATATCGTCATGAACTCATATGTATGAGTCAAAAAGTGATCATCCAGAACTGGTGCTCAAACGGACTCAATCGTTAGGGCACGGTAGGCAAACTCAAAGGAAGACGAGTTTACCGTGACAATTCTGGCAATGTGAATCAAGATGTTTCGTCTCCACAGGACCTTCTCTCTGAAGTCGCAACTTCAGTTTCTCTAGTTGAGCTTTTTTAGAAACGAATTTGCGAGTATTTGGGTTGCGGTTGGAAGTCGTATGACCCACCAGAGGCTTGATGGAAAATATCCGATGGGTCAAAGAAGGGATGAAGGTCGTAAAGTTTTGTAATGCAAGTCGTGAAGTAATCCAGCAGGCATCCGAAGACCCAAGTGGCAGTCGAATGGTGGCACGTGAATGGGGATCTGAAGGTTTTCCTGAGTCATTGATAAATTCGGCGTCTGGACTGCTCGTGAATGGCATGTGCCTCGTAGCAACGGAGGCAGGGTCATCAAGCGCAGAAGTACGTTCAACCTTCATCGCATGATTTTCTGCAAAGATATCCGAAAATTAGCTACGCCGGCACGAGATACACGGCTGAGGTATGGACGTCAAACCATTTGTAAAGCTTGACAAGCTTTCTTGTGTGTAGATATCGGTAGACCAACGCTGCGTCGACTGAAATGTACGGATTGAAGTTGAGAACTGCGGGGAGACGTTTGTTCCTTGAACAAGCAACGGTGAAGTTACAGTTTGGGGTATCGAAGAGGGCAACTCGTCTAGCGTGGTATACGATTCTTGATTATGCCTTGGTACAACTGCCGGGGAGATACAAGGTCTCGGTGCAGAATCGGGAAATGCGAGGCGACGAATGGGCGAAGAGTTTGCTGACGTTGCTTCGGGTGTAGGAAATCGGCTGTCTGCGGCGAGCGACTCAGAGATATCATAGTAACTGAAATTGAATGATAGAGCGTTGCGAAGTTCCTCCGCATTATGGTCAAAGTTGAGGGGAGGAAGAACCGGTGGGTCGGACGGAGAAGTAATGAAAGCATCATCCTCGCACTCATCGTCATCGTCTTGTGCCGGAGTCAGCGTGATGCAGATACCACTAGCTTCTCCAAACATTTCCTCGTCGTTGTCAGATACAAGTTGTTCTTCCTCCTCCATGACAGCGGATACTTTTTCCGAACCAGCTACAGTCTGCGTGGCGTCCTCGTTAACAACCCCTGGGAAATACGGAGTATCTTGATCATCGCAGAAAGACTTTAAAGCTTCGGAAAACAAGCTCTTGCTCCGTTCGTAGCTGTACTCTGATGGATCAGTGAATATCAGGGCATTTGCTTCCTCTTCAACGCCCTCTAAACAACCAAAGAAGTTATCCGCTTCCGCTTCAGCCGCACAGGGTTCAAAGACTGCCCGGGAACCAGTGGGAAAGGTCCATGACTTGGAAAGTGAATCTTTGAAAGCATGGCCTTGTACAGCTTCTACTGCAGTTTGCACATTGGATGCGAGATAGTTCAGTGCAAAAGGCACTCCAGATGAAAGTGGTTCATCTATTGAAGTGCTTGATGAAGTTCGAAAACTGACATCAGATTCTTCTTCATATTGAGCCAAAGCATCATCTTCGTCCGTTAAGTCCGCTGCAACTATTTTCGGTCGTTTCATGTCCTTAATCTCCCGTTGAGCCTGGCCCAATAGCTGCCTAACCTGGATAAGATCCGCATGAACCTGTTCCATCTCGTCCTGGAGTTCTCGGTTTTTGACTTCAAGTGCTCTTTTCTCCTCCTGCACCATAGTCGAGCTCGCTTCACTGCATTCTAATTTCTTTTCCAATGATGCCTTCTCAGCTTCCAACAAGCTGACCCTTGAACGTTCTAACCAGGCCTCGCGCCTCTCCACTTCAACTCGTTTAGCCATCATCGCAATTTTGTTGTCCATGTCATGGACCCTTACTCTCCATGCATCGATGTCCTTTTTGTACTCATCCCGCTCCAACTTGAGATCCGCTATGAGCTGCAACATCTCGTCGCTGGGTTCTCCCAAAGTGGTGCCAGTTTGGTCACTTGAGAAAGAAACATCCGAAGAAATTGACGCAGTCCTCCGAGAATACGGTGGTGATATTCTCGCGGACAGCGCACGTTCCAACTCTGCTATACGCGCAAGCAGCGTACCATAAGATTTAAGAAGAAAACATTGTTCACTGGCGCTGAGAGGTCTTTTTTTCGCAGGGCTTGGCGGAAAAAAATCGTCCTCAGTAGAATTCTTGAGTAATTCCGACCATGAAAAATGCTGTTCTTGGTAGTTGGGCGTCATTTCTGGGGTAGGGAGCCCTGCGCAGTTGGTCACGGCGTCGGGAGACGTTTTATAAGCTATGCTGCTTCGCCGTCGAGGCTTGCTATCCTCGGAAGAAGGTATTGTGCTGTCGTTACTCGAAGAAAGCGAGGGGGAGATGAACGACTGAGATCGCAAAACACGATATGATGGCAAACTTGATGACTGTTCGCACGTCGCTGAGGAGGACAGAGAAAGAGATTTAAGTCCACTATGGACAGTTGATCGGGAAAAGGCCGGTTGTGGCTGAGCAACAGAAATAGAAATCGTTTCTGGAGTCAATGACAGAGGGCGGAGATTGAGAGACGCTGGTCTAGGACGGTTCATTACAGTCTTCACAGTAAGTGAAGATCCATGAGCAGATTGAAGAGTTGCGAGATGCTCCGTCGCTTTCGGACCCATGGAACTCGACGAAGTACCTTCCTCTTCCTCTTCCTCTTCTTCTACGAGAGTGTGGAGATGATCTTTGGTAGCCGATGCGGAAGAGAGGAGCTTGAACGAATCCCTTTTGTTGGGGATCATGCCCGAACTCGGTGAGAAAGAAGACTTGGAAGCTGCAGGGACTGAGCAGGGTTCAACAAGCAACACAAAATACACATACAAAATTCAGACATGATCTTGTCCATCTGAGGTGTTGAAAGCTCCGGTATCTCAACCTTGGAATAAGACACATCTGGTTTGCCTTCCAACGCCCAAAGCGCGCGGCGCCTGATGGAATCTTTCTCTCCCAAATTTGAACTGTCTTCTGTGACGGGAGGGAGATCAGGAAGTGAGATACCCATCATTTCTGCAGATTCTCGGCGTGTGGAGACAGACGAACGCCGGCTGTGGTGAGAGTTTCGTCTCGTGGAAGGAATAAGGCCTTGTCCTGGGGAGCTGCCACTGTCACTCTGGTGGGCTGTGTCGTCGGATGAGGTTGCGCTGGGCCTAGACAAGGGAACAGAAAGCGATGAAGTGGAGGACACTGAGATGTTACGAGAATGGGAACGTGAATGTGGAGGTTTATGGTTGCTGAAAGTGGATGGAAAGCCTTTGCCTAGCTTGAAGGAATGAAACTAGGAGATGGATTTAGCACGAGCGGAAGGAGGCCTAAGGATGTATTCAAACCCTCTGCCTTGCCTCGGCATCGCCGTTGACATTTACAGGATTGTTTTCCATGTTTGAAGAAGAAATGTCAAAGAAAGGAAAAATTAAAAGAATGACGGGTCTCGCAGGATTTGGTTCGTGCGGACGTTGGACGACAATGCAAAGACGACAGCGGCGCGGCGTTGGCAACGGCAACGGCTCGAACGGTTCGAATCGAAATCAAAATCAAACTGCCAGCTTCAAACTCCGAAGCCGCCCATATGATGATGGCCCTCGACGCCCATAGCACCGTGTTCTTTTTGTGTGATATCCAGACAAAATTTAGTAAGTAGCTTGTGCTGCGAGTGTACATCTCGGACACGCTGTCATTCTAGAACATGCCATATATGGCTATGACCAAGTCGTCGCAACTGCCAACAAGATGTTGAAGTTGGCCAAGGCTGGTCTCTGTTCCAACTTGTAGTGGTCTTGGATCATAATCGCAAGCCATAATCAGATTCTTTCGTGCAGGGTCGTTTGCACAACACAGAATGCCAGAGGTCAGACGATCCCTGCCGCAATCTTTAAATTAAGTTCTTATCTTAGCCTTGGGTCCCATCGATCCCGACATCGACTTGTCCCCCCTTGGACCTTTGTTGGTCGGAACTTATGATAAGACTCTGTTCTCAATGGTTACTCCTGAAATCGAGGCTATCTTACAAGCACAACCCCGTATTAATTCTATCGTCCTGTTTGGCATCGAGGTCACTCTCCTTTTCATGTACTTGATCACATTTCATGATGCATATTTGCAGTCGCATGTCTGTGTGCTCCAGACCATGCTTTCTCTGGCGTCATATGCAGCCTCAGTTTATATCATTGCCGACGGTGTATCCTCATGTAATCAATTCGAGGTTCCTATCGCTCTCGCGCGAATGCAAAAAGAGGGGGCGATCATCACCACTAGCGAAAGCATTGCCTTTCAGCTAGTTAAGGATGCCGCTATTCCAGAATTCAAATCTTTCAGCAGGATGATCAAAGAAGAGAAGGAGACTACTAAACGGGTTGGAGAAATTCTATTGAATGGGGTGCGTGGGCCAAGTCAGGGTGAATCGGGCAACGAAAAGCAAAAAAGTCCCCTAACAAGGAGTGTCATGTAGGCACCTAACGTGCACAGCTGGCTGTTCCTAATTGTCGTGTGTTCATATGCTCATGTTCATTAGCATGCTGTTCTCAACAATATTATCGGTTCAGGATAGCATCTACTTTGCATGACAGACGCAAATCCACTCTCCAGCATAGGGATGTCATGAATATGGTAACTTTGGCCAAGCAACATGTCATTCGATGCTGCCCTAGACGCCTTTACTACACAAGAAGTCACCGCACTGCGAATGCTATGCGTATGCCTTTGATGAATTGATGTCCCGATCAGATTGCTGCCGATTTCTTATTAATGCGATTGGGGTCCCATTACATTTACGGTTATGTTAGCCTCTATTATCCCTTTCGTTCTGCTCGGTGCATTGGCATTCGCGAGCTCAGCGCGAGCGTTGCTTCAAGATGGGCGCGCACACGCAAACATCAGGAGGATCCCTTCAATCCCGCCCATAGAAATGACCGGGCTGGATGGACCAGTAATCAGTCGCAACGGAACTCGACTGCCACCTTATAGCACCATTTACTATTTTGACCAGCTCATAGACCACGAGAGCCCACCACTAGGCACTTTTAGGCAACGATACTGGCACACCTATGAGTTTTATAAACCTGGTAAGCTTCGAGTTTTACTATTGCAGGACAGCGGTGACGTGCATACAGGTGGTCCCATAATTTTGATGACCCCAGGGGAAGAGAACGCGCAGGGTAAACCTATACTCAGACCTCTCAGGCAAACTGACTTCTGTTATTAGGATATAGCGGTTACCTTTCAAACATGTCCATAGGGGGGTTGATAGGCAAGTTTTATATATTACAAGGCTGGGTGGCGATTGACGCTGCATCAGCTCAACAGCAGGATGGCAGCACAATTATGCTTGAGCACCGATTCTATGGCCTTAGCAATCCCAAACCAGATCTCAGCGTTGCAAGTCTTAAATATCATACAATCCAGCAAGCTATTGATGATCTGGTCTATTTTGCAAAAAATGTTCATTTACCTATGCCTAACGGTGATAAGCTATCACCTTCTTATACGCCCTGGATTCTTGTTGGAGGGAGCTATTCTGGTATGCGCGGAAGTTGATTAATCCTTTGTTCCTTATGAACTATTTTAGGTGCATTGACGAGTTGGACCATGACGAAGTATGTCTCTGTTACCGCCCCTATTCATCACATTGGCTGACCCGCAACAGTAAACCAGACGTCTTTTGGGCAGGATACGCCTCGTCAGCTGTTGTTGAGGCAATCTTGTGAGTCCAAAGGTATCCATCGTCGACAAGTCTTACTCGTAATCAGAGATTTCTGGGAATATTTTGAGCCCATACGTCAACACATGCCTCAAAATTGTTCTGCAGATATTCAAGTCGTGATACATCATGCTGACCAAATATACGCTTCTCGGGATACCAAGAAAATTCAAGAATTCAAAGATCTTTTCGGAATGGGCGATGTGACACATTTCGATGATGTAGTCAGCACCTGTGAGTACACACTTTCTTGTGATACTGGAAAAGAACTAAATATCATCATAGTACGCAATAATCTTGGGGATTGGCAAAGTCTACAACCATCTTCAGGTCCTGGAACAGTCTTCTACCAGTTCTGTGATACACTTGAAGTAAAGAACGGAATATCTGCGTCAAAACATGGGTGGGGTCTTGAACACGCGCTCAATGCCTGGGGCTCGTTCTACAAACGGTTCTATTTGCAGTACTGTAAGTCTGTCAGACGACCAACTGCATAACACTGAGCATCCGATTGAGGCAGTATGCGGCAGTCAGACGCCAGAGTGAGCGATATTTTGATAGGTTGATAACTATAATTCGCTTACACTTTCACAGAGCGTGTGTCGGCACTTATAACTCTTCTCAGTCTGAATGGACAAGCACTGCTGTCAACAATTCCTTGAGATCCTGGGCTTGGATAGTGTAAATGGCCATCTTTTTAAACTTTGAAACTGATGCTATCATATATATATATATCTCAGGTGCAACGAAGTGGGATATTTGCAGGTCAGTCTTGAAGCTTCTCCTAGCATTCTGGATAGCTCGGGTATTACAGGATGCTGCGCCTCCTGGTGTGCCCAGACTCATCAGTCGACTTCTTCAACCTTCATATGATCTGGTACGTGACCCAAATCATCGCAGGTCCGGTTTGCAATGACGCTCCGTAGCGCCTGTGTCAACTCCTTTTCCCAAGCGCATTCCCTCAACTACCGCAAGTTCAAACGCAACGGACAAACAAACTCTATAAAGGCTGGAATGTCCAAAATCGGCGGCTGTTCTTTGCCAATGGCAAACGCAAGTATCAGTTGATATTCACGTGATGTAACTGACCGCCTTGTCAGGCGATCCCTGGAGAGAATCAACTATGTCAGCTAGACTGGTTGAGGTGAAGAGTACGGCGGAACAACCCATTATGCTCGGAGATGGGTTCCATTGCTCAGATCTTAAGACCATTAATGGTCAAGTCGACCAATCTGTTCATGCCGTTCAAACGAGTGCACTCGCTTACATGAAGACATGGTTGGCTGAGTGGTCGCCTCCTCGAGAGGGATCTTCCAATGTGTGACAAAGTCGATAATAATAGGCATTGCGTTGGCGTTCAGGACTATTAGTGAGGTAACATAAATGTAAAGCCAGTCGTTTGTTACAAACCGAAAAATCTTGGTTGGATATTGTCGATGAATCCCTGGTGCATCTGAAGCCTTACACTCCTGAAGACGTAAGGCAAGATCCTAATGGCATGCACCCTTATGCCTGACAAGAGAATGGTGCGCAGGTGGAAAACACGATGACAAAAGAGATTGAAGCACATGACGCGAAATGTGTAATGCAATCTGGATTGGGAATTCTCCTGTTACGCATATAAACGAATGGGGAGACGTCAAAAAATTACGAGAACAAGAGCCACATGTTGTTAGAAGAGGAGGTCATCTGCGCCAGCAAACGATTTTCCGATCTTTTTAAACTACCCTGTCACCACTCCAAACTCCAGAAGAAATTTAGTAAGTAGCTTTAACTTATATTACGTGTCGTCGAGTGTACATACTATTGCTCCAGAACGTGGCAACCCAAGGCTGCTCCCCATTGCTAGTGTCTTGGATAACAATTGCAAAGATTCTTTCCTCGAACTGACTGCACGAGGATACACTATAAGCAATGATACAATCTGACATGCGACTGCAAATATGTCAAACTCGGGAATAGGAAATTGACCTCGATCATGATGCATGATGCTGAACACGAGGATGATATAGTTAACCTCGAGATGTACACAGTCATATCACAAGATCCGACTTATAAAGGTCGAAGTAATTTGGCGCCGGGACGTCCTCCTGCAAACGACCTCACAGGTACCATCGCTCTCGCGCGAACGCGAAAAGAAGGGGCGATTATCACGAGAGAAAGCGTTGCGTTTCAGGTGGTTATGGATGACGCTATTATAGAATTTACATAAAGAATGATCAGAGAACAGGAGTTCACTAAAGGGTTGGGTTGAGTCAGGCAGTCATGATGTAGGTACGTAACGTGGGGACCCGAGATAGGGTCGCTCGCTCTCAGGCCCCAGCTTATATGCCTACCCTTGCGTTCATTAACGTGGTGTTCTTGACAATAGGGTCGATGTAGGATGGTATCTCCTTCGCCGTTTGGATGGCAGGTGGAATTTCAAATTCTACCAACTTTCTAACGTGGGAATGTCATTCATAAATAGACGGGCATATGGTGCCGCATCAGGCTAATTTTGGCCTAGCCATTCCTGCATGACATGCGTCCATCTTCCTAGACGCCTTTACTGCTCGCAAATGCTATGCGTTACTTGTCTTTGATATGAACTAAATTTCAGGGGCTGTCAATGACATGATTGAATTGTAGCTGATTTCTTATAAATCAGGTTGGGTTGACATCTGCAGTTCATGTTACCTTCCATCATTCCTTCCGTTTTTCTCTGTGCTTTGGCATTCGCGAGCTCAGCGCGAGCGTTGCTTCAAGATGGGCGCGCGCACGCAAATATCAGGAGGATCCCTTCAATCCCCCCCATAGAAATGACCGAGCCGGATGGACCAGTAACCAGTCGCAACGGAACTCAATTACCACCTTATACCACCGTTTACTATTTTGACCAGCTCATAGACCACCAGAGCCCATCACTAGGCACTTTTAAGCAACGATACTGGCACACCTATGAGTTCTATGAAGCAGGTGAGCATCGGGTTTTGCTGTTGCAGGGTCGCGGATGATGACACTCATATAGGTGGCCCAATCGTCTTGATGACCCCTGGAGAAATTAACGCGGAAGGTGAACTTACGCCTTGACCTGTGTCTCAAGCCGATTGATATCTTTTGTTAGGATATACGGGTTACCTTACAAACAAGTCCGTAAATGGGTTGATAGGTACGTGTATGTAATATTACAGGCCGGGTGGCGATTGACGTCGCATCAGCTCAACAGCAGAATGGCAGCACCATTGTCCTTGAGCACCGATTCTATGGTCTTAGTAACCCCAAACCAGATCTCAGCGTTGCAAGTCTTAAATATCATACAATCCAGCAGGCGATTGATGATTTGGCCTACTTTGCAAACAATGTTCATTTACCTATGCCTAACGGTGATAAGCTATCACCTTCTCGTGCGCCTTGGATTCTCATTGGGGGAAGTTATTCTGGTATGTGCGGAACATGATTAATCCTCCGTTCCTGATGAACTATTTCAGGTGCATTGACGAGTTGGACCATGGTAAAGTATGTGTTTGTTACTGTTCTATTCATACGCTGAACCCGCAACAGTAAACCAGACGTCTTTTGGGCAGGATATGCTTCGTCAGCTGTTGTTGAGGCAATCTTGTGAGTCCAAAGGTATCCATCGTCGACAAGTCTTACTCGTAATCAGAGATTTCTGGGAATATTTTGAGCCCATACGTCAACACATGCCTCAAAATTGTTCTGCAGATATTCAAGTCGTGATACATCATGCTGACCAAATATACGCTTCTCGGGATACCAAGAAAATTCAAGAATTCAAAGATCTTTTCGGAATGGGCGATGTGACACATTTCGATGATGTAGTCAGCACCTGTGAGGACACACTTTCTTGTGGGACTTGAAGAGAGTTAACTGTCACCACAGTACGCAATAATCTCTGGGATTGGCAAAGTCTACAACCATCTTCAGGTCCTGGAACAGTCTTTTACAAGTTTTGCGATGCGCTTGAAGTAAAGAACGGAATATCTGCGTCAAAACATGGGTGGGGTCTTGAACACGCGCTCAATGCCTGGGGCTCGTTCTACAAACGGTTCTATTTGCAGTACTGTAAGTCTGTCAAATGACTGACTGCACAACGACGAACTTCTGACCGAGACAGTGTGCGGCAGTCAGACGCCAGAGTGAGCGAGATTTCAACTTGTTGATAACGATAATTCGCTTACATCTTCATAGAGTGTGTGTTGGTACTTATAACCCTTCTCAGTCTGAATGGACAAGTACTGCTGTCAACAATTCCTTGAGATCTTGGACTTGGATAGTGTAAATGGCCATCCCTTTGAACTTTGAAACTGATGCTATCATATAACTATCTCAGATGCAACGAAGTAGGATATTTGCAGGTCAGTGCGCCTCCTGGTGTGCCCAGCCTCGTCAGCCGACATATTCAACCTCCATACGATCTGGTACGTGACCCAAGTCATCGCAGGCCCGGTCTGTAATTACGCTCCGTAGCGTCCGTGTCAACTCTTTTTCCCAAGCGCATTCCCTCAACCACCTCACGTTCAAACGCAACGGACAAACAAACTTTATAAAGGCTGGAATGTCCAAAATCGGCGATTGTTCTTTGCCAATGGCAAACGCAAGTATCATAAGTTGATATTCTGAGGATGTGACTGACCTGGTGTCAGGCGATCCCTGGAGGGAATCGACCATGTCAGCCGGACCGGTCAGGGTGAAGAGCACGGCGGAACAACCCATTATGCTTGGAGATGGATTCCATACATCAGATCTCAAGACCGCCAATGGTCGAGTCGACGAGACCTATTCATGCCATCCAAACGAGCGCGCTCGCTTACATGGAGACGTGGTTGTCGGAGTGGTCGCCTCGAGAAGAGTCTTCCAATGCGAAAGTGTGATAAAGCTTGGACAGCGATTATACCCAGTTTGCCAATGCGTTCTCATCATCGCAAGATATCATGATACAAATAGTACATTTTTTATTATTAGCTGCGTCTCACCAGGTGGAGTTTTGATGATGGATTGAGCGACAGACAATGTGTATAAGCATGAAACACCCTCTACCCGTCCCAGTATACCCAGTCCTTTACACCTATAGCCTGAACACCGAGTGCGATCTACGACTCGTTGTCCATCAAGCCCAAGAAACCCACAGGAACGTATCTGGAAGAAGCATAGGGGTTGAGTTGTTGACCATGACCGTGCAAGCATATGCAGCGTTGACGTGAAACAGAATTAGAGGCGACGTGTTTGATAAGACAGATAAATAAAAGCGCTTGTTAATAGTCCGTGCATCACTGAGAAAGGCAAGCCACCAGAGTCGACCAGATAACCAGAAATACGAATGGAATGAATGATTCATGACCACCTATCAATATCCGTAACCGCCTCGTCCAGTTTGACCGGCACCGACGCTTGCAACGGCAGTTGTATTGCTACCCTTTGATGGTAGACTGACGTTCATGCTTACGGGCTGTACACCGGGTCCGGCAACACCGACACCGCTAACCCCTACGCCGTTGACACTGACACCTAGCGGTACAGCGCCAACTACCCCGGCGCCGCCTACCAGTGCGGACAGGCGCGAGATCTCTTCCCTTGACGACACGAGTGCAGACGTCAAACGTTCGTTTTCGTTTGAGAGATATTCTACTTTGGCTTGCAATTGTGCAAGCCAAGCCTTTTTGCGTTGGCGACATTTGAGAGCGGCTGCAGGCAAGTCAACTTCAAGGTTCTGACGATGCGATGCATGCACTGACCCTGGCGATTTCGTTCGAGGAAATTTCTCCTCTTTTCTTCCTCAGTTTCTGGTTTCTTTGCGCCCCTCCTCCCCCCTGCATTTGTTGGTTCTATCTGCTGTTCTTCATCGCCCTGATCGTCATCGTCCCCCCCGTCATCGTCGTCATCATCGATGAGCTCCTCACTGCGCGGGCTGGATTTTTGTATCTTGCCGTTAATCACTGTGGGCCTTGTGCGTTTCCCTCTATGTTGGGACATGTTCATGTTGGTTATGGGGGGTGAGGGTGGAGAGGCTTCATCGAGGGATTTTCGTTTTACGCCCCTTTTGTTATTTTGTGCCACGGTGGAGCCGTTTACCCCGTTTGGATTAGCGTTACCTGAGCGTGCTTGCTCCTCACGCTTGGTAAGCTCCTGATGAGCCTGAGATAAAAGAAAAAGCCCGTTCGCAGCAGTGCTTGCAGCGGATGAAGCAGAGGCATAAGAGGTAGGGCCGATGGCATCCTGGGTGGACGAGGCCTGATTTGAGGCAGAATAGCCATTTGAGTTTGTGGTGGAATTAAGAACGCCGCTGATGGCATTGAGTGTATTTGGGGTGATGGTTTGGGCAGATGATGACGTCGTCTGTTGATTGTTGTTCATCAGGGCGAGGAGGGCAGCAGTGCCTGGAGAGGGAGGAAAGGCGACGGAGCCACCAACGAGAGGCGTAAGGCCACTACCCGGAGTGAGGCCGGTACGTGGAGTAAGGCCTGTTCTGGGAGTGAGACCGGTACGAAAGGCGGCGTGGTCAAAGGGAAGATGAGAGGGGGGCTGGTCGCTTGATGACTGGGGCGCGGTGAGCATGGCGGGGGAAAGAGGGCCAGCACGAAGAGAATTTTGGATGGAGTTGTTTGTATACCAAGCATAGGTGGCAGGGTCAGAAGGGGATGAGATGGATGAGAGGGGGGGGAGGACAGGGCGGGGAGAGGAGCTGCGCTGGGGAGGAGGAGGACGAGGGGGGTCTGCCGGAGAGTCTGGGTCATTGGGAGGATCGGGGGGAGGCGGAGGGACGGGGTCACGCTGAGGGGACGAGTTGCGGAGATTGGAGGAAGCGGAGCGGGAGGGAGCGAAGGACTGCTCGAAGGGGTTTGGCTCGAGGTCGAAATCGGAGCGGTTCTGCCTGGACAGGCGGGAATGAGCGGCAGGAGAGCGCGAAGGCGAGTGGCCGTCTGCAGACATGACGCACGATCGCCGCTCTGACGATGGGGGCTCGAGCAATGACGACTGCTGACGTAGCCGCGTTATATTCCACCTCCCCTGTTTGGCCCTATTTGCCCATGGCGTCATCCTGCAGGTACTCCGACAGCCTCTCCCACCCCAGCCGTCCGCGCTTCTTGTGTGCTGCAACGTCTGCAGGCCAGCTTCTCACCGCACTCGCAAGCCGCGGCCCCTCCCCCGCCTCCGCCCGAAGCTCCCTCATCGCCACAACATACACCCGGATCGTAAATACAATCCCTCCGCTCCTCGGCAGTCGCCGCAACGTCTGCCGTTCCGTCCGCAGCCGCACCCTGTCCGCCGTCGGCGTCTCCCCTCCCTCCGCTTGCTGCTCTCCGTCTTCATGCTGCTCTCCGTATTCATCTTCTGCTCCAAGTGTGCTCTCAGACCATCCCAGCTCTTCCGGGTCAATCTCGTCCGTCACCTCACTTGCTGCCCGCACCACCTGCAAAAAGTAGTTGTTCCTCACAACAGGCTTGTCCACCGCAAGTCGCCGAAAGTATCTTTCTAAGCTTGTCTGTAGTTTTTCCTGGTCTGCCTAATCTGTTAGTATTCTCTTCAAATACGAAATGCTACCGTGATCGGCATATATTTATCCTGCCACATGTTGATTGCATCACAACCACCATAGGCTGGCTAAAGCTTGAAGGAAATACTAACTTACATCGTGGCACATTCCCCGAAATATGTATCTCATCTAGCCCTTTGCCGAGCTTATCTTCCATACGCCAGAATCCTGGCACGCATATTGCCCCTGCTTGGAAGTAGTATTTGCCATCTTTGCCTGTGCAGATTGTCCACGTGGTTCAATGTCACCGAAAAGTAAACTGACCTTCTATCATGATAGCTAAATCGTCCTGAATTCTGTCGGCAACACCGAGTCACTGGCCCGTTTGACTTCATCACACAAGATCGAACTTACAGAAGGGCTGATATCGTCAGTGCACGTTCGGCTGCGTCTTTGCCATCATCTTTGCTGAGAGGCAGTTCGTGTGTTGCGCTCAACGGCAAGACCGAGATGGTTCGGATTGGAGGCGCACCGTCCCAGCCGTATTGGCTGTGTGCTTTTACATCTGAGCAATGTCGCGTGACGTGGAAGGACAATGGGTAGCGTCTTGAAAGGTATTCTGCCAGTTCATGAACCAACTCGACGGCTGCGACGATGGCCCACAATTATTATGTCGATCGATCCAGCGCATGGTCTCGTCTCTTACCAGCTTCGCCTCCGCCGCGTACCAACCCGGGAGTATCTCCAAGCACGCGGACGGCCTTCTCACCGCGAGTAGCAATACGGTGTGCTCGAATGCGTTGATAACGCTCATATTGGTCATCAAGCTTCCCTCAGTGTCATCAAATATGCGCATGTAATAATTCAGTGCATTTACCTCAATCCAGTCACCCCACTTCATGTTACGTATTCCCATTGTGATACTGAACCACGATTACTTCCCTGACTCTTCCAACATGAGGACTCTGACGTACTGATAGGGTCCCCAGCGGTAGGGTCTATACGGCATAGGCTTGATTTCAACCAATTCCTTTTCATATGGTGTGATTGCAGGATATGAGAAGGGAACAGGTATCCATTCTATGGATTCCATGTCAGTGCTGCTACGCCTATGATCAGAATTACCTCCGTAGGGTCTCTCTTTGGGTTTCTTCATGGAAATATCGTTCTGAGCGATCGGGGGATGCGAGATAGTGATGTGCTTCTTGCAGAACAAGAAAGCCAAAAAGATAGACAATATTACAGTTACTCCGGATGCCAATAGGCCGCCGTTGACATCATACAGTGGCCTGAGAGCTGCTGCCTTGAGAGATGCGAGGTCCATCCATGATGCATGTAGTAGGATCATGATAAAGATAACACTTTTTCGGCGCTGGCAGGGAGCCAATGCCGGGACTTGCCGATTGTCAGAGTTTGCATTTCCTACCAACACCACTCTTTCGAGCAGGTTCAATCGTTGTCCTAACCAACTGTATAGCTCATATTGCTACATAGACCATGGCCTCAAAAGCAGCAGTTGCGGCAGTCGTTCGTGTCCTTTTCAAATTTCACCCGGAAATGCCAACTTATATGTATCCTAGGATTTTGCTCGCATATATAGGTTCGTTGGGTTTGGGTAAAGGTCGGTGATTCAGTTTAATCTCAATGACCTGTGAAAAAAAACAACTGCCTTTCTGCCTCAGAAACCATCACTGCACTGCAAGGCTTCCGTAAACGCCACGCCGACGCTGCGCGTCTTAACAGCCAATACGCATCGCAACCCATAACCGTCGATTTTACGCATTACCGTTCAATCTTGAAGAACAAGGCCATTGCTGACGAGGCCGAGAAACTGCTCAAGGACTTCAAGCCCGTGACGTACGACGTCAACGCGCAAATCAAAGTCATAGAGACCTTTGAAACCAAGGCTGTAAGGATCCCATTCCTTTGGAAAAGAGGTATTCTAATGAGTGTCCATGAAACGATCAGATTGCTTCTGCAAAGGAAACCGAGCAGAAAATCGATGTTGAACTCCAAACACTCCAAAAGACGTTGGCTGATATTGAGGACGCACGTCCCTTTGAACAATTAACAGTGCGCACCTTTCCATCCGACTTGTTCACGGACTGACCATTCTTTATCAGACGGAGGATGTCGGCAAGGCTCACCCCCGCATCATAGAAGCTGTGAATACGATGGTTAAGAAGGGCAAATGGACAGTGCCAGGTTACAAGGAGAAGTTTGGTGATCTCAACTTGATGTGATATCCTGGTCTTCATAGTTATAGAATATATTCATACGATTTCCTCGGAGTTGGGAGTTGTGCTTAATCCGTGCCATGCCGACCATATGTAGTACCTCACGGTGTCACCCGCCCCGGCCGCTTACGATCAACCGTTCTTTCTCTTATCGCTCATGTCCTTCACCAATGCATTGTTCACTGACAATGGACAACACGTCCTCGACGATATAAATCGCCAGTTCCGCCCCAGCATGGACACGCTGATTGAGCTGACCAAGGAGTTCTTGGCCGAGTTCAAACTTGGTCTGGAGAACTACAACCAGCCAATGGCAATGATGTGCATATCATGCAAAACTCACATTTGATTTCCCTGACCAGAACATTGTCTTCAGACCCACATTCGTTACCAGCGTGCCAGACGGAACGGAGAAAGGGTGAGCCGACTGATCAGGCCAAACCATATCCAGCATAGTAGGTAATCTCCCAAGTTCAGAACTTTCCTTGCGTTAGACCTCGGTGGGACGAATCTGTGGGCTTCTATGCTATCCTGTTATATCTACTACTGACATTCCGCAGTCGAGTTTGCGAGGTAGTGTTCACTGGGGACAAGAAGTTTTCTCTGCGCCAGAAGCCTTATAAGGTGTCGGAGGCTCTGAAAACCGGGGATGCGAAAGATCTTTTTGGTTTGTTAACGTATGCTATCAAATCAACTTTGATCTTATCATATCCTTAGAGTTTCTCGCACACTCTGTTGATGAATTTTTGACCGAGGAAGCGACAATCGACTACGATTCCATTGTACAATCGAGAGCAGATCAGGAGGTAGTCGTGCTCGGGCTTACCTTCTCATTCCCAGTGGAACAGACAGCGTTAGATTCAGGGAAAATCTTGACTTGGACGAAAGGCTTCTCAGCCAGAAACGCGATAGGAAACGATGTCGTTCAATTGTTGCAGGATGCATTTGACAGGAAACACATGCATGTCAAGTGTGTTGCGTTGGTGAATGACGTATGTATCGTGATTTGCTCGCTGTTAGATCAGAGAACGAGCGCGTATTTGTAGACCGTGGGTGCTCTTCTCTCCCGTGCATATGCTTCCGGCGGCTGCGTGCTTGGCGCCATATTTGGTACAGGGACCAATGGCGCATATGTTGAGCAGATTTGTGAGATTTTTGCATGCTCGATATCCCTGGGTTATTTCTGATGACCAAGCAGCCAAAATTCGGAAGCTCGCAGGAACCCAGGCGGGTGATGGTCGGGATTACATGGTCGTGAACACTGAATGGGGAGCATTTAACAACTCGGTAAGCGAAATGCCAACGCAAATGGTCCGAACACCGAAACAGTTACCAGCGTTCTCATTTACCTTCCACACAATTCGATAAGACGCTGGATCGCCTTAGTATCAACCCTTCTTTCCAAGCGTTTGAAAAATTCATCTCTGGGATGTATCTGGGCGAAATTACCCGAAATATTTTCACCGCCCTCATTGATGCCGTTCCGAAGCCATTGTTATTCGATGGCAGGGCCACGTCGTCTATTAACAAGCATTATGGCGTCGACACGAGCCTACTCAGCTTTGTAGAGGAAGCTTGGCAGGGTAACGGTGAAATTGGACCAGTTCCTCAGCTATCCGAACTCGATTTCAGTGCATTGGAGCCATCGGTGAAAGCTCGATTGGAGAAGGTCCGACAAGTTGTTGTAAAGCAACTTGGATTCCATGACAGCGATGTATCATTGAGAGACGCAGCTGTATGTAACCAATGTCCAAGACTTTTCATACGCTGATTTTCTACAGATTGTTCGATGGGCATGTGCGTTGGTGGGTCGGCGAGCTGCGCTGCTCAGTGGTGTCGCCGTCGCTGCGGTCCTCATACAGACCGACCGTGCCGTTTTGCAGGCCAAGCAGAGCACTCTAACCCATGACGGGGAAAGGATTTCCATTGGGATTGATGGCAGGTTGGTGCCGTCTGCAAATATGACCGAAGGTCCAGTAGCTAATGCATGACAGTCTATTTCAACATTATCCGAATTTTGAGAAAATACTTCGTGAAACTCTTAGAGAACTCGTTGGCGAACATGTCGAAAAGAACGTTGATATAGGACTTGCAAAGGATGGAAGCGGTGTGGGCGGTAAGGTGTATGTTGCTTTAAACTGATACTATTTCTCATCTACTCCTCAGCGGCACTTGCAGCACTGGAAGCTACGAAGCAGCAAGCTGCTGATTCGTCCTTGTAGTATATGGATGCTGTATGTCGTCTAGTAGATTAATGTTATTACAAGGAACGAGCAGAGCGTCATCACCAGTTACGATAAGCAAGCGGTTAATAGAGTGTAAAAACATCTACTTCTTTTTATGGGCCATAATAGATGCGTATGACATGCTGACCTTTTCCCAATCTAGAACTGTCCAAAACTTTTTCAGCCATTCCTCCTTACCCCAAACGCCATATCCGGCGGCCATCCAGGCATGCTCGTGAACAGAAATGCAGAACAGAGGGAACAAGATTTCTCCTGCATTCAGTAACTCGACTTTTGACTCTGGCTCGTTCACTTCATTTTGATCATAAATGGATCTGGCTACTGCCCTGTCAAGTGTCGAGTAGAATCGGGGCAGAAGGGGATTCGATACGGGAGGATTTCTAGAACCAGCGATGCCCGATTTTGGCGAAGACGGGGATACGCCAGGTGGGGATGGTTGCGCTGTTGGAGACTGGGCTAGTTTCGAGAGATTCAATTGCTCCCCAGATTCGTACTGGAGTACATGTTCCGCTTGCACTCCGTTCGGAATAGTATCGCCAAGAGATGGACCTTTTGCTTGTGCCAGGTAGGTGCGGGACCGAATGAGAAGCGTGCCCGGGCCAAATGTAGGGAAGATACCTATGTGCCCGTTCTTGTCACACACGAACCAGACCCAACCAGAGGTAAACATTCCGAGGGCAGCAGCTGAAAAATCCGATTTGAGTTGTGCAAGGCTACCGTGCTCGTGCCGTATGGCATTGGCGAGAGGCGGCGAGATGTGTCCCGAGTGATCGAGTGCAGGAGCGGGTGGAGGAGGTTTCTGAAATACAGATAATGTAAGTATCCAGTTACCATGTCCAGCGAGAGGGTACGTACTAGGTGGTCGAGGAAGAAACCGTTGTTCAGCGCAAGACTAGCATAATTGAACGCCAACGTTCTGTCTTCCCGAGCTGCGGTATTGATAACGGTCTTGGCAAGGCTCATGCCTTCATCCTCCGTGTCTTTTGATTCGCTCGTTAGCAGAACAGGTGAAGGAATGAATTGTGACGTACCTTTCACTTCCTCATTTAATCTTTGCAGCAGACCTTGCTGCCAGTCTACGGCAACATTTTTGAGTGCGGGTGGAGGAAGAAATTCTCCGAGCCCGTCTTCAAGGTTGTAAAGCAATGCTCTACGTTGATGCAGTCCTCGCGTGCTACACCATGGATTTGGACATGTACGTGAGACGAAAGACACAACGCGCGCCCATTTCGAGTAGAAATGAATATTCAGCATGGTATCTGGGCGAAATGGGATGTCAAGCGCGTGTCGACCGTCCCGTCGCAGCCCTTGACGATTTTTTGCGGGTACCGTGTCGGCCGTTGTTTGGTATCGTTTGGCATTGACTTTCGACTTCCACGTCGGGCGCCAGCATGTCCCCAAAGACAACGCATCCGTCGTCTTCAAATCCCCTGCAAACGCTCTGGAAGGCATATAATGAACATACTTCAGATCGTCTGAAGTTCATCGATTCATTTCTCTTCTTCCTCATGTTGTCTGGCATCGTACAGTTCGTGTATTGCGTTCTGGTTACCAACTTTCCATTCAATGCATTCCTCGCCGGGTAATAATGCAACGCCTCGTGACACTTCAGGCTAACGAGTTTCCGTAGATTCGCAAGTACCGTGGGCCAATTCGTGCTGACCGCTTCATTGCGGTCGCAAGTTAACCCGGAAAACAAAGAGATATTCAAGGATATTTCTCCAGAGAGGTGGGCGGGCCTTCAAGGCAGTAAATGGTACTAACAGTATGCAGAGCATTTGCAGACTTTGCATTGGGCTCAATTGTGCTGCACTTCTTTGTATATAACTTTCTGGGATGATATCCGTATATACATGCTGCGCATATGATGAGTTATTAGTCCGTATACCGTACTGGATGCTCCTAGAGGTGCTGTCAGGGCAACAGGACACGGTTGCTATTATCTCCCTCTCTCGAACCAGGCAGATCGCTATGGCAGCTTGTCAGCAGTGAGGGCTTCGTTTGGCAAGCCGAACCCTTACACCAAAGATGACGATTGCAAAGTCAAAGACATACTCTCCTGGTGGAGATTCAGCCTCATCGTAGGGTTCGGGTAAAAAGACATACCCATTTCGAGATACGAACGCATGAGTTCTGCTTGTGGTCAGGGATCATGTTGTGTTGGACAAGTGGGACACACGCACGTCGAACGTCTTTATTAGACACCTGAGACAAAGCAGGTCTGGCAAGCGGTGAGAAGCAGGGAGCGGTAATGGGGACAAACATACGTAAGGCCCGTGGTACGCTTTAGGCCAGCAAGAAAAGTGCTGATAAGGACGGCATCGAGAGCGAGATGTGCTGGCAAGGAGTGAGCTTTAGGAAGGGGAGCCAGGGAGTTCGTACCGAGCTTCCCAAGCATGGTGCGCGTGCGTGGATAAGAGGATTACATAATCACAGGTGTTTAAAGCTTCAAAGCCCACGTTTGCCTGTTCAGCGGAACGTTGGACATGGCCTCGTCACGGCCACCCTCACCACCCCTCGCCAGAAATTCCTTCTCCGCCCCTTTTGAACGCTTTGTCCGTGATGAATCATCCGATTGGGCTAGCGCCTTCACTCTCCTCGGTGCCACCAGCTGTCCCTTCCGCCCCCTCACATGTGGTGGCTAACTCCCTTGTCGCCAGATACCCTCGAGACCTATTTCGACTCCCATGTCGATCTTCTGCAACGTAAACTACAGAAACACAGCGATAGGCTCAAGATGAAAGCGGAGGAGACCTTCAAGATACGCGAAATATCCGGCGATTTGTTGGCAGAGAATATTGAGAGAGAGTTTAAAAGCTTCAAGCTTAGGGTACGATCACTCTCATGTTGTCTGTTACCACTTTCATGCAATCAACGCGGTCTTTAGCTCTCAAATCGCATGACACGACTCTCTGCTTCTTGGCAGTCTGCCAAGGTCGTCAGGACGCGCGAAAAGGTCTCCTTTTTCTTTGGCGTCATGTCTGTCTTGATATCTGCTCTGCTGTTCGGCATGGCTCCCCAGTATGTCCCCATCTCTCTTTCACTTGGGTGCAAATCAGACAAGGATGTAGATATGTTCACATTGCCTACACACTGCAAAGTGCGTATTTATTGCCTTATCGGGTCTACAGCTACAAGAAGCGAGCCTGGCATTATTTCCTGTTCGATCTATGCTACTATGTGAACATACTCAACTTCATCTTTATCTGGTTGCTGCCAACCAACCCTGCATTGTTCACCGCATGCTATTGTCTATCACATGGCTCGCTCGCAAGTGCCGTTATCACGTGGCGGAACAGTCTCGTTTTTCACGATCAGGAGAAAGTAACGTCGCTTTTTATCCACATTTATCCCCCATTTACTTTCACCGTGATACGGTCAGTTCCCCATTTACCATGTTGGCAGATCTAAACACGAGCATATAGGCATTTCTATCCTAATGCGGAGGCGCGATTCCCAGCTTTACGTGTCCTGCCATATTTGCAGCCAATGAGAGCTCTCCTGCTTAGCGGCGGGATATGTATGTATCGGACTTGAGTCGGCGATTACAGTCTAACGTTCTATAGACGTCATCTGGCAACTGCTCTACTGGAAGGTATGCTAAATCATTTAGTTCTGAATTCAACTTCATTCTTTCCGTAGTTCGTCTTCATCAATCGTCGAGAAAAGATTGCATCAGGGCAGCGTGCGACATCCTTCTCTTGGTTGTTGAATGACAAACGTGGCCGTATCGGAAAGGCGTTAGTTTCAACCCCTCCACAACACCGGGAGCATGCGTTCATGGCTGGACAACTTCGTAAATTTGTAATTTATAATTGTGTTTCTGTACTGAAAATTGTGCAGTTTACGCGATTTTGACTGAGATTCCCGCCATCTTCTGCCTCTATGACAGTTCTCTATGCAGCGGCATCTTCCTCATTTTTATATTTGCAGTCAGCGTGTGGAATGGAGGAGGTTTCTATATTGAGGTGTTTGGGCGCAAGTACGTCGTCTATGTAAAGGGTTATTGCTTATTCCTCAATTTGACCATAGATTTGAACGTGAATTGGAGGCATTGAGGAAAGAATTGGCCGAGGCAACGGCCCGCTCTGAATCTTATCGCTCCAGTCCTACCAACACGAATAATTCGCTACCTTCAGATTCCGCACCATCATCACCACTGGGTAATCAAATTCTTTCGATTGACCCGACGATTCCTCCATTGGTGTTGGATTCAGACTCGCTGACAGTTCCAGAATCGAAGAAACTTCATGATCAATAGTGTTCACATCTTTTATGTCCTTTTACGACGTGTATGACCAGTGATGTTAATTCAGATATCTAGATACGGCTCCGCCGATAATGTACACCATGCTTTGTTTACTTCTTATACATGCACACATGCAATTTAGCCTGTATCCTAGGTGCAACGCAATTTTCTATGATGGTATACTGACAGATTTTTCTTTTTCGCCTGAACAAAAATCCTGCCATCGGGAGTCGCATCGAACCCATCCATGGAACGGACCCTGCGGACCTCTTAGAGCCTCCTTCGCGTTTTGATATTGTTCTACTCTCCGTTTAAATCCGATATAGGTGGTTTGGCTAATTCCAGGTATAGGACAGTTAAATTATCGGTCTTTTCAGCGTGGCAACTCGCCTGTCTGGTGCTTGCAAAGACAGGCTTGCAAGAATGTCCCTCAATAACTGATACAGCGATAATTTGCACACCAAGGGCCTAGTATGTCATGAAGCAACCAAGGAACAATGCTGATATTCAACTCTGACCTAGATTTATCGCGAAAGCGATGCTTGGGAGCCACCCCGCGCTTTAAGCCATTAATCAAAACTTCAAACGATGGTTTATCAGCGATCCAGCATAACGCTACAATGACGAGGGTTCAATACAAGTGCAAAAGAGCCATAAGAACGTGAACCAACATTCGTTCGTGGGACTCGTATCTGAAGCGATTTTTGCCAATTCAACTCGTGAATGTATGAACGGTAGATCCGTGAAGCGAATGGCAGGCTTGTGCACAGCGTATCCGTAAGGGAGGTCTATAGTGAACGAGAAAGACCTATCGGCATCATGGATTTATTACCATTGCAAAAGTTTGGATACCTCCGACGTTCGCCACCCGATTCCATAATGCGCGCTTGCAATCCTCGTAAATCATGTGCCGCAAATAGCTATCGTCATTAGGCACTTCGCCCAAAAACACGGCATCAATATATATTGGCTGCAGGATGTGGGAGCCTAAAGCGCCCTGCATTCCGTACACATTCCATGCTGCGATCTTGTCGCTGCACGACATACAAGTAGTTGGGGGAGAATCAGCGCGGCCTGGTTTTGTCCGTAGCACGCCAAGGCGTGAATACCCGTCTCTGCCGCGAGATATCATGCCAGGACTAGTCACAAAATGCGGCATTGGTGAATTTGACGGCACAACAGGAGGCGGAGAAGACGAATCTTTCAGTCGGGCTATTTCCTCACTCTGCGCAGCCGCAAGATAACGCGTCGAAGCATCACCACCTGCAGAGATATCACCATGGCATTGTGAAGCTTGGCAGCAATGACTTACTTACATGGCAAGGTAGAAATATAAAGGTTCAGCTGAACACCTGCACGAAGGCGATGCTTTCCGCTCTCGGGGGCCCAACAGATCCAGAGAGACTGCTTTGAGTTTTGATGGCGGACGATCTCTTCGAGAAACCATCGCAGCGCTGCACGCCGAGCCACAATTTCCGCATGATAGTCATGCAATGCTTCCCCACTCTTCGGATACCTGCTTGTGGGAAGGCATTTCGTGCCTGTAGCGAGGCTGATGACTTTGCAGGTTGGCCAGTTTTGCGACGAGAGAAAAAATGCCGCCAAGACGGTATGCTGGTTATGGGGTGGCTTGTAGGAAAGTCCAATATAGATGCCGCGAATAACGTGTATCGAATCGTCAAGTTCTGCCATCAGAATACTCGCACAAGCTGAAGGGGCAAGCCGGAGGTTGGGTCCCCTGAAGCTTGTCAGAATACTCGCATCCCACAGTGGTTCAGTAAACAATACAAATCGTTAATATCATAAATTCATTCCACCATCCCACATCACACGAATCTTTTCTCCCGTGTTTCCACAAGATAGACATAGTAAGCAATTAAACCAATGATAGCCAATCCCACCACAGTGATGACGACACCCATGGCTATCTTGCTTCCCTCGCTAAGTCCGGATGGAGCACACCCCTGAGGATATGCTGCATCGCAAGGTATGCCATGGGGTTTAATTTTGTCATAAGCTCCAGCCTGTAGAGCCGTGAAATAAGGATCTTTGGAATCGCTCATAACATGCATAGATGCTAGTGTCAAGAGGGGCGCGTTGTAGTCTAGCGCAGCCTGAACAATCATTCTGAGCATCTCACTTCATTTGTCTGAGGTGAGCGTACCTCTGTCTCTGGCCAGTCATCTCGCAAGTCATAGTAGCGTCCATATTTGTCAGGACCACCGACGACGGCACCATAAAGTACGTGGGCTTCTTGAGGGGGAGACGTGTTGATTGCTGATATATTGTTACCACCACTTGCCATCGCAGAATGTGGGTTTTGAGGAGAGTTGGGGTTAGAACCAACCACGTATGGCACTAACTCTTGTCAATGCGAGATTATCATAAGTTAAAATGGACAAACTTGACATGGAGTTTTGTCCTAACGCGTAATTCACTTGTGACTGGGCAAAAGTCTACCAGGGAGTTGTTAGATTGAAGTGATGACAATGCTTGCACAGAACGTACGAGATATGACGACTTTTTACTTTGCGTGGAAGCCATGGGCGCATATCTTGCCATCAACATGGCAGCGTTGAGAGCTGGATTGAGACTGACAGAATCAGAATCACCATTGTAATAAAGTAAACCATCTGTACAAAAAGTTAATTCATTCGCGGAAAGGAAGGCCCAAAGGACACCAACCTCTAGTCATGTAACCGGGTCCTTTTCCATTTACAATACTGTCAAAATATTGCTCGGATATGGTCTGCCATTTAGAGAAATTGCCGCTAATTTTATCAGATGATTGAACGACCTGCGCAAATAGCACAGGAAGGCCAGGGCCTTTGGAATCCCAATTGAAGACCCGATTTTGTTTTGATATATTATATTGGACATAGTAGGATTCAGCTTGTTGATATAAATCGTTGCTTTCGGTTGCGCGAGACAAGAATAAGGCAGCAATTGCGAGCTCGTCACCGTACGAAGACGAACCATAGCTACTTTTGACAGCTGGGACGGAGGTCTGATAGGTACGCAGGCCTCCAGTGGCATTGGCCGCAAAGGTATATAGTGATTGGGCGTGTGATAATAATGTCTGCGCGTAGGAAGTATTTTGAAGAGTAGCTGAAGAGTAAGTGGCGGTATTGAAGAGACGGTTGGCATACAAATTAGAACACGCAGCAAATGCAGCAGAAGCACCAGCTGCGGCATCTGTGCCCGGATAAGTATCGTTGATCTGGTATGAAGGGCGTGCCTCGGGTATAGTGGTATCACCGCCCCAGTACGTATCGTTAGCTGTTACCTAAGTGAGACGCGCGACAAGGGAAACAATCGCGCCACCCACTGGATCCTACAAGAACAAAAAGTGTCGTATCATTCGAGTGAGCCTGAAAGCGCGTTGGTGTACGTGCTATAGTAGTCCACGTCTAAACAAACCTTCATCAGCCAGTTAAGGCCCCAACGTAGCATATCGTCAAGGTACGGAGTTTGGCTTGCGAGATCATAACCTGTCTGAGCTAGAGCAAATGGTACATGTATGCGTGGGCAACCCAACCTTTTCCGAAATCTGTGGCTCCCCAGCATATGGACATGAGCGTGAAGCTCTAGGATGCAATGAGAGGCGTCAAGTAGGTCATGGAAAGTGCTCACGAGAGGGAAGGTAGCCTTGATGTAATCTAGACCGAAGAGAGTCTGCATGTATGCATATACTCAAGGAGAAGCTCACCTCCGGCATCGTAATAGCCCCCTGAGTTGGAGTTATTTAGGGCGTGTACGCGACAGCGGACGTGCGACTATACCTGTGAGGTCTATCCCCACGTCACCCCCATCGGATAACGCGCTGTCGTTCCGCCAAGAAACTCTGTTACTGCCTGGCAGTTTCCCGCTGCGCTGGGCGTCATAAAAGTAGAGAAGGTTTCCGAGGAGAGTTGACCATTGATGGTTTGGTGTTGTATTGGATGAGGAGACGGTGCCAGTAGAGGGTGCTGGTGGAAGATATGGAGGCTGAGGAAGGGGGATCTGGGCGGCAACGAGGGCGGCGAGGGCGGGAAGGAGGATGAGCATCAAGTTGAACGGTTGTGACGATGATGTGACGTGTGACGATATGCAGGCGATTCGGGTGTGCGTGCTGGGCGTTGGGCTGGGAGGACTGACGTTCCATGTTCCGTTCGTGCTTGCGCTGCCGCGTCTCTTCACCCTTCATTCCGTTCTCGAGCGCAACCCCTCCTCGCCGGGGGGCAAAGTCCACGACCGATTTGGCATCGCAGTCAAGATCCATCGCTCTCTTGGTGAAGTACTCCAGGACCCTGCGGTTGACCTCGTCGTCGTAGCCACTCCCAATCATACCCACTACGAATTTGCAAAGGCCGCCCTACTCGCAGGCAAACACGGTATTGCATTACCCTGTCGCTTGTGACGTTATTTACTTATTTCTCTTTAGTCCTCGTTGATAAGCCAGTTACGGCGACTGCCGCGCAAGCTCGCGAACTTGGTCTTCTTGCGCGAGAAAAGAATCTCGTCCTCTATGCCTTTCAAAACAGAAGGTGGGATTCTGACTTTTTGGCCTTAAAACGGCTTCTCGCTCTTCCGCCGTCTTCTGCGCAGTCTCTTGGTTACCTGACCGAGTTCGCTTCACAGTATGCCTTCCTTTGCACTTTTAGCCTGGAAGCTGACTTTTCCTAGTTTCGATCGCTATCGGCCAACATTGAAAGGCACATGGAAAGACGAGGCTCTTCCCGCCGCTGGTGTGACATTTGATCTAGGCGCTCATCTCGTCGATCAAGCCCTTGTCCTCTTTGGTCGACCTCAGAGATTAAGCGCTTTCATACAGAACATGCGTGGTATTGGAGACCTTGACGTTGATGATTCCGTAAGCGATCCCCATCAGGCTAGTCTTAAAGTCTCACCTTTCCAGTTTACTATCTTCTTGCACTATAATCGAACGACAACTCAGCCGTACCCACTCACTGTCATCCTTCGTGCGCACGTGCTGTCTGTGCGCTCACCTCAGTTACGCTTTCTTGTCCGAGGGACCAACGGCACTTTCGTCAAACATGGCTCGGATGTGCAGGAAGACCAACTTAAAGAGATTCCAACTCCGAGTGCCATTCTAGATCACTCGTTCGGAAAAGAACCGGAATCGATATGGGGAACGCTTGAACTTGCTTTGAATGATGGAGCGGACACCGTTAAGAACGTGTACGCGCTCGCCCTTTTTTGGTCTGAGAGGGTCGCTGAATCTCCGACAGCTGGAGTTCCGTCGATGTCGGATGCTACATTGAATTGTTCAAGAACCTCGGAGCTGTCATCCGTGATGGGGCTGAGCCTAGTGTCAAATGGGAGGCGGCCACGGCAGTGGTCGAGCTGATTGAGCTTGCGCACAGGAGTGCTCGGGAGGGCGTAAGCGTTGCAGTGGCATAGCAGCACGTGACCAGATAGTTACACGTTGCAATGCACAAGTTAATCTTTCACCGCTTATGTCGCTCGTTGAGTTGCGTGTCGAGCTCCCAGCTTATTCTCATTCTTTCAATGTGCAGGTACCTTTCGATGGCACCATCTCTACCGTAAAGCAGGAAATCTTCCGTACTTGTCCCGGAAATCCTCGTGTAGAAGGTCAGAGGCTCATTTGGAGAGGGCGTTATCTCACGGATGGGGAGCGGGTCAACGACCTCTGGAAGGTTTGTGTAATTCTTGATGCTATGGCAATATAACCATAACTTTGCTGTTTTAGTCTCATGACGAGCCGCGCATCGTTCATCTTGCCGTTCACCCCTCTGGCTGGTCAAGCGCCCCTCCTAGCTCTTCCCCGACACCATCCTCAGAGCCCCTCGCGGTACCACCGCTTGCGTACCCTCATCCGCTTCAAAATAGATCTGGCCGTTTAAACAGCGCGCAGGCAACCCAGAGTACATCCATGGACTACATTCAATGGAAACATGACAGCGCAATATGTGTGCTTCTGTATGGGTGGACCACTTCTTGGCCCAATGCTGATGACATTCAACATTCCCGCTCTTTGGCAGTGTCGTTCGTACAGTCTCATGGCTATCAATGGCCTATTGTATTAGACGAAGAATTTCCAACATCAGACGAAGGCGGAATGCACTATGAACAAAAAACGATCAAGTAAGCAACCATTCTCAATGAATGGTCAATAGGAGATGAGCTGATGGGGGGAAATAGCGGCCTCCCATACCTCTACCTTGTAGATTCAACCGCAACGCCTACAGCCTGCCAGGTCCATGCAATCAAAGTCCTTTCTTGCACATTCTCTTTACGGTCTCTTAATACGATACCTACCCCTATCATCAGGCCTATTCCCTCTAACCCCATTCGTGCTAACGGTGCCCTCGACGTCAATACGCTACTCCAGCATCTTGGTCTCCCACCGCTACGAGTGCAAGAACCCCAGCGTGTTAACGATAACAATCCTCCAAATCGCGCATTACGGGAACTACGAGAGATACCGGTGCGACCGCTGCTTATTCCATTACTTCTCCTCGTGTTCCGCACATGCCTGCTTCTGTATTTCGTTGCTCCGACGAGAAAACCGGTGTTTGGACTACTTATTCTGGCATGGATGTTATATGAGATTTGGCAACCCATACGGAACGCAGTGCGTCGTAACTTGCAACGCGCTGCTGCACTTGAAGGCCAAGGAATACGAAACGCTGCTGATGCGGGTAGAGGAGATGGCAACAATCCTGTAAATGTGCCTGAAGGAGGCGAGAGACGTGATCAAGGACATCAGCCTAACGTACCAAGGCCAGAGGTACCTCTCGCTGCACAAGCACCAAACGCGGCTCCACGTGTAGCAGTGATTGATGGAGGATCACTTCTCGACACCTTGGCAAGTGTCAATCTGGACATGGAACAACAAATTCTGCACATGACACCTGGTACTCCGATGGAGGAGCCAAGTTTTTGGCTCAGACTGGTTACATTCTTGACTTTGCTGGTGACAACAACACACCCGGCTGTGTGGGACAGACGCCGAGCTGCTCTTCTGCAGAGAGAAGGACAATTACGGATGGAAGCGAATCTCCGAAATAGAATGGATGAAGAAAATCAGGATTCGGAAAGGGATGGCGAGATGCGGACACGAGAAGTAAGAGAAAATGCACAGAGGCAACATGGACGTCAGGCCTGAGTGGGTGAGACGGTATATCGAGCGAGTGTTGGGGACGGACTGGCTGGATGATGTGGATGTACAGTAGCAGTAGCAATTCTTACACGTGGTCGCTGCCCTAACTAGCACAAAAACACGAACAAGGCCACTAATGTCGACCTTTGACTCGCTCATCGATGAGCTGGCGCGTGATGTCCATCGTGTTCAACCCAAGGATGTCTTACAATACTGCGCAAACTGGTTCCGATCCAGACTCGAGGAGCAAAGAGTACGCATACGCGATGCTCTTGCCGAGAATTCGTATCCCCTGATCAATATCCCCGCTGACCTGTATTCCGATATCCCAATCACCAACAGCAGCATTACTGGCAGACTGTCAAGAAGTGTATCGCCTTTTGCAGGAGGGACATCCCCGCATCGCTCGTCGCTCAGAGACAGCGTTGCTGCGAGCCCTTTTGGAACCCTGAATGTCCCCGGAAATGCACTTCTTTCAAGTCAAGGTCGCTCTACTCCCCCCGTGTTCTCTCTTGGACACCACCCGCCGACGGCTCCAAGAATGTCACCCAGAAGTAGCACAAGTGCACCATCAATCAATATACCCTCATCGCCGAATCCGTTTGGATATACTCAGACGACGCCAACAGCATCGAACGCAAATCCCGGCGATTTCCTGCACCCACCAACGTCGAGCATCTTTGAACGACGTACGTCTGTATCGGCGGAGTCCATCGCCGTTGATAGCATGCCTATGCCACCATTGCCTGTTTACCCAAAGGCACCTAGCCAGTTGCAACGCATAAAGGCATCCATCAAGAATAATTTTATTTTCAGAGATCTTGATGAAGAGCAAGAGCGCGGCGTGTTGAACGCCATGCGCGAACTGCAAGTAAAAAAGAACGAAGTCGTTATCCGCCAAGGCGATGTCGGCGAATTCTTTTACGCCGTTGAATCGGGTGTATTGTACTGTTACAAAAGGCCGGAGCCGTTGCCTGAATCCTGGGATGACAATACGAGTGTGGGGGTGTTAAACACGGAAGAGGACCTGTCGATGGTGGATTACCATCAGCAATTCGGGCAAAAGGTAGCGATATGCAGGCCCGGCAACTCGTTCGGGGAGCTGGCACTCATGTATGGGCACAACCGAAAAGCGACGGTGATGGCGATTCAGGCATCGACGCTATGGTCCTTGGACCGGATCACGTTCCGAACTATTATTCTCTCCGTCGCACATCGGCGGAGAACGATGTATGAAAGGTTTTTAAGCACGGTGACGTTATTGACACCGTTGGATGCGCAAGAACGGAGCAAAATTGCTGATGCGCTCGTCAGCAAGGTATATGAAGACGGGCAAGTGGTAGTCAAGCAGGGAGACGTCGGGGACACGTTTTTCTTCATAGAAGAGGGGGAGGCGGTGGTGAGCAAAGTACACGATGAGGACGGATCCTTCCGAGAAATCAAAGTGGGCGTGCTCGGAATGGGAGACTACTTTGGAGGTGAGCAGAATTCTGCTCTTCGACAGGTGATTGGTTGATGATGACGTCATGGGATAGAGCTGTCACTCTTGCGGCTTGCGCCACGGGCCGCGACGGTGAGTGCGGTGCAGCGGCACGACAAGCAGCAGCCCAAGCTCAAGGTAGCGGCGCTGGATGCGCACGCGTTCACGCGTCTGCTTGGGCCGCTGCGGGATATCATGGAGCGGCGGGCAGGGACGTATCCATCCTAGAATTGTAGAATACTATGGAGTGGGAATACAACTCCCATGATGTTTATAATGCCAATCCATGTATAATGCCATCCTCTCTTCTCCCTTCTCCACCACCGGTCGACCGGCCGCCACACTCGTTTATAGCCGATGTTCGTGTCCCACAATCCCTCGCTTCAGCACAGACAGCTGCTGCCAAGTACGTTTGTTCCCTCCTCTTGTCCCCTTTTATTCATCATCCTCCCAGTTTCCGGCCTCTTAGGGTGAGCACCATTCTGTCTTCCTTGCAACCACCGACACATTTTGTGCACAGTACCAACCCCCCCGCTTTGTCCCTTCCCTCCTTGACCTTGCTGTTCGTTTGATCGCTCTCAGTCGCTGACACTCGCTAAACATATCCTCCAGATCCACGCCAACTTCCACAACTTCGTCCACCCTCTCGTATGTCCTTTCCCATTTATCTCCTCTTCATATTGATTTCCACCAAACTAAGATCTTCGTCCCATTTCTCATCTGTATCTAGTACCTCCACATCCTCCACTGTATCCACCTCCACATCCTCCACCCCGACGACCTCTTCAACTACGGCAGTGCCGTCGACTACGTCATCAGCCGTACATGTGACGACATCCGGCGGGCGCACTATCACCGTGGTCGTTGATCCGACCAGCTCCCCCTCACCCCCAGTCGTTATGGCGAATTCATTTCTCGAGAACAAGACCGCTCAAGGCATTGTTTTCGCTCTCGTCGGCATCGTTGTTTTTGTTCTCATTATCGCCTTTGCGACTTTCGCACTCCGTAGGCGCAGCCGCCGTCACCTGACAGACAAAGCCATATCGTTCGATCCTGGTGTCATCAACGCAGAGCGTGGTTCGATGGAAAAGGCTTCCATTCAGAGCTCAGGAAGTGTTCGTTCATACCACAGGCCGTGCTACCTGCCTGGCGCGAATGCCCATAGTTAAGCGATCGCCTATTAGGTGTTTTCTTATATGCACTCTCATACCCCTTTAAACTTGTTCTGCGGCTTTGTTTTTTTTCCCCATAACCTTTTTAAATCTCACCCTGGCTAGATCCAGCATGTGAGTTTTTGTATCGCTATCCTGTCGTTACTTTCCGACTTCGTCGCAATACAATTGACTTGTAATGAGATGATGTCATGTCTATTGTAAAAACACAGGTTTTACATATTCTCATCAAGTTCTTGGCATTTTTCGGATCCAATGGCGTGAGAACCCGTCGCATCAAGATGAGCACGTTGTTTATTCTCCCGCTTCTCAAGGTGCCATACCAACCATGTCACAGCCAATGTTGCAACACATATACACAGCATGGCAACCATGCCCTTTTGGAACCTGGGAGCATCCGTTGCCGGATAGAAAACGATTGACCACCAGGCATTGACGACATTATTCCACATGCTAAATATCAACCATCAGGACATGGCACGATTTTCCTAGGGTGTAATTGCTCACTTCATGGATGCGAGTACGATGGCTCGCTCTTGTGGATCATCTGCACATATTTGGTTTGCCCAGCTGTTTTCGTTATTACCCCATTTAACACAGGCTAGCATGACATAAGACATACGCGAAAGTGGTGGCTTGACCTGCGTAAGAGGCCCCTGCCAAGTCTTTCACAACGTTCAGGATGAGAAACAAAAGACTCGCAAAAACTGTCCTTAGTACTCACAGTATGCGAAGAATTTCAGACTCGTAGGGCTTCTCCAAACCAGAATACATATCGAAGCTGTGATGCAAGCAGCAGACATGTACACTAGGACAGGCCATCGAACACCGTTTCGGTCCGTCATAACCGCACACACCAGGGTTGAAGCGATGGCTACCGCTGTCACCCCGGATGGATAATAATCTAGCGCAAGTGAAATTAAGTACTAGGCCTGGGCAAACCTGCGCTACCTCACCTATTTGTTCAACAGTATATCCACCAATAGCTTTGAGCCACTGGCCCATGAGGTTATTAGAACCAAAAGATTCCGTTTCTCCGGATATCGCAAACTGTCTCTCATTGATATGCAAAGAAGCGAAGATTGCAAACTTCGCACCAACAAACTACATCCATACCATCTCCAGCAAGACAACACGCGACGCGCCAATTTCCATGAAAGCGATGGTGCGTGAACTTGTACTTTACCTTCCAAACGGCTGACGGCGATTGTTCGTTCCTAGGGGTGGACATTATTAAACATATTGCCTGAAATTCCGTACGGTTATATCACACCTCTTTGGACAAATAAAAAGCATTCGTATCTGCTGGTAGATTGGGAAAGACAAGGAAGCCATAGAGGGCAATAGGCAGCGTGATAACACCGTCTACGATAAACCTAAAGGACTCTCAACTCGAATCATGTTGTCAACAAATAACTCACAACCAACGCCAGCCAGCGCGTCCATGTACTCCGTCCAATCGTCTGCAGGTCATGAGTCTCACTATCAGAATCCACGATGCACTCACCTGTATATGCCACCCTGAAGGACACCGGAAACACTTGTATCAATCAGTCAGGTTGCTATCGTACTCTAATCATCACTCACAGAGTGCCCACTAAACCCGAACAAGTAAACAGGGCAGAACGCTTTCCAAGTTCTTCCGTCCGATACCAGCTGGGGGATATATTGTCACTTTCGTTGGTTTGCCATCTGGGACTGCAACTCACGATCCCAGAATGTAATGGGTGCCAACGAAAGTAGATGACTCTGCCACCCCTTGGAAAAACCGGATGGCATATATCTGTGCCTCGTTATTAATGGAGGAAAGCTACTCTCGATCACCAACCTGTTGAACATTATGGGCAATGGATGTGCTGATCTCAATTCTGAATCAAGCTAAGAACATAACCAACCCCCCCATACCAGAATGTCAGAACACCCCAGGCAATCTGCATCAACGGAAACCACACCCGAGGGGGTATGACCAATAGCATTATGTTATCTGGAATGACTGTGAGGCTTGGCACGCTTTTGATTGGATCGGTTTACTCGGTACCATCCCGAGGACATAACCGCATGTAAATATTGTGTTGATTTTCTTGAAAAGTATCGCTTCGTGGGTTCAACAACTCGGAGCAAACTCTCACATTGAAATCCGTGCCCTGAATGTTTAGCTCTTCTTTCATGCCGGAAACATAGGCATTCAAAATATTGGACCGGTCCAAGTCTGAGAGAATTGGTGATCAGGCGACAGCAAAAGTCACGGGTGCGATCGACCCTACAATTGCTGAAGTACTGGACAATGATCAAGGCCAGGCATGAAGATAGCAGTCAGAGATCGCACCATCAGGCAGCAATACGAGAGGATGAAGCAGTCAATTTTGAAGAGCAGACTGGACTCTGAAGCAGGGCGGGACATGGGAACTCCTAACGGGGCTTCGGCAGTTACAGCGGGAGCGATTTCCTGATGGCGACTTACTCAGCCGATATCGTCTACCGAAGCCTTTTATACAGTCCGTTCTCACACCTGTTGTAAGCCCATCCTTGTCCATCAATGCGTTGTTCGTGCGTGCGTGGACCACTCCTTGCCGCGCTCATCCTTTTCCCAGCGAGCACCGTCGCCGCTCCCGACGCGTCATCGGCGCTCGCTGTTCCACGCGCCGTGGAGCATGTCAACATCTTAGCAAGGGACGGTGATCATCATCATCATCATGGTCACCATGACACGCCGAAACTGCAGCTGAACGAAACAGAGATAGAAATGTATCATGGCCCAACTCCGCCTTCGTATTATACCATTGATTGGGAAGACGCTGAATCCAAGTCTCGTTATCCGGGTTTAATTATGGCTCATGCTCTCTTCATGTCTTTAGCGTTCTTTGGCGCTTTACCAGTTGGTGAGTCCAGTTGCTTAGTGTACCGATTATTGCCCAAATATACTCGTTTCAAGGTATCGCAATGCGATCGGTCAAACACTCGGCTCACAGTATAGCTGTGTTGTCTTTCTATGGATTGTGTACCTTGGGTTGGTTGACCAGCTCCCTGTATACCAAGTTAACACCTAATATGTACGTCATCTCATGCCTCCGTTTTTTTTTGGAATTGATTGTAGCGTTATTTATCTAATCAAGGTATGATGGTAAGTGACGCCGTTACGTGGCAAAATGAAGTGTGAACTGTTTCATAGGTTCTAAACATGGAACGCATAGCTGGATGGTGTTATTGTTTGCTCTTACATTAACTGTGATCGACGTGCTTGCGGGAATACGACGTTGCATCATCTACTTCCGAAGTGGCGAGAAATTTGATTTAAAAACGTTCTGGCAAACTGCCATCTTGAATCGTGTGACTCTGAACGGAACGGATGAATATGGCCGTCTCGTTCAAGAGCCAGACGAATACGAGGTATGCTCTGCCCTCGTAGTGATGGGACCTGTCTAGATTGTTTATCAGATACCCGAAGTTGGCGCGCAAAGAAATGTTACTGAATGGTCGAATACTCGACAACACGTTCGTCGATCCTCTGAGGGTACCATCTTTAGCCCGGAGTTTCCTAGCAATTCTGAGGATACTCTGAATGACCTCAAAGCCCGCAATCCTGATAGAAGCAGCAAGCTTGCTCGATTCGGCAACATATCTTTTGCAGTAGGGGAGAGATTCCTTGTCTTTGCTGGTTTTGCCCAAGTCTTAAGCGGAATCATTGTTTACACAGGCAAGTCGTCTTAACTATTCTATCCCAAGATCTGGGCTGATTCATTGTCAAGGGGGTTGCCGAGGAGGCTACATCAATGTGTGTCTAGCTCATTTGATCAGTACGTTGACTTGCCACGTTTGATAGTAACGCTGAAGCATTCATGATCCGTAGAGGGCGGCATTTTTTGGTGTTATGGTCTTGTGACATTTGCAAGATTCCTTGGACTTTTTGCGGAATATGGTTGGGCATGGAATAAGGCACCTTCGGGCACACCCTACTCCGCAGAATTTGTCGAGTCACTTGTCATCTTCACCTATGGTATCTCAAATACCTGGATGGAACGATTTGGTGCAAAGGCAGGAGATCCATACACAACTAAACAAATCCAACATATCGGTATCGCTGTGAGGCTAGTCAATTCATCATTGGAAGCGGACTAATGTAATCGTTAGGTCATGTTCTGGTTCGCTGGACTGATAGGTATTTAATTTTACATTTGTCTCGGAATAATATAGTAAAAGTCGATTATAGGAATGGGCATCGAATCAAAACGCATTCGTAACTGGCTGGCATCCTCGACGATCTCATCATACAAGACCACTTCAGGTCAAGGCGTTGTCGAGGTGCCCCCGAGTTATTCTGGTAGCTTTAACCCCTTCCCAGCTCTCGTTATTGGTGTCACTGGAGCGGCCATGTCGGCTCATTTTCAGCCGTATGTATTCGAGGTATATATTCGTGTCCTTATTGAGTACACTTGATCTGATAAATGAAAAAGGTGCAAATCCACGCATTATGGGGCAATCTACTCGTTGCATTCTCAGTACTGAGGTGTTTCACCTATTTCTTCCTCTGGTTAGGGCCTCCGCGATCCATCCTCCCATCTCGTCCACCCACCGAAGCTTTGGGAAGCTTCTTTTTGGCCTGCGGTGGTCTCGTATTCATGATGTCAACGGAAGAATTGACAATCGCTGCAATGCGTCGAGGCCGGGATGGTATGTCTTAGGCATAAGAGATAATTCTCGCACTCTAAACCTGATTTTGATAGATGTCATGATGTTCCTCAATGTTGCTGTTGCCATTACTTGCTTTGCATTTTGCTGGACGTTGACTATCGTCGGTTTCAAAGGTTGGCTAAAAGTGCGAGCAAATCCTGCGGCCACACGCTGCATTACTGTGTAATAACATCATGTGTTGTATGTATCATCCTATATTTTTTACCCTGTAGATTTTATTACCATTTGTGTTCATTAATATCACTGTTGTCTTTATTGTTCGTAGTTAAAACATGTCTGTCACTAGTAATGTATAATCTACTAGCGTACCCGTCCAGATCCAAAATCCTGCCCAGCCGCATCCAACGAAGCCTTTCCAACAACTTGGGCGACTTTCAAAATCTGTCGTGTACACCACTCGTGTTAGTTGAACCGAAGCTAAACATACACCACAATAGAAAGGGGCCCCATGCATATTCAGGTACCCTGCATAGGACAATAGCGAAATAGCAGAAAGTGATAGGCCAGAAAGTATGGGCCTTGTTTGGGCGCCGAAGAGCAGTGCTGTGGATCGAATGCCAGCTGTAACATCGTCCGTCTTATCCTATTATCATGACTAAGAACAACACTAGTCGAATGGTTTTGAAATGTACACGAACCTGGTGAGCATATATGCTATCGTACACAAGGGTCCAGCAAATTCCTCCTGCATAGAGAGGTAGACAAATGACCCAGTCGACAGCTCCTGTGACAGCAGACCAGCCAAGCAAAGCACCCCAGTTGAAAGCCAGGCCTTAAGCAGTAATCAATGGGGATTCATGGAAGAAAAGGTTGAGTCGCCGAACCGAGGACAGCTTGAGGCCAATACGTGATTCGTTTCATGAAAGGATAAATTGTCACCACGGACAACGATGAGGCGCCGAGTAAGATGCTTTTGACTGAATGAAATATGGATGAAATAGAACAGCAACCTTACCCACCTGTACCAATTCAAATGCAGTAGAACACCCAAGCCGACAGTAAGCTGGGCGCCCAAAAACGCAACAACTTGTTTGGAGTTAAGATCACCTCTCGCTAAAGGTCTGTTTTTTGTTCTTGCTATTCGGTTTGTATTTAGTAATCACGAAGAGTGCAAATTGTTGGACCAACCGACGGCTTTGTCCAGATCCTTGTCCCACATATCATTAATGGTGCATCCTGCGCCGCGCATTACGATTGCACCAATGCCAAACAGGCTGAGATAAGTGAGTGGAGTTGTATATGGCAGTTGGTGGGCATAAGAGGCCATCGTGATGGACCAGGCTGCAAACTTGGTCAGGCGATGGCAAGTAAGGGGCAGGATACAGACCACATGGGAAATACAGCAGCAATGTGCCAATTGGTTTGTCGATACGGGTGAGGTATAGGTAGGGTCTGACTGCAACAGGAAGACGGTCAATCCATGTTGTTGCATTTGACGACCGTGCGGGGGTGGCAGAAAAGAATGCGCGATTTGCGGTCAGAACACGGATAGCTGGACGCGGGCGCCATGTCGAGCGGAGGCCCAACGCCAGCAAACTCATGGTCACGTCCAAATACAAATCGCATCAATGAATTCAGGCCCAACATGAAAACTATGCGCATTGTACATAACCATTCACCATTCCTTTGCCAGTTTAAACGACCATTCCCAGTCTGCGAGAACCTCAATCCAACCAGCGCACAGAATACAGAAGGTGACACACCTGCATATACTGTACCATCGTCATCTACCACACGACTTCTGACATGATAGGAGCCGGATCGCGCCAACACCCCACTGGGTGCCTCTTCCGACTCAAAGTCCTTGGTGTAGTGATCCTTCTGGGGACTGTATGATCCAAGCATTTGTTCCAGCTTATCGACTACAGGTCATCAATCACTATTTTCCAAGGTTCATCAGAAGAGTGTAATGTCACCTTTTACACCTGCGCGTTTGACAAGCTGGATGTAACGTAGGCCCTAGTATAGCGTGAGGCGAACTCGATCGTCGCTACGATGACCAAACAACTCACAGTGACGATGGAGTGGTTCACCTGGAACGTGATACGGACACTTGCGATGTCTAAACAGGTGCACAATACGGGCGCTTATGCATAACTTACTGGTATTCCACACCTTCTTTGATAATGATTGGGTTTTTCTTCGTTTCTGCCACGCGCTTGGTGTCCTGAAGATCAAGGGAGATCGCCTTGCCAGGTGGCAAAGTAGAAGAAAGCAATTGTAGGGTAAGTACAGATATCTACAGAAGGGTATCAATACAGGACGTAGAACAGTTGTCATAACTACCTTTGGGCCATCAGTCGATGGAGGAGCACCATCGGCACGGATGCCAAGGGATGCTTTCCAACGAGCCAAGCTTTCGTCTTCAGCATCCAGTTTAGCATATTCCTCAACGGACTTCACGGCTGATGGCTTGTAACCTAGAGATCGTCAGCAAGGCACAGCGAGCAAAGCAGACGAGTTGCCTGGCGTAGTGGTGGGACTCAATTCCTCTTGGTCGTCGTTCTGAATGCGGGGAGCTATGTAAAAAATCAACTGGATTGCCAAACCTGAGACGTACATTAGACATATTGATGGTGCTGTGCTAAGGCAGTAGGAACAAAGGATTAGATCGATTTCACACGAACGCTACACTCGCTAATTGCCGGGCGTAAGATTTATCTCAAATATCCTTGTACATATAGTCACATAATCATATCCTTAAATCCGGTCGGCTCCTATCGGCGCACGTTTCTATCTTCAGGTTAATTCCGCTGCTAGCGGAGGGTGCATTGCTTCTAGATACAGTCTTGAATATGAAGGCACGTCATCCCTGCAAGTGCTCACTCACCTCCCTTGAACCAACATTTTCCTTTACTGAGGTGAAAGCATTTGGGTCCATTTGGGCAAACATGACCCCAGCAACATTTGTCTCCATGAGGACACGGTACACCTGTAATCATAATCATTAGCCCTTCCGTATGCTTCGGAAGGATTCATCTAAGATACCGTTTTTGAGCCAGTTACAAGGCGCCTTCTTCGCATTGATCGCAAGCATCTCCAACTGCTCAGGCGTCAGGATATAATCATGAGAGTATTTGCATGTTCCAGGCTGCTATCGATCAGTTTACTATTAAATTTGGCAGAGTGAGCGTACCCCTTTGGAACATGTCATCAAATAGAACTCGTTGCAGGGTGGAGGATTCTCTGTATGGAGCTAATAGAAACGTGGCATATGACGGTGAATTTTTCCTCACGTTTGTGCAAGGGCTAGTAATGATGAACATTAAAGCATGTCAAATTTAGCCTTCACAATTATCGGATATACGCACCAAAGAAGGGTCAATCATGCGCGGCGAGTGAGAATCGATGCCTCCATTGAAGTTGATATGAGGACTCTCGGAATGTGGCATATGGGGTATTCGTTCAGCGACAAACAAGTCATCTACTTGTAGGCGCGGCAAAGAAAACGAGGCACTTTCAATTTCGCGATCGCCGGGTGTATACAGCCTGATAATTTTGCCAAGAACCTGCTCTTTCTCCAATTCTTCGAATAATGACATATATCGAGTAAAGTCATATGCTACGCGTGCAAAATCTCAGATTCTCAAAGCATATTTGGGTAAACAACTTACTAGCAATGAAAACCCTTAACGTCTGGGAAAAGCGCGTGTATGTTTGCTAGATATTCTAACAGGAATTAGGCAGCTCATTTGCCGAAGTCAAGGCGGAATACCTGTTATTTTAGCCGTCACAACGTCAGTTCCGAATCCAGTGTCTACGACGAGAAATCTTGGTGACGCTGAGCTGAACCCCTTATTTCGTCGATGTCAAACGAGATTACAACATGACAGACACCCTTATTCACCGTAAAAAAAGCTTCTAATTGTTCTGCCGTGCAAAAGTCGTAGCCAAGCAATTGATTGCGGATTTCCAACTTGTTGATATAGATGGTTATCCAAAAAGACAGGCGCCCGAAAATATGAAGTTCTTCGTTTGAGAGATATTCAGCGATACCCTTCGTTAATTGCTGCGCTGCTGTTTTACCCCCATGTAATCCTTGGATTATCAAGTCTTTCACAAATATTTTCTCATCACCATTGATGATGCAAAGAATAAGAGGGTTTTGAGTCTTGCAAAGAGTCAAAGCTTGCATTGCGCGGCAATAACAGTCATACCCCTCGAAAACAATCTAAATTTGATATCTGCCTGTTTAATGCTGCGATTTGCACATTATGTGCCTTCGCTTCGCGCTCGGATACCTCCAAGGCGACTGAATGTGCTTGCTTCCAGACCGACAATTCCATTTCAAGTTCAGCCACTCTGTTTTGCAGGTCAGCATTATGCCTGACCGTGACGTTGGAGAGGTCTGCAGTTGTCAATAGTAAAGAATGTCTTCAAAGTTAACGGAGTTTTTCACTTATTAGCCTTGCGAGTGTCTCATCCCTTGTTGGGTCGTTAGTAAGAATTCGATGTCTTGATAGATGACACATACCATAATTGCTGACTAGCCTCAACCCTGGGCTGAGCAGCCATGATCGGCCAGATAATAGGAAGAGTGTTCGAAATTACGAATGAAGAGGGCGGGAATGAACGTTTACTGAACGTGAAAGTCCCTTATAACTATACTCTTCCCGCAGGCAAATTAACAGATAAACAAGCTCCTCCGGGTTCTTTTACCAGTCCTGGAAAGGCAAGATCTAAAAGGAATCAAGGCGGACAAATATACGATGCTTCTCTCGGTCACACCAAATTCTGCTTAACCAAGGGCAACACGCGTTTCGGAAAATTACATCCTATAAGATGACAGATCAGCTAGTTCTCAAGTTACAATATCAGTCCAACTTGCATGGGAAATTGCTTTCTGTATTGACTAGATGTGACAGCAGTGGCTAGCGGCTTGTCACGTTAATTGTTCCAAAGTCCGCGTTTTACCCGCAAGAGAAAACAATGACGTCCATATGTTTGGGTTCAACAGCCCGTTCATGAACGAACATCAAATGCATATGTGCGAGTTCGTGTGCATCCTGCTGAACATTGAAAATGTCCTGAACGAGACATTTGCGCCCGCCAGAATACTGCCATAACACTGGAAACTTTCAGACCTTACGTACCTCCGAACTGTAATTATAATTATACCCCTTCTTTGATCGGAGAGTGCATTTTAGCGCTGTGAACGGCATATCACAGGATGGAGCTGAACATCAAATATGTCAAAGAACAGTTGCTGTACAAGTCGTTCGCCCTTTGCAAAGATTGCTACAATGTATTCAAGCCACGTATGTTGATTTATTTGAGGTCAGTAATAGGTAACGTACAGCTCTCAGGGACTAGTCATGGAACATGTCAGATGAGATCAAAATGGCAGTTGACGATCGTGGGAGTATCCAGGGCTTCCTGTGATGACGGGGTTTGGGGCATGTCAAAGACAGAATAGGGCGGCGTAGGATGCTGCGAAATGGACTCAATGCGTCGATAACCCCAGCTGTGAAGTCCAGGTTACCTTCAAGGCGAAAAAAGGGACGACAACGGAAGCGAACGTTATGATACACGCATCTAGCCAGTTGATCTTGCAGCTGAACCTAGTCCTTGATCCAACAGTTTGGCCATTATGACAAGTGACAAGTGTGGGAAGGATAAGATTAGTCATCAAATCACGTTACCGCTTTCACTGTGTTCGACTCCCAGACGAGAGGTATGTCAGAGATCTATTCAACTCTTCAGGTCTCTCCTAGAAAGAAGAGACGGCCTGCGGAGACAGACGGCGGGAGAGTGCTTACTCCCAAGAAGCTTAGAACTGCGTAAGTTGAACGTCATTCAATCTTATTCAACTCTCATATTTAGTCAAGGCCACCAACACCGCCAGCGACAAAAACGCGGCGCCAGAAAGACGATGCTATACACTCTCGGCTACCTGAGCATCTTTCCCGCCTAGTTACTAATCAAACATCGCTACAACATGCTTTATCACATGCACTCGCTACATGCGCCATTTCGCCGAGTCAGGAAACAGGAATCGTGCGCAATGTTTTAAATCATCTATCGCTAGCGGCATACACAGGACTGACCACACATATCAATCTTAATGATCTTCGCCGACTTTGCTGGGTTTGGGAATGGGATGGTGGAGCATTGGGGGAGAATGCACCAAGAACCGACGAAGAAGATAACCCATTTTTGGACAGGTCAACTATATCTACGGAGATGGACTGGATTCGTAGTGCCATGGGTTTTGTGATTAGCCCAGCGACGCACTATTCTAAGTCTGACAGAAAGCGTCTCCCGGCTTATGGAATAGGTATTGAGGTCGAGGTGGACATTGACAAGGACATGTCTAGTGGAATGGCGGCAGTTGCGCGCTGGACCGCTGCAGCCGACAAACGTCGCGTTAATTTCTGCAAAAAGTTGGAAAGATGGGTTAATGTACGTCGCAAGTCTCGCCTCTGTAGCTTGGCTGCTCACAGAAAATCTAAGCTTCACGAAGGAGAATCTGCCATTCCAAATGTACCTCTTGCAGAACTCCCGCCTTTATCTACCGCGAATAAAATGTCATCTCTCACGCGTACTCTGGTATCTGGGTCCCCCAACGCGCCATCGTCGCCATATTCGCTACCCTGCCCCCCACCATCGCCATCTAAAGCATCTCTCAGGTCTCGGACGCTGGAAAAAGATATCATCTCATCTTCGGCTGCTGGTTTACCCAGCAAGACTGTCCTCGTGAACTCAATAAAGTTTCCGATAACGCCATCGAGGCGAAATGTGATCCAAACACCTGTAACACCCTCCACACCTTCCTCTTCTTCTGCCCCTCGTTCAGAGCGGTCTAGACCTTCTACACCGGTGAATCAGCGTGGCGACGGTGCATTTACAGCTCCTCAAACTCCAACGACGACTCGTCGACAAGCTCTATATGAACGCGTACGCCAGCGGTCTCTTTCCATGTCTCCAACAAAGGCTCGTACTTTGCCCGAAAATCAAGGTGTCATGTCGCGAGATCAATTATTAAAGTTGAGCCAAGAGGAGACGCGACGTCGGTGCATTCTGGGTCGTTTGAACGGCGTTGCTGAGAGTGTATGGATGTAAGTTATAAATTTGCTTTGATGAAAGTCCTGTTGTAGTAACTAGAGCGTTTGCAGGCTATTTTCTACGCCACTCGGCAGTACTTCCCTCTCTACGCCATCGCGAAAGCGAAGGGCGTTGCCTACCTCGGAAGTCACAGCTGCGATCATTAAATCCTCGGCCGTTCCTATTTCAGTTGCAGATGCCGAAGACTCTCTTGCCCTGTTGATCAAATTAGTGCCCATTTTTCCTCAGACAGCTGCAGATCGACGGTGGAGATTGGTTGGAGATGCCAGCAATCTTAAACCAAACCATCCTTCCTCCTTCGGATTCCGGTTTACAAAGCCCCACCAAAAAATCAATAGTACCTTTTAGCCCCGGAGCCACAAAAAATAAAATCAGTTCAGAAGAACTTGTAAGGCGGAGTCCCAGGTCTGTTAAAAAGGAGACAGGGGGCCTTCGGGAAGTTCGCGAAATCATTCGCCGCGAGATTGAAATCCAAGATTAACTATTGCTTTATCTCATTATACAATTAACCCTTCCTATATCCATCCATGCCGGAGATCTAAGTAGATTTGTACTTCATGTCTAGTATTAATTATCGATGTGTCAATTAAAGATTTGTGCCCAGATTTCGTCCAGATGGAATAAGGGAGCCATGTGTCCACCGTTGACCACTCTAAGGACCGATAAAATACCATACGCTGCAGCAAGCCACTCAGCCATTGCAACAGAAGTAATAGGATCGCTTTTGGCGCACAATATGTGTACGCGTGGTTGTGTACAGTCCCCTTCCCCTTGCTTGGACGAGTGCCATTCATAGCAGGAGTGATAAATAGTGGCCATGTCGAAAAATCCTTGCCACGTTTGTGCGACACTTTTGACAATGTTTTTAGTTATATTCCTCTCCAACTCGCCGTCTTCAGCCCCATGATTTTCCTTCCATCTTGAGAACATTTCCCCTTCTTCTTCGCCCATGTGCTCGAATAGCAGGTCCCGTGCAACAGCTTCGGTCGCTGCCACACTTTTTACTCTTGTTGTGATCAAAAATTTGGCGAATCGAGGGAGTAAGTTATATGGGACATAGCGAGACGGTGGTCCGGCAATAAAGAATAGTTGCCACGACATTGTTTTGTGGTATTCATAGTGGACATGCGGGGGCGAGAAAGGCGAAATGAGAATGATTGCCTCGATATGGCGACTAAGCGGGAAGACATCGTAGTGGACGCCACAGAGGATCTGGGCCACTACAGTGCCAAAACAATGAGCACAAATGTACAGTTTCATATCCTGGTGATTGGGATGCAAATGAGCGATCAGGGCAGTTATGTCTGCAGCGAGTGTAGTTGAGTAAGTGGAGAAGTCGGGTATGGGCGAAGAATGACCCCAGCCGTGCAGAGATGGGGCTACGAAATGAACATTCCTCTGCACGAGTGTGGGCGACAGCCTGGAGGCATCCCCAACGCTGAATGCGCCATGGAGGTAAAGAATGACGGTAGAGCTGGATGTGTTGCCGTTGTCTGCATATGCAAGTATCCGTCCGTCCGGGAGGGTAAGGCGTTTATCTTCGACATGGATCATGATGTGCAGATACAGCGACAATCCTGTGCCGTTGAAGAAAGAAAGAGTGGATGTCACATATACAGTACAAGCACTGTTACTGAGCACGTCAGAAAAGTGCAACAGCTAATAATACCTCATGGGAGCGAGCAGTTTTACGGCATGGACAATTAGGCTCTGTCCGAAAACAGCCAACCGACTGGTCCCGGTTACATAAAGTTAGCACATGGGCAGACATTGTATGATAGCATCCGGATCTCATACCTCCCACATGTTCGTGGCGTTGATGTCGACTAGACAATGTCACTTTGGATTGCTGAAGATGGCTGACATGATATATGTAATCAGTCAATGTGATTCAACGCCCCTGACGCCTTCTTCCTCGCTGCTGTCTCGAATTCTGCATACTCAATCACTCTTCCCGCCTTACGACTAGCCTCCGCAGCAAAGACAGTAACATGGCTTCGAAGCACGTCGGATACGTCCGTACCTAGAATCTCCTGTTTCCCCTCCTTCACTGCTTCTACAAACCTCGAAATGAGTCCAAGATCTCCTCCTCCGTGCCCTTTTAGAGGTACATCGCTCGGAAAATGACGGCTCGGCACTCCCGGTTTTCGGAAATCCGTCACAGTAAATGTGTTCATATCGCCTATGATTTCGCCATGTGTAAAATGCCAACGAGTTTGGCGGTCACAAATACTGGAAGTATAGGCAACCATTGTAAAGGAAGCCGTGGATCCATTTGAGAATTCCAAGTTCACGACCTGGTGGTCACAGACATCGTTGGGACTTTCATATACACACTGTCCGTATGGCCCCGTCCTCAATGCCTCAGTGATATTCTCAATATCCGGTATACCGTCTACAAGGACGTTGACTGGCCATCGCTTGTTTCCTCCAGCGACAGCGTCTATATAAACTAGGCAGGATATAAGTGACTTATCACAACATATCGGAGCAGAATAAATCACTCTTCTTCGCGCTGTAAGGGCAGTCCTTTTCAAACGCACAGTCCAAACAGCGAGTAGCGTTTCCTGCCTCTTTTGGTTTAGCTGTCTTGCGAAAATGTTGAAGAGAGCCGAAGGAAGAAATACGAGAGGGCGTCAAAGGCGCAAACCAATGGCAGATGAGATCAATGTCGCTAAAACTTGTTCATATTTAACGTGTGCAGAAGCGTGCGTAGCTTACTGGCAACTTTTGGTCATCAACGAGAAAGAACTTTTGTCTTCATCATTCCAGTTTCCACGAACATACGAATGTGCGAAAGTGGTAATATCCGACTGGCTCAACATGTACCACATTGACGAGCTCACCAAGCTCCCTAGAGGAAATGATCTTATCGATGCTCTGGAAATAAGGAGAGTATCTTAAAACTGTATCACCCATAAGATAAATATTCTAAACGTCGCCAGGTCGTGCTCACCGTGGCCCATGCCGAATATGACACCAGATTCCTTGATGGCTTGTTCCATCTGGATACATTCTTTAACACTGGTAGCCATAGGCTTCTCGCATAGAATGTGATAGCCTTGCTTAGCAAAGGCTAGCGTGACCTCAAGATGCATGCGATCTTGAACTGCGACGATGACAGCGTCTGCTAGGCGCCTTCCAATCGCAGTCAACGTCTCAGCCGAGGCTGCATGAAGATCCAGCCAAGTGCCAAAGACCAAGCTTTCGTCGACTTTGAATAATTCTGCGAACTGTTTTCGGGTGTTGGGGCGTGGCTCTGCAATAGCAACCACTTTGCAGCGATCTGGATGATCGAGTGCGTAGTTCGCGTAGGCCTAGCGACCGGTTAGCGCAATCAGAGGCGATTAAGACTCTCACCTGGCCTCGAAGGCCGCAGCCTACGATAGCAAGGGTGACTGGCTGCGAGGACGGACATGTTTCGGTGAAACCTGGCCTTTGAGAAACCCAGCGCCTTGGGAAGGAAAGACATTGATCCAACGTAATTATGCCTCGTCTTGCGCCCCGCCTCCTCCGCGTCCTCTCCCAGAAATCAGCCCTCGACAAATACGATCCTTTCGACATTCGCAAACTTCGTTGCCGTCCAAAATCCCTCCGCAAGCCCTCTCCACCGCTACCTTCCTTTCGTCCTGCGTGCTATTCCAGCTCCATTCTTCTCGCTCCAAATCCAATTACTCGTTCGCGGGACTATGTCCGTCGCAAGTCTCTTCCCCCTCGCGTGTACATTCCCAAGTGCGCACAATCAAGCAAAAATGAATATGATCGTCCAAGGCAGATGAACGACGATGAGCGGCGCTGGTGGGCGAATCCATATCGTACGTGAGCTTCTACTTGTCCGTGCACGAAATGACGGGCATCAGTACGCATGCTGTCATCGCCCATGAGATTGTGTATAGTCACCAATAGGTACTTCCCTTCAGGTAGGTTATGCCCGTTGCATTAGCTTCGCAAATACGCCCTTAAACGCACCAGATTTCCTCATCAGACTTGGGAGAGTAAAAATCCATTCTGAAAACTCTACGAAAATAATCGTTGTCCCAGATGGCCTACAGCATTTTAAATTTACATCACGTAGAGTAGGAAAAGCAGCGTATATCGCGTGCTCTCGTGATGCGTTCCAGTACATCAGGGAGCGAGGTCAAGTCTTAGTCGGCGGGCAGGCGATGCATCCCAATCTCACGGATTATGTTGATCATCTCTTGCGTCTCCGGGTTTTACAAGAGCTGGAGCAACTGGCAGAACAACTTGAATACACATGCCGGACGTTCAAAATCTGCGACGACATGCAACCTATTTTACGCCGTCTTACTCGTCATGAATGGAAACAGCTCAAGGAGACAGGGGTCATACCCTTCACGGATGCGATAGCCGTCCTAGTCGTACCTCCGCTCAACAAAGACCCTCTGACGAAACAAATACCAAAGGCTTCCATGTCTGATTCTCCTTTACCAGATGGCATGAGAGCAAGAAGGATTCTGCCGCCACTTTCTTCGTTGCATCCGTCGCAAAGTCCGTCAGATGATCCCGCCTCCACCGAGTTGCCCGATGTAATGACCACTTATCAAATTCCCTTCTACAATGGCCTGGCTCTATTTCCCAACCAATCCCAGCGCTCTGCCTTGCATTCTGTGTTGCTCCGAATTCTTGAAACTGAAAGAAAATTATACCAGTCAACTAAAGGAGCAAAGGGGAGCAACAATGAACGGCAACATCGCGCACATGGAGACGCAAAGCACAGTCATGCATTTCTCTTGTCTTCAAGTGGTGGTATCGTACGCCGTGGGGACGCGTCAGCCATTGCCATTGCATTGTGGAGGATCAGAATGTTCGAAGGGGGTGGGATGGAGGATGGCAATGCCTGGACTAGCCTCATTTACTAGCAAGCTGTTATCTAGTCGTACACGAATCCTGTTGCTTGTATTACTTTACGCTTCTACGGCCATCGACACAGTATTATCGACCTTTGCCGACTTTGTTATACCTGGCACTGCTCGCCCTTCCCAGAACCTCGGCAGCTGATCTCCAGGGACGAAAATTCGTTCTACGCCGTCTTCTGTTATTACGCACATGCGGATGACGCCACCAGAGGAACCATCTCGAGACATAGCCAATGACAATGCTACAAGGACATGAGCGGTCAAGTTCCTTCGCTTGGAAAATAAGCATACTATTTTTGACGAACTCTACAGTTTCGTCTCGTCCCCAACCATCCTGATATGTCGCATCACAGTAACCATATACATAGGTGGAACCGGAGCCTGGAAATAGCTGTCATTACTGAAAACAAACTGATAAACGTAGAAATGCACCTCCAATAGCCCAAGGTTGGCGGAACATCCCACCGCCTAGTGGAATGTTGTACACGGATGGGCCCGTTTCCTTATCCCAACCTGCGACGATGATACCTGCACTCAGAGCGTCCTTGTTCTCGTAACAAAGCTTCTGGAATAGAGAAGATGCAATGCGGATGGATGGCAGTTCGCCTGCGGACTGACTACAGGTTGAATGGATAAATTGTTATCATAGAGAGTGGGGAGAAACATACCTGTACATCTGCAGATAGTAATGGACGATGTCTGCGATGGCTTGCGTGTCTGCGGCAGAGCCTGAGCGGCAGCAATAGATTCGGTCGTGCACATGCGTCAGTTTATCAGTTACACGATTTGCCTAGCCATCTCAGTTATGCAACAGTCGAGAATCACTGCAGAGACGTTAAACACACGATATAACTCCCGGTCGTCGTACGACTGTCTGCGCCAATAACAACGCCATTCTGAAATTGGACCGCCATAATCGAGGTCTTGTAACTAATGTGAGCAATGGCCCAAGAAGACAAATGACGAGATGCATACGCCAAGGTTGACCTCGCCACTCTTGAGGTGTTGGATATCATTGTGGACGTTCATGACTGAGGACAGATTGAGGTAATCAGATTCAAAGTCAAGCGCTTGAAGCGCTGACGCGTCGCGTTCACCAGAATGTCTCCCTCCAACCTCAACTCCCTGTACAACGACCTCCAGCATTCTTTCAATGCAAAACCATCCGACATCAAGAAGTGCGGCTCTTTGCTTGCTCAGCTCAAGGTATCTTGCGACATCACGACCACGGTGTATCTCCAACACTCACAGTGCTTTAGATTGCACTCATTGAGGCCGGGTTGCTCCTGCCACAGGGAGAGAAAAATTTGAATGATCTCGTTATTTCCCGTATGTCCCTTTGGGTGACATTCTGCATTACTTATTCGTTCGTAGGCGATATCCTAGAGATTGGCGCATTCTGGAGTATCCGCGCTCAGGATGTACCGTCATTTGACCGGTATTTTTCTCAATTACAGATCTTCTACACAGACTACAGGTTTGACAATCCTGCTCATCACGAATATCTACTTATTCTTATCAGCTCAGTTTTGCCACCTTCAAAGCGTGAACTGCCAATTCGTGGACTGAATCTGATCCGGCTCTTGACGCAGAATCGCATCGCAGATTTCCACACTACCCTCGAAAGCCTGCCAATTCGCGCCGATGCCATAGCAGACAACCCATATATTAGCCACCCAGTCAATCTGGAACGATGGCTGATGGAGGGGAGTTATAGTAAAGTATGGAATGCTCGCGGAGAAGCGCCCGCGGAGGAATATAAGTTCTTCGTGGACAGTCTGATGGGCACCATCAGGTATTAGTTCTTAGTGCACGGATATTGGTCCTTTTGACGCCTGTGACAGGAATGAAATAGCGAGTTGCGAAGAAGCTGCCTATGAAAGTTTGCCCATCAAGGACGCGGTCACCTTGCTATTCTTCGCAAACCAGTCGGAGTTGTTAAAATTTGCTGAACAAGTTGAGTGAATTACCGAGGGTATAGATAAAGCTCTCAACTCGTCAAATAGCGGGGCTGGCAAGTTAACCTTTCGGCATCATCAATTACGTTTGCAAAGAAAGTAGAAGAAAGGCTAGAGATACCAAAAGAGAAGTTGATATCTGCGTCGTTGGCGTATGCTCGGGAGTTAGAACAGATTGTGTAGACAGTGTTGCACATGCTTCCACCAAACTTATGCATCTGTATAAAATACATTCAAGTTGTACAACACGAAACGATCATTCAAAGACTTCTATGGCTGCCTTTGCGGCCGCCTCCGCCTCCTGCTGTAGTTCTTTTGGTACAGGCATGTGAATCCCGCACGTATCATCTCCGATCCAAGACATCTCTAGCTCAAATTCCTTTTCCTTCGCATCTTCGTGAACCAGGTATACGCTAATCTTGGCTTTAGCCAGGTCAACATGTCCTTGAAATCGGCTAACGTACATTCTCGCCGCTTCTTTTACCGCTTGTCGCGCCGACATTTCATCGAGTTGAAGTTTCTCTAGCTCCGTCTTGGCTAGTTGACGGCCTTTTCCGACAGCGGCCCCACGGTAGCCCTATCAACGAGATCAGCGCAAGCCCACGCGAGACGAGAGTTTATACAGACGAAAAATACTCCACTGGGTTCAACGACATATAATTGTGGCCCATCTTTGTCCACCGCAGCGAGGATCGTACTTATCCCAAATGGGCGAACTGATGAGTACAGTGTATAAGCTTGTACATATAGGCTGAGACGATCTGTAATAGTCTTGCTTCATGTGTGAACAATCAGAATTCATTTCAAAGATTATCAACGTACCTTTAAGGGAGGTGGGGAATTGTATACATCGCGGTAATTGGAAGCCTCGTCCCTGGCTCGATTCGCTATATGACGACCGTCGGCCAGAAGACCTGATGTCGCCTAGATGATGTCAAGACTGTAAGAATCATTGATTTTTCGAGATATTAATCACCATGCCGATATGCTTGTCAATCGTCTGTATCCTACGGTTGGCGGTCGGCACCAGCAATTTCGAGTGTACCAGCTTTTCAACAGCAAGGACAACACCGTCTTTCACGCGCAAGCCGATTGCCGTCCTGAGTTATGGCACAAAGGTAAGAGATATGTGGAAAGGAAGCGTTCGTTCTGACCCTGAATTCTCTACTGCCTTGGCGGCATATTCTACCTGGGACAATGGTCAATGACAGACGAGCGGATTGGCAACGCAGACCTGGAAGATGCGGCCATCTGGGGAATAAGTGCTGGCGGAGAGATCGTAGCCAGTGCCGATGGACGTCATGCTAGGAAGAGAGTGAGGACGCGCAAGCCAGAACGCGTCAGTTGCCCGTGGGAATACCGCGCCTCCGCTCCATTCTCGACGCCATGGACAGCGACAACGACTGGGCCGACATCCTCAATGACCATCCGATTTTCTCCTTCCCAACGTCCTTGAAAACGAGGCCCCAAGCATCTTTGGAACTATCCTCAAACACCCTGCCCGAGTTCACCTCCATCCATGAAGAAAATGTCACACCATCAGGCCGCCGTCAAGTCATGTTGCTCAAGGGCGCCGATCTCATACTTGCGGCCGGTAGGGAAATACGCATAGCCTCCCTGGGCGACGTTCGACTCAATCCGACACTGCCCAAGTCGTATAAAGCACGTTCTCCGTTTATCACATGGCTTAATCCTGACCTTCGTCTTAGACTCTACATACTCCAAACATCCAATTCGAAATTCACCAGATTGTCCTGAATCCAAGTGGAAAATTATTGGCAGTTGCAGGCGCATATCAAGTAGCTGTCATCGTGTTGCCGCGGTCGACTTTCGCGAGATTGGTGCCAGACGCAATAGATTGCAAGTAAGGTATTTGACTCGTGGCCTTCCTCGGTATTAATCCATCTTAGGTCAGTGCAGGTAGGACAATACTGTCATGCATCCAACTGTTCCGCACCGATCGCCAAAGTCGATTGGCATCCATGGGGAGAGGCTGGTTCAACGCTTTTGGTTATGACGATTGATGGGAAGCTGCGGTACGTCAGAGCGAATCGCTCTTCAATGTTTTGCTTAACCTCGACGTTTAGCGAGTATGATATTTCCGTTGACACCGAAGAGCCGCAACAAGTGTTGCCCTTCATGCCAGAAAGGAAGTCGAAGTCGTTTCAGGCCGAGGATCCGTCTGAGCGCGAAGTTGTCTCGTTTACACTAGGCAAGGGCGTGGCAGACTGGGGTCCTCTGACTGTTTATTCACTCACCAGATCCGGTGATATTTATGCAATATGCCCCTATATGCCACAAAACGCGTAAGTCTCAGCATCTTTCAACCTGAGTGCTCATTCCGGTCATTCAAGGTCAATTCCATCATCTTACGTGCATTCTCTGGATTGCTTCATATCAGCTAAACGGGAGTACCTCGCCCATGATGCTGCATCATCGAAGGATCTGTCAATGGTATACGACTTACAACACAAATATGTGTTGGCCTTGCTCAAGCAACTTCCACCGGGAACCATCGTTCCTGGTCTTTCCCGTTCTGTCCTGATACATCCACCCGCGGTTGTTAAGGCACAACTTGCGAGGCAAGGGCCGTTCTTACTGCAACCATCACCGCGAATGTTGGATGGAAGTGAAGGAGGAGATGCTACAGATATCACCTATCGTACCTTTGGCCTCAACCATGATGAATTTGACGGGGAAGGAGAGCCAATGCACCTGGGGGCAGTTCTAGTCGCCTTCCAAGACGGCCGAGTCGATGTTTGCCTGGATGTCGAGAAAGTTGAGGCGAAATGGGAAAGCAGACAGGTGACTATCTTCCTCATATATATAATCCAGAACTGATAATGGGCGCTGACTTAAGCCGTCGAGCCATGGTTTGCCCATGCTTGCAGTCTACGAAGATATAGATCTGGGTCTTGTCTCGCTGCTTAAACAAACGTCTGCTACGGGGAAAGAACTGGAATTACTTCAAGGCAGTCACCCCTTATTCTATTCCGATCCCATACACGATGACACGGTCTATGTATACCACGCCTTCGGCGTGCATTCCCTCCATCTTGGGCCAGTTTTCAAGGAGTTGATATCTGCACTTCGCATGGAAGGAGAAGACGAAGAATCTCTTTATGCATCGCTTCAAGGCTCAACTTTGACAACGGTGCAGCCTATACTGTCTACATACTCCGTTGAAAAAAAGTTCGTTTTCCTTGTGCGCTTCATGCATACAGCTAAAGTGTAAATAGGTGTTCAAACCCTGTTATCGCCGTTGGTATTCCGAGCGATGTATATCTGACATACACTATTTTCATTCTGACATCCGCTTTGCGAATAACAACATTTCCTCTTACTCTGCAAGATGATTCTCCACGTAATGGTCAAAAATCTCTTACACCTGACGACGAGTCGCTCAGCTCAATTTTCACGCCTGTGGATGGCCCAGCTGCATATGTGTCATTACTAGGAAATGAGCCGTACAGACCACCGGAAGTTCTAGCGCCTCCTTCAGGGCTTCCTCCAAGTCCCCGTCTAGCACTTCCGGCATCTGCGACTAACGAGTTCATGCTCACGCCAGAGACGCTGCGATTTATGGCATCAACGGTTGGAAAGTTGAGCTCTCAAGTACATGAAATTCAATTAGCATACAAGATGGCAGAGACACGCTCAGTGCTCCAGCAACAAGAGTTGAGGCGTCAAGTTGACAAGTGCCGCGACATCAATCTCTCCATTGACAATATGAGAGACGATTGCGTAGAACGGATATTGAAACGGATTGAAATCATTCAAGACAGGCAAAAAACCATTCTCGGTAGACTCGATCGGACCTTGCAAGCTTTAATGGAAAAGGCATGCCCTGAACTAAACGAACACGAAATGAAATGGTTCGACGAACTCAAGCGGATGAAAGAGGAGGTTTCTAGTTCAGCTAGATATGATGAAGGGTCCCTGCTAGCCCGATTCAAGCGGGTGCGTGGACAATTTTGCAATTTTGCTCATGCTTATTTTTGCCCTAGTTGGAAAAAGAATATGTTCGTTTGACGCCTAGCTTGAAGGCATTATTGGAAAAAGAAAGACGTCACAAAGAGAGGCTTTCAGAGAGCACGCAAGCGATTGGGGTGTCACAAGCTTTTGAACTCGGGGCAAGGTCGAATTATGAGTGAGTAGTCGCAATATTGCATCGGCCTTTGTTCATGATATCCATCCATTCTTAAGACGGGCAAGAATCAAAAATCTTGAGGCAGAACTCGCGGAACTGGCGTCGAAACTGGATTTAAATCTGGAGAGACCACCATCATCGGGTGATGCCTAATTCATATCGGGAGGGTTTAATGGCTTATATAATGCAGCGCGTTATTAAAATGGTGGACTCCTTCATCACTTGTAACTTTACCTTATGATCCATTCAGTGTAAAAGCAATCACTGCGTACTTGGCATGTCCCCCGACTTGTGCTTCTTGTCAAGAATGTCATAGATTGTGCAGCGCAATAGATATCAAATCTCAAACAAATGGCCTGCCGACTACATCAAAGACAGTTCGTCTCTGCTGATGGATCCCTCTCTTATACTACTGGCTCCTGTTCTGGATAAACTAACTCCCTTGCGCCGGTAATTCCTCCATGGACTGGACGCACGGGAACAACGGCCGCACAGCCTATCGTCGTCCAATTCGGGGGCAGAATCGTTCCGTCGTTCCTGAGAATGAGTATCGACTAGGAGAAGATGCTGCCAACGGAACATAAGCAGGGAAGTTTGGGTTACTAACTAACAAACCTTTGCAGGAGATAATCCTATCAAATTCAACCCGCTTCTTCTGTTCTGCAAAGTGGGGAACATCTCGGTCTCCGTTGGAGACTAGCACCCCACGTCTTCTTCCTATGCTGAGGTGGGGATCAGGGGAGGTGGTCCGTTGCTCGTCAACGTCGATCAACGCTTCTCGATCGTTTTCTGGCTTAACATTGGGAGACCAAGCAATTGCGAATACACCAGCAAAGGTGGTGGCTACGCCATAAAGGAACGCGACGGTCTGATGAAAGGTAGCTTTTTCAAAATCGCCATATAAGATCGCAGAGCCTATTATGGCGGAAAGGGTGAATAAGACAAATTGGGTGGGTATCACTACCTGCATGTCCGAAGATGTTAGAATCAGAGGACATGTAAAGAGGCGAGAAGGTACTTTGCTATCAAAACGCATTAGCGCTCGGTTGAGATATCTGATTTGTCCAAGACCAGTTGCTATCAAAACCTAGAAGGGCGCGTTAGATGATCAACTTGTATTTAGATCATGAAAGCTCACAAATAGTACAGGGTATGTGATCCATTCCATGAGAATATCGATCCATTCAGTAGTGAGCAGCGTTGACAGAGCCTTAGTGGACAAGACGGTGAAACCACCTGGAGCAGGTGAGAAATGCGTATTTCGCAAGAGATTAGTTTACCGAAGAGAGCGCATAAACCGACATCCACAAACACCCATTTCTGGCCTACCTTCCCATGGGAGAGGGTGGCTAGTATCAGCGCGCCTACGATGTAGATGCTAGAGTATATAAGAAAGGGTAAACGAGTGACTGCCTTGCGAAGAGCGTCAGGATTCATGTTGGTATCTGAGCCATTGGATGCCAGGACGAGCGTAGCTGCTCCGGTGATGGCGAGAGTAATACCGACGAGATCACGCTAGAAGGCGACGGATAAGGACATGAAGACGCTAGACAAAGGCAGAAGTCCACCTTCTTGAATTGTTCACCAAGCATACAAGGAGCAAAAAAGCAGTTTGACATGAGGGCAAACTATAGAAAGTCTGCATGAGGACAAGATGTGTGAAAGAAAGGATGCGATGCACCGTGCCCAAGGGCGCCACGACAGAGGCGGGAGCATATGCGTATGAGATGAAGTTACCAGCTTCACCAAGGTTCATGAGCAGGAAGCCGAACCACCAAAGTTTTGACTTGAGATAGCGGGATTCGTTGTGGTTGTCGAGCAGAGGGGCATGTTCTGCGAGGGAGTCGAGACGCTTATGAGCCAGTTTCTGGATGTTGAGGGCGAAAGAGATGAGAACGTTGCCGGCGACGGCGAAGAGGATGCCCGTCAACGTCGCCGTGGTGAGGCGCGGGGCTGCCATCGCACGTCCATATAAGGCAACCTCTATCGCTCTGCATACCAATGCGTGCCCGCCATTCCGTCCATTCTCTTCCCGCCTTCCCCGTCTATTCCGCAGCCTTCCTCGCCAACTACTCCCTTGTCATCGGCGGCGGCGGCGGCACATCAAAGAGCGGCATCAAAAACAAGCTGGCGAGTCTTCTTCCTCTCCCGCCGCCTCATCGCTTCTCATATCCCACAGAGACTCTATACTGTAGACGAGGAGCGTTCAATCGCACTTGTAGACGAATTCGAACTCCAGGCTGGCGAAGATGCCCCCATGAGCATGACCGCCGACACGGAGGTGAGAACACGTCAACAACGCGTGTCACTCCGCTGACCAGCGCACGCAGACCAAGACAATATTCTGCGGCATAAACAGCGCGCAGGAAGTGCTGGAAAAGGGGGGGAATCAGAACTGTCGCGTCTTCACCGTTCCCGACAATAAGTATGTCGCCACCCTCCCAAAGGCATACGTTGCTCATCCAGCGCGTCAGACTAGTGCTAGCCAAGACACAGGGAACGTTGCCATCTGTCAATGCAGAAGACTACCAAGTACGTATGTATCGTGGCGCAGATCCTACCACTAATCCTCCATAAGAAAGTCACCGTCTTTTCTCCGGATCGCACGGCATTGGCAATTGCAGGAAGTCACAACGTGGGTCCTCTCGTCTCGACCAATGTTCGATAACATCATAACCTCTTCAGTTGTCTGTCTTGTCGTCCACTACTCTCATGCCTATAGCTGAACAGATACAGACAGACAAGGAAATCTACGATGCCGCCTTTTCAAAATCAACGGTACTAGTTCAATTGGCTCTGATTGAGAGTTATTGTTAATTGGCCTCAGTTTGTAGTTTTGACGACTCATAATTTTTTCGTTTATGCGATGACCTCGCAAGAGACGGGAAAGGACATTTTTCTGGAGCTCAAAAAAACTATCGGCGTTCCAGAACCAATAAAATCAGCCGGAGACTGCACCTTTCGTGCGGCAAGGTGTGCCAACTTGGCTATAGATAGGACCACTGCTCAAATGGTTATTTCAGGTTCCACCCAAGCCAGAAATGCCTCTTCACAGTGATAAACAGTGTTTTACCGCGTTCAAAGAAAACCAGAAACCCTTCACGACAGTCATTTATATGCCGCTGGGATACGGAGACGTGGACGTTAGAAAAGCATCGGAAAGTCGGAGACAGAGGTTTGACCTGTTTTGATATTAGGTATGCGTTCCCAACTGCGAATTTGCACTTGCTGATGATGGTAGCCTTGATGGTCGTTTCATGGCGTTGGGTTCATCAGATTTGTCAGTTGGGATATTGGATCCAAATACTCTGACAGTACGTGTCCTCACAGTTGGGTAGTGCGCAAATGATGCGACCCGCAGCTCATCAGCCTATCGTGACAATCCTCAAAGCACACGAGTTTCCACCGACCACGATTAAATTTAATCCAACCTCTACGCTACTTGTGACAGGTAGTGCAGACAATACTATTCGTGTCATCAATGTACCACAATATCCCGGAGGTCCTGGTACGTCTTATAGCAGCGCCCGCTGCGTGTTTTCTGATGTTGCGCGAGTAGCATGGGGCGTTGTTGTGTTGATCCTCCTCGCGATCCTAGTCGCATTGCTGGCGTTCGGACTTCAGAGGTATTCAAACTGAGTACGATACCGTCCCGTAATTTATTCTGGACTTGTCCGTTATATTACACCTCTACCCTGCTAATACATGTAGGCCTAGTCGTAATCTTCTTCCTCGACCAATTTGCGTTTTGTACCATTGGATGTACCTGAGGTGGTTTGAACTTCCTCCATCGCATCACTTTCCTCCTCTTCGTCATCACCTCCAGCAAACAAACCATCCTCGTCATCGCCTACATCACTTCCATCCTCTGCAACGTGTACCCCCGCGGCCGGCGTGGTGAGCATCTCCATCTCTGAAGGTGTCTGGATCGCACTTATTGGGAACGGAGCCTCTTCACGAGGCAACGGTTCTTGCGAAGCAGATGTCGCAGTGGACGGCGTGCTTATGACCTGAGGCGGCGGCATCGCAGCAGGTTCCATATCAGCATCTTCATCTTCCTCCTCGGATTCAGACTCTTCGATTTCTTCAACCTCTTCGTCGTACAACTTGACATCAGGTGGAGATTTATGAGGTACGAGGTCAAAGTCAACGGAAGTCAAACATTCTGATGCCGGAGGTAGGCGAACACCAAATACTTCTGGAACGGGGGGTAGGGGGCCAGCATTGACTTGATTTGCGAGGGATAGAATGTACTACGTGAACTGAGTGGCGCGCTGGCTTTAAAATAAGAGCACGCACCTCCTTTGGGACGCGGCCGCCAAACTCCCAACCCACTCGGGCCTGCACGGCAAGCATCACATCGTCCGACTCAATCTTGCCCGCGTGACCAGCATGCTCGGCATAAACGCTGGCGTCTGTCAGCACCTGGGAAGTATATCGATGGGCAAATTCAAGCAGCTGGTGAAGGACGCCTGGTTGCGCATCCTGCACAGAAGGCGTGGATGCCAGGAGGAGGGCGATGGCGCGAGCGGTGGGCGGCAAGTTATCTGCAGCGCGGGACATGACCTCGGCTCCGACTTGACATCTGTTTGGCTACACCGCAGTCACGTGTTTCACTCCATTCAAACTCCGAGCCTCAGTTACAAACACCCATCGACGTTCTCTTTGGAAGCTGACCACGATGAGCACGCTGCGCCTCGCTTTCCAGAGTATTCCTTCCGTGGCACGAAATACCGCTCACAAGTCAGTGCTGCGGTCTCTAGCTGTTCGCAGCTACCATGAAAAAGTAATATCACATTATGAGCAGCCTCGGAATGTAAGCATGAGGTGTCCTTCCCATCCCAGTATAGATCTTGCTTATCTGATAACTCTTCAGGTTGGATCATTGCCAAAGAATGACTTGGACGTTGGCACAGGCCTTGTGGGAGCACCTGCGTAAGTCATATTCGCCGATCGTTGCACGCAGCATCGTGTGATGGCGTCATGCGTCTCCTGCGGAGCTAATTGCATCTATCGTTTCATGTGCAGCTGTGGCGACGTCATGAAGCTTCAGATACGTGTGGACGAGAGTGGCGTCATATCGGACGTCAAGTTCAAAACCTTTGGCTGTGGAAGTGCCATCGCCTCAAGCTCTTATTTGACGGAGCGTGTCAAGGGGCTATCATTGGAGGAGGCAGGAAAAATAAAGAACACGGAAATTGCCAAAGAACTATGTCTGCCCCCCGTCAAATTACATTGCTCCAGTGCGCATTTTCAATAAGACTCCCGTCAGTCAAATTGACATGTTGTTCCCAGTGTTGGCGGAGGATGCCATTCGGTCGGCTATCCGTGATTATCACTCAAAACGTAAGACCTTGGGTCAGCAAAACACCAGTTTCGTCAACGTTACCCCGGGCACGTCGGCCTCGGAAGCCGATGTCCCGATGTCAACGACATAAAATCCTCTAAAACTCCCATGCACGATCAGTTAATTAGTTTTCTACCCATGTACTGTAGTTCTATAATCGCGGACAGTGAAACATGATGATCATTTCGAGGTCGAGGTTCCTTTGTTACCGACAACAGAAAAGCTACCAGAAGCAAACCACCGCTCATTCGCCTCTTTCACACGCTGCGCAGCGACAGAACGATTCGTCAGTTCGAAACCTACTTTGATTCAGCGTATATCTCTTTCTAGTGATTAATGTTACCTTGTGCGGGGGTTACACTGAGCGAGGTAGCCGTCCCCGAAGAAGCCGCTTGAGCAGACCGGGTAATGGCAGCCGTTCTTAGCTTATTGGCCTTGGAAAGCTTGGCTGCAACAGGATCGTACTGTCAACCCGGCGAACCAGAAAACCAGAAATGCCCTGACCTCGACTCTTGATTTCGCCCAGACCTGCCCTAACCTTGCCAGTGCCTACACCAATCATTCCCAGACCCTTGGTCTGGTCGAAGGCACCAACTTCTTCCTCGGCCTCACCAAAAGCCATGCGGTTCTGTAGCTTGCGTAATTCTGTCTGTGCATACGCATCCTTGACCTTTCGTGCCCTGACAAAAGGATGTCAGACTAGACAGTCGGATTGCGGAGCCAACTACCTTCTACCACCACGGCGCTTTTTAGCTCCGTCATTGGGTATCGGCAAAGCTTTCACAACCTTGCTTGGAGGAGGTGCCGCCAATCGATCAATATGCTTTTCTATCTGTTCCCGGAGAGTTCTTCCGTAGTTACCTATGAACAGGATGCTTCGATCGCGGACTAAATAAGTGAACAAATCATACCATCACGATGACTTCTTTCGAGGTCCATTCGCACAGCTAATGCACACTTTGCACCGACCGTCCGCTGGACTTTCATGCGGTACTCTGGCGGGGTCTGCGTAACAATCTCTGACTGAAATATAAAGCCAGTATGACGACGCTGCGTTGCAGTGGAGAATCCGGCCGTAATTTTCTTCTGGGCGCCCAACAACTATCGAGATGTCAGGCGTGCATTTAGCACATGGGCAATGGCCACGTACATGCACATTGCAGGAGGGCATTTTTGCGAGTCCACTCAATCCACCAGCCACACCAAGAAGTTTGGCGGCTGTGGTCGTGCCGACGATGGCCGAAAGATTTGGAGCGAGCATATTCATCCTAGAACTGACGTACAGAAAAATCTGTCTTGGTCAATCAATTGCCGCGTGGACATGAGATTCCATACCTTCTTGCGAGCATCCTCTAATCGATCCGCCAAGTCGCAAGCACGCTGTGTAGCAATCCAATCTGCTTCGGACAATTGTTTTCCTGCTGTAGGTTGTGGCCGTAACAACTACACTCATGATGACGGCTGGAGGAAGAATGCCCGTCAAGTCCACTTTTGTGAAATCCTGCTCAAGCCCTCAGCTATTGAACATATCTTCAAGGATAGCGCATACTTCATGATTCCGAAGAGCCCTGACAGAGCGTATGTACATGGCAGGATCCGTAACGAGCTGTTCAAGCTCGGGGAACTTTAAAGCATAATGATCTCGGATGAACTAGAAGTTGTATGAGAAAATTGCTACTAATGAGATGACCAGCCTACTTGCCTTGTGTACAACAAGGATTTCGTTGTCAACGTCAACGGATAGATTATTGGCTTGGACAATAAGATTATACTCTGGGTTCATATGAGCAGGTAATGCCATAGATTCCGCCGAGGCAGGTTTAGCTTGGTATCTTTCAATGTCCTATTGGCGGCATTGCAGTTCAGGCGTGAAGGACAATGAAACACGACACACTCTGAGAGTATCCGTCATTCTTTTGCCTCCATCCAACCTAGCGACCTTAGACACGTCGTCGACAGCACCGAGCTCCATCCGCTGGACGTCCTCTGCGTCCAGCTCCTCTGCTGGCTTAACGCCGCCCTCCAGGACAAGGCCGGACGCGTGTTCATCGGCGGATTCGTCGTCAGATATATGCTCGTCCTCGTCAATTGCCTCTGCTTTACGCTTAAGGGTGGCGGGGACATCGTGGCCGTCGTCAGAGAGACCGTCGAGGTCGAGGAGATCGTCGTCCATGTGAGTGTTTGGCAAGAGCGGGCGAAACAAACAGTGGGCAAGGGTGACGTCACACAGACGTCACGAGGGCGGGGCAATGCAAAAGGGACTCCACCCGCTCTCCACGGTGCTGTGCTCTTTGCCAGTTTCTTATTACGATGCCCACCGGCGGCGGCGTTGTTGACGCATTCAAAAGTATTCCGTCTTATCTTACCGCCATGCCATATTTTCCAGTTCTGAATTCCTTTCTAGATCTCCTGAGGCATGGCAGAAACCATAATAACAACAGCCATCCTTCCCGTACCCATGTCCAACCTAATAATAGTCTCGCTTCACGTGCCCCTCATCAACAGGCCCAGCCATCTCCCGTCCTTCCAGACCCGACGCATCCTCCGCCAAAGGAGGCTGCAGCCATGATCGTCAATGAGGAGAGAGAGGCCCGCAACAGGATGCCGTCCCACAAGGGTTTAGAGAATTTTAAACTTTTAGAGAAGATGGGCGAGTGCGTGTGCTTGTTGCGGTCCATTTAACGCCCGTTTTGACTCGTTTGCTCCAGGGGTGCTTTCTCCGACGTCTACAAAGCCATCGATGTCACAACAGGCAAAAAGGTGGCCGGTACGCATCTATACACTACCAACAGTTTATTTTCTTATCACCGTAATTTTATCAACCAGTGAAAGTGGTCCGAAAGCACGAGCTCAATGCTTCACAGGTCAGTCGCCGTTGGTGTCACGTATGCCATCATTTTCCTATCTTCATGGCTGACTTGCGCGCGGTGGACGTCTCGTTAATTAGGCGGGGGAAAAGCACCTTAATGTACAGTTTAAGAAGAAACCGCGCGCGATAGAGGTATCCCCATTCATCCCCCCTTATTACCTCATCCTTCTGTAACGACATTGTTCTGATATGCTATCTCCAGAGATCCAACGCACTTAAAGGTAGAATACACCCTTATTTCACCGAACCTCTAATTTACAAATATGCAGAGGTTCAAATAATGCGAGGCATCAATCATCCATCGGTCGTCAGGTTGTACTCGTTTTCCGAGTCGTCAGAGTACTATTTCCTCGTACTGGAGCGCAAGTCTTGCATTTATCCTCTTTTCATCGTGCTTAATGTTTCGCCCTTCACGTAGTCATGGAGGGCGGTGAACTCTTCAACCAGATTGTCAAATTGACGTATTTTAGCGAACATCTGGCTCGCCATGTCATCCTTCAAGTCGCGCAAGCAATTCATTACTTGCACGAGGAGCGTGGTATAGTTCACCGCGATATAAAACCAGAGAATCTGTTGTTTGAAAGCATTCCGATCATACCATCCCGGAACTCTATACGTCGCCCCTACGACGAAGAAAAAGAAGACGAGGGAGAATTTATCCCAGGGGTGGGAGGCGGCGGAATAGGCCGCGTGAAGATTGCAGATTTCGGCTTGAGCAAAATCGTGTGGGAAGAGAAAACGAAGACTCCGTGCGGTACCGTGGGGTACACAGCCCCAGAAATCGTCAAAAATGAGCGATATAGCAAGAGCGTTGACATGTGGGCCTTGGGATGCGTGCTTTACACGCTCCTCTGCGGTTTTCCGCCATTTTACGACGAGAGCATTGACGTATTGACGGAGAAGATGGCAAGAGGTTATTATACATTTTTAAGTCCGTGGTGGGATGACATTAGCTCTTCAGGTGCACTTCATCTACCGCTCTGCCATTATAATTGTCTGATTATCTTAGCCATGGACCTCGTATCGCATCTTTTATGCGTGGATCCTGAGAAGAGGTATACAATCGATGAGTTCCTGGCACATCCTTGGTGCCACGAATCTCTTGTGTCAGCTGTGCCAATTCCTTCCATTCATATTAACAAGGATGTGTTCAACAACAGGCCGCTGGATTCTCCGTTATTGTCTGCAGTCCTAGGGGGCAGGCCCGAGGGTCGTAGTCCTGGATTGGCTACCCTGAAAGAGGCATTCGATATCACATATGCTGTACATCGAATGGAGGAAGAGGGCTCGCGTAGGAGGAAGTATAGAGGGAATGGCATGGGCGTGCATAGATTCCTTGATGGTTTGAATGAAGATGATGAAGATGGGATTGCAGACGATGGTCCTGCCCCGGAGACCGCTCGGCCCGCCGGGACCTCTGCGAATCATAATACTCCGCAAAATTCATCATCGAGATACCACAACGCGGATCGAAGGCAAAATTCGCCCAAGAATTTCAAGCTCGATCTTGGAGGCGCGACGTTACTCGGGAGGAGGCACAGGCGGAGCGCTGGTGCTGCTTATTCAATCCCTCAAGGCAACGGCAGCCCGCTTAAGCTGGAATCTCTGCGAATTAACGACTGAAGATGGCTACGATCGTAGTTGCTAGATTTCTATACCATTCGATTTTACCCCCTTTTTCGCACCTACAACCGCTTCTTCGTTCTGGGGGCCTTTTGCGCTCAATTGGTCTCTTTTTTTCTGGCGGACATTCCGTATGGCACGCCCATCATAGGAAGTAACAGGACATGCATTCCATAGGACATTTCTGACCGGCAGTCTGATTTGTATGTACTCCACAGTACCCATAATTGTAGCAGCAAATGACCATCGGCTCTGCCGCTACAGGCTTACCAGGATGTATATACACATTAGGACGGATATTAGAGCTCCAATAACCGGTACATAATAGCGGTTGTTCACATGTCACTCGATTGCTGTATTGCAAATGTTCACCAATCATGGAATGTTACACTCACCATCTTGGTGATTCCATGTACGGTTTGTAAGAATGCGAAATCAGAATTCATGTTGGAACGACAGGCACGCCTGGGCTCCACATGACTCTCAGGTTAACTGTCAAGGATGGGTAGATTGGGTTCCGATTAGGATCCTTGACACGAGGCTGTATGATAAAAGCGACCTGTGAACAATTGAATGGCTGGCGTGGTCGGCGTGGTTATCTGTAATATGCCAAAAAAAAAAAAAAAAAGAGTTATCTCATTCCAAAATACTCTAGTAGCTCGTTACAGCTGCACGTGAAATGTTCGGAAGTATTTTGGATAAAGTATCGATTCTTTTCAGCATGCACACGAATCCAGCGTGTTGGGACATATCTTCACGTCATGTCGAGTCATGCCATCGCGAAAAATTTGTCGACGGCACATGGAACACTAAATCAGCTGCCAGATCGTTGCGCAGTCCCAAGAGAGTGATACTAGACCAGCGCAGCTCCGCCGACGATTTGAAGACCTGCAAGGTACACCCGTGCTTGTCTAAAATGCCCAGGAACGAGTTAACGTAAGGGGTGACTGTCCCAGTTCCCAGGCTAGGCTGATAGTAACTCGAGTTTAATGCTGGTAGCTGAACTCGATTTGGAGAATCTTGTCCAGGGAGGATACAGGATCATGTAACGGACGAACTTTCTGGCATTAAGAAGCAGCACATGACCGCGGTAAGCTTGCGGCAATGCATCAGCGGAAACGGGGAAGATCGGTATACGATGCAATCGGTCGGTAAACGTCAGACTTTCATCTTGTAGTATATCCGAAAGAGGACATGAACGGTGGTGCAGGGTATCCAGTGCGCGTGGAAACAAAATTAAGAGATAGCGAGTGCTATGCATGTACAGATTAGAGAGTCCTGGGTGAGGCACGTCAATCCATAAAGACGTCAAAATCTGACGGGTGCACTGACATTTGTAAACATTTCCTGAGCGACGCAATCTCCCTCTTGCCAATGACAGAGGATATCCACTCTGAAGCGTGCGGTCGGCGTCGCACGTAGACGATACGACGCTTACGTACCTTCCACCCTGCCCCAGGTTCTCGTTGACTTGTGTCAAGACAACATACTTACTGATGGTGAGAGATGAGACCGCAAGATAGTCTTGGCCGATCCAGAGCACTCACAAGCCCCGTGGCTGTATCTCGACCATTCTTTCTTTGACTCTCTCTGAGATTTCTTTGATAAAAGCTCGAAGCTTGTCGCGGTCCTTCAGACCGGGCCACGTTTGGGATTGCAGCGTGGAAGATAGGAGCTTTTTTATGTATGCCTTGAGAGCATCGTTGTCGAATCTGGGCCTGAGAGAGGAGTCTGAGCGGGGGGACTGTGGCGAGCGCAGGGCCATTTGATGAGAGCAGCCACGTGTTGCCCGACGCGCTTCGCTTCAGCCCAGTCGCTTGTGTGGGCGCGCGACATGGCCTCGATAACATTTCCCTCCGACTCTCCCCACTTTTACCCGCCGCACTTTGACACCAGCGCATCTTTCCAGGTCAACCCTCTTGGCTCGCACCCGCCCCGATCCTCTGCCAACGGAGCCGAATTACACACTAATGGCACCACAACTGAGATACCCCCGCCGGAGGACGTGGAGCTGGACGAGCAGGAAGACAAGGTACAGCTGTTGGAGGGCCGGATACGCAAGGAGGATGTTTGGGATGAAATGTTCTTGACAAGCAATGGCAGAGACAAGGCATTTGTACGTGGTGCTCAACTTTTTGGATGTGTTCTCGAACTCATTGGCGGCACTGTAGAAATTGATGCAATATAGTATTCGCGTATATCTTCTGCTACACAATGCTGCTACTACCAACCGATTCATTCACAATCGTAGCCAATCGTCCTGGAGTGTTGAATTGGCGAGACGTCTCGAGTCAACGGCCAATGGTCTTTCATTCACGAGGTCTTTTCACTTTTTGAATGCCTAGTCTCGTGCTGACCTCAATCTGCTTGTAGGCAGCTCTTGTTGCTATTCAACTGGTTGTCGCCTTTGACAATCATCACCGCTCAACAATCGGTTCCGTTCTCAAGCGAACAGTCTCCGAACGCATCAAAAACCGGTTCGAGGCCCTTCCTGCATGCATTGCTACATACTCCTCCACCAGTATTGCTCGAGTTTGTGCATGCGCTCGCAGACGACGTGGTGACGTATTGCAAACTTGGGCTATTTGGCAAGAAATTCGGCCAACGGGCGGAACGTTTCTCAGACTGGTGTTGGCTATTGGCGACACTAGTGGGTCTTGTTGAGAACGGTGTAGAACGACAGATGATAGGGCGGCTGCGATCTGATGGCGAGGGCGATCGTGTTTTACTATTTTTGCTGTAGCTGACTCCCATCACAGTGGAGAATCGACTGTACGCGGAATCCATGAGGGGGGCAACTGCCAAATCCAACCCGAGGGCGACGATGAACGATGAAAAAGAGTTGAAACGTCTGCAACGTCAAGACTACTGGTTACGTATGTCAAGAGCAAAGCTATTGATGGACCTCATATTCGTCTGTGAGTCGGGTTGAGTCTGGCTCTCAGCAAGCAGCTGAAACGGCGTGCAGCGTATGAGCTTTTTAGCATCCGGCGCGCTAGAGAGCCTGTGAAAGCGCTGACCGGTTTAACAGCGGCTATCCTGAGGTACGCCGGCGCGCTTCTGGTTGTTTGCAGTTCTTATAGATCTTCCTCAGCTCCGCAAAGTTGTATGATCGACACAAAACATCACTAATAAAGAAGACGCTAGCGTCGTGATACCGGTTCTCTTGCTGCCCCTGATCGCCCCGGCGATCGTGTCGGCGATGCGAGTCGCCTACACCTATATATACCAATGTATCTCTACTAGTCTACGGTCTGGTTGTCTCTGCCTCCAACTGTTTGATCCGCTCGCTCGCTTCTTGCATGTATTTTTCGTGTGAGATGTGCAGATGGGTGAGTTGAAGACCCTGTTGGAAGCATGTGTTGGCAGGGAGCGGATGGTGCGGGTGTAACTTACGAGATAGACTGCCGAGCCAAGGAGACAAATGGGTACCATGGCTGGAAGAGTGTATGAATACCAGAGACGATGTCTGCTGGGTGGGGGGGCCGGCATTGGGGGGAGAAGGGCCGTGGGAGCCGCAAACTCCTTCATTCCCGCTCCCTCCTGCCTGGCCAGGTCCAATGGGATCCCGTCGACATGACTTTCCTTCGATGCCCTCCCCCAGCGAGAAGCCCTCTCCACCATCCCTGCCATCCACCTCCCGCCATTCCCCGTCCCTCCGTCCCTCGTCCTCAGCAACCCCGCCTCGTCCATGTTCCAATCACCATCGCCCCCGTATCCCTTATACCCGTCCCCGCGGTCTACGGATACTCAACCTCTTCAAGTCGTGGCTACCCATCATTTCTTATGTGGCAACAAGCCTCGGCTTTCTGCTCGCGATCGCTCTCTACAGACACCAAGTGTTTCAACGTAAGTCTACCTGGAATGCGTTCCGATAGGTACCGAGCTTTTCTCTTAATTAGGCCTCGATGAGCTGTCGCAGTGGTTACGTGCTGATGAAATGTACGGACACGCCGTGATGTTTGTGCTCATTTTTATAACCACATTCCGTGAGTACATCCGCCCTTCGCTTGTCCTTTGCCGGGTTCACATCATTGTATTACAGCACCCATTCCCCTATACTCTACGCTTATCACATTATCTGGATATACTTTCGGTCCCTGGATGGGTGCCATTATCTCATACTTTGCGGCTCTGACCGGCGCTCTGACCGTATTCACCGTATCTCGCGCTCTTTTCCGCGATTCGATTACCCGTTGGCTGGTTTCGTACACTGGGATCAAGCGCGTCGTCCGTGCCATAGACAAGAGGCCAAAACTACTATTCCTGATTCGCCTTGCTCCATACCCATACAATGTCATGAATTGTCTACTGGCGGCGGCACCAACGCTGACGCTGCACACGTACACGGTCTGCACAGCCTTATCACTGTTCAAGGTCATTATACACACCAGTTTAGGGGCCTCCATACACTCATTCAAGGATTACCACCGCGGCTCAAGCAATGATACATCCGAGGCAGACACAGCCGCACGCGTGTGGACTGCCATTGGCATCATCCTCTGCGTGGTAATCTTTCTTTACCTATCGATCATTGCTCGCAGAGCCGTAGACGACGAATTGGGAGACGAAGAAGGAAGAGGCGACAATGAAGAAACGGTAGCCTTCCTATCGCCGCATGCTCAAAATGATTGCGAAGCACAAGGTGGTGATGCCGGGGCTGACGATAGTAGAGAACAAGGTATGGTGGAATCACCGTTAAGAGCCATGCATCAGATGGTGCCAATCTCAGCATCGCTGGGGCGCTCCGACGGGCGGTGGCAAGGACATGTATAGCTGACTATTTACCTAAACCGTAATTGCTGAGAATTTAGCTTTCTCATTATCAGATAACCTGTATTAGTTGCTGTACAAAAGGAACAAATGGAGTGCGACATGGGACTGCGGTGCACGAGGCAAGTCAAGGTGGGTGATTGATGAAGTTTTTGGGGGACACATCACGGCCGCTGGATTTGAAACAGCGTGACCGGGACCAGATCGCGGACGAAATAGTCTGGAAAAGGCAAAGGCCAAGAAAGGAACTGAGCTGATTACATATCGGTCGTCGCTGTCAACAGACGTTCTGATCAGAAAAGGGTGCTGAGAGAGGACGGCTGGTCGCAGGCCATGGCCGCGCTCAATCACCAGCCAATAGACTTGGGCCCCACCGTGCCCGTCCTTGCCCGCTGTCTCTTTGCGTGCGACGGCCCATGCTCACACAGTGCGAATTGATCTTCATCAAGAACCCTCGAATTTTAGATCTGCGATCGACCTCTCTTCACCTAATCCCGTCAAGCACCACCCATATCCGTGCCTTCACCGCTATTTATACCGCCACACGTAAACTCTCTCAACGGCATCCGTGCTCTCTGCATGGTATCCAGCCGTCATTCATAACTGCTCCTTTGCCCAGCACATTGCTTGCCATCTATATTATAGGCGCCCACAACCATCCCCTCCATGTGCTCCATATCAGGTTAGTCTACAGCCGGCAAAGCAATAAGCTTGATCTTCGCTCCTGAGCTTAACACGTTATAATTAAATCTTAATTTCTCAACAAATGCTCCAATTGGCATGAACCCTGAAAGTATCCCGTGTCCCTGTCCATCGGCCAAGTTCGCGGGTCTCCAGTCATGGTGATTATCGACAGAGTGCTCCATCGAGTCAGCTGTCATTTCATAATCAATGCGCGTGCGTGACCGGTGGAGTCTGCTCGTACAGTAATTGGATTGCACAACAATGCTAGCAGACATGGTAGTGATGATCGTGGTATTTTGAGGTATATGCAGCAAGGGAATATGGCCGGAACATCGGCTATACCAAGAATGAACAATGTTCCAAGAATATGACTTTACGTAGCGAGAACCACAACTTGAGAAAGCGTCAAGAGATCAACCCTCCAAAGGCAACGATGAGTCATGATGCAGCGATACAAGGTCCAATATCCGAGCAAGGTGAAAACAGAGCAAGAAACAAGGATCCATCTCCTCGAGGTGGATTTTTGGAGTCAAGTGTTGCCAAAAATATTACATCTCCCCTGAAGCCTTCGCGTACGAATGCGTCATATGTTCATTCATCGAGACGTAGCCAAAATCAGGCGAGACTATCTCAAGATTGGTCAGCAAATTCAGAAATCCACTGGACAGATATGGAGTATTCTGCTCACATCGATTGATGTTGGCATCCCCGTTATAGGTTTCAGGGACAGGTGGGGTGTTTGCTTGAGAAGAAGACGTATGCGATGCGGCAGATATAGATGAAGTCGCCGTTGATGGGCGGACGTTTCTATTCCAGCTGTCGTTTATGGATTCCAATGGATTGGCGTGACCGACTGATGCTGAATGTACGGCTGAGTATGCGAAATCAGATTGCGAGTTGTTGTTAAAATTATACGTGTCAACGGAAGGCAGCTGAATCATGCTCTTGACGCGGGGTATACCCGATGATTGATGATCGTCAAGTATATGCGGGGAAGAGGGCCGTTGATGATCTTCGTATGGGCTCGGGTAAGGACTCATAGCCTGGCTATGGCGTCGTGGTCGTCGAATGCTCAATGTACCCTGCCCATAAGGAGATTTTGCGGAAGGGGGTCGAACTGGAGAAATTGGCCGATGGCTGGAATTCGGACGAGAATAGTCGTGGTGAAAGTGATCGTCGTACGGGATCGAGGAAACGGAGGAGATGGAATAGCCCGTTGCCGGCCGGCTATCTGGGGACAAGGACGAAGCGCTATGCTCGGTCTGCATGGGTAAAGAAGAAAAGGGCGACGCGTAGGTGCTAATAGTTGGGTTGGGTCTAGAATAGCCCGAGCTGCTGGGATTCAACAGAGACGACAGGCTATTATTGTGGCTCGACGCGTTTCCGTTGCTTGTGGCCGCAAAGGACCAGCTGTTTTGATCTGAATAATTGTAATGAGGTGAGGAGACCATCAAATCTCGACTCGAGGCAGAATAAGAGGAAACTGAGCTGTATGAGGGAGATGTGGGTGAGTCATCTGTATTGAGAGATATGGGATGAAGTGCAGAGTGAGTAGAATGGTTGTAAATGCTATTGTGTGAGATATGTGGGGGGTCGGAGGGAACAGTGAGAGGAGGGAGGGCCGATCGCGGGTAGCCTTGATTCCAACCGGCGGCATTGTTCTGATTCAGGGCCGCAAACGAGCCAGGGGCGGAAAATCCGCGCGCTCTGCCGACAGGATTTACCTTTGGGGAAGAATGGGGAGGATTGGTGAGAGGAATGGCGCTCATGCTAACGGCGGGACGCGGAGGGGGAATTGTGGGCTGATCTTGGGAATCGCGTTTGCGGGGTTTTGGGAGACGTGGAGGGACGCGTCGCTTGAAGTTGGCGACCACGTCTGGGGGAGAATGGCGGTTGAGGGTGGGATGGGCTGTGTGGACGGGTGAGGGATACGACGGGGCGGAGGAAAGTCAACGCACACCAGGTGCTGGCGTCGGGGTCATCAATTGCAGGGTCGACGTTGCGCAGATTAACCTTGCGCATAAAGCCATAGATCTAGGAAGAAATGTTTGCAGGGGAAAGAATCGCAGAAGAGGACGAACATTTAGTTGCCGAGAGAAGCTTGCAAATCTCGATTGGCGGTATATGCTGGGAAGGACATGGAGAGCGAGCTGCTCTGGCCGCTCGACGATGATGTATTCGCCGGCGGGGTCCCAGCGGATCATGTGATGGTTTTCCTGCCGCTCAAGGAGGGCATAGAGTTTTGTGAGGAAGGTTGCCTGTGGCTTGGAGTCGTGCTTGTGGGGAGAGGCATGGGGGATGTCGTGGGGGGAGGCGTCGGCGCTGGAGGAGGCCATGGCAGGGGAGAGGGGGGGAGAGGCTTTGTATTTCAGGCCGGTGGAGATACGTAAGGCTGGATCTGAGATGGACAGGGTGGGAAGAGTCCCGAGGCGCCGAGGCGGCCGCGTGTGCCGTTTCTCATCCCCACATGTCTCTTATTCACCGGCCAGATCCTCGATTGCCTACTAGCTCTCCCCGTCATACTCAAGTGTCACGCTCGAAAACGCCTCAAACAGCTCCCCTCCTGTCCATACCCCCTCCTCCCTCTGTTCCTCTAGGTGCAGTGACCGCGACTCCTTCAGGTGCCGGAAATTCACCGCATCTGCTCCCTTGGACGCTGCTGGCACGATCGGCGGTCGCGTGTGCCGCAGCAGCCCCCAGTTTATTTTCCCAAACCATTTGTGTTGTTTCACCTCGCTCGCACCGCTCCGGCTCCCAAGCCGTGTCCGCTCATCCTTGTCCAGCAGTCGCGTCACGCAGTCCTTGCCTGCCTGCGACATCCTGGGTGTTTCCCGGAACTGCACCGCTGACGTGCGGATATTATGAAATGTGTCGTTGCGCTCGTGCCCTTTGAATGGCGTCGTTGCATACTACATAGTCCATCATCCCCATCCACTATACGTCAGAACTGCCCTGCATGGCAAAGAAGTCGTTGTAAAACGTACAATCATTTCATATATAAGAATCCCAAGCGTCCACCAATCGACCGCTGCCGTGTGACCCTGAGCCGCGATTACCTCTGGCGCAATGTATTCTACACCGCCACCAAATCTGTCAAAAAGCAAACCTTCCTCAATCAATCTGGGGCTCGTACCTTCTGTACCAACGAACGAGTTGGTTCGCAAGTTTCCCGTGCACGACATGGTATCCACCATCGGCACCTGTTTTAATTTTAGCTCCTCATCACCAAATAGCCGTTTTAGCTACTGACGCCATTCTGTTCAGAGTGCACCATGACAGGCATTCCACTGGTATCATTTAGCTGCTTTGCCAGGTCAAAGTCGGACAACATTATGTGTCCGGATTGGTGCAATAATATATCTGTACCAGTCACCCATCAGTTAAATAAAAAAAAATATCCTGCGCTTCCACATCACTTACTCTCTGGCTTCAAGTCACGATAAATGAAGCCCATCAGATGCAGGTACTCCAAGGCAGCGACCACTTCCGCCGCGTAGAACCGGGCTCCGTCTTCCGGCAAACGCTTGTCAGGCCGAGTCTGCAGTGCGCGGAAGAATTCGCCACCCATACAGTATTCCATGCAAAAGTAGAGATAACCCTCTGATTGAAACGAGTGATAAAGCGTGACGATGAAGGGGTGATTCGCCGTCGCGAGAATTTCCTGTTCTGTCAAAGCGCGCTTGATCTTCTTCCGCTCGATCATTTCCTTCTTGGACAGCACTATCACAAGATCGAATCGTTTCCAAAGACGTCACAACATCCACCTACCCTTCATCGCAAACAGCTTTGCCGTCTTCTTTTCTCGCACAAGGTATACCCGGCCAACGTCGCCCTTTCCAAGCAGCTTCAGCTTTACGAAGCTCGATGGACTCACTTCCACCTGTCCAAGTCTCAGACCATACTGTCATACTATCCACTTTTACACACTCACTTGTCGTATTTTAATCGAGTTACTTGAGTACGTCCTACGGAACCCAGGTGCTTCACGCCCACCGCTGCTCTTGACCGGTGTCACCGGTGCAGACGGTGGTGGTCTTAGACGACCTTTAGAAGACCCGGAAGACGACGTTTCCAACGAGTCCGTCCCTTTCTCCATAGAATTCGACCCGACTGACGGTAATGGTGGTATAACGTCTGAGGGTGCGAGCAATCCGTTCTTGGTAGTGGATCCCGACCGCGATCCAAGGGAAAATAGTCCCTTGGCATTGGGTGCCGACGCAACTCGACGTATAAATCTGGATGCCGTGGCACCCATGGCTTTTGGGCTTAGTGGACCATTCATCTTGCCCCGGGAATGCGTTTTCGGAGCATTAGTCGAGGCCTGAGAAATGCTCGCAGTCTGGGCCTTGGGTGAGGAGACCGGTGCCTGATTGCTCGACGACACTAGGTGTTGTTTTTCCGATTTACTCCGCCCCTTTGCCATGGATGGAGCGTTGGTCGGAGGAGGCATTTCATTGATCGCTGGCGCATGCTGCAGTAGCAGAGGGCTAAACGAGTTGTTCTGCGACGTGCTAGTGAACGGTGTCCGTGAAGTAGCTGCACTGCTTGAATCTGTAGACTGCGTATATGAAGAATTATAAGAAGAACGTGGGTCGGAGATATAAGACGTAGGTGTTAAAGAAGGTGCTGTTGAATGGGTATTTGAAGCAATCCCTTCATTGATAGAATCTACGTGAGTATCCAGAGCCAAAGAAGTATTATGTGTATTCAATTTCTTGGAGGAAGAGTTGGGTAAACGAAAGACAGATTTCCAATGAGTACTTGGGCTTCGAGGAGAATCCTGGAATTCTTTGCCATTAAACCGGTGATTGGAAGATGTCTCGGTGTACGTCGACTGCATAGCCTCGCTGGATACACCGACAATAGAGAAGGAGCGACGGGATTGAGAAAGAGGATGGTTCAGGGTGGGGTGGGTTGTTACTATAAGTATGCCCATTCATAGCAGGAAAAATCAATCGTCTTTATGTAAGCCTCTGTTCCTTGACACATCCTTTATATAATGCCAGAAACCTCTTCGACTTCGACCCATGGTTTCAAGCTGTAGTTTACGCAGTCTGGCCAACTGAAATTCGTCGTGCCATTGTCTCCGTTGTGCACAATTTCTCTATGTGACACTGTGTTACGCTGTGCCATCACACCATCACTGTACTAGTGTACTAGGGTAAACCATTTCCTGCAAGGCCAGGGGGAACTCCCCTGACGGAATGATGTTGGAAAACTGAGAGCTCAACAATCTATGGCAATGGCACTTTCAGACTTATGCCTCCACACTTCGATTTCGGAAAGTCCGGGCAACTAGTGTGCTCAACAAACTTTGGACTTGTCCGCCGGGTGGCTCAAATAGGCCGAGCCGACTGCAGTTCCATCAGACTTGGAAAGTGAGCGGAATTTAAATTTCTCAACCCCTTGCAGATTGAAAAACCCGTACGTACCTATCGTGGTATGCAGTGGGAGGACAATTAGCGCTTGTGACTGTCATCCAGTCCCCCTAAGACCTGTACCATGTCACTAACAATGATCCACAAATATCGAAACCACTTACTCTCAGTACATGAGCGCAACAATCCGTTTCCCTTAGTTTCAGTCTAACGCGGCGGCCCGGCCAATTCCAAAACAGGGGCAACCTTCCTCCGATGAAAACGGCAAATTACATCGAAAACTAAAGCTGGTATGACGATGTTGAAGGTAGGTCGGTTCGCCATTTGGTCTTTTTTCTTGACGTGAGTCAGAAGAATCATCATATCTCCCCGTCCTTTCCAGGTTGCAGGGAAACACGCCTCTGGGGGCGCCGGTGACATTTAAAAGTTGATTTTCAACCAATCACCAGGACCTCTCCAAGATGTCTCCGCCACGTAGGTTGTCTGCTGAACGTTCCTCGTTATTGGACGAAGCACCACCACCATCATACCACGCCATCGACGATGTAGCGGATGGCGTCGCCCCCATCAACAGGTTTAGTAAAACGGATCTTTGTTGGATCTTGGCTGGATTGTGGTCTGGTGTCCTTCTTGGCGCCTTCGATGGTATATCGTTTCGTATAGAAAAGATGCCGATACTTATAACAAACAGGGACCGTTGTTGCAACACTTCTGGCGCCCATTGGCAGTGAATTTCAAGCATCCCATCAATCTTCTTACATCGGTACAGCTTATTTACTCTCGGTGTGCTGCTTCACGCCCCTATATGGTAAGCGCTCTTCTTTCCGCTGTCACTCCCCGACTAACTGTCCTTTCTCTTAAAGGGAGACTGGCCGACATCATGGGACGGAAGGGTGCAATGCTGCTCGCACTATCTCTTTTCGGTAGTCAAGATGCCTATCACAATCTCAAATTCAAAAGTTGAATGTTTTTTTTTTTCAGGCTCGGGCACAATATTCTGTGGTTTTGCTCCGTCAATGAAATCATTAATAGTGGCTAGAGCAGTTGCAGGCATGGGAGGTGGCGGGTACGTTTCATGTAACATCCATCCTCTTCACGCTTTCAATTGCCTGTTTAGTGTTATGACAGGTGAAATCAGAAAGATTATTATTCTTGATCTATGATTTACTTCTCACAGTATCGAGCATTGCCGTAACGGACCTAATACCATTGTAAGCATATTTCATGTTGATTGGCTAATACTGCCTCTCAAGCGTCATGAAAGGAATCAGCGTGGTCTATATCAAGGAATTGCTAACATGTGAGAATTTGTGGATATCGGAAGGCCGATTCTATATATTCATCGTCTGCTAGACTTTATGGACTAGGGGCTGGCCTAGGCGGTCCTGTGGGGGGCTGGGTCAATGATACATTTGGATGGTTTGGAAGACGTCTATCCCTCGATTGGTTGTACACTTACATGTGACATAGGCGTGCCGCATTTCAAATGCAGGTCAGTTTCATGTAATAATGGTAGCTGTATATTCGTCTTACATTAAAGACAGACACCGCTCTTAGTCTTCAGCATCGCTCTGGTTGCGATCAAAGTGAACATTGTTCTTCCTCACGAAGTGCAGAACAGGTCTTTGACGGATAGACTTCGCCGCATTGATTTTCTTGGGTCCTTGACTCTTGTAACAGCCGTCGGAACCTTTCTTCTGGCTTTCAGTTTGAAGGCATCAGAAGAAATGCATTGGTCTGATCCCCTAATCTGTGGCCTCTTTATCACGAGCATCATCTCGACAGTGCTTTTTGTGCTGGTGGAAAAGCATTTTGCACCCTACCCTGTCATGCCTGTCCATTTGATAACGCAACGAACACCTCTCTCCGTATCAGTCGCAAACTTTTTCGGCAGCATTACCGCATTTTCCATGGCAAGTGCTCCTGGCATTCATTCATCAAACATGCTTGATCCATTTTGTAATAGATTTACAATGTGCCTCTTGTGCGTCTGCGTTTTGCTTTCACTGTCAGTGGTATTCTCACTTGTTTCAGTATTTCTCCGCTGTCCGACTCGAGAATGCTACCGAATCGGGTGAGGTAGACGCAACATTATAACGTCATAGCGTTCTGATCGGAATAATAAGGCGCCCATCTATTACCCCATTCAGTGCGCGGAACGGAAATATGCATTAACCCACTCTTGACAAGGTATTATTGTAGGTCGCAATCTCTGTTGGAAGTCTTTGTGCTGGATGGTGAGTTTCAGCCTCTTTGAGTTCACCGCTTCTGACGTACCCCTTCTGAACGAAGGATCATGCGCAAGACGGGAAAATTATACGTATTGACGCTGTTATCGTCTCTGACGAGCATCGTAGCCAGCCTTCTTGTTGCTTCTTGGAACGAAAAAACGTCTACCATTCATTACTGGGTCGACCTTATTCCGCAAGCTCTTGGGATGGCAAGCCTTATCACGACCACTTTGATTGTTCGTACAACCTGTGTTCATCAAGCAAGTACCATTGATTGACCTGCAAATTAACAGGCCATGATTGCTGCCGTGTACAAGGAAGACATGGCAGTGGCTACCGGAAGTGAGTGCAAGAGTAGAGATCCCACCCCATGATTCTCAGGCAATTGTACATAGTTACATACCTGTTCAGAACGACGGGACAAGTACTCGGCGTCAGCTTGAGTGGCGCTCTTCTCCAGGCCGTTCTAGTTGAAAAGCTACAACAACGAATTAAAGGAGCAGACGCAGCGGAGGTAAGTGCGTAAATTCGCACAAGATGCTGAGATTTGACATTAAAATCAAAAGATTATTCATATGATAAGGTTGTTCGTCCTTTTTATGAGAATACGCAATGAGCTAAGTAGTTATCAGGCACAACGTCGAAGTTATACCCAATTTATCACCATCTCTTCGACATGCGGCCGTGAATTCTTATGCAGACGCGTTGCATGTCGTCTTCATCGGGCAGGCTGCTATAAATGTTTTGAGTTTCATAGCGTGCTTACCGATACAGGAGAATCCTCTATCGTGAGTTGCACGTTCATTACAATGCAAAAATACTCAGACCTTTTAGTGCCCAGCCGACCCAAGAACGGGACCCCGAAGAGTAGCGAACTGCAAATAAAGGGTGCAAGTGATAGCTAGAATTTACATGCATTGCAGCTCAGTTCTATGTAAATTAGAGAACCAGCATATTCCAACCGGAACAACAATGATGAGAAGTAAAGTATTTAAGTGGGTTGCATTTCTTCTATCCATCTACGCGGTCTTTTGGCGATTTTCACGGGGCTACCAACATCCCGTTCCACATCACTGTCGGAGAACCGACTTTTGTCTGGTCGTGCAGGACAGGGCAAAATATTCGAAGCCGAAACTGTCACCACCGAGGCGAAAAAGGTAATTGCAAATAATGTGGAAACGAATGTGCGGCGTTGAGCAAATTTGACTGTTCTACTCAACATCATTGATCTAGAATGGTTGATTAACGTTTGGTTCGAACATGAAGAAGAGAGGCATACGAAGGGAACGTCCCATATTCCGTCGTGGAATTCACGTTGGACCGGTTTTAACCGATATTATTATTTGTTCTCGCTTGCCTAGAGTTTAGTCACCACCACCAACCCATGCCGAACATTCGAGTTTTGCGCGATATCAAAGCGCGCAATGTCGTACGCGCAAATGAAATTACCCGAAGAGCATATCTTTACGTCGCCCGCAACGCGACACTCCCCCCACAAGTTCGGCATCAGGCACAGCTTCAACTAAACACTTTTGACCGTTACTCTCGACCAACAACTGTCAAAAATCGTTGTCACGAGACTGGACGAGGGCGCGGAATCATAAGCGAATTCGGACTGTGCAGGGTATGTTGCCGATGGTTACACAACGGACATCTGTGGCTTAATTTCTTGTTAGTTCCAGTTTCGGCTCAAAGCCCTGAGAGGAGAGCTCAATGGTGTTCACAAAGCGTCGTGGTAGTAGTGCGATTATCGCATTGGTACCATTTGTGATATACAAGCACCTTTTCAGATTAAGGATACATAAAATTTTAGTCTAGGGGATGCCCAGCCATCGTACCTCGAAAGCTAAATTCTGCATCAAGGGTATGCTACGAGGCATTAGGAGATTGCTCCGGAGGTGTAATATCCGTCAAACGTAATTCGGCTTCTCCGCGCTCCCTCCTCCAACGATTGCATACGTTGAGGGTAGCCTGATCAATTAAAAACCTGAACAAATATAAGACAGAATCAAGGTAATTAGAATCGTTTGACATACCCATATTGTCTCAACCATTTCTCGCTTAGTTCCCAGTTACTGTGGGCTAAAACATCATCTCCATGAATTGTAACGGCAGTACGGTAGTCAAATAAACAATCAACCAAGTCATAACGGCCTGGAATTTGTCAGCAGACTCTAAAATCCAGCTGGAGATACATACCCCGAAGTAAGATCATCCGATCCCTCAGTTCCGGGTGTAAAATCCTGTCTATGACACTTTCTGCATTATGTCAGACAATGTTGGTCTGTTGATACGAGCAACCGTACCATGGGGAACAGTCCTATGATAGACAATGAGCAAACCGATGATTAGACTGATTGACACTTACCTTTGCACGAGAGTCGGTCGTAGAGAAGCTGGCAGGCAGTAACTAGCATTACGCTTGAAATTGTCCAAATGATAACTTGAGAGCAACTCTGAATACAGGCCGAAGAAAACTGACGAAACGTACGTTACTAATTTGTATGCTTCATTTTTATTCTGGTCATCTTCATCATCTATCTGCTCGGCGGATAACTGAGTAGCAGTTGGAACCCTTGGATCAGACGATGCCCCAGCTGGACTGAAAGAAATGGCAGAAAGCGGCTCGATATTGATATTGACACCAGGAACATATGACGTTTGATAATTATTCAAACCAGAACTCGGTGGGCCGTACTGAGAAGACGCAGGACCTGAGGGCGAAGCTTGCATAAACATGGGTGAAGTGGTAGAACCGCGAATGAGACTCGAGAACATTCCGTTGTTATCTTGTGCAGGTGAACCAGTATATATGTTATTGGATGCGAGTGAGCCAGGATTCATTGGCATGACAAGAGGGAATCCGTTCTGTGTTCGATCACTCTCATCGTCTAAGCTCACTCGAGCTTTTTTGGTAACGGCTGAGATGTCATCTTCCGAGCGGCGCTTTGTACTTGAAGGCGTAGAGGCAGGTACCGATGGCGATGAGTCTTGTTTCTTCCTCCTTTGAAAGCTTTCCCAAGCCGTGTCAGTCTCCGATTTGTTTATCAGATTATTAAAGTCGGACACGTCCCAACCGAGTTTTGGCAGCAATCCGCCAGCACCATCACCAATGAAAGCACCCAAACCTCTGAGAAGACCACGCAAGGTGTGATTCTCTGCCATTAAGTCTGTTCTCGAGAGCTCTAGAATTGACTGGGGAGAGTGAAGCAAGGTCACCTTTGAGAATGTTCCTCATCTCACTCATAGCTTCATCTTTTCCTCCTGATAGGATTTCAACACGAGCTTCGAGATCCCGAATCTGTCATGAGGGTAAGAGATGGTCGATACAAGCCAATTGACTGACTCGTTGCTGTTTCCTGAGCCGGAACTCGCGCTGTGCTATACGATTTTGATCGCGACGAGCAGCTTGAGAGCTGTGAAGCGAGTTAATTCGGGCACGGGTGGCGATATCAGCACCACATGACGTACTTTGGATTTCTCTTCCTGCCAGGCTTTCCGGGGGCGTTCGCAAACCTATCAATGTGGGACTCGAGGTCGGAGTCCTTGTATCAAATCGGAATGAAAGGCGGAATTGAGCAATAGCGATAACGTACATCAGCACCAAGAGAGGCACTTCGCGCTCTCGGCTCACCGTCGGGCATTCTGCTTTGGTGAGAGGGATTACGATGACTCGCTTCTCATACTCATACAAATAAACATAAACGATTACGTAACAATACCTTCCCACCACTACCGCGCCTCGAACTGTACCACTGTCGCAATGTTGAGCTGCTGCGCTTTGAGAATACATTGGGCATACGTACTGCGCGTCGTTCTCTTCTTGTACATGATGCGGTGTCCACACTCTCGGCAGCGAATAGGCTCCCGTGGCTTAATCTCGTTTTTGACACCACAGTCTTTGAAAATGGGTTGACACCGTACTCTGCCAGATACCGAGCCAATCTTACCTGCACAGATATATTCCATCTCTTGGCGTTGTGTGGTCATATATGTTGCACCACCCTGGCCACCCTGGCCAGCCATGCTGCCATTCTGAGTGCCTTGCTGTTGACTCATGACTGAGACAAAACAATGTGTATTGCTATTTGGCTGCAATCGGCAACTGCGCTCATAACAACAGCCTTTTGTATTGTCAACAGCCAATGATTCAACGATTGTTGCCGACAGAAATAAACTCATCAGACATGATGTTTTGGGTGTTACATCCTTGCTATAACTGATGCTACATTTCCTATCTAGTACATCTCCTTGCCGACCACATCCCCAACTGATACACATAGTCAATTCCCCGTTTGGCTGGCCAAGGGCCTCTCAGAACGCGATATCTGACCTGGGCAGCTTACCAAGGATCGTTACCAAGGTATGCAGGAGACCGAGGAACTTATAATCAAATATCCTAGGTCACTTCCTCTTACCATCACCATCATGACCTCTCTTCCGTCATTCGTGGACCTTATGGCATCCCTTGGGTTAGAGCAGAAAGAACACCCAACATCGAAACCTTCCTCAGCCGCTATATTCCCCACCTCCTACCATGTCTATGACCCGATCTCATTCTGCCCCTTTCCGGCATCCCACCATACATAAACAGAGATATTCTCCCTATTTGTCGCCTGCCGTGCGTTCTGTTCCCTAATCCACCATTTCATGATTTAACTTTACATTAGGCACCGAAGCGTCGTGGAAGCCTATCATCAGCCACTCTTGGGCCTGAGCAAACATTAAGAGTGTGTTTCATCCAGTGCGCCAATTCAATCTGAATCACGTTTCTTAGCATCATAGTCGTTGTCAATCAGCAGACGTTGGCAAGCGAAATTCGGCCACAAATTTCATTGATTCGACATCAGATGCTGACGCAAACGCTCCCATATCAACATACGTACGCAGGAAGAAATCGGGCTCCGGTTGTTTTTTGATGTCATCAAATCCGCTTAGCAAGGGCAATGGCAATGGCAATGTACCGAACGTTCAATTGCCTTGCATTCCTGCACTGCCCACACTGTTACCGGGTAGATCGTACGCGAAGGATCCTGTGGTTTCGCGGACAGACAATACTTCAAATTTCGATGCACGTTATTTCTCTCACCCGTCATCACAGAGCTTATCTAGCCATCGATCGCACCGGAGAGAAGGTGTTTCCGTGTCAATACCTACTTGGATCATGCAACCACAAAACATGACGGAGTTTGAACGCTGTCGCAACACACTCTGATATTCGAGCGTATCTAGTTGGACTACCTTTCTTCGTCATTGGGACTATGTACATTAACTGTAAGTTAGGGCATATTGTGCACACAGCTTGAGCAACATTACCAAACTATGTATCCATTAGTCGTGCTCCTCTTCTGTTCTCCCAGGACATTGACTTTCCAACTCCCCGGCATTTTCAGTAATGGACTCCACACCAGAAACAGTATGCATGACGGTCTCGCAGGTAGGCCAATACCAAATGTAAACGATCTTGAGCCTAAAATTGGAGCGCTCAGCAGAATTCACTTGTGGATAAATAAGATTGAAACCCGAAGACGCAGAAACTGAACAGCTTCTTCGATCACATCAGGGGAGATCGATCGCGTTTCTGATGTGGCCGTGGCTTCGAGTAACGCATCGTCATCTTCTTTCAAAGGTTGTAACTTGTCCTGTTGCATCTGCCTTCGGAGACGGTCCCGCAGAGACATTACACTCTCCTTGCCCAACATGCTCAAATCAACCGAGTGCAGCTCCAGAGCCTCTAGAAGATCAGGCGGGAACGTCTCTGCATTGAGTGGATTGAGCCAGAGTACACTAAACTATGAAAATCGATGTCACTTTATACAGACCATGATGCATCATAGCAACTTACTTCTTTTCCCCCCTTCTCGTCAAGGGTTCGGCAAGGTCAGCTGAGCGGGACCTTGATGCAAGCTTCTCAGAGAAATAGGCCAGACAGGGCAATGACGTTTTATTACCTAGTCTTCCTTCCGCACGACGTTCTTCGTATTCTTGCTTCGCGCGTTCCCGAAAATCCTGATGCGTAGATGCTTCTGCCATCTTGGCCATTTTCGCGAGGCGTTCAGACGTATCGGGCGATGGAGCGCGTTTGAGTGATCCTATGCCCTTTTTGCCTGTGGGGAATGGTTGGCGGTGGTCCCAGCCATACTATATTATTGCCTACCCTGCCATTCGGATATTGGTAGCGGTGTCGTTTTGTGTGGTTGCGGAGTAGATGTATTCTGGCCGAACTGCCCTGTAGACGAACTGGTTTCAAACGATTTCCCGAGAGATTGCCCCGGTTGAAAGCCCATCTTCATCATCAATGACAAGGCTTTACTGCTACCCGCATCCTGTGCTTCGAACAGGCTTTTACTGAGCCCTTGCGCTCGTGATTCCTCTTCCAACTGACGGCGACTCTTCTTTTTGTTCGTTTCGTGTTTCAGTCTCGACAGTTTCTCTGCTTCCTTTCGGCGCTGTGCATACGTTTTGAGATCCGAATCGGCGGGCACTGCATCAGAGAGAAACTTGTCCGAGAGGTAGTCATCATCTTCATTGGGCGACATGATGACACGAGCTGTGCAACCCGTAATCCGACTTTGTGATGGGTATCGTCTTCATTAAATTCAACGAAACCACAAATACTATGTAGAACGGCACCAGACCGATGAACGGTAACAACCGCAAAGGCTAACGTAGCATACTGAAACAGTAAACGTTACGACTGCGACAGTACTGAAATAGAATCGAGAAAACATGAACATAACGCGTCGTGCAGTAAACCATCAAGCAGTGGTAGCAGGACCAGCTTCCTCTGCCTGGGTATTATCTTCTTCATGTGTTGTGTTGACGGCGATTTTAACGACGATGGCGCGGCCGCTGACTTCTTTGCCTTGGAGCAGCTCAATGGCTTTCGTCTGCTCCTCCTCACTTCCTACTTCAACAAATCCATAACCTTTGCTTTTCCTGGGACGCCCATATCTCCTGCGAACGATACGGGCAGAAATAACAGTGACACCTGCATCAGTGAAGAGAGATGAGAGACCATCATCGTCAACGTTGAAACCAAGATTGGCAACAAAGAGCACGGTCTTGGAGGGTTCTCCGATAGGGTCCTCCCCTGCGGGGCGAGGAGGACGCTGCATCCTTGGTTTGCGAGGACGAGGTGACTTCTTGGGAGCGGGCTCAGCGGACCCCTCGGCCTCAGGGGCAGAGGGATCGGGAATGGCAGCAGCCTCACCCTCAGCCTCACCCTCACCCTTGGCCTTAGGCTTGCGCTGAAAAAATTTGAGCAACTATATGCGGCGGAAAATGGGCGGTACGCACGGGAACCTTCTTCTTTCTTCTCTTGATCTTACGAGGACCGGTGGGGGGAGCATCGGCGGTATCATCTGCCTTAGGGGCATCACCGTTTGCCTCGGCTTCCGTGACTTCGCCGGTGACGGCTTTGCTGCCACGCCTGCCAGGTCTCCTTTTGGCCCTCCTGTCTTTCTTCTCTCTATTCTTCTGGTCAGCAGGTTTGGCAATCTCGATGATTACCTGACGACCGTCGAGCTCGGTTTTGTTAAGCAGCTCGACAGCCTTTTGCGCGGCCTCCGCGCTGGACAGAGCGACAAAGCCATAACCCGCTGAGCGGTGACCGCGCAAGATGATCTGCGCAGAAAGGCTGGGCGGGGGGAGAAATCAGAAGGGCATGAGGCTGTGCAAGACGTATGCGAACATTTCACTCTGAACCGGCGCAAAGAAAGCCTTCAGCCCATCATCCGTGGTGGAGTACGCAAGATTGCCGGCAAAGACCTAGGAGATGATGAGATAAGGTGAGAAGAGAAGAAGCAAGGTACCTTGAATTCTGGGGTCTCGTCGACCGACTCCTGCGCAAGCGGAGGCACGCCGGCTTCAGGGACAGGGGCGGCTGGGGCGTCAGACATGATGGAGGGGATGGTACTGGTGAGCTTTTGTGGTTTGAAGGGATGAACTGGGTGAACCGGATATGCGTGTCAAATGAAGGTTAAGAAAAAAGAAGAATGGGCGGGGAGGGGCTTATAAACAAACAGAGGACAATTGTTGCCGTATGTTGGCCGGTGGAGGGCACAGGGCGGGTCCGTGCGCCGGCAGATACCGAGCCATATTGTATAAGGTGTTGGTTGTCAAGCAGAGTCGTACGGGCTCCAACTTTCTTTTCGTCGCTCGTTATGCCTTCCCCCACCGCCCTTCGTCTGCTCGCCCTCGCGTCCCTGGCTCTCCTTGCCGCCTTCGGCCCGGCTCCCACCGCCGCCCTCTCCATCGACGCTTCCCACATTCACTTGTCCCGCCATCACGACATCGCCCTCAGTCGCCGCGACAACGCAACAGAGAAGCGCTGCAAGCATCGCTACTCTCACCACCACCACTCCGCCTCACACACCTCCAGCGACTCTCCCACACACTCTCCCACATACTCTCCCACACACTCTCCCAACCATGACTCCGTCTCTACAAGCTCCATGCCCAAGATCGGCATCGCCTACCCCATCTCAGACTACCGTGCTCTGCAATTCTTCAAGACCCCCAAGGTCGCCCCGTAAGTCCGGCCCCCCCATTCCTATTTCCCCCCTCACTGCCTCCTTAGTTTCTACAACTGGAGTCCCTACTGTGACCCCAAGGTCGTTAAAATGGGCTTCACTTGCATCCCCATGCTTTGGGGCGAGAAGCAGATTGCTGATTTCCAGCGCCTTGTAAAACCCGGTTACGCCACACATCTCCTAGGAATGAACGAGTAGGTCTTAGCCCACGGTCCGTAGTGTTCCATCTTCAATCATTTCTGCCAGGCCCAACGAGCCAAGTCAATCCAACATGTCTCCCGAAGCTGGAGTTGCCATGTGGAAAACCTATATCGACCACCTTGCAGATGAGGGATACACGCTTATCTCCCCCGCATGCACCAACGGCCCTTCGGGCAAAAAGTGGACACAGGATTTCCTCGACGGGTGCACAGGCTGCCGAGTCCATGCTATTGCCCTACACTGGTATGGCACGAATGCGCAGGATATGATCGATTACATCACCGACTTCCACAATACCTTCCAGAAGGATATTTGGGTCACCGAATTTGCTTGCACCGACTTCTCTGGACGGAACCGGAAATGTGACAATGTCTTTGAGTTTCTAGGCACTGTAAAACACTTCATGGATAGTGTCCCATGGGTCAAGGCTTACTTTGCATTCGGTACGAGTTGTTTTGTTCTCCCAGATTGGACGATTATACTTATTCGGCTCAGGCGTCATGTTCGACATGTACAACGTCAACGTGGCCAACCAACTACTCGGTTCCAATGGGGAGCCGACTAGCCTTGGCTGGTTCTATATCAACTAATACCCACACTACATGCCAGCCAACATCTATATACCCGGCAGTATTTTAATCTGGATACAATTCCATCTCAATGCAGGCATTTTCATGATATGGCCTAGAGTAGAGAGATAATGTCGATGCGGGTCTGTCGAGATTTTGATACGCTCACTGTGTTACCATTGCATTTTTTTTTTTTACTTTTTTCTTTCCTGAAATAATCACTTGATGTGTATTACCTGTATTCCTTTGATGGGAACAAAGTTTTCTCATAACTCACTTGCCTTCTTTTATGGTCGCTCATTTGCCTCCGTCGGTAAAGCAATTGTTGAAGCTGCGCAACCCAAGCTCATTGCCCAGTCTGCCGTTGGCCCAGTTGCATGGCATTCTCAACCGCACCTTACTCGACGCCAAGGCAAAAAGGGCCGAGACTGGTTGGCTAGTGTTGGCGGTGAGGCATTGCCGACTGTGGTGACATCAGCTGACGTCTTCAACTGATAGACCTGCACCATTTTGACCATCAATCGCCCGTCCTCTGTGGCGTATTTGTACCGCTTCGCGACCGGTCCGAATCCAAGTGACCTCGACTCGCGAAATAACCTTCAGGTAGCTCATGCTGCGAACAAGGCTGCTCTCATGCGAGAGTCAGCGCTGAAAAGTACTGTTTTCGTCGGCGTACCCCGCGTATGTTTGCCGGCATCATCGTCGTCACCCTGAGCACGCCCATTAGGTCATTATTTCCCTTGCGGCCTTGTACGAAGCGCTCGATAACGAAGTTAAGACGGCCTTGAGGACGGATTCTCACATGTAGGTACCAGCCCCACATACGTAGTGTTGCCATAAACGAATCTGTTTCATGAAGAAACCTGGCGGCTGAGAACGTGCAATCTACATTGTTGCGGGGAAGGACTCTCTGGAACTCCATATATGCGCCTCATGCAGATAAGCTTCACGATATATTAGGATCCTATCACCCGGACTTCATCTGTGAGTATCTCAGACATGATGTACTCTTCCCCTATTTCACCTTCATGGGTCGGTCCTTATCGGCTAATCTCGACGCTGCTGATTATCTGATGTGGGCATGCTCAACTAATGACTTTCTAGCATATATTATACAGGCTTATGGTTCCGTCTTGTCTCCAATGCCTGGAGAGACGAGATCCTACTCAGACTCGACGAGCATCACCGACCCGTATCAAGGTAACCTCAGCCGCGCTTTAACTTCTGTCGTGGGGATCGCCACGCTCCGTTCCGAAGGCCGGGTTGGGCCGCAGCTGACGAGCCATACGTTTGGCCTCCTAAAGGCCCGTTATGTCCCAGATCAGAACGAAGAAGATGCGTGGCTTTCCTCTGATGAAGGAACTGAATGGGTCATTCGCACGGTCGATGAAATTCTTGACGTCGTTTCACCAGACGCCCAGGAGGTGCCGGCCAAAACTAGACTGTGAGGCGTGGATGGGTCCCATGATCGACTATGCCTACAGGCAAAGAACATGTGCATGTTTGCATCACAAATTAATTTCATTTGGAGCCAAATCAAGGCGTGCCTCTGCCTTCCACGTGGAATTCATATTATTCTCAATGACTACATACCCTCCTAATTTCGTTGATGTAGTATTGATGGTGACGGAACTTGGTCTGATCGCTCAACGTCAAATTTTCATTTTTCGACACGTTACCGACAGAGAAATGAAAACTATTATACAGAAATTACAAACAGCGAAAGTGACCAGTACTGAATAGGGTCGCGGACGGATTCACAGGTTCCATGCCAGACAGAACCGATACAACATGGCTGTCACTGTGACCGTATCCATGATCGGTGGATGCATCTGCAGGTGATTAGGGTCACAATGTCATCAGATAAACTGCGAGATGCGGTCTTACCACAGTTCCGGCCCCGGCATTGCGGAGGAAGTGTAATTCCCCGTACACATCTCCTATCTGGTATCGTGTTCTTTTTGTCGGATGGAAAAATGCAATGACTTCTCCGTTGGCATCTTGCAACTACAGGAGTTGGTAAATAGTCAATTATCTAATAGGTATCGCCCAGGTCTCGGCCTACCAGGGTATCACCGTTCGTCGTGCTTGGCCGCCACCGGTATACTGATCCATCTGGGCCGTTGAAGACGCGAGCACCCTCGAAACACGTTGACTACTCCGTAACCACGGGTGTCATAAAGGTGACATACCTGTATGGTCGGATCTAGTCTAACCATGTCGGCCATTGGCAGCATGTTCTGATTGATAAGATTGGAGTCAGCTTCTGCTACCAAAATCAAAAGAATAAACAGACTTTGCCGATGACGACGCGGCCGAGTCCGCCATTAGCAGCCCATTCAAATTTGGCAACACGGTCTTCTTTGTTCGGTCGGATCATTCGTAAGAGCGTTGTAACACTCTTCCCATTGGCGTTGACGATCGTCTGGAGATCATCTAAACACTATCCGCGAAAGACGAAGGCAGATTGGCGAACCTGAAAACGGTATAGCACACCCCAAGAATTGAATAGTTGACTCTCTCGGGGATCTTGACTCGTCCAGGAAAGGATGTCATCAGAGGCAGTAGACATAGCTTAGGTAGAAAGAAGGCAGTAGAGAGGAGTCTTTGCGATTGAATCAACCAAGTGAAGTACCAGCTAATATATATACGATACTATGGGCGACTTGCGTGTTTTTATTCCAATACGCCATGAGTCGATCGGAAACGTGGACGTATACCCACTCAGGCAATGGCATCATAAACGTGTTGGCAGAGAAGTAAGGGTTCAAGATGCAGTTGCAAGCTTTGGAGTGTTCCTGCGCCCAAGTCGACTTGATCTGCACCAGCATGAGTAAGATGTCATGTTGCGCGTCTGCCCTAGCAAGATTCGCAAGGACCCGGAAGAACGGCAGATCCCCTGACAAATTCACATAAGATTTCTGAAATAGTCAAGAGCCAACAGCGTCCGTTGCATCGGACAACGCTCGTCAGACTCCACACGAGGTTGAATTCATCAGGTATCGCGGTAGAATCCTCTATCTGTGAAAGGTAAGATAGACACACGCGAGATCAACCCTGTCTGGAACATTACTGTGGGAAGCATCGCCAAAGATGAGATACCTTTTGACAAATCTGACAGGAATCAAAGCTATTTGTCCACACTAGAACCTTACTAGTCACTGGGGCTCGTTGACTTTCCCAGTTTCCGGAATCAAAATACCCCTTTCTGTTAATCCATTTAGATAAACAGGAGATCACCGGGATTCAGCGACCTTGCTCTAAGGATTAACTATATGTATTACAAGTCTTGCCACTCGAGGATATCGCTCGGCCACAAGCGGGCCTTTGAAGCAGGGGCGTTGGGACGCTAGAAGGAGAGTCAATGACGGATAGTCATACGGTACATCTGCCTCACGGTCAAGGTATGACTTGGATACCCAGGCTCCTGGCACTTCCGACAATCATTCTAGCCACAGATTCAAGCGGGAGATGCTTCATGTGCTCATCCGTAGCTTTAATTTTTGCGATTTCATACACGTGCTTAAGGCTGATCGTGCCTACAATCTCATGGCCTGGCTTGCTTGTACCCTTCTCCAGGCTAGCTGCTCTTTTCAGGAAGTAAGAGCACGGCGGAGTTTTTGTGACGAAGGAAAACGTGCGGTCTGGCTGAACAGTGATGAGTGTTGGGGTAGGGACCCCAGGTTCTATGTGTGCCGTTCTTGCATTGAACTCTTTGCAGAAATCCATAGACTTGACGCCGCGAGCACCAAGCGCAGGGCCGACCGGTGGGGACGGGGCGGCCTTGGCGGCTGGGATCAACAGACGCTGGGGAAAGGATATGAAAACGGAGCGGCAGCTACGACCTCACACTCACCACGACCTGTGCCCTCGCCTTCTGAGCAGCGGCTTTGGACATTGTGATAAATCCTGTCCAGAAAAGGCAAATGCAGTTCAGGTGCTGATCCACGTGACAAACCCGCTGGCAAGTTCATTAACGCCGCAGGCTCATCTTGCAACTCATCTTTGATATGAAGTCTGCATTGCTTACCGTCTCTTTTGTCTGTGCCGCTTTGGCAACTCCTGTCTATGTGCTGGAACATGCTCAAGCTCCTGTCAATTACCGAGCCCATTCTGGCTTTGATTTGGACCTCAATACCCCGCGTCTTCTCCAGTTTGAGAACCAGGAGCCAGTTTGGATGACAGAATTAGACAAGGTGTGTCCGAGTCGATGGCTCGCATATCTGCTGACCTGCTTGCCAGATTCAGGCCAAGGCTAACGGCGTTAATTTCTTTGATGTGTAGGAACACCACTTTCGCGGTTTAACAATTGACATAATCCCACTGCAGCACAGAATCCCAAGAGAGTTTCGCTCAATCTCGGCGACTCAAGAAGGAATGTGAGTTGAATTTATTAACGACTCGTTTAGTATTCCTATTTCCTGCAAAGATACATATCCGTCTCCGAATGCAACCGACATTGTTTATCCTGTGATAAAAACACTGACTATCAATAATTTGGAGGAGAATTTGGAAAAATTCTCCTAGCTTCCGCACGAGGTGTACGTGTATCTTCCCCGCGCTTTTGGTGTTTATCGACGTGTTGAACCACAGATTACCGAAGTGAGGTATGGGGCAGAGTAACTTATGTTGTGACACTAATTGAATATCCTTTCTAGACGGGCAAGCAAAGTCAGCAATGGCTCAAGGCCAAGATATCAAAGGTTTGGATTGTCATGGTTAACATTTGTTTGAACCTTAAAACATGACAGATCACGGAAGAATATGCTTCGGATGAGCTCCGGAGTGCTATCACGATAAACGAATTTTCCCATCCATGGGGACAGAACACCATCGTTTGTTGATCTTTTAAGGTTTGTTCGTTGAAGGTACAATGATTTTTTAAGATCGCCAGGATCGAGGGTTCTTCAAAGGAATACAAGGACATTGTTATCATCTCTGCACATCAAGACAGGTATGAATTATGCATTATACAAAATACTCATTTATAACTACGTCATAGTACAAACATGTGGCCTTTTTACCCCGCTCCTGGTATGCAGGTGTTTAATTGCTAGAAACTTTGTTAACCTCGTTATAGGTGCTGATGGTAATTGCGAAGACTTATCCCCACTTTTGTATGCCTGATACACAATCTACAAGATGACGGTTCAGGCACCGTCTCGATACTAGAAGCTTATCGTGCTCTCATAGCGGCGGACTACCGTCCGCTTCGTACAATAGAGTTCCACTGGTATTCAGCCGAGGTTAGTCCAATACAGCCCTTGCGGAATGGTTCAAGTGCTCACCAAGTAATCGCAGGAGGGTGGCCTTCTGGGCTCTCAAGCTGTTGCAAAGGATTACGAGCAACGCTCGGTCGACGTCATTGCGATGAGCCAGGTATTATCATGACTTATGTTCAACATATCATATGCTAAAGAACTAATCCAGTTTGATATGACTGCGTGGGTGAAAGTAGGCAGTATTTTTTGTTACATCACGTTGAGCGCGCTAATATCCAAGTAGCATGGTACTCGTGAGGAAGTCGGAGTCATAATGGATTTTGTAAATCCCAAGTTCGATTCCAGTTTCTCAAGATGTGACATTACCTGATCTATTTTTATTTTTTCAAGCCTGACGGAGTTTAACAAGAACCTAATTGATACTTACCTTGACATACCTTGGGCGGAGGTTAGTCGATTACCGTCTTACGAGATTAATACTAAATGTGTCCAATTCAGACGAAGTGTGGTTATGCCTGCAGTGATCAGTAAGGCTCTATAACATTGTTTGAGCAACTCGTTCTGATCTAGCATTACAGTGCTTCATGGCATCGCTTCGGATACCCCGCAATCTTTACCATTGGTAAGTTGAAGACGCATTTGACATGAAGTTGTTCAATAATAAGGGATCAGAGAGCAAATTTGAGAACTCGAACCCTCACATACATTCAAAGAATGAGTATGCACTCGCTCATAGTTGACTGATATCAAGCTGACGACCGGATAGCCGCATTGATATTTCCGATGAATTTAAATTCAGCCATATGCTGGAATTTTCAAAGCTTGCGGTCGGGTTCGCCGTGGAGCTGGGGTCATATCGAACCTAAAGTATCCGATCACATCGTTCGAGGATGTGATTTCCTATACGGATATATCATCTGCCTGTGTATGAAATAGACAGAGACTGCAATCTCATGTGTTCATCTCCGATGATCCTAAAACGTGCAAAGTTTGTGTTCCACGCTTATGACATGAGGCAGAGAATCAATGACATTCTCACCTCGCTATCTCCGACCTGTGCGTCTTACTAAGGTTATATTTTCTCCAATCCCAGATTGACTTTTTATCTGGCATCAATCGGCAATTAATCTCAACAGGCGTCAACAGGTGTTTATGACTTCATTTCACACACACTTTCACCTCCTACCCATGGAAGCACGCGGTCGCCAGAGGGAAGACATCGAGGAGGCATATCGAATTCAAGCAAAGGCTGCGATTGAGGTTGGTGTCTTTCCACAAGATTGTGATGTGCACATGGCTTCCTCCTTTCACTGTGGCACCGCAGGGAGGTGCGAGGGCCGTTGCCGTTGGTTTAGGTCTCGTAATTCTGGGTCACTACGCGTGGCCTTCGTTCCGGTATGCATATCTATCTACGTGAACGATGATCGGGATGTTGAATATATGCTGTTTCACTTGCCTCAAGGCGCCAAACGTTGGCGTTCAAAGCATTCCTTGTATCGGGGTGTAAGCTACTTGGCAACCTGATTGAGGAGTTAAAAATGCATGCATTCTAATCAGGCACGCTAACCGGTATAACATTCGGAGCTGAAGGTGCTCTCCTGGCACATGAGGCCATGAAACGCAAAGAGGAAAATACCATTAGACGGGAAGCTCGAATGGATCTTGCACGACGGGGACTTGTTGGTACAGAGACAGAGATTGCGAAATGGAGAGCAGCACGTGGACTCTGACTGTGATCAGTATGCAGAGGACGCCGTTCGACCGTTCAGACACGTAGACGAATGCAACACAGCAGCCGGATTAGAGTCCAATTCTTTCTGTTAATCAATATCTGCGCAGCAACGATAGCAAAACATATTCGGCCAATATACTCTAGCGATTCAGACGGTACAATTCGTGCATACATTATATAGCATGTCCATAGCCATTTTGTAATGGCGGACTGTTATAAGATTGTAGCCATTGGGATGGGATATCGATCATAACTGGGGGCTTGGGAGGAGGACCGGGGTGACTGAACGGTGCTTGCCCATTCTGCACAGGAGGTGGAGGCGGGGGTAATTGGCCCTGCAAGTAACCACTTGTGGGTAAAGGTGGGGGCAGCGGCGGAGGAATATCGGACTGAACGTAATTGACTGGAGGTCGTGGTAGACTAGATCGACGCCTTGCCCGAGCCTTGAGTTGTTCAGACTCAGGTGGTGGAGGGGGAGGCGGCACAATAGATTGAGGCTCCGTTGAATAGGTCTGACCACTGTAGTTGATGGGCGGCGGCGGCGGTTGTGGTGGTGGAAAGGGTATTGACTGGTATGCGACATTACTTTGTTGCACTGTTTGCTGCGGCGAGACTACCTGAGTGGCCGTATATACGCCCGACACTCGTGATTGACCGAAGTTAATCTGTGGCTGCGGTGGCAATGGCCGCGAGCCCGCATTAACGGGTGTTTGTGCATGTAGAGGCTGTATTGTCTGGTCATGTGTTGGGGAAGGAGCATTCCCATTCACATAGGGCGTGTTGTGCGGTAGTGCCGGTGGAGCAGGTGCTTGTGAATTGATATATGATCCTGCGGACGGTATGTTTGGAGTTGGCATTGGAATTACCGGTGCATAATGAGAATATTGCGTTGGTTGGGAAACTGGATACGGTTGTGGATTGAATGGTGGTGGTGTCGCCTGTACAAAAGTAGTCAGAGGCGGTGCCTGGGATAGGACAGACGTATATGTTTGTGTAGGGTAATGAGGGTTATGAGTTGTCAATGTTGTATTGTAAGAAGGGAGACTTGTTGGCTCCGAAGGGTGGGACGGCAAAGAGTTTGATCCATGCAGTGGGACAAACCCCGAAGATGACGTTGGTATACGGTGTCTGCGATTCGATTGCGGATATCCACTCGCGGGCATCGCATCCTGAGCTTGGCTATATCCGGGCTGCAACACGTTGGGGACCCCAATAGACTGTTGTGGCTGCGTGGATCCATGTAGTATGGCTGATTGCTCGTAAGGTTTCACGTATGTTGACTCGGGCACAGGAGAAATCGAAGCTGTGCGTTGGTTGCGGTACTGTTGCCGAATAACCACTTGAAACAGAGGAGGTGAGATGTCCGCTGTGCGAAGACTACATCGCAATCAACGGTCTGACTTGTTCAAAAAAAAAAAAAACACCTCACACTTCGACGGTCTGCAACATCTAATTCTCCGAAATCATTTGATACCCTGTCCAATGGTGAGACTCTGTGTCTTTGTACATACGGTGGGTCGTAGAGCAACTCCGACTGGGCGTTTGGATTTGGCACTCTAAGGACAGACGAAACGGAGTCACTTAGCCTGGAATGCTCGGGTGCGCTAGAAATTCTCGATTGGGAAGCTGGATGTGGATGCTCCTCCAAGGGATTAAAATATCCTGGACCCGCATACTTGGTTTTTTGCGGCTTCGGAGTTTTCTTTTCTGGTGGTGGTTCCTTTAACAACGTATGTCAGCTGATGAATGTACACGATGTCCTGCCAGAAACGAACATTGGACCAGAACGTCAACTCCAAATAGACCTTGCCTGCGAATTTGTCCTTGTTCGCGAGCGTGAACCACTCTAAGCTCAAGTATAATATGAGTGGTTCAAGAACGGTGAACAATCTAATATTTACCGTCTGTTTCGCCTTTAGTAAGGACTTCAGTCAAGTCAACGTCAGCTTCCCCGATGAAATCAGGCTCGCGCGGATCGTCAGCAAAGCAGGCCACCTTCATATTTAGGCCACCCTTTATCTTCTTTGGCCCACGAGAAGATTTAGGAGGAAGATGTGGCGGGCTATCACTTTTTTGCGTCGCTTGGTCTGAGGTGTCAGTGTCCTCGATTAGCGTGAAGCGTATTTCTTCATCCCACTCCGGATGCTGGCCACCACGTTTGATGGCCTTGGTTCTGCGTTTTTCGCCATTAACAGTGACGACGCAGTATGGATCTTGCTTTCCAATATGTCTCTTGTTAGGCAGATGGTTCTGGAGCCATTGAGCTACAGGTACATGCAGGATGTGTGAGCGTAACGTACAGCTTTGAGAACGACTACGATGAGAGTACCAATCTCACGAGAATTAGATGACATGGAGGAGAGATGACAAGAGAAGGATTCGTTGATTGCTGCCTATATTTGGGAATTGTGGTATACATCAGGGCCGCCCAACTACATAGCTTTCGTTCCTTTTCAAAATCAACTCTGGTTTCCGCTGCGCCAAGTCAAGTATCATTTCCGCAAAATAACTATTGGCCCATGCGAACCAACTGCGCGTATAGCTCGAGTCTATGATAGATATAGACTCGTGAATGAGTCCTAACCCGTGCGTATTCTGGATGTTTCAGACCCTCGGGCTCTCTCGACTAGCTTTTGCAAACTCACGTTCACTATCAGGTACAACGACTTCAGAATCTCTGTGTCATCATCTGTACCGAAGATTGCCGATATATGGGACATTGGCCTGTAAAATCAGTGAGCTGAGCTTACAGCTCCTATCCAATTATCATTACCATGGATGTAAAATATCAATATGTGGTCCTCTGGATAATGTTTAGCGTCCATTCCAACCAATATTGTTCTATAATTTACCCAACACCGTTAAACGACTTTCCAGCCGCGAAATATGGATTACGAACGCGATAGAAGTAGCTTGCGAGTTGCTAGGTACGTCGGATCATTTCTGTCCAAGAAGCCCAAATACGGAAGAGATAATAGAGACTTGAGGATTGGGGCGCCCTCAATATCATGTGCCTCTTGAGATACAATGACTGACCGGTACGTTCGCATCATCCATCACATATCTGCTTCCGAAACCTGTGATATAATGTGAGCCGGTGCATAAATTTCGAGTTGAGCTATACCGTTTGTTTCGTAGGCGAATATATTGTCAACAACCTTATATTGGAATGAGTCACGCTCACAAGCCGTTATGCGCAGCCTCTCACGGTTGTTCCCCAGATGGCATCATGTATTTTTCGACTCCATTGCCTTGCTTGCCGACTCACGTTTTTAAACTGCTGAGCATCATCCAGTATGTCCGCCAGGTAGTTCAACTCGACGCTGAGCATGGCATTAGCAGGCGTGATGAACGCTGCGAATGATGTCCGTTATAAACGCCCAAAGGTAGAAATGATACTTGCGAAAAATAACCAGGTCATCAGATGGTCTGTGATGCGTGCTGACGAGACCAGTGTATGCTTTTGGTTCTCCATTTCCCATGTTGTCAACCAAAGGCGACAACGAACCGCCCCCGCCAGTCCAATTGTAATAAGAGATGATGTTGAAATTCTCGTCGAACGTTGGTAGAGATTGCTCGTTGATAACTCGGAATATCTGATTGATGGCAGTGTGCCCTATTGCACGAGTCAATCAAAGTGGTTGATACGAGGGGAAAAAGTTACAATTCGCATTCATGAATGAAGCGTCCTTTGTGGCCGTGTAGTAAGATCTTGAGAGTTTCAGGAAAGCGCATAATGAATCAATCTCGAACTGGAGAGGACGTTAAGGAGTACTTACGGGAGAAATGACCGGCCCTCCCTACTTTGCACTCGAATACAGTTTGATTATTGACGACCCTAGGAGAAGATATCTTGCATCAAGCACAGCATCGGGGGAGAAAACCTACGGATTAACTGTTACACCAGCTGCCCAAGCATTGTAGGATGGTGGCAAGCCACTTTCAAGGGGAGGCTGGAAGGCACCACCTATAAACCGTTCATCAGGTTACAGATAGAAAACAAGGATGGGCGATACGAAACAGTAAGGATACTTGGTGACATAGCGCGCTTCGTTGTTAATCACTGCTTTTACTAAAGCTGCTAGATCGGGATCCGCAGACAATAATGCATGATAAGGTGCGAACTATAACAATTCATCAGCGCTTTTCTCCGTACTGTTTATCCTCTCACCTGATTTGTGGTATCGCGGAGCCATTGTGCGCTTAGTTTGCAATTAGGCTAACCTGTGGGAATGAGGGTAAAATAACAAACTCAATGTCCTGACATTTTGATAAGCTTTAGCTTTCGCACTGGGCAAGCCTGCATACCCCGGTTATGATAAAAGCAACATTCTCTGTCTAAAAGTAGTGTTTCGATTATTGGCGATGTCGTGTCGCCAAACTAATACTTACAGCATTAAAATACTTGATCGTGGTATCTTGAAGATACGTCAGTATGCTGGGAGACGGAGAACATGTAACCTACCCAGCGTATTTGGGAACGTATTTTCAAACAACCTAGCCACATCAGGGTCCTTGATAAGTGACTTCATGTCTGCAATGACTTTCTATTCAATAGCGGGTAAAAGCACATATCGGCTGTAAGTTATGGCATACTTCAACTGCAGTACTATTGAATGTACGACATGGGGGAGCAGGTCGCATGTACGGGAGGCCAAGCACTCCAGAAGAAGAAGGTCCATGAGGCTCCTGAGATTGCACAGTCGTTGAGTTGTTTACAAAGTAGCTCAGAAAAGGAACTTGCCTGAGAATAAGTGGTATAGTCAGGGCATTGAGCCACAGCTGGTCTTGAGGCTAGATAGAACGAAAATGCAGCTGCGGTAAAGTCTTTCAAACGAAGTTTGACCATAAGAAACACCATGAACAGATATAGGAATGTGGATATATGTGAAGTGCACTAGCATGGATACTTTTAAGTCCTTTCCGAAGAAGCATCAAAGTTGCTCATGATTCAGGTCGGTAAGTTTCATGATGGATGATCCAATTTTTCTTGAGGCATGTGACGTATCCATACGATACTACAGGCTTCGAACTTCGAAAAGCCACTTCTTACGCTATTCACGTATCTGCCGGTTACGCTTCAACGCAAACTTGACAAAAATATTGTGTTTCAGCATGAAGTTGCATATGTCATGCCGTAATGGTGTTGGAAGGGTCATCAAGTAATTTTACCTGGTTCGACGCAACAGACACCGATGCGCATATGATGTTCAAGTCACATACCACGTTTTATATTTTTTCAGTACAGTAGGTTATTCCTAAATAGCAACTGCGGTCAAGTGTGAGACCAATATAATCAGATCCTAGAGTATTCATCGTTCGGGTAACGAACAACATTATGCATGGCACGGGAAAAATGAAAAGGAATAGTCTCATGAGGAGCCTGGTGGGGCTGCGTGATTTGCAATGCTGGGGATTGCCTCGCTGTCATCCTCCAACCTCTCCGCTTGTGCAACGGTATCAATTGAATCTGCTCGGGGTGCTGGCTCTGATGCATCATTCACTGACGCGGACGCTGGTTCCGATTCAGAGGGATGCAGTGATAGCACGCTAGGTACCATGGCGATCTCCGCCTGTGTACCGTCGATGCTCGTCACATCATCCTTTCCTACATCGCTTCCTTCATCGTGTTCGATGTCGTTATCTGCACTGAACCCTCCGGTTTTCACGCTATTTGCAGTCCATAGACTCTTTTCGCGTGCCAAAGATGGAGTACCAGGACTTTGGTGAATTCTTGCACTCCATCCGCTGGCTTCGCTCTCCCAACTTCCCCTCCTGGAGCTCCTGGGTCTCAAGGCACGCACGCTCGCATCGAAATCCCGTTCGTCGAGTCGATCGTCGTCTCCTATGACTATACTTGTACTCTCGACATCAGGGTAAGTCATGCTTCCATCAAACTGTGAAATCGAGTCCCCTCCACCCATGGCAGACGCAGCTGTAGAGCTATATCCTGCTATACCTTGACGACCCGGTATGCCAAAAGCGGACGATGCTAGAGTCAAGACAGAGGCATTGTCTAATGGGGGGGAAGATGGGCGCGGATTGTTTCGCGGATGGTGGGCAGTATGGAGGGGTGCTTGGACGGTCAAGAGGTGCGTATACGCATTCTGCGAAGGGCTTAAACTGGAGTTTCCATTCGTAATCGTAGAACTAGGACGTGACACCCCCGCGGCAGATAAGGCGGAGAAGGTAATAGAACCACTGGTCAAAGACGACTGCCGGGCATGCGGCTGAGACGAAAGTCGGCCTACATGTGCCGGGGGCGCCTGGGCTATGTGTGCCATGCCGTTACCACCCAAATCGATGCTCAATAGAGTAGTAGGCTTGGTGCTGGCAGCCATACTCTTGAAAGTGTGTGGATGTGATAGATATGACGACGAAGACCTGGAAGGAGATGGCGATGGTGGAACACTTGGAGGGAGTGGCCGCACCGAAGCATCCTCGTCTGCTTCAAGGACGCTTGCAGGGGACCAAGTTGAATCGCGCGTGACAGACGAGGGTCTGCCTGAAACATCGTCCTCTTCGTCGTGAGGTCTGTCGGTGAGGTCTTCGTCACCATTCAGAGAGACTGTTTTCCGCCTTGTGGCTGCAGAGGAAGACTCGCCGCGGCTATGGGTTTTTGCACTGTTGCTGGTCTGGGCAGGCAGAGGTGAGGACGCCAATCTCGCAGAGCGAGAAGAACCACGAGATTTTTGTCTGCCATGAGAGGTGTTGTCTGGTTTCTTCACGGTCCCTGCCAGCTTGCGCTGAAGCCAGTTAATAATGGGTTTATTGGAGCGCCGGTTAACTTTCTTCTGCTCAGGCCCCTGTGCAGGGGGCGGCAAAGCTACCGACCTGGGGAAGGTGTTGGCCTTGTTCGAAAGTCTATGAGCCGAATGCTCCTGGGCTGAGTTGATGCGCGAAAGGTCGATTTTGTTCACGACAACAGTGGGGGCCATGATGCGTAAGGAGAGTAACAAAGGGGAATACTTGCTTATCTAATGTGACTACCATTCCATACGCGAGGTTGAGGTCATCCGACCAGCCGGGATCTTGCGTCCTTTATATCCAAACCCATCCAGCCATGACCACAGCTCCGAGCGTTTCTGCTCAAATTCCTCAATCTCGTTCGACTTCTGCATCGTCAATGCAATATCATCCAGCCCGTTAAGAAGACAGTGTCTACGGAAAGGATCAGTTGTGAACTTCACAGGCGGTTTTCCGTTAGATCGCCTGATTTCCTCCGTCTCAAGATCAACTTCCAGTTCCAGGCCTGCTTCAGCGTCCTCGGCGAGCGTGTGACACTCCTCTACTGGCAGCGCAATAGGCAGCATGCCATTCTGCATCGCGTTGTTGCAGAAGATATCCGCAAAACTAGGCGCTATGATGCACCGAATTCCAAAGTCATTCCTGCAGCCGGGGTGCTCAGATTATGACTCAGTGATTGGGAACAAATGTACTTACAAGCTCCAGGGAGCATGTTCCCGAGAGCTGCCACACCCAAAGTTCTTCCCAGTGCAAACCAAGACTTTGGCTTGGTTGTATGGTGCCCGGTTCAGAATAAAGTCGGTGTCTTTGCCAGTGTGCGGATCTTTTCTTAAGGTATAGAACAAAGCATTTGCAAGGCCCGTACGTTTCAAAGTCTTCAAGAATTGTTTTGGAATAATCATGTCTGTATCCACGTTTTCCATATGTAACGGTGCCGCAATGCCCTTGACAATAGTAAACTTGTGGACATTCGAGGGCGCCTCTTTGTGAGGCAATTTCGTCGATGAGTTTGATGCTTGTTGAGGTTCTGGCGGTGGGAGAACTGGGTCATCCAAGAATTTGGATGGACTGATCTGTTTTATTCCTGCGGAAGCCGGTTCTACTTGGACGCCAAGGAATTTGCGCACATCAGTCAGTTTGCCTGAAATTGCTGCTGCTGCTGCCATAGCGGGACTGACAAGATGTGTACGACCACCTGCCCCTTGACGTCCCTCGAAGTTACGGTTGCTCGTACTGGCACATCGTTCCCCAGGCGCAAGTTGATCGGGGTTCATACCCAGACACATAGAGCACCCAGCCTCTCTCCAGTCAAAACCTGCACGTTTGAATATAACATCTAGACCTTCCTCCTCTGCGTGTTGCTTGATAATACCCGAGCCAGGGACAACCATTGCCACGATGTTGGGAGCTACTTTAGCATCTGGGCCGGCTGCAAGAACGATTTTCGCCGCAGAACGGAGATCTTCGATACGGCTATTCGTGCATGAACCAATGAATACCTTATCGAGCTTGATCTCTTGCATCGGCGTATTGGGTACGAGGCCCATGTAGGTCAGGGAACGTTTGGCTGAAGCTCTCCTTGCCGGATCGGTCATCGTAGCGGGATCTGGTACGCAACCCGTTATGGGAACGACATCTTGGGGAGAAGTTCCCCATGTCACGGTGGGGACAACATCGGCAGCATTGATATTAACTTCGACGTCGAACTTTGCATCAGGATCTGATTTGAGGGTTTTCCAGTATGCAAGGGCACGATCCCATTCTTCACCCTTGGGTGCAAGAGGCCTGTTTTGCAAGTATTCAAAAGTGACCTCGTCAGGCGCAACCATTCCCGCTCGAGCTCCGGCTTCAATGCTCATGTTGCACACACTCATGCGGGCTTCCATGCTGAAGCCACGAAAAACGGAACCGGCATACTCGATGACACAGCCTGTCCCACCTGCAGTGCCAATCTGACCAATGATGTACAGAATCACATCCTTGGAAGTAACTCCTTCGGGAAGACCGCCGTCGACGGATATTCGCATATTTTTAGCCTTTTTTTGCAACAGCGTTTGTGTTGCAAGAACGTGCTCTACCTCAGATGTTCCTATTCCGAATGCTAGGGAGCCGAACGCGCCATGGGCTAAGTGAACGTTTGAATCAGTCCTCCCTTGAAGGGCTGGCCGGATACTCACTTGATGTATGTGAATCACCGCAAACGCAAGTGATACCATGGGAGCTGCACTGCGATCAGCATCCATGTTCATCGCCAACTGTAAAAACCTACCGTGAAGCCTTGCTCTGGACCAATAATATGAACAATGCCTTTTGACAAAGTTAGAGCGTGCGTGTATGGCAAGCGAGGGTCATGAAACCTTGGCGTCGATCCTTCAAGCCGAAATAGGTCAGGCCAAACTCCTTGACATTATCCTCCAATGCAGCACATTGACTACGAGATTCTGGTTCGGCGATGAATGATTGTACTGTCGAAAAGTTCTTCCGTGAAGTTGTTCTGAAGGCGGGTGTATCAGATGATCTGCAAGATGGGATGAAACGCGGACGAACGGAATATTGTGGTCGACCGTTGCAAGGGTACAGTCTGGTCGACGGACAGGACGTCCGGCATTACGCCTAGATAATAGATTAATTTGAGACGGATAGTGACGATGGCACGCACAATCCCTCAAATGCCTGAGGACTCGTAACTTCGTGGACGAGATGCCTGATATAACGTCAGAAGAAGCGCAAAAGACGGCGATATGGGATTACCTATCGATGTAGATAAGACCGAGACCATCCTCGTTGAGATTGCTAGACATGTGTGTAAATCAGCGGAAGAAAGGGAAGGAGAATGCGTACACGAGATGATCATGCCAGATCTTGTCGTAGAGCGTACGTGGGCCTACAGTGGGAGCGGGCATAGCTGCAGATGCAGGGGACCGAGCAAACGCGGGGATATATAATGGCACGCGCTCGGCCGACAATCGGAGCACGTCCGATCCGCCCTCTTCCTTTCCCACCTCCTCCTCATGGCTCCAGCAGTGCCAGACTCACCCAGGGCATCCCAGTCGCCACCGCCGCTCGGGCTCCAGGGAGATCTGGAGATGGAACTCATGGGACTGGCCAATGCCCTGCACAACCTAGGCACCACCGTGATCAACGACTCTACCAAGGACCGAGAGAAAATAGGGAACGTGAAGCAAGTGGGCGTGAGAGTGTACTGCGAATTCGGCTGATTGTACTGGACATGTTAACCGAATTATCACAGCAATGATGTGGTGGGCCATTTGCGGACGATCGACAACATGGCGCAGGAGATTCACACAATGGTACCGATCCAGGTGCTGGGAGACATTGACAACGCACGAAACCCAATGCAGCTAACAAAGGAAAGACTGGAACGGGCGGCGACAGAAAACCAGTTCATGAATGGCAAAATACAGGGTATCGAGGTGAGCGGTGAGAGGCAAGGATGAAGCTAAGTTTGACTAAGGAGAAGTGACAGTCGTACCGGACGTGTCTGAACGAGGCGCTTGGGCAGGCGTATGGGGAGCTGAGGGAGAGAGAGGTAGCGTAGGCATGGCATTGTAGTCGTTCGCATGGCAACACTCCTTAGTTAACGCCTCTCATGTCCAGCCTGCTGGCCATATACTCTTCTGCTGCCCAAAACGACGTCCACGCTGTTCTCCAGTCCATCATCGATGGTCCTTTTACTTTCTTGTGTTTCTCCCCCTCAAACCTCTCACTTTCTCTCCAGTTCCCCCGGCCTCCCTTGATCGGTCCGATCGCCAACAACTTTTGCTTTTGCTCATGCAAGATCTCAAAAACTGCGGAAAATCCAGGTTATCAATCAAAGGTACCCCCCCTCGCCCTCTCCATCTCCCACCAACATTTCCTAGATGCTGCACGCGCCCTATTGGCTCTGAAGACCCTTGGAAAAGACCCCGCCGCCTCCCAATATCTCTCATCGACCGCCAATCTTTCTGCTCTTCTAGCCTTCACCACAACTTTTAAAGATGATCCAGATGCCGTCAGCGAAGCACTGAGAACGATCGCTAATACGTTATTGCTTACCGGCGAAGCCCGCACCACCTTTGTCGGCGCGGGTGTCGCCGGTGGCATGTTGGCTGCCATCATGCTCGAGGTCAGTCGCTCACTCCTCGGGTTGTACTTTTTACCATCACCGCCCTTAGAAAGCGACTGCTCCGGAGCAAATATACATCATTTCCCGGATTTTGTTCCTTTGTACCGCTTCAGCCACACCCTTTGTCCAGACACTGGTAGAGGAGAAACACCATGGACGTACCATGGCTGACATCGTCGACGCAAAGCTCGATCTTCTAACCACTGCCATCCTGTCTGGAACGAAACTGGCACGAGAGGCCATGTCTGACCTCTTGAAATTCGCCTTCAATCTTCTGCTTCATTACCCAAGGGTTCGTAACCCTCCTATCCTACCTCATCGCTAGATTAATGATCCCACAGCTAGTCGAGCCTGAAAACAATGACGATACATGGGGCTCTCGACTTGATGGGTCAGTGCTTCACTTCCACTGGCTAGTATGCTTTACCAACTGCCACCTACAGGGTATTGCCACCTTTGCTCCGTACATTTTCACTTCTTCCCCCAACGTTTCCGAGTCCAATAGCTCCTCCCCTGACTCATGTCATTCATGCCCTCCTCGTCATTCCTGTCTCACCCCATCTACGTACACATTGGTTCAACACTTCCTTTTCACCCAATCGGAACGGTCAAACCACAACTCCCAAATCTGCATCCCCTACAGCTGATAGTCGTAGTGACTCCCCCACGAGGGCGAGCCAGTCCGCCGTTTTCACCCCCAAGCCAAGTACGTTGGATCGGGCATTATCTATGTTATCGCCGAGTCGCCGATCTGGTTTTCGCGCAGGCTCTCCAGGTTCCAACATGGACGTCGTGCAGCGGGCAATGGATTTGCTCGATGTCTCCTTTTCTCACTTCTTCCCAGGAGAAACAGATGCCGACGATCCAAGTATACGAGAACGAGTCAAGAGAGAATCACCAGATCATTCTTTAGATGACCTGTTATCTCCTCTCGCGGTGCTGATATCCAGGCTGTGCTTGGCAGATGAAAATACGAGGGTCAGGATAAGGCAGTGGGTTGTTCCCGACGACCTTGATCGGACGTCTGCATTAGAGACAAGGCTTGACATACTAGGCAGATGTTTGAGAGTACTAGGAAGCGTATATCACCCGAGGCTCAGAGATTCTGTTGGAGAAATGTTGTTTGCTATGGCGGATTCAAATGGCAAGTTCTCTATATCTTGCTCAACTCTCAATTTGACCGTCATACTTTTTCAGCCAATACCCTGAGCGCCCTTGTTGGTTATGGTAACGTTGCTGGTTACCTCTTTAACAAGGGTATATTGAATGTTCCCCCACCAAACACGAACACCGTCAATGCCACGCTCACCACGCCTAATGGCCAGCCAATTAATCCGATAACGGGCACGACAGAGAGGCCCGGGTCTGGTACGCCAGAAATGACGGATGAAGAGAAGGAGCGCGAAATGGAAAAACTTTTCGTGCTCTTTGACCGTCTCGAAAAGTCAGGAAGCCTTCCACGCGAGCAAAATCCGATTCGTAGAGCCATTCAAGAAGGTAAACTAGGCATCTAATATACCTCACCTCTATGATACCATTAGGCACAAACGCTTATGCTTAATTCTTTAATATCGTTCTTACATCGCACTCTTGTTTTGTGACTGACCATTTAATATCTACGGATAACTAGTTATGTACAAGATAATAATGTTTTTTTTCAAATACCAAAGTTTAGTATCTTGACAACGCTTTTGTGGAAGATCAATCAGAATGTAATTTTCTTGCCCTCGAAGGTGGCAATCCCTCCGCGACGTGCGCCACCTCCTCTGGCGCCTCGGCCCCCACGACCACCACCACGGTCGCCTCCCCGCCCTCTTCCTCGACCCTGACCGCGGCCACGGCCAAAATCGCTACGTCCACCAAAATCACTACGTCCACCAAAATCGCCACGTCCACCAAAACCGCCACGTCCACCAAAATCGCTACGTCCACCGCCACCGCCTGATCCGTCCCGTGGCTGCGAATAGTCGAGTCTAATTGCACGACCCTCAATCTCTGCACCGTTAGAGGCTTCCAAAGCGTTTTTTGCACCTTCGACGCCCTCAAACTCGACGTAGCCAAAACCTTTTGGACGTCCCGATTCCCTATCCGTTGGAAGCCGTACGCTCTTGACGCCATAATCGTTGAAGAAACTCCACACCGCATCTTCAGTCACACTGAAGCTCAAGTTTCCGACGAAAAGCGTGCTGCTTGGGGGGCTTATTGAATCCCCGAATGTTCTTGCCCGCTTTTCCCTAGCTTGAGATTTGTCCACTTGCGTACTGCGATCAATGTTTACAGATCGACCATCTATCTCCATTCCACTCATACCCAGTGCCTTTTCCACAGCGTCGGAAGTGGCAAAGTGGACGTAACCAAATCCGCGAGACTTGCCCGTGTTACGATCCATTGGAACGGTCGCTGAAACGACCTCACCACAAGATGCAAATTCTTGCGCAAGACGATCGCTGTCTACCGACCACGAGAGACGACCGACAAAAATCGTCTTTGTCTCGCCTGTGTTGTCACCAGCTGGAGCTTCATCAAACTTTACTTTCTTTGTGGGAACTGGGGCATCATCCGTCGCCTTTCGCTTCGACGTTTCTGTAAATACCCAGTTAAATCTATATATCAATGTGATGAAGATGCCACTTACTCGATGATGCTGCCGTATCATCACCCATCTTCACATCCCCATCCTCGTCGGCAGAAGAATCCTCGTCAGAAGATCCTTCAGAGGACTCTTCAGATGAAGATCCCTCTTTTGTAAGCTCGATTTTGGACTTGGAGGATGCCATCTTGGCAGTTTTTTTCGATTCTTCTGTCGCCGATGCTGCCTTTGCGGGAGCAGCCTTGGCCTTGGAAGGCAGTACTTGGGCGAGTTTAACAGACTTTTCATCTGAATCGTCGGATGACTCTTCAGACGAGGTTGCTACTTTATTGGGAATTGCCTTGGCCTTTTTGTTTGATTCTTCATCCGACTCTGACTCTGACTCAGATGACCCATCTGAGGAGTCGCTCGACGACGTCGAGTCGGCATTTTTAGCTACCTTCTTGGTTTTCTTGGGTTCATCAGATGACTCTTCATCAGCCTGAGATTTTTTCAGCTGCTTTGGTTTGGGGACAGTTTTTGGCGGCGCTTTATTGGTTGGTTTAGCGGCAGAGGTCTTTTTTACTGTTTCAGCATCAGAGTCTGACGAATCGTCCGATGAGGAAGCCTTCGCCTGTTGTTTTTTTGTTGAATTTGTGTTGGGATGCGACGATGATATGGCCTTGGCAAGGGATGGCTTTTTGGTTCGTGGTTGTTCATCTTCGCTGGAACTTGACGACGACCCAGACGAAGCCGCTTTTCCAACTGCAGCCTTGACTTGAGCAGCCTTTGGCTTTTCTTCCTCCGAAGAGCTTTCAGTACTCTCGTCTGATGAGCTGTCTTGCAGCTTTTTAGGCTAAGATGTGATAGGCTGTTACTCGGTGATGAAACTGCGTATATATTACGCGCACCTTGCCGTTAGCTACAACCTTCTGAAGTGGCGCCTCAGAGTCACTGGAGTCGCTTTCTGTTTTTTTGGCTGGCTTCGCTGGAGCTTTGCCTTTGCCCTGGCACGAATAAGGTCAGTATGAGCGTGAACACGGCCGACGATCACACGAACTGTGGCTGCTGCTGCTTTTGCCAAAATTTCTGTCGAAGAAATTGGAACTTTGACTACAGAAGGAGGCGTCTTGGCTTTGGCCGATTTCTTGTCTTTTTTATCTGTTTTGGCCATTTGTACACGAAGGGAGGTGTTTTTTTGAAAATTTGGGTCGACGTGTTTAGGGCAGGTCTGATCATGACATAATCTCCATTATCCAATACAATCCCGTGTTGTACAGTTCCTTGTTGTCACTATTAACAGGCCTCTGACGTCATCATTTCCTTCTCGAAACTCGCCAACTTGGCTTCACGCTCCACCTGCAGACCATTGGCACATGTCGTGTCTCGAGCATGTCACTTACCCTGTGTTCATGCTGCTCGCGTACGAGAGCATCTGCGCGGACCTTCGCCTCGTCAAGGTCGCGCTGTGCCGCAAGCGCCTTTTGCCCCTTCATCTGCCATAATCTGAGCGACAGATTGCTGCAGGAAGATGAGCTCGTACCTTGGCGTCGTTCTCCGCCTTGTGGGTATCTGCAACAGCTACATCAAGCTTATGGGTGGCTTTATTCAGGACTTCGAGTGCGGAGGATTCCTTGTCGCCGGCCTTCCTGACGGCCTTGGCAGCAGTGGATTGGGCCTGCAATTGATGGAGAAATCAATGATAGGTGGAGCATACTAAAATAAGCCTGTCACTTTCTGAGCCCTGGATTGGACTTTGTGGGCATGGGAAAGATCTTTTAAAGCGTGCTTGACAAGTTTATCCTCCTGCTTCTCTTCGCGAGCGATCTGCTTCTGAAGCTGCTTGATACTGGCGGACGAGGAATGGGAATCCATGACGGGGTAACAAAGAAGGATGGGGAGGGCTTAAGTAGTGAGCAAAGGCAGTAAGTGACGTCACCAAAGTTGGAGTGCAACGGGGGCAACGACGACGACGACGAAGGGGATGCCCACCCAACGCCACTCGTCTCCCTCCCTCCCTCCCCTCCCCTTCCCGAACAAGCGTGTTGATTTCCTCAACAGAAGCGATTGTTTCCTCTCCAATGATAGGCCCCGCCCCCTTGTCCACTATCCGGACCACGTAGACGAAAGGCCACCCCGTCCCGCTCATCAAAGGACAGAGTCCTCCGACATTCTGAGCACCCTCGCACCCTCCACGGCAGGTACGGACGATGAATCGGACAGCTACGATTGGTCGGGCGAAGACGATCTCCTCGACGAGGAGGCAAAATACGAAAAGAGGTTGGGCCTTAGCGACCAGATCCGATACCGCTGGGGAGTCAGACGGTTGGTTTTACTCAATTGCGCGCATGCAACATTCAGCGCTAAAGGCTCCCACAGCGCCATAGCCGTCCTCTTCTCCTCTCTCATTGGCTCCACTCTGCTTGCAGCTCTTCTTGTGACTGCTGGCATCCTCGTCCAGTTCCTCTGGTACGACCCTCACAAGACAGACCATCGGCGCTTTGTCAAAGACAACGTCCAGTGTTGGCTTTTCTGGTTGGCATCTAATCTTGTCATTTCTTGGTACCTTGCCGTTCTGGTTGATCTCGTACCCATAGTTGTTCAGCACTTTCTCTCTGCACTTTGGGGACATGTAAGCGAATCGATGAAGACGCGCTTTGAATTATACATCAGCGTAAAAAATACTTTGAAGCCTGTCCTATATGCTGCAAGCGCATGGGTCAGTTGGGTCATTATATTTATCGACATTTATAATCTATATGATGTTGCTCAACCCTGGGAGAGTTCTGCCACCTACCTGTATCGTGTAAGCTTTCCATTCGCGTTCATTCGCTTTGTTGTTGACGAGGATTCCAAGATTTATCAAGTTGTTCAATTCATATTTTTCCTCGCTTTGGTTATATGCGCTCAAAGAATGCTTTCACATGCTATTGGTTTGTACCTAGTTGGCATGTATAAACAGCTATGTTGATCCCCCTGTCGTAGCGTTCGCCTTTCATCGAACGGCATACAGGGAACGTGCTAGTGGCCTAAAGGAGGCACTGGCAATCATTGAGAGACTTCGCCAGTACCGGCCCAAACCACCGACACCGCGTAAACCAGGTTCACGAACACCCGTCCTTGGCAATCCCTCCCCCATGTCGGACAAGGAGCATTATGGTTTTCTCCAAACTGCACTTCGAAATGTGATGTTATCAGATGGAAGACGAAAGCGAGTATCAACAGGCGAGGAGATCCTCGACGCAGATGTCGAAGAGAATGCGCAAGATTCCGCGACGAAACGCAAGGGGAAGGTTCGCGTATCTGACACTGGTCATGTATCGGGGAGCAGCAGCCCTGAAAGAGGCTCACCGGCAACTCCGCCTGTTTCTTCGCATCACCATTTCCCCCCAAGTATTGAAGGGTCAACTACTGATCCAAGTCCAACGATAATTCATGCAGCAAGGGTGCTGAAGCATGCCGTCTTGCACGATGCCAGAAACCTTAGGCGTGCCACTAGTGTCTCAGCTGGATTATCTTCGAGTATCACCTCATCTAAAGAAGCCAAGGTCTGTATTCTCGATGATCCGCTGACTTTCTTCGCTTCTGAATATTCTTGGTCAGCGCCTAGCCCGCAACATTTATACCCGTTTGAATCAGCGCCACAGACACTATCTACTCCCATCCGATTTTTATCCCGCATTCCCTGACCATTCGTCTGCTGAAGCTGCCTTTCGTATTTTTGACAAAGACAAAAATGGGGATGTTTCCCGAGCAGAATTCAAGACAACGATAATGAAGATGTACAAGGAGCGTCGTTTCCTGGCTCGGTCCATGAAGGACATAAGCCAAGCGCTAAAGAAATTAGACCACATCCTCCTTTTCTTTGCCTTCGTCATCCTCTTCTTCATCAGTCTTAGTATCTTTGGCGTTAACATATCCAAGTCACTCACTAGTGTATACTCAATTTTCATCGCAGCAAGCTTTATCTTCAAACCTGCTTGTAGCTCTGCTTTTGATTCTATAATGTTCCTTCTCGTTACACAGTATGGACATTTGTTGTTTCGATGCTGATTTGCGCTGATCGTTTCCTTTCAGTCCATTTGACACAGGCGATCGTTGCCTCATCGACAGTGCGTCAACTTTGGATTTGTGGATTTCTCTGATCGGTTGGGGATAGCTGAAAACTTGATTGTAAAGAAGGTCGGACTATTTGCGGTAAGCGCGTACTATTGTACGCCGGTGCACATTCATATTGCAATTGACTAGACGGTGTTCACTCGGGCCGACGGGTCGGAGACTTATTATTTCAACAGCCAATTGTTCAACAAGTTTATGTAGGTTTTCTACTCCATTTGGCTTAGTCCAAACTAACATTCCTAGTACCAATTACCGACGCAGCGGAGTGGGTAGTCTGCTTCTGATCTTAACTACTAGATTTTACACCAAAATCCAGAAAACATTTGAAAATCTGACTATGCAAGTAGCCTGGCGGACGCCGTTGGCAAAATTGGACGAATTGGAACGTTGTCTTAACGAGTGGCTTTCTACTGAAGAAAACCGGTGGTTCGAGCCATCAACTAGCATTACACTGCAACAAATCGTATACCAACGCTATCTAGAACTGACAATCGGCATAGGACATAATGGGTAAGTTAAGCCAGAGAAAGGGACGCCAGCCAACTTATTGTTATGCTTTAATAGTAATTGGCAGGATTGGGGACTGCGCTCGGCGCGGAAGACAGCATTTCATGCTGCAGTCCAATACTACTGCCGACAATTGGGCATCATCGGATATGAAGCACCGCTGCCAATTACATTCGGGACATCGCCCGACGAAGTCGATATTGATATTCCGTCCTCTCTTGTCATGCCTTCCGAAGATGATATTTCCTCCATATCGGACATGGATCAACCGTTAGCCTCAGAGCACACGACCGTAAGAGGAGATAGTAGTACAAAGCCATTGTTGGGATTCAGGCCTCCAGCACCAGCGCGAGCCGCTCGCCTGAAGGCACGCAAAAGCAAAATGAAGAAGGCAGCACTCCATGCTGCAACTTGACATTTTCTTGTCCAATCTCGGACCAATGGCTGTTCAGACGTTCACATATAGATTATATGGCATAAACACAGAATTATCATATATCATTGTTGTTGTAGTGTTCGGGTAACACAATCGCCTTTAGTAAACCTAGGAGAGGGAACTTAACATGAGAACTTTACCGGCAGTGAAAACTTGCCTCGAGAACGTAGCGCTCCTCTTCTTTCAACCCTTCAAGGTATTGTCCTGCGTCATCAACAGAGAAGCCCTTATACTTAGCCAGGGCATTAACAAGTGCATTGTAGACATCAGGCACAGGCCACGTTGGTCCACACAGGTAGAAGACGCCTTTATCGTCGTGCAGCATGGTTGCGAGTGCTTCCGAATCCTCAAGCATCTTGTGTTGGATGTACACTTTTTTGGGTTGGTCGCGCGAAAAAGCCAAGCCCGCGCGCGTGATAATGCTATCAAGAATGAAAGATTCGATCTCTTCGCCATAAAGATATTCAGATGCTTGGTGGCGTGAACCAAAGTAGTAATATACTGGACCAATTTCCTGTCCTTGTTCATGTCGCCACGCAAGATACTGAAGGAATGCGCGGAACGGTGCTGCACCAGTGCCGAGGCCCGCCATAATTAATGGTTGTTTGGGATCTGGAGGAAGCTGATAGGGTGTCGGTGACCAGAACTCAAAGGTAGACTTGCTAACTATACCTTCATCACACTCGGTTTAATAGATACTGTAACTTTCTGACCGATTTTCAGTCCCGCGAGATATCTCGTGCATTGACCATATCTAAGCGTACCTGAGTCTCCATTAGCCTACAGAGAATTATCAGGAAAAATGAAATTACCATCTGGGGTCCGCCAGTCAACTGTAACTACCAGCAAATCCACCCTGTCCCCAACAACAGCCTGCGAGCTAGCAATGCTATAGTGCCTTGGCTTTATATCACCAATTATTTCGCATAGTCGCTCTATACCAGGCTTCGCAGAAGGATATTTCTTCAACACATCCGCAAACGTCAGGGTATCCTTCTCGGACAACTTCTTGAAAGTAGCTGCACCTTCCGGTGAACCGATAAACTGCAGCGTACACTTGTCAACGATGGCGTCCGCATAGAGTGCTAGATCAGTGTAGAACGATTTTGGGGGTTTTCCAAAGATGTCAATTTGCTGTTGCAATGCCTGGAGCACCGTTCTTGTGTGCACTCTGCCCTCCCCAGAAATAATAGGTACCGTGATCAACCTATCAGGGTCTACGCCGTACCACTTGCAGAATTCTAGGACTTCCTGCTCATCGTTCCAGCCATGGATGCCCAACGCCTCTCCAATGGCATATTTCAAACCTGTCCCCGCGGTATCAAACTCTATGTGGAAAACATTCCGATCGTATTCTATGGGAGTCAATCGGCGGTTGACTGTACATGTGACCAGATACGTTCTATCCGGCTGTTCTGGTCGTAGTGCCGGATTTTGAGGGTATTCGTCCAATAACTCTAAGAGAGGTGTAAAAACGGAGGGGAAGAGCAAATGTTTGGCCGCATCATGCCACGATCCTAACTTCGCACCGTTGACGACGGTCTCGCCGGAGTTGGTATCCACGGATATCGCATTAAACTCGAAGCTCTTCAAATTTGTTGTACTCGTGCTTTTTGAATCAATTTTAGCGCTGGGATCGACATCGATTTCTTCAACCCCAGACCATACTAGGCTGCACACTTTAGAAAGTGGAACATTGTCAAATGGTTCACCGATGGAAGCCTGTGCGATCCTGAATACAGAACCTTCTGTGGCAGCAGATCCCAGGTAGAGCCTGAGAATAGCCAGATAAACCAACTTTTCCGCGATAAACGACTGTTGCTCCAGCCATCTAGCGGCGAGCTCGATGGGATTCATCGTAAACACACGAATGGCCCTTTCGTGGATCAGTGCTACGATGCTCGGAGGGATGTTGGACATGAATTCATCAACGTTCCAGGCTGTGATCAGGAGAACGGAGGAGCCTCTCTTTGCGTAAGTGATGAGCGACAAGTTTTTCAGAAGACTTTGGTCCAGGATTGCAAGAAAGTCTGCTTGTCCCTCATTGTCTGCGTCGTAAGGCAAGGCGATGTTCATGGGTATAAACGAATTTGCCTGTTTCGACGAAACTATCAGACGATTCGCAGTAACTCCTCCTGGCCTGGAAATGATATCATGGTCGACAAGCCTACGAACATGCATTCCCTTGTTGGCCTGGAACAAATGTTCAATGTCGTGCGCAACAAAAGACAGAGGAGACTGCGGAGTATTGAAGATGAGGAGCTTCTTGCATTTCGACGGTACAGATGTAAACAGGTCTGCTTTGGAAATTGGGCAAAGCTTTTGGATGAACTGCGAGAAACTATTCCAATTGTAAAGGAACTGGTGGGTACGCGCAGGTGTGAACCGGTGCGCACGGAGAGCAGGTGACGAAGGTCCTTCATATAGCGCGTCGAAAACGTCAGTATACAACACTCCTTGCGTCGCAGTATTTGGCACGTCATCAACAACATGCACCTCAACGACCGTCTTGGGTATTTTAGCTCGAAAGTCCGCAGTATTCCATGGCCGCACCACGTTGACGACGATCACAGCAAGGCCAGGAGCATGTTCGGCGATGGCCTTAGCAGCCAGAGCCAAGGGTCCATTAAGTATGACAATCAGTGTTGTAGCTTCAGTTGTGCCCGCAAAATCGAAATAGGAATAACCAAATTGCCCTAGCATATCGACTATCGCGCCCGCTTCTACTTTCATCTCATGCAACGGAGTGATTGAATGACCTGTTTCTCTGGCACTGCCTTGATGATCGAACATGTGAATGACATGATGTTTGCGCAGCTTATATGATATGCTAGCAAAATCGACAGTCTGCTGAGGCGTGGAAGAAATGAGCACCACCAAGTTGTTTGGAATGCTAGGCCAGACAGATGTCATCTGAGCAATGGTTGTCGAAAGAGCATAGCTCTTCCCCGTAGGGGTAGCGACGGGTACCTGCAGGATTAACCGGGTGCTGTCACTGGCAGGAGGGAGATATGAGAGGGAAGGTGCCATCATCGCCAGACCTGCCGGAGTTGTGTACACCGTAAGTACAGCGCCCTTGGATGCGTCAAAACTGGTGCCCTCGGATAATCTTCCGACAATGCCCGAGCCAGCACCTGAGCGGGTCTGCATGTTAATGACTGTCGCTGAGGTGTAGTCTGTCTCTGTCCATTCTCTGGTCAGGGCCCCGAATCCGACCTGGTCTGCAACATCGTAGATGTAAACAGAAGAAGAGACGGCAGACCGCGACGCAATGTGCTCAACGATGTGAGACGCTGGAATGCGAGGGTTGTTGTAAAGCTTCTGCGACAAGGATGGCGAGGACATCAGCTTGAGTTGGACGTCGATGGACGCCTCGGGGAGGCAGCGACTGGCAAATCGAACTGCAAAAAGCCATTTCTGCAGCTAACGCGCCAATAAACAGTCTGTTGCAATTATCGCGTCATGATCACGTGCAAGATAAGTTCTCGTCCATCCCATGTCCGCCTCGCTCAACGTATTGTCCCATCCTGTCGTCAATGCCCTGCTGTCCAAATTACGCCAGTATTCTACGTCCCCCAAAGAGTTTAGAGAGGTCCATCTACCGTCTTTGTGCCACCCAGCGCTTTATAGATCTGCACTAGGGCATACATAACATCAGTTTCATCTTGGGCATCGAGGCCACTCGAACGCTCGAACAAGAATCGTTCCAAGGCGTACACAGTCGTCTTGACTGATATGTATTCTCTAATCCTTGTTCCAGCACACACCTGTCGGCCCCTTTGAAGGGAAGGTGATCAAGCCACGCATAGGTCTGACACCGATTCTGCGCGCTGGCATAGGAATGACCGATGCGTTGGTTAGCTCCTCGTCCTCCGACGTCACAGCCCAAGCACTCATGCTCTGCCTATAGCTGACCCTGTTTCCGTATGCTATCGCTGCCCATTGTAATGCTCCCTCACACAGGTCTAGCGATGCCCCAGTCTACCATCTTGGCCTCTTCCGTGAAAAAGTCACGCTTCAACCGGTCGAATGTCTGCGTGTCTAATCTATTGAAACAAAATCCGCTTACTGCTCTTCATAGATTACTCAAAGTTACCCCCTCAACCGCCTGTGGACAAGGTTTTCCTTCTCGACCCCTTAATTGCTACAGGAAATACTGCGTGTGCTGCCTTGACCATGATCAGTGAATGGGGTGTTCCGGGTACTAACCGTTTGCGCATGCCAGCCCGTTCTTTATTGGCTTGACGGTTTCACAGTGACCCAGATCAAGCTACTCGCTGTCATCGCATCGGAAACTGGCTTAGCGCACGTCAGGGACGAATATCCAGACCTTGAGGTAAGGAAGCATCCACTGCATATTTATATTATTCTTACGGTGAAGTTAGATATGGGTTGCTGCCGTTGATAAAGATCTCACGAGTGAAGGCATTATCAACCCAGGCCTTGGAGATACTGTGAGCTATTGGATGCACATACTTGCCTAAATAAGTTGACGTTCTGACAGGGTGACCGGTTGTTTAATACCATTAGACCTTGATTACCGCTTTTTGTACTCGCAAGGCTTCAACACACCCGCCCTGCTCAGCACCTTCATCCAATCCTTCTCACTAGGCTTTTGCCGTGCAGCTTTCCGAAATTCAAACAGCGTGAAATGGCTGTTGCTTTCGTCCTTTATCTCGACGTTAGCATTCATCAAATACCCTTATTAGCCGACACAACCTTGCTCTTGAGTTTGAATCCTATCGACCCGACCAAGGACAGAAATTGATCCATGCTCGTGAATCTGCTCGCTACCTCAGCAACGTAAAATTCTCCGCTATGAGGTTGTTCGTTTATCAGACTCCCGTACTGTGCATATGACTTACTTGGGTTTCAAAACTCTCCACGCTTCTCGAACAGAATTTGGCCAATTTGTACCCATCAGACTCAGCGAACACACCACTACATCCATCACGTGCCCCTCTCCATTCGTTTTATCACCCTCTGCACCCTCTGATCCCGGTAGTGGCAACCGATTACATATATCAGCTTCGATCACAAATGCATTATCCGAGACGAGATCATACGACAGCACTTTCATCCCCAGTGATGTCAAAGCCTTAGCCAGCGCTGCATCTCCACATCCCAGGTCTGCAATCAGAGTACGAACCGGATATTTGGACAGTACAGAAATGTAATGATCAATTGGATTTGTTGGCCATGTCTGAACTTGACGTCGAAATCCGATGTGATACTGTTTGAGATGTGATAAGTTTCCTGACACGTCATGTATGTACTCGGTATATTACCTCCTCAAATACGTGCGAGTCTCGCATCATTTCATGAGCTTCATTGCTGGGCAACTTGTAGAGACTTTCATTAATCATTCTGCCATACGATTTGAGATGCATATAGATATTGCGAATTCTGTTCACCTGAATTTAGCGGCGTCCAGACTTTGCTTCATGTTTTTCTGCATCGCCGTGAGCGCATCGACACTCGTCTGCTCTTTACCAGGCGACTGCACTGTAGCCGATGCAGACTCCACAGAACTGCGAGTCTTTCTGTTTGACTTCCATAGCCGAGATATGGTGGAGGATCCAGACAGTCGGGGCGCACGCTCTGGAGCGGCTGGCTTCAATGGCTTGGGGAGAGAAATGGATTTCTTCTTTTCCTCTCGATCCTGCTCTTTCCGCTGCGCATTCTTGGTTCTCTTGTTCTTCTTGTCGTCAGTATCACCAGGGCTTGGCACGTTATGATCCGATTTGTGACCCTTTAATTTCTTGACAAGCTTTTCTAGGTTGAGATTCTTGTCGCTGCTGTCGTTGGACGACCGCTTTCGCTTCTTTGAGCGGTTCGGCGACTCTGCCACTGGTTCTCCCGGCACGGGCCATCCAGGCACTTCGAAGAGGGTCATTGGCTTAGGGGGCCGCACATGAATGAGGGAAAGTTCGCGGTTCTACTGCCGGCTCACTTTAGCAATGCCACCTGTTGAATAAGCGCGCCAAGTGGCGTAGCCGAATTGAGTACATAAGCCAGCCACGCTCGTAAACGCGCTCGACAACATGAGTTTCCCCCAACAGACCGGCTTTTTAGGCGGTATGCCATCCATTTGACTCCTGTACGCCAGTTCATTCGTCCCCCAGTAAAACCCACGACCGGGACTGGTTCCACTCCATCAGCGAACTTATTTGGCAACCCAGGCGGAGGTCTATTCGGGACGACACCAGCCAACAAACCTGGGACTCCAAACTTATTCGGAAATACAAGTACGACCCCTAGCACGACTGGAGGCCAGACAACAGGTTCTTCCTTCAACCTCCCCAAACCTGCGGATCAGGGTGGCACCCAACAGCCTGCCAACCCAAGTTGTAAGCTAGGGTGTTTGTCATACATCCTATCTACTGATGTCTAGAATCAAGTCTTCAGCCAGCCGAATGCAGCACCAAGTAGATGACTTTTACAGCCTTTTCACATGATTGTTGACCTGTTTCAAAGCATCTTCCTCGACGACGTCCACCACGGGATTATTCGGTGCCCAGAAATCTATTAACAATGCTACCACGCCCGCATCTGGCGGAGGCTTATTTGGAGGCGGTAGTTTGTTCGGAAAGCCCACAACCGCAACTGGTCCGACAACGTTGGCAGCTTCGCTATCTCCGTCTGCTGCTGCACCTTCCGCTCATGCCTCGTCCATGTCCGGTAAGTTCTTTGTCATGTGATCCATCATCAATGCTCTCATGACCGTGCCAGGAAATATATTCGGAAACCCAGCTGGAACACCAAAGCCAGCCGAGGCAAAAAGTACCACGTCAGGTGCCAAAGATCTCTCTAGTTTTCAATCTGCTTTTCATCATATTTCAAGGTACTACAGGAAGTCTCGGGTTATTTGGCGCGCCTAGGACGGACGAGAAAAAAGATGAACCGAAAGGTGCTTTCCCAGTCGTTCACATAGGACATCAGTAAATTGACTACTGTAACATCAGGGCCTCAACCTTTCACACTGGGACAGGCAACTGGTGAAAATACCTTTGCACCAGCATGTGAATATGAAATATTCATTTCATTGACGCAGAAATATTGACACTTGTCTGGTAGCATCCAGGCCAGATGTATCGGTCGCGGTCGCGGTGGCACCTCCGTCCATGCTTAGGGGCAAGACGATTGAAGAAATCGTGAATAGATGGTCGTCCGAAGTTGGAGACTTATGTTAAAGAGTTCAACAAGTTCGCCGGAGAGGTTGCTGTTTGGGATCGTGCACTAATAGAGAATAGTAAAAACGTCAGTGAACTGTTGCTTCGATGTTCCTCCCTATCATTGAATTCATTTTTTCAGATTGCAGCTTTGCATAGCCATGTGTCTACGGCAGAACGAGAGCAAAACGATATTAACCAGTCTCTCGACCACATCGAACAGCAGCAGAAAGATCTCGCCAATACGCTTGATGCTTATGAAAAGATTGCCATAGAGATATTGGGAGGGCAGGGTGCTGGTCTCAGGGCTCTTGATACGGGTCCAGCTGACACTGAGCGCGATAAAAAGTGCGTCATGATCACACTACTCGAACAGCCCATTCCTGATCTGAAATATCAAACAGTTACATGCTTGCTACGGATCTGCACACGCAACTTGACGACTTATCCAATTCTTTATCCCAGATGATCGATTCTGTCAATGCATTGTCCCTCCCCGGCGATGCAACCTCCACAGATGACCCCATGTCACAGATAGCCCAAATTCTGAGCAACCATTTAGAAAGCTTGCAATGGATTGACGGTGCCGTTCGTGAGGTTGACAGTAAAGTTGTAGAAGTTGAAAAGAGGATCAAGGAATCTGGCATTTCCATGTCAACTGGTTTTACTTCCAAGTCGCGAGGCTTTGGGGTCAACCGGTAATTCGAGTAGCAGTCATTCGATATACAGTGGTATTGTATTAAAATGTAACATTCCAAGTTAGCGTCCTTTTTACAGCGATGTACCTATCAAGGTCACAGCACGCTATAACGGCCAGTAGCAGTCGGATTGCGCATTTCGGCCTGCAATGCAGCAGCAGAAGCTTCGATAAGAAGTCTTTTGATTTCACGGACAGCTTGTTCAACCTTGGAGATTGTTAGCTTTTTAAGAAGTATGATTAAATCACAACTCACCCTCCACTCCTCATTGGATTCAATGAGCAGATGTAATTTGGGTGGACCTTCTGGAGGAGGCTCTTTGGCCGATTCGTAATAAATGCCTGTACGAGGTAGTGAACATCGAAAAAAATATGCACACAATGTGACTACGGACCTTTGTTGGTGACCGACGCTCCTGTCATATCGATCAGCTGAAAAATACATTAGCTGAATTCACTTTCGTGGGATCTACCAACACGAACCTGCGTCATTGTCTCCTTGTTGGTAACGCGCCAGCGAGCCTTTTGAGGATAATCATTGATGGGTATGATAGCATGGAAGTCAGTGGAATCTGGAGTGGCCTTATGCGCAAGTCCATCAACTTGCACCTGAGATTGGACAAGTACTTTGGAAGCACGTAGTTGTGCGTTGAGCTTGGCAACAACGCTCAACGCTTGTTTATGTGCTGGAGTATCTTTTCCAGCACGAGCAGCAGCTTCTTCCGCTGCCCGCATCTGGCTTTGCAGCCTTTCTTCTTCCTTCGCCGCAGCCAGACGTCTCGCTGCAGCAATTGCACCACTGACACCGAGCAAGCCTTTGGAGGTATCCGGAGCGGGTCCACGTTTAATCTCGACTTTGAAATTGCCAAACGTCATGTCATCACCTCCAGGCTTAGCAGATGATACAGGTTCTTCAGTAACTTTCTCATCTTCTTCCCCATATGCCTTACGTTCAGCTCGCTCGCGTGCATCGCGTTCTTTATCAAGCCTATCAAGACCCTTTCCACCGAATCCAGAGCCAGCGACTTGGGCCTTCCCGGTCTTGACTTTTTCAAGGAATCCTGTACAAGTAAGTTAGGCGTGTTGATAGACGAGGGATTGTGAGCGAAGCGCATACCACTTGCCAGATCTTCTAGCTCTTTAGGTACAGTTGCACTACTCGCCTTGAGCGCTCGATAGAGATCCACTGAATATCTTTCCTGCTCTTGAGTGATAAATGTTATACATGTGCCTTTGTTGCCTGCACGACCAGTCCGTCCTGCACGGTGAACATAATCCTCCATATGGTTCGGGGCGTCATAGTTGACTACGAGCTTTAATTGTTTAACATCCAGCCCACGGGCTGCCACGGATGTTGCGATAACTACGGGAACGACACCGGATTTGAAATCGGCAATGGTAGAATCTCGGTCAATCTGATCCTTGCCACCGTGTAGAGACATGCACAGATATCCTTTGCGCATCAGTTCGCGCAGAAGGTTGTCAGCTGCCTCTTGACGGTCAACGAATATCAGCGTGCGACATTCCGGATCTTCATTATACATTTGACCAAGGATTCCGAGGAGGCGGTTGAATTTGGTCTCGTCAGCACGAACTTCGACGATCTGCTCAATTTCAGCCGCTACAACTGATCTTCCTCCGACCGTTATTTCAAGAGGCTTATGGAGAATCTTGCGTGCTAAAGAATCCATTTGCTTGGGGAATGTAGCTGAGAAAAGAACCGTTTGTCGATCGGGCCGGATGTTGTTGACAATCTTCATCACTTGAGGCTCAAACCCCATATCAAACATCCGATCAGCTTCGTCCAACACAACATAAGTAACCCGCTTGAGATTCGTCACACGCCCAGAGTTTGCCGTCAACAAGTCAATCATGCGACCGGGAGTACAAACAATGATCTCCGCTCCCTTTTTCAATTCCGCAATCTGATCCTTTATGGGCGAGCCTCCATAAGCACATACAGCCTATGGAAGAACATGAGCTGACATATAAGATCATGCACATTATACTTACTCGAAGATTTAAAACTTTTAGAAAAGGTCGACATTCTTTGTGGATTTGCACTGCCAATTCTCGGGTAGGAGTCATAACTACAGCGACGGGACCTTCCATTTGCTCCAGGGGACGTTGATCTTTAATATGACGGAATAATGGGAGTAGAAAGGCAATAGTCTTTCCAGATCCTGTTTTTGCTACACCAATCACATCACGTCCAGACATGATTGCAGGGACAGCTTGTGCTTGAATTGCCGTGGGTGCAAGATAATTAAGATTTTTAATCACCTCCAGACTTTTGAGAGAGGTTAGATACAGCGTATGCAACGCTACAACACTTACCAGCTAGCCGGCAATCCGAAATGGCTCCATTTATTTACTGGCCTAGGGCAATCGACACCACGAATTTTAATACTATCAAGTTCAAGTCTCAGGAGATCAGCCTCTTCGTCCGTCATCGCGGCGACATCAGGAGGTGGATTATAGAACTCCTTGCGGAACGGCTCATATCTCACTTTTGAATGGTCAACAGTCGCGAGGTCCTTTTTCTTCGCTTTTTTGGCTGCTAGGGCGAGGATATCTTCTGGATTTAAATCTGTGGCGTCTATTTCATCCAGCACTACATCTTCCGCTGCATCCTCCACCCCGTCCTCGATCATTCGTTCGTCTAAACGAGACCTAGTTCTTGCACCTGGTACCTTCATTTTCTTAATATCTTCAAGGTTGACTTTTCTAACTTCTTCCTTAACTCCGGTCATAAATGCGTCCAATGGATCTACCCCTTCGTCCTCGTCCACGTCCATAGCGTCCTTCGCCTTCGCTTTCAGAGCTTGATCCATCCTATTTGCTTCCTCGTCATCATCGTCAACTTCCAGGTCACCGACAGTGGTACCATTATCCGTCATTGTCATATCGACAGCCGGCATGTCACCCAAAGTTTCTAATTTCCTCTTCGTTTCAATTGCATCGTCTAGGGCAGTCCCAACACTCCCTTTAGCAGAAGTAGCGAACTCCGGCTTGACGGGGAGTCCTTTGAGGCCAAGCCCTCCAAGGGCGACACGATTGAGGGCTCCAGGTGGTTTTGTCGCCGAGCTGGGGGCTGGCACTGCGAAGGCAAATGATCAAGTGATGTGAAATCATGAAATGTCGACTATGAGGCTCACGGGCTTACCTGGTGCGGACCTGCCAGCGAGGGCCATGGCTTTGGCTTTGGCCTCATCAAGAGCTTTCTTGGCTTCTCTCTCCTTTTTCCATGCCTCAAGTTTTGCTCTTTTCGCCTTCATTTTTTCGTCCTCTGGCGGCGGTGTTGGGGTTGGCTGCTCGGGTTGAGACCTTGGCGGAGATGGTCGCCGCTCTCTAGAGCGGGAGCGTCTTCTATCATGGGGACCGTCTCTGTACGAATCCCTCCTTCTGTCATCCCTGTATCTGTCGTCACGGTAGCGATCCCTTGGCCTATCTCTATCACGGTCGCGGTCTCTGTCTTTGTCCCTGTCGTCGTCATAACCGCGATCTGTTGCTGGGCCTTTGGGTACTGCGCCTGGTCGGCGACGGAGACCGCGGTGAAGAGCGGTGAGATGGTCTTACCCTTTTATTGGAGGTCTCTGGCGAATACGACCTGTCCCTGCGCACCATGATGGTCGTCTGTGACACGTTGTTTGCCTGTGTTTGCTTGCGCCTTTTCCTTGACATCACGACCGTGACCATCGTGTCACAGTGCACGATATGACTGACGTTCTCGATCCGTCCGCGCTTCTGTCGTCCATATCCCGCCTGCTCCCGCACTCGTCAAAGGCTCTCGGCTCTCAAAACGATGCCATCGCAGCTCTTGTCCACGCCGCTATGACCGCCCTTTCATTTCGCCTCGTGGCCGCCGACGAGTCGTCTGCGCCACTACTCAACTCGGACAATGTCCTGCCTTCGGAATGGAACAGGCAGGGCCCTGGACATTATGCTCTTAGATATAAACATAATCAGAGCAGCCTCGAATTCTTGGTCAAAGTCATCGGTCTTGGTCGCCGCACGCTCATCGATGCAATTCCCCTTGAAGTATGTCTTCCAAGATGATTGCATCTTGAACTACTCATTCCCTAGACAGAGCGACAAATTGGCCACTCTCGATGTAGCTACTGCTGATTTCACTTCATCCTCCTTCTTCCCCTGTGATGTCGTAGCTTCTGACCTACCTCTCGTGCATGGCTACATATCTTCCAACCGCATTGCGGATTTTGTATCTCAGTTCAAGCTAGCCATCGTGCAGAACATCATGCCAGGCTTACGGAAGGATGGATACGTGGAAGAAGTAGGTGCATCTGTCGGCAATCCATCGTCTTCACGTAACCCGCGACCTGCTCGGCCACAACCAGTTTCACCGCCCACTGGGCCTGAAAGTCCTTTTGGCTCGCGACCTGCGTTTCCGGGTAATCCCCGGGAGATAGGACGCCAAGATCGTGAGCCATTCCCGCAAAATCCGTTCGCCCCGCCGTCTCTCTTTCCTCCTGGCTCTGGTAACGGCATGTTCGTGGGACCTGAACATCCGATCTTTGGCTCCAGACGAGAACGTCGGGATATGTTCAGTGGACGAGGACCGTGGGGTGGAGACGGATATCTTCCTCCATTAGGTGCGCCGCCAGGAGCAAGGTTCGATCCGGTTGGCCCAGGACCCATGCCCAGGAGGGGCGGTCTACCGGGAGGGGGTAATGCAAGAGAACCAGATAACGATGAATTTATGCCACCTGGTGCGGGGGACATGTTTTTGTGACTCGTGTAGTGCTTTATGTATCATTATATTAAGTGACGTATTTATCATATCTGCGCACTTGGCACAATGGCCTCACCTCCCTCCCCAATGAATCGTCGTAGACAAGTTCCTACCGGGTTCATGCCTTTTACTGGATCTAACCATCGCCCTATAACGGACATGACAATCAGAGAATTGAACAATTTGCATAACCTCAATGAGAGAATCCTCAGGTCCCCGTACGTCCTCTTGTATTTGGTGACAAGTCTATTTTATGTCGTCTTGTCGTCTTTTAGAGATGCATCAACCTCAACCTATGCCCAGCGAGTGTTGGCGGAACAAGCTGCCATACAATCTCGTCTTATCGAAGTCGAAGGCGTCGAGTCTATCAGAACCAAATTGAGGAACACCCGAATCAAGGGTGAGAATGACATGAGCGTCGACATTCCGCCTGAGCCTCCTTCAAGCAGGATAATAGAGGCAAAGCGAAAGGCACTGGCGCTATATGTTCGTCGCATATCTTGCCACTAGCCCAGCCATTCACTTATTGTAACAGTCACCAAAGGGCAGCAACGCTGATGGCAAGTTTAATGCCTCGCTAACCGTTCAAGAAGCAATGGACCTCGAAAGACAAGCATATTTACACGACAAAGAAAGGCAAGAGCGTATCCTGGAGAAAAGACGTCGTCTTGGAATGCCAGTCAATGGCGAGATCCTTACTAGGGAAGAAAGAGAGGCTCAAATCTGGGCCTTCATGTAAGTTTTGTTACAATAAATACGCGATTGCTGTATCTGAATGTTGTCAAGAAACCACAAACCAACAGAGTCGGACTTGGAAGACGATGATGAGGAAGACAGTGATGACGATCCTGCCAACTGGTTCGAAGACGACCAGGACGATGGGCGTAAGGGCCAGGACATTGTGGAGCCCGATTTGGAGGACTACTCTGATATCATTCGTATCGACGAAAGCAAACTCCATTACAGCACTTTTTATCAACCTCGTGACGATGGTAATTAGTAGGATGGGTATATCTACGTAGCAGAAATCCGGAAAGCAAGCAAGACTATCCAAAAGATTGCCATCTGTGCTGTAGATCCTAGCGAGCATGCGCTGGACAGGTCTCCCCGCGTTGCAGTCGGGCAGTCAGGCACGCTGTCAACACTACTGTGAGTTGCAAACAGACGAGAACAACATTTGAACGAACAGTCGTGAAAGTTACATAGGCAGCTCAGCTGTGCCACGCTAGAACCTGGGGTGAACTGCTTAAAACATACGACACCTGACCTCAATTAGAATGCAATATTCGGAATGCAATCCAAGATGCTCACATTCACCGCCTATTGGCGCTTTTCCGACAGAAAGCTTATAGATCAGATACTTGGCCGTTCTTTCCAAACACTCTTTGACGTGGTTCTCCTGTATCTTAGTATCTGATAGCTGCTCTATCTTGAAATTGCAAATTGGACAACTAACAGACATTCGAAAGTCTCCAGTCGAACAACACATGACAACTCACAATGAAAAACGAAATATTCCACTAAAAGATGAAGGGCTGAGCTGTTTGACATCGACAATGACCGGTTTTACAGGTATTATTTTGTTCTGGAATGCCAGTGATGCAGTGACGTCAGTATAACATACTCTGCACACGCGTTGCAAGTTTGCGGAGCTTGATGACTCGAGATGATCCTTCTCATGAACCACCTGTGGGGGATCTAAAAGGGTCCGGTATGCCGAACAGTTGTCGCAGAAGATCAGGCCACATTTTCGACAATGCTATGGAACTTGTAAGTGACACCCGTTCAACAAAAGTTACTTGATTTGCATACATGCTAGTCATGTTTAACAACTTATATTGAAGATAGGTAGAATACTCACTCTACGAGTAAGGAAACCGAAGCGGCGCTCGCAGTCACGGCAATTTGAAACCTCTTCGTCCTTTTCCCAAAGCCCGCTCTGTTGCAGAACGCGCCTTGACGATAGGCTCGCCTGCGGTGCTTCGCGAGTTGGGATACGAAATTCAGGTGCTTGAGATAGCTGAGGAGTTAAATCTACTGGACCACGCGAGGCGCCTGAGCGAGTCGTGTGGTTCGTTGACATAGATCCACTTGAGGATGGATAGTCTTCCACGCCCGCAGCTGGATATTGAAATGTCCCGTCAACGCTATCTTCGTCTTCATCCGAATCATCTATGCCACGTTGATTAGTCCCTTGGGAATACGGAAAAGAAAAAAAGAGTTAGAAACACCTTCACTCGAAGACCATCCCCGAGCACCGGCTGCGAGCCTCAAACGGTCCAGTTCACGACTATAAACATTAACTAATACTTCCGCTTGGGATTTTCGGTCGCTCTCTTCATCACCTATTTTGTTCTTTCTCAGAGCGTGTCTCAGGAATTATCACTAAAGTTACCTAGAATGCCTTTGCGCAGTTCGTCAGTTGCGCGTTCAAGCTTGACGATAGAACGTCGCATCTCCGCAATGGTATTGCTGGGGTAATCAGTATCGGTGCCGTTGGTCTGATTACCGACTAGGTATCGAGCACGTGCCACATAGTCCTGTGCAGAGGACAAGAGGGATGGTGCCATCGATCGTAGTTCCTGACCGCTATCATCATCAGATTTCTGGTGGACGTAAGGGACCAAGCCGCCGTCGGACGCTAGATGGCACATGCTACCATCAGGCTGCAGGAATGGAAGCGGCGGTATGTCAATACGACGACGCATGATTCGAACCCATCGTCTTCGTCGGACCCAATGCTGAAGAGTTCGAACCGAACTGCTGACGATGCCACCATCATTTACTAGACGCTGGAGAGAGGCAGGTCTCTCCGCAGACCATTGATCATCAGCATCCGTAAATTGATGAGCGTATTGCCACCCATTCCTCGCATCGACTCGAGGATGTGATACATCCACGATCCATTCTGATCTATAAATGGTCCAACACTTCATCCCCCGAAAATCAAGCAATTCACTTACAGCCAGAAATGACCACGATCGTCTCCATCGGCTGTTTGCTTCTCAGGTTTTCCGGGTGGGGGGAAAATCCAAGGAGAGTCGCGAACGGGAAACTGAATGTCGCACCAGGCTGTGACGGCCATTACATCCGCAGGATCAGACTTTGGAAAGTTTAACTCAAATGGAGGTCTACGCCCTGGTCTGCCTAAACTCGAAGCAGAGAATTTCGGACCAGAGACGGCTAGAGTTTTTAGGCGAGTGTCAAGTTTTTCGTTCTCATAAACTATGACGGGTAGCGTCACGTGGACCGCTAACGGATTGTAAGGTATCTGAGAGCCTCGCCAATGCTCTGCTTCAGCGTGTTGCAGAACCTATTACGCGTGTCAAATGTAGAGTCCGAACGTTGATTCAATCATACCTCGCATATGCACACTTGAAAAACGGCAGCAGCAACGTCGTACGCCGTTTCCCCCCATTTATTTCTGATCAACGGATCTGCTGCCTGTCTAATGAGATATAGCACAATGGGTAAATGACCTTTTGACGAAGCATTCACTGGGACGCGGCATCCAGTAAGAGACATACACGACTGAACGTGGAACCGCTTACTCAAGGGCGTCCATCCATCTTTATTAGAAGCATTAATGACGCTAAGGCCATCTATTTGTACTACCAATTCGCCTTTCTCACAGAGCCACCTGACAATATCAAGGTAACCCTGCAGGAAGTCTCAGTTATAACGGAATTGATAGCTGAGCTATCGTACCTTTGAGCATGCATTGTGCAAGGCAGTCCAACCATCAGAATCTTGCGCACGTATGTCGGCTCCGCGCTCTGTGAGATACTGCACAATATTAAGATGGCCATGAAGGGAAGCTTTATGGAGGGCAGTCTGTTCGCGTGGTGTGAGCAGTGCTGATATAAGGCTATGGCTACATACTTCTCCTTCGCGATCCTCGAGGTCTGGCATTGCGCCACAATCTTCAATGACTGGGACGGCGAAATTATCAGAAGAAATGTGATACACACTAATCTTCTCTTACGCCAAGAGACTATATTTATATACCCGCGACTGGCCGCCATATGCAAGACCTGTTGACCCGGTACGAGACGTAGCATCATTCGCTAGGCTAAATGATTCGACCCCAGAGTCAAGGGCATTGTTGAAACACGTCTTGAGCGAGTCCAAGTCACCAGAGGACACGGCTTCAAACAAAGACTCGAGTAGCATGGGGGTCGGACGTGACTGCCTGGACGCGGTTGGAACAGCGGAAGGTGCCACAGTCGCGGGATAAACAAACTCCTCCTCGTCTTGGTCATCTGCGTCGGAGGGATTAATGGCGGCATTGCTAGCAGTAGTCGTTGTGTCCATGTTCTGCAACTAGCGCTAAACCCTGTTTGCGGCTATTTAGCGTCGATGTCGTCACCCAACGGGATCCGATCAACCTATAAAATCAAAGGAGCATATCTCACGTATGTTGCTATCCCGTCTTCTTCCATCCTTGCGTGTTACTTTACCTGCTAGATTCATGTCCTCAGCCAGCGGCGCCGTCAAGCATGACAGATCCAATCTGATCCCCTTTTCGTCGCGCCTTGCAGAAGGCAGAGCCCTTGCTCAGGATGTCTGGTCAATTTTCAAGTTGGCTTTCTGTCCATCTATCTTGTATTTCTCTCATTTTTGCATCCAGCGCTGCCAACTTACCATCGGACTGCATTAATCTCGGTCAAGGATACATGAACTTTGCTCCACCCAAGTGGATTGTTGATTCTGCAGAGAATGCACTGAGAGGCGTTGGCGAGAACCACTATTCCCATCCGAGAGGCAGAATTCGCCTCAGGGAAGCGTTAAAGAATTTTTATGACCTCTTGTTTGACAGAAATCTGGATGTTAATTCAGAGATTCTTGTAACAAGTGGTGCTAATGAAGGTAATAACCTCCGCCATGTTTTTTCCAGATTGTTCCCATAGTTATCATTGTAGGTCAATACTCCGTCTTCACCGCTTTTCTGGAGCATGGTGACGAGGTCATCATGTTTGAGCCCTTTTTTGACCAGTACCTTCCCTCTGTCACGTTCAATGGGGGCAAGCCTGTATATGTGCCTTTACACCCCCCTGCAGATGACCTGAAAGCTACAACAAGCAATGACTGGACAATTGACTTTGATGAACTTCGGTACGTTCGTGCCGTCTCAGATTAGTTCAAAACAAACTCGCGATCAGCCGTGCAATTACACCCCGCAGCAAGATGATTATCGTAAACACGCCTCACAATCCAATTGGTAAGGTCTTTACAAGGAAAGAACTGGAGAAAATTGCTGTTATAGCCGAGGAGTTCAACCTACTCGTTATGTCGGACGAAGTGGTACGCTATGCATTCTTATTATTGATTCTCAGGTGTCGCTTATTCATGCGCCCTGCAAGTATGACTGTCTTGTATATGACGGAAAGGAGCACGTGCGCATTGCCACTTTGCCCGGCATGTGGGATAGGACTGTCACAGTAGGCTCCGCTGGAAGTATGGCCAAGTCAGCTCTTGTCTCGGTTGTACCTGAATAGTTGCTTTCAGAGGCATTTGCAGCTACTGGCTGGCGTGTTGGCTGGCTCATTGGTCCTGCTTCCATTATGCAGCCAACTTTAGCAGCTACAACGCGCATCGTCTTCTGCACTAACTCCCCTTTACAGGAAGCCGCTGCATCTGGGCTTGAACAGGCACGTGAGAAGTGCTTCTTTGAAACGCAGGTTGCTGAGTATGCCGAGCGGCGGGCCATCCTAGTGGAAGCATTCGATCAACTGGGTTTAAAGTACTCTCTGCCTGAGGGAACGTACTTTATTCTACTTGTCAGTTCATTGACGCTCTTTGGATCATGTCACCACTCAGTAAACTGCAGGATATATCTAAAGTTAAATTACCAGAAAACTACCCATTCCCGCCTAGCGTTCTTGGCAGAGGCAGAGACTTTAGGTGAGAAGGCATGTCAACCCCGTTCTTCTTATGCTGATGAGAAGACAGGGTGAGCTGGTTTATGGCTGTGGAGATCGGGGTCTCTACTATACCAGTCAGTGAGGTGAGTTTCCGCACAATGCTGTGGACAATGTTTCCTATGCATCGTTTGGAATAGTTCTATTGCGAAGAGCATGCGAGTATAGGTGAAGCGTATGCACGCTTCAGTTTCTGCAAAGATCTAGACACGTTAAGGCGAGCTTCGGAGCGTCTGCAGAAGCTGAAGCAGTACGTACTAGAATAGATTAATAGACGCTACCGAGGACTCGGAGTATACCATAGCAAATATAAAATGGGTAGTGTTGACGTTCCTGCCATCATTAGTGTCTCACTGCAATCCACTCTAATGCAATTCCTCGATCATCTCCTCAGCCAAACCCAGGATGCGACAAACGGCGACAAACGTGCTGCCGACGAATGGATGAAGTGCGCTCCCCATATTTGATTCACGTCACTTTCTGAGATGCGGCAGTATCGGGAAAACTTTCCATGGTAACTATGAATATCTAGAAATCGCCGTCCTGAACGTATATCTCAGACCAAGCTGATGATTCGCCGCCAACTGCGGAGAATGATCAAGATGGTTGCTGGAGAAGCGTGTTGGACGAATACGACGAATCCCGCATACTACTAGCTCACACTTTACATGGCAGCCGCATAATTCAGTCCTTGCAGTAGGTTGCTGAAATCGCCAGACACCGATAAAAGATTAACATATTCTAGAAATCTTCAATCCGCAAATACCATAAATTCCATTGTCAGTGTACTGTCATCGTCAAGATCTTCGGACGAAATTTCTGGGGAGCTGGTCGAAGTTTTAGGTTTTGACCATCTCGATCTCGCTACAGAGATCTTGTCGCATCGTTCTGCCATTCTGGACAAGGTAAGAAATTGTATTCAATTGTTTTGCCAATCTCAGGCTCAATTGTCCATCAGTTGTCCAATCTTGTTAATGAACCTTTTCCCCCTATTTCAATAGCCAGCACCACACAGACCAACCAGAACACGACAGATAGAGCGAACGATTATTCTCTTGCACAAGCGCAAAAACGTATCGAGGAGACCTTTAGGCAGAACGCTAAAAGACCCTTGTTGAGGCAAGTGGAGGTAATAAAATGAAAGTACATCATGTGGTCGACGCTTATGTTCATTGGATAGGATGAAAAGACAGAAGTTCTACCCCATGTTTATACTTCAGCTGCCAACCAGGGAAATATCGTCTCGCATCTGGGAACCAAATATATGTTGCCTATAGACACGAAACGAGAACCTCACGAGGTCAGGATAGATATAATGTACATCACCGAGTCCAACCTCGCATCCCATGACACAGGACTACGAAGAATTTACTATTCCTCCGGCAAGACCAGTTCCTCCAAGGTTTAATGAGAGGCTTTTTCTCATCTCGGATCTTGACCCCCTCGTCAGAGGCTCTTTCGTGGTAGGTCTACGTGCAAATATATTGCTCAATGGAGGTAGCTTAGTGATTCCAGGGATATCACTCACTCAACCGAATGCAATCTATCGTATACCCGACTGCTTATGGCGCGAACGAAAACCTGCTCATATGTGGTTTGTGTCTTTAAAGTAGTTGTGTCAAGGATGGCACTGACGTTCTAGTAGCACCAACTGGGGCTGTGGGTCATTGGCTTTTGATTGGACGCAGCTGCTAATACATTTTAGGGGAAAACCGATGTGGCTGTATTGACTATTCTCCGTGTGATAAGCCAGCACCGCTCCAATAGTTTGGGAAAGGTTCAGTTAAGCGCTCAGATCAACAGACATGCTTTCAAAATTATCTATGTGTACGCGCTTTGATATATGCCATGGTATTTTGTCGACTGTGGCTCCAGTGCCCCAATGAAGGCTTTAGCGGCGGAGATAGTCCGTAAATTTGAAAAAAGGCTGCGTTGGCTAGGCATCAAAGTGCGCGAATTGACCGGTACGTGAAATACGTTAGCGACATTTCATACATTCAAAATGGTATTACAGGTGACATGCAGATGACCAAGGCCGAAATTGCTGAGACACAGGTCATCGTAACCACGCCGGAGAAATGGGATGTTGTAACACGCAAGCCAACTGGAGAGGGAGAGATAGCATCTGTACGTGTCCATCTTTTTCTGCTTTCAAAGAAGTTGACTGAAGCAGACCAGGTCTTGAAACTACTAATTATTGACGAAGTGCACCTACTCAACGATGAGCGGGGTGCTGTTATTGAGACCATAGTGGCGCGCACTCTCCGTCAGGTTTGCATCTAGCAATTTTCTTGTCTTTTCTTAACATCATTTTCCTTTAGGTAGAAACAAGTCAAACTGTTATTCGTATCGTAGGTCTGAGTGCAACATTACCAAATTATATCGATGTTGCCGAGTTTCTGAGGTATCAATCTATTCTATCTAACTGTATTTCATCTAACGTTGTGTCCAGCGTTTCACGACAAAAAGGCCTCTTTTACTTCGACTCATCCTTCCGTCCCATTCCTCTGGAGCAACATTTCCTAGGTGTCAAAGGAAAACCTGGCAGCGCATTGTCCCGCAAAAACTTTGATAAGGTCGTGTTCGAAAAAGTATCTCAACTTGTCGCAGAAGGACACCAAGTAATGGTATTCGTTCATGCTCGCAAGGAGACCGTGCAAACTTCCCTTAAGCTCATGGAAACCGCAGTGGCAGACGGTAGCATTGATGACTTCTCTTGTAGCGATCATCCACAGTGGAATTTATATCGCCGTAGGGTTGGAGAATCAAAGAACAAAGAAATGAAGCGCCTTTTTGACAACGGCTTCGGCATTCATCATGCAGGTATGCTGCGGTCCGACAGGTCATTGACGGAAATTTTATTCCAGGAAAGGATCATAAAGGTATATCTTTGATGACACACTATTCGATCACTGAGGCTTTTCGTTGACATTAGGTTCTTTGTTGCACTGCTACCCTTGCATGGGGCGTTAACTTGCCTGCTCACGCCGGTACGATCCATGCCTACAATGATGTCCATCTAAGATATAACCCCTTTAGTCATAATCAAGGGCACGCAAATCTATGACAGCTCCCGAGGGATGTTCGTTGATTTGTCCGTTCTCGATGTTCTGCAGATATTCGGGAGAGCTGGTCGTCCTGGGCTTGAAAGCAGTGGGGAGGGCTATATTTGCACCACAGAGGACAAATTAACACATTATCTTAATTCAGTGCTATCCCAGGTGCGGTCATTACCGCTTCAGCATAGTACTTGGAACTTACCAGAATTCAGATGCCTATCGAGTCACAGTGAGCAAATTCTGATGGCATGGTTTCTACAGATCTGCTAACATTAATCAGGTTCCAGAGAGGCCTCGTTGATGCTCTCAATGCTGAGATCTCACTCGGCACCGTATCCAACGTTCAGGACGCGATTCGCTGGTTACGTTATACGTATCTTTCCGTGCGGATGAGGAAGAATCCATTTTTCTATGGTAAGCCAAACCTTCCATACCTCGCATACTTCATTTCGATATTGGCAGGTATGACTCTCGAGGATGACTCCAGCCTCCAGACCAGATGGCATGAACTTGCAACCGCAGCAGCACGCAAACTTGCAGCAGCACGTATGATAGTGTACGAAGGAGCTGACTGGTATCTTTCGCAGCACCGACCTCGGTAGAATCGCTGCCAGATATTACATTCGTCATTCTTCCATCGAAATATTCAACAAGGAGTTCCGTACGGTTATGACAGAGGCAGATGTGTTGGGAATGATGAGCATGAGCACAGAAGTAATGTTTCTTGCATATTTTCTCGACAAACTGATTAATAACAGTTGTCCCAGTTCGACCAAATTCAAGTGCGCGAGAACGAGATTAAGGAATTGGAAGGATTAAAGAATCTTGTGCCTTGTCAGGCAAAGGTACGCCTCTGTGGACGTCGACGACCCACAAATTTGAACCATGACGCAGGGTGGCACCGACACTAACTATGGCAAAGTAAATATATTACTGCAGGCGTACATTTCAAGGGAAAACGTCGAAGACTTCGCACTAGTTTCCGACATGGCATACGTGGCACAGAATGGCGGAAGAATCATGAGAGCTCTGTTAGAAATCGCTCTCAGTAAGAAGTGGGCCAACGTCAGTTCAGTCTTACTGGGTATGAGTAAAGCAATCGAACGGCAGATGTGGCCCTATGAACATCCTCTGAGGCAGTCCAAACTGAAACGCGATGTAATTCATGGACTCGAAAAATGGGCCGAAGACTGGTCGGTTGTGGAACTCGCTGAATCAGACGCACAATCGATAGGTCAACTTGTCCATCTCAATGCACACCATGGCCTCGCAATCATCAACGCAGCAAAACAATTTCCTTCTATCCAAATCCAGTACGACCTCCGACCTCTTGGTTCAGACATCTTGAAAATTTCTGTCCGCGCTCAGCGCAACTTCGTCTGGAATGTAGATGTCCACGGTAATTCCGAAGTATTCGTGCTCTGGATTGAAGAAGAATATAAAACTGAAGATAAAAAAACTTCGACAATCCTCCAATTGTGTCAACAGATTTTTCGACCGACTACTCAGCTTGTTCGCACAGAGTTTATCATCTCAATAAGAGGGGGAGAGACATTGCCACAGTTGACTGTGCGTGCTGCATCGGATCGTTGGATAGGAGCAGACGAAGAGGTGCCGATTCCACTTGAATTGATAGTCATGCCTGGAAAACGTGAGATCTTCACGCAGAAACTTAATCTCCCATTCCTGCCGACTTCCATCATAAACGATCCTGTAGTTGAGAGTATTTTCAACCATATAAGCTTCCTCAATGACATGCAATCGCAAGTATTCTGGAGCTTGATTCATAACCAGCAACACTCGATTCTTTGCGGCCCCGTGGGTAGCGGGAAAAGTGCAGTTGTACAACTGGCCCTTTGGTCTGTTCTCGTTATCTAATCTATGACTTTCCATCTGATGTGTATTCAGGACTACTATAGTTCAGCGTCGTCATGCCTGGGCTATGATTATTGCGCCGAGACGAGCTGGCGCAATGGAGTTACTCTCAACACTGAGAAGTGCTGGTCAAGTTGCTGCTGTAGCCGTTGAATACAGAACAAATCAAAACGCACTAATTCCGCCGAAAAGAAAGTCTATTTACGTAGTGACTGCAAGGCACCTTTTTGAAGCTATTCGCCGATCAAGTCCAGCTTCCACCATACCTAGCCTTGACTTGGTAGTTTGTGAGGGTCTAGAACAATTGGATTCAAGATATGAACTTGCAGTTTCACTGCTTCGACATTCGACGCAATCAGCTCCGACCAGGTTCATTGGGATATCGAACTCTTTGAATGATCCGAAGGACCTCGCAGACTGGTTGGCTGTTGATTCATACGCATTCCACAGCTTTAAGCCAAGAGATAGAGATCAATCGCTAAGTATGAACGTGTCGACCATCTCAATACCATACTCCTCCTCCTTTTTCAAGTCTTTGGCCAAACCGGTCCATAGCGCAATCAGGGAGGCAGAAAATGCGATCGTTTTCGTTCCATCTCGAGGACATTGCCAAACAGTTGCATTAGACCTCCTAACACAGAGTGCACTGGAGGTCGAGTCGACAAGGGGATATCTGCCGAGCAACATTTCTGACGATAGCCTCGAAGTATTCCTGCACCAGTTTCCAAACTCATCGTATCACGATTTTGTATCCAAAGGCGTTGGTTTTTTCCACAACGGTATGGAGAGAGGAGAGCAGAACGTTATACTTCAACTTTTCGCAGAGGGCATCCTGCGTGTTCTCATCGTAGCGCGCGAAGCTTGCTGGTCTATTCCTGTAAGGGCTGAAGTAGTGGTGGTTATGGGATGTCAGTATCTGCAGTCTGGAAGCGAAGGAGCCGATTATCAAGTTCGTGACTATGAACTAGCCGAAGTTGTTCATATGCAAGGTCGAGCGGTCAGGCAGATCGGGGCCGGTACATTCTATCTGTTTTGCCAACCAGAGGCAAAGGATACTTATACCCGGTTCCTAAACGATGGATTACCTCTCGAGTCATCTCTGCTGGACGACTCAGAGCTTGAAACATGGTTGAGAATTCAGTTGAAGGATCCATCCTTCAATGAGCCATGGGCAGTCGAGGCAATGTCTTTCACGTATCTTGCGAAACGTCTAGAAAGCAACCCTTCGTATTATAACTGCACTCAAGCAGACGAGAATCTTCTCCGAGTCTTAAATACACTTTTCACTAAAATTAGAGCAACTGAAAACTAACGTGAAAGAATGTGGATACTATGTCCTTAGTTGTAGACGAGTGTATAGTATGAGTTGCGGCAATATATATGTAAGTTACGTCCGTGATAGAAACGAAGACAATTTAAACCTTGTACGGTGGAACCCTAAGACGACATGGGCATTAGCAAGAATCTGGTAGTGGCTACGCAGGTCACACACTTTTGAATGGATCTCTGTAGTGCGGGGAAAGATGCTTTAAGAAGATTTGCGTTTTGCTTCCCTATGCCAAGTCGATTAAGCATTTCTCGAACTTCACGAGAGCCCGTAGGTGCATGGCGTTGTGCCCTGGGAGTAGAACGTGCTCGGTTTAGGCTGGCATCCCCGTTGCTGGATGAAACGTGTTCCAAAGTGGACAAAGACGGAGCATTGGCCAGGGCTGGGTTTGACATGCTGCTTCGACCCTCAAGCGCCTCCCTTAATTCAGTGACGCCTACTGCTCTAGCAGATCGTGCCAAGCTGTGAAGAGACATATTGTCATGCATGAGGGCAGATGATATCTTCAAGAGAGGTGAGACACCATCTCCTCTTATCGAGTGTTCAAAAACCGATGTCTTGTCAAATGCTGTATAAAATCATTAGGCTACTTTAAAAATAGAGATATGTACGTACAATCCCTCAGAATAGCATCAACAGACCATTTTGAAGTAAACCGGCCAAGCAGAATGTCTGGACCCAGGCCAGTTGCTCGATGAACATTGTGGCAACTAGCTATCGCCTTTAAAGCAGCGTCTGAATTTACACCGACCCATTGATGTTCGCTTGTATGAAGCATTTTGATCAGGAAAATCAACGGATTCATGGTACTGGGCCACCGCCTTGAACATTCAACCTTATCGAATTTCTGGGCGCAGACGAAAGTGCCTGCAATGTATGAGTCATCTTGGTGCAATAGCTTGTCACGAACATACGTCTTGAACAACTTTAATCAACTCCTGCGAGTTCCAAATTTTCCCTATCGCCATCCAAACCCTTGCTATGACCTCTCTTATGATAAATATTCGCTGTGCTGTTATGCCATCTGCGGCAAACCCAATTCTTGTGGAAGCATCCAGAGCAAGTAGCATAGGAACTCCAGCGAATAGTCCCCGTACCGGTGTTTGCTCATGTATAGTGATTAAAATGCGAAGCATATGGGTGTAATCATTCAGGCAAGCGGAACATGAGTTCGAGATACCTTGAGACAGTCGTTCGGTTAGTTTTTGGACTTTTGAAACCTTCCTTAATCGTGGTGCTTGTTGAACCGACAGAAACTTAGAATCCGATCGGGCCAGGGTGTCTAGGAGTATTGGAATCTTGCGTTGATGGTGAAGATGCGGTATTTGGATCGAGACCGAGCGAAGAAGCTAGGGAAAGAATATAAAGATATGCATGTATCGCGTTTATGACTTTCATTGCGACATCTCCTCCATGGAGGACGACGCTCATCGTATTTGCATGAAGCAAAGGACCTTCCGTTGCGCATTTAATAGCATCAGAACTTGTCACATCACCCCGTTTCGGCATCTCCTCCGTAAGATAGAATATTAGTAAGTCTGCATAGTCTGCTCGAACAGCGGAATCCTTGTCGCATAGCAGACTCAGCGTGTCATGCCAGATATCAGGAGGAACCCGGGTCCTGCGGAATTGGAGATCGTCGTTTTTTGTTACTTTCCCATTCGGTCCTGAACCGGAATTGGTGGGTGAAATGTCGTGGTCCTCTTCTTGATCATTCGCGGTGTCGATAAGGCCACGTAATGCTGCAAGTAGACCCCTAATGGCTCCTGAACGACTGTGCCCAGCGTTATCTGGCGCAGTACCTGGAATTCCTTGCATCTCTACGATCGTCAGACGATTAACCATCTCTGCCTAGATAGGTCGTGAATTAACGGATATTATTGTGGAGGACACAGTAAACCCACCGCAAGATCTTGTATTTGATCAGAATAATACACATGGCGACCGAGAGAAGTAATGCAAGAGACAATGACTGGTACAAGTTCATCATTTGGGTCCTTGGCAATTCTACGAAGCATCAGAATGACGAGATTTGATAACAGATCGGATGACGATAAGTCGACGAGAGGTATGCGGGCATTTAGTACGGTGGTCACCATTGACAGGAGTGCCCTGAGCAGTGGGCTCGTTGCCGGTGCGTCTTGGTTCTCCAAGAGTCTTTCCACAAACCAGGTTGGCACAACATAACGATACTGATACTGAACCCATTCAGCCATTCTTTTGGCAAACCAGCAGCAGTATTCATTTTCGTGCCAAGAGCCTAAATCGTCCAGGGTATCGAAAGTTGAGCGTATGATTTGCCCTAACTGGGCGCCATTTACGTGACCTAGCAAAATGAACAAAACGTGCAGAACTGCGCTGGTTACATCAGCTCCTGAAGGACCATTGTCACCATCTATGTGTGCATGGATTGACGCCGCCTTTCTCTCTACAGCGGGCCTAACCCGAAACTCTGCCAGGTACGGGGAAGTCGGGCTCTCCTTGATGTCTGTGGCTCTGATGGAGTTGAGTGAAGATCAAAAAGAAATGGATCGGAAACCACCCAACTGTTCATCAAGCCGATGGAGAGGTGCGTGCAGAATTACACCTAGAATTGGTCTCATCATGGTGGAAATTTGGGCGCCGAACCGCGATGCGTTATGATATAGTGCTTCCGAGTTGACGGCACCTGTCAACGCAGCCACACCCACCAAACGAGTTCTACCAATTTCTTAGACACTTCCGCGCACTATTAGCATTGTTCTTACCGGTTCCGTAATTCTTGATCCTTGGCATCATTATAACTGAGGTCTGCAAAGCGACGAAGAACAGATATATAATCATTTGTCAAATTTTCATCGACACCAATAAGATGTCCATCGGTATATGTGGCCCAAGCTGTAAACTGACCAATCATGAAGAGTAGGCCGCTATCTGGCAAGTAAGCATACACACCACGCTGGCCGCTCTGGCAGCGACTTCGAGATCGCCGGGCACAGTAGATAGGGTTGCATCTACGCAAGACATCAATGGTACCGAGAACAGATGGAGGTCACGACGACATTCTATTGCGAGAGCACGAAGAACCGCTAAGCTGACTAGAAGAGTGCTGTAGAGGATTGGCTGAAGGTACACCGACAAAACATGAGCTACGTACGCTCGAGCACGCAGATTTCCTGCACGGGCCTTTCTGGCTTCTGGTTTTATGCGCTTCTCCAACTCGGCACCGAGTTTCGTTAGCTTTGCAGGATGATTTGAGCTGCGGAGCATGTGAGCTACAGCTAATCAAAGTATAAAAAACCTACGCATAGTAAGTCAAACGACTGAGTTCGTGCGAGTTTGGGGAGTAACCTGAGGCAGCAGCGAGGAGAGAAGAGGTCGGTGGATAGCAAGCGTTGAGGAGCTGGACATGTCCTGGAGTAAAGATATACATGGATAAGCGTAATGAGAATCAAGGAACGAAGGCACGCCAGCCAGGAGATATGGTACAGAGTGCGAATGTACCCGTGGGAATTCCTCTTTCTCCACCCTCCATCATCGTACGTGTCATTTCCTTCACTACCTCTGATGAGCTTCACGCTGTGCACCAGTCCAAGCGTACTCGTACGCGCGGAAGATATTTTCCCAGTCACCCTATTACGCTGGGGTGTCCTGAACACAGCTCTCTGATTTCCATCACGCGTTCTAACTACTTCCAACAGATGACATTCAGGCATTCGAATAGGCTGGGGTACCTAGTTCCCTATCTACTTTGGTTAGCTCCTTCATGATTGAATAGCGATATTCAGATTGTCTTCTTCCAGTCGATACGCTCTCGATTATCCATTGCGGTTTCACGACGTGGATTTTGTTTACACTTCGACCAGCTAGCATCGTTTGCATCTTTGATGCGCTCAGACATCTCGATGTCACAATATGTGTACATCCAGACTGTGTCTGCCTGCGATCCGAGCTGAGAGTTTCCGCTTTTTTGCTATATAAAGAAACTACGAACAGGACTCGACCTCCCGCAACAGTTATCAACTTTTTAATCTCGATATCCGTAGTATCTTCAAGATATCCGTCGATGTAAATTCGAGTATGTTGCAGTGTTAGGTTATTCTTGCATGGGCCCATCTGCTTGGCGAGTTTCTTTTCACGATCTCGAAGGTACAAGCGTCTATTGACTCGCTCCTCCGCAACCTGATGGCCAGTCGCAGTTGATACCACCTTATCTAACAAACAGATCAGTCATGTCGCCTGTCTGTCAAGTCTTCGCACCTGCTCGATCAGCTGTATCTGCATGAGTTATGGGATTTGAAGTGTTAGATAACGTTCGAAGAAGAAATTTTGTTGCCGAAGCCCTTGAAGAGCATTGACTAAGATGCTCAGTGGCATAATTCACGAGGGAGTGTGATCGCTTACGTTGAATCGATCCGGTAAGGATGCAACCGGTGTGCATTATTTTGTTTTACTTTCATTGACTTGTTATGGGGAAAGTATTGATCTATAGTCTTCATATTTCTGGAATTAGTGCAGCTGAGGAGTTGCTGTCAATGTTTGCCGCCATCACGTGTTCAATCCCTCCAATTTTGACGCATGAGGCTGGCCACCCGTTTCATCAAGCCTTATCAACTCGCATCCACACGCGGTTGCCTTCATTTAGCTAGAATAAGAAGAATGTCTTCCAGGACGTATCAATGTGCTATCGAAGACCTGAATTCATTGCAGTCCAATGCTGCTGTCTTAGACTCTATTCGGGCAATGGGTGGAAGAGCTAATCAGTTCGCCATACCAGAAATGATAGAATATTTGGGACGAATAGGATACCACGTGCGTTTTTTCATGCGAGTAGCAAATTTGCTGAAAAGCAGTGGAAATAGCCAGACGACCTTAATAGACTTAATGCCATTCATATAACGGGGACAAAAGGGAAAGGCTCAACCAGCGCATTCACTGATTCTATCCTCCGTCATACGAAACCAGATTGGAAAATAGGTTTGATATTGTAACATATCGCAACGTATTATGCTTATGACATCAGGCATGTATACATCTCCGCATCTTGTTGCCGTGCGCGAAAGAATTCGTATAAATGGCATTCCACTTTCCGAAGACGACTTTACCAAGTATTTTTATCAAGTATGGGATAAATTAAAAGAAAATACTACTGTGCGTCCGGCAAGCCTTGTACCACTTTAAGTCATTCAACTTGGGAACAAAGAGACGACTTGAATCCACGTCTATTATGCCCAGTTATTTTAAATTCTTGACCTTGCTTGCTTTCCACACCTTGTTAAGCGAGAAGGTCAACGCGACCATACTCGAGGTTGGTGTAGGTGGCACTTATGACAGTACAAACATTGTTCCGCAGCCCTGTCGTTACTGGTGTTACAGCCTTGGGGCTTCGATCATGTCCATATCCTGGGAAAAACACTGCAAGAGATTGCTTGGCAAAAAGGTGGAATCTTTAAGGTCTGTGCATTTGTTAACTGCCTCCACCACTGCTCAACTAGAGCTAGGAAGGTGTACCGGCATTCACCGTAGAACAACCCCCAGAAGCACTTCAGATGCTACGACAGCGTGCAGCTGAGCTAAAAGTGAAGTGAACCAAAATGTTTGCCATAATGGTCTAATATTTTACAGGCCTCGAAGTTCACGATTGTACCTTTGAACCATGCAATTTCTGCCATCGAACTTGGTATGCACCGCTGTTTTTTTAGCTTTCTCTTACTCAACACCATTTTCGTAGGTCTTCCTGGCGCCCATCAGCATCAGAACGCCAGTCTCGCCGTCGATCTTGTTCGAGCTTTTTCAAATGATGCTGACGTCGGGGCGACGCTTACCGAGGCATTCGTGGCAGGTTTGGAAGAGGCAAAATGGCCTGGGCGTTGTCAAACCATCTTGGACCCTCGCCTGCGCCATACAACATGGTATCTTGATGGTGCTCATACCTCTGAAAGTCTAGAATGTTGTCTACAATGGTTTGTTAGCACCGACATCGGTCTGTTTGACTGCCAGGAAAAGCCAGTCCACCCGATCGGACGCCATTGCCTTGCTGATGCAGGCACAAAATGTGATGGACTGCGCATATTAATCTTCAACTGTACTCAAGGTCGCTCCGGTGCATCCCTGTTACGAACGGCGCACGAAGTGATCTCAAAGCAGTTATCAACATTAAATAGGGCCAACGATATTGATTCATTCTTCAACCATGTTATCTTTTGTACCAACGTTACGTATTCAAATGGGCATTCTAAAGGAGGTTTGCATCCCAGCCCAGCGTCTTGACATGGGCAAACGCTCATGACACTATCAGATTTAACGATTGTTGCAATGCCTTCAGACACTCTTGCAACGCTATCGGTACAGCATCAGCTGGCGTCATCGTGGTCGTCCTTGGTACCCTCTTTCCCGTCTTCACATATACATATACTGCCCACAATTGAGGACGCTGTCCAACTCGTCCGGATCGTCGATGAACAATCTCAAAGTCCCGTGAAAATACTGGTTACTGGAAGCTTGCACCTAGTTGGAGGCCTTCTTGAGGCAGCAGGATTAGCGGAGCAAGCACTTTGAGTGCTTCACGTAGGTAAATTTAATGTTATCTTATCTATCTAGCAATGCAGTGTATGCAAATTGCAAAAGCTTGCACCTATTTTCCCTGCCTTCGTACACCTGAAGGTTCCATCCCGTAGTAATGGATTGCCTGGAGGAACTATCAATCTTTTGAGAGAATTTTAGAGGACACAACATACCTCTTTATCGAGAAAAGTTTGCAATGAAGTTTTCAGCTTTGGTATGGTTAAACCGTTTGATTTGGCCAGCCCCTCGAATACGTCATAGTGCACAGGCTTGATATCAAGTCACCAATTGTCCTTTCTGTATAAATATTCCCTACCTCGTAACGTAAGATTCTTAAGTGTAAATCCTGATCCTGTAATATCAAAGACTTCAATTGACGCATCCATTGTCCACCTGTTCTCAGCTGATCCACGTTCAACTGGCCAGGAACACTGCCTTGTTCCGAACCATTCACTCTACTAATATGTTTAATCGGGCAGGCCACCTTATCCGTTGCTAATTTCCGACGTGAGCTCGTTCCATATAAGAATCGAACGTCATTTAGTCCCGACGTATCGGAAGGAACTATCTACATGACTTTTTATCAACATGAGTGGCTAGTATAGTTGCAGAAAAGACTACGTACGGCATTTTCATTATGTGTGTCAGAAAATGCTACTTTCGAACAGACAAGGGAAGGTTCTGCTTCGTCATCCTGACAGGTGAGCTTGGTGCCATGATCTGCCGAAGCTTCTGCGAATAACTCATTGGGTCGACACCACGCTTTCAAAGCACTGGAGCCAAATTTCTGGGTCGAAAGCGGATACAATACCACATCTCGGACGTCCATTTTCTTGTTTTCTTCTGTGATTTGCGCACTGCACGCTATTATCTGCTTCGCACGGTCTAATATGGCACCACGAGTAACAGCAATGCTTTCCACCGTTTCTCGTGCTCGATGGGTCCTTTTCCCTGTAGTCATGACATTTACCATGTTATCCAGAAGGGTATTTTCTGACAAATCAGAGCTTTCGCCCACGGTCTCGTTGGTAGCCATAGCTTTGATATTTTCCACTTCTTTGAGCAGAGAAATTCGGAGGGTCTCGCGGGTAAATCCTTTCTTTCGTGTGCAAGACCGAATGTGGTTCATTTTCTGGGCGGCAGTTTTGTTGGTAGTCCACTCAGCGTTACAGCTAACACACTTGGTCAGCTTGGCCAGATAATTGCTGGACAAGTCATCTAATGCGATATTCGTGCGGTTGCTCTTCTTCCTCTTTGTTTCCTGTGCTCCCGATACCTGATCGTGTTGTCTCTTCCAAGTCGTAGAAACGACCTTGATCGGTGGTTGCGCAGCCGAATAAGCGAAGCCGCGAAGACCAATCGCTCTCTCCTCTTCCAAAGCACCGTTAAGTGAAGCAATAGATCCCTGGACTTCGTTCAGCTTTAGAGGAATCCTGCATTTGAGACTTCCCACCTCCCGGCTTAGTGGTTTACTAGTGTTTATAGAAGACATTAGAGGCTAAATTGACAGCACTGAGCAAGACATGCCTTGTGTGCCTTGCATCGTCTTCCTCCGAATCCGTCAGTTCTATAACTGACGACATAACAGAAAATGTCTCGAATAATATTACATAATATTAATAAGTGACGCGACGCGTCTGTTTGCACGTATTGTCTCCGAGGTTCATAGATACTATCTTGTGACTGTCCGTCATGGATTCATCTCGAAGAACCATCGCCGGTGGTGTTACGGTCGAGACTGTGTCTCCTCAGGAATTATTTCAGGTTATAACCGATGCAACTTCTGAAAATCCTTCGCTGGTGCAGCAGTCAAGCAAACGACTCAAGGAGATGCTCGACATGTTTGGCACATTCGATGCACTACACGAGATCGCCGCACAAAAACGTTTATCGCTTTATATAAGGCAACAAGCTATCATTCAGTTCAAGAATGCAGCATTAGGGCACTGGAAGGCGCGGAAGTAAGACGTGCTGCGTGCCTCTTTCTCAACCTCAACAACGATATTTTAGGATTCTCTCCGATGCACAGAGGGAGAGGATAAGATCTCGATGCCTTGAATTTATAGATGAAGATGATGAGACGGTGAGAGATTCATCCCATAGTCTGTCGACTGCGCTTATCAGCGTGCGATAAGTTAGATATGCGACTGCAACCAACTCATCACTGGGAAGATAGCCCGTGTTGATTTTCCTACCAAATGGTACTTTATACCATTTCTCTCAATCCAAACTCACCCTGTGGAGGCCAAATCTAGTCACTGATTTGATGTCGGTCATTGATTCTAATCTGCAAATGCGTCACTCTTCAGCGGAAGATAATGCACAGAACACTCTTGTTCTAAGGAGAAGCCTTCAACTTCTAAACGCTATCCTCAAAGAGTTCGCCAGCATTAAAATGCCCAGCGGTATGAAGATAATGGCAGAGGTAACTATCGATGACGCATCAATGATTGGGGTGTTTTAAAATATTTATGTCCAGCTAGCTGAGCAACTCCATCTTATCCTATATAACTACTACTCGAGCATGAGTGCCGCATTCTCCTCCCTGAACGAAAACCTGCAGAACATAGAAAGTACCCAAGTATATTACGACATTCTACTTGCGCACTTGATTTTCAAGAGCCTGGTAAAAATTGCGGTATGGTTATGGAACAAGATTGACAAGTTACCGAAGTCAGAAGTGGAAAAAAACGCTATTTGGGTCCGTTATGTTTTCTTTCCTTGAAAGATCATTTGTCATGATGTTGCCAAACTGAATCAGTTACAAGAACTCTTTCAAAGCTCGGCACTTCAGTTGCAATCTCTGGCGGGTATGCGTCACAGCATTACGTTAGACTTCATACAGAGTAGGCAACAGGAGTTCCTGAGGTCAAGCAAATCCATTGGAATTTTGACCCGTCACATTAGAGTGTTTGGGAAGTTCTTCAGACGTCTACAACAACTCTCCCATGCTCGATTCGTTGAATTGCCGATGTGCGCCGACCTCATATTCTTTTATTGGTCAAAAGTTGTCGATGCAACAAATGGTCCTCGTGAATGGGTCGCGGGTGTGTAGTGTGTGTGATTTCAAGTAGAGTTCTACACAATGATCCTCTAGATTCTGATAACGCTGTATATCCTGTGCGGTTTCTTGTTCAAGGGATGGTTTTGTTCAAAGAAAGCCTTGCTCAGTGGGTACCAACTCGGAGGGATGGTACAGCTAGTAAGAATGGTGCGTTCTACCCATGCATCCGATTCCCTGCCTCATCCAGTGTCCGTCTTGTAGCGTTGTCCCATGAATTTGTTGAAAATGCAGTCAAAGCACTTATCACGAGATTTATGCCGCTAAATCCATCCGACCTGGAGGGCTGGATGAACGATCCGGAAGAATGGGTCAATCTTGAGGATCACGAAACAGATCAATGGGAATACGAAATACGGGTGAGATATTGCCTGATAATATGACGTAGGAGACTTAATCCGTCATTAGCCATGTAGCGAGCGTGTCTTGGTCCAACTGTCTAATCAATTTGGCGAAGTTGTCACTCCTTTATTATCTGCAACATTTAATGACGTTGCTGGTAAGTAATCATTAATTGAGAGATTGCCGATACTATAACATCTCCGCAGCACACGAGCCTGGTGATCTTAGCAGCATTGTTCAAAAAGAGGCCTTATACTGCGCGATAGGCCGTTGTGCTCAACGTTTAAAGGACGTGATACCTTTCGGTGATTGGCTTAGCCAGACCTTATCTGCTGAGGCTCAGTCTACTAATCCAATGTGCGAATATTTTCCCTCTACGATATTCTTAGTTCAACACTTTGCATCCTAGTTATCCCATCATCAAACGACGGATCGCTTGGCTAATAGGCAAATGGGTCTCCGAGTCATGCTACACACCGAAGGACCGCAAAGTATGGGAAATACTAGTTCACCTTTTGCAAGACCATGGTACGGGAACCGATACAGTCGTGCGCCTTACTGCAGCAGTAGCCGTACGCGAATGTGTCGATGTAAGGTTGATTTTCGGCGATAGCGACAGAGCTGTTGACCGTTGCAGACAATTGATTTCGACGTCCACGTTCTAGAACCGTTCCTGCCGGCGATTGTTTCGGAGCTCGTTAATCTTATGGGAGAGGCCGATACGATGGAAAGCAAACGGCGCGTAGATAACACCTTGAATTCGGTGATAGAGCAGTCTGGTGACATGGTTTGCATTCCATTCTGGCTAATGCATAACATCTACATCTCAATCGCTAGATTTTCCCTCTCATCAATGCCATCACAGCTCCTTTACCTCAACTTTGTATGTCGCACCTACTCTACTAAATAGTCACTTAAGTGGTTATTCAGGGACTACTGCAGGCGATGATTGGCTGTTCAAAGGCTCCCTCCTTGTGACGGTGACAAGACTGGTCGAGGTAAAGAAATAAGAATCTTGCAAAGTGATGACATTCATGTATATTTAGTCTGTTAAAGCAGAGTCAACACCTTTAGGCGGAATTGTAGTCCCTCTCGTGCGTGAGAGTATATCACCAGGCGTATGTTTTCAAAATTATTCTGGTGACTTGGCGTAATCGCAGTCAAAAACAGGCTATTAGTCATCTGGATGAAGACGGTCTCAACCTCTGGCTAAGTTCACTTAGAAATACTATGACAATATCAAGCGTCAATGGGGCACCTGCTTTAGCTGAACTATTTCCTCGCGCATTGGATCTGCTGGCAACAAATCTGGATCTGCTGGGAATGATCATAAATATTATAGAATCATACATGATACTGGACGCGACCGCAATACTACAGGTAAGTATTATCTTCCAATGAAATCGAATGTTGATCAGCGATTGCGATAGGTACATGGGACAGATTTGTTTTGTGCATTGCTTGCAGGGCTCAAAAGCGGCGCAGTTACGATTAATATCAAGGACATGATCATGACTTTGAGTCTTCTTTGTCAAAATTCCCCTATATCGTCCTGGGCTGGGCCCATGTATAATTCTGGGCTATTCGCGTATTTAATCGCTACTCTCGTTGAGGGGGAAGTATGTATGATTTTCATTGCTCAGAGATGGAACTGATTTCCAGCGCAGTGTGGAAGTTTACTACTTACAGAATATGTTTACCTCTTTTCAAGGATTGTCCTGGCAGATCGCACGATCTTCTTGCAGCTGATGGCTGCAACCGCAAATGCGACGGGACTGACGGAGAAGTACCTCTTTGATGGCTTACTTGACCAGTGGTGGAGCAAAGTTCGTGTTGATAATTCTAGCTTTTTCAGGTTTATCTAATATCAGAATTTCCAGTTTGACAGCATGAGCGAACCTAGGCATCGTAAATTGGTGGCAATGGGCATTGCCGCCTTGGTTTCTACCGGTCGGCCCGAAGTGTTGGAGCGTTTACCGACCGAGATATTTAACCTCTGGTTGGATGTGTTCGGTGAAATCAAAGAAGTGCAGCATCGAACGGAGAACCAGACTTGGGAGTATGTCGATGTTTCTCTGCATCGTCAATCGATTGAATATCTCACCACTATGGCAGCTCGGCGCCGCCGTCACCAACAAATCTTGTCTGTTATTGGGAACTATCCGAGGCTCCGAGGCACTATTATCAGGGCACGGAGGGTACACCCGAGTACGAGAGGCGCAAAGCGGTATTGTCGAATCGTTTGTTTCCTTGGTTGGCTGAATCTGACAATCGAAATGCAGATATATGATAAGGATCCTGTTAGAATTGCACCACTGGGCAGTTTCGTGGCTAATTCACTACGCGAGGCAGAAGCAATTTGTGGTCCAGCGCAGTTCCATTCTAACTGCCTTGCCAAGGCTGATCCAACGGTTCTCAAACAAATACAGGACGAAGTTGCCAAGACGTAGATGTGTCTGCAACATCATGAGCTCTACAATACATCCTATTATGTTAGGTACATGATATGCAGGGATATTGTCATGAATGTAAATCATTGTCTGATTCGCTATAGATGTAGCTATCCACTGATCCTGACATATCAGTTGACTCGAATTCATCGGAGAAATCATAGTCGCTCGTTTCATTCCCTTCCACGTCAACAGAAAATCTTTCTGCGCTAAATACGAACTCTCCACATCTTAAACATTCCCATTTCAAATCACCGTCTTCAGCTGCACGGATCATCCGCTCGGAGATACAATGGTAACAGTACATGTCGCCACATGATGCAATATAGGGAACAGTTAACGGATGGGTTGGTGGTCCAGAGTCTGAATCATTCTGTGATGAGGGAGATAGTTCTCGCTGGGGAAAAGCGGCTAATGACGAGAAGACGTTTGCTGGTTCTGATAGGTTGAAGTTGACAGAAGCATTCTCTGCACATATGGCACATTGATTTCGTGGCAAAGACCAAAATTTTCCCTGTTTTCTTGTCATTCCCTGGTGCTCACGAGGGAGATCAAGATCCACGCGACCGATGCTGAATAAATAAGACCTGACGGAGGCACTGGCCGATGAGAGCAATCGATGGACGCGACGACGAATACCACGGGCATTGATGAGAGGTAGCAGGAAAATTAGAAACTCCTGAAGTCATGTTGTCCACGATAATAGTCTTATTGATAAAAAAAACGCTTACCGTAAACGCGTGCCAGACCATTTGGCGGTTCATGAATTCGTAACTAACATCTCGTTTAACCAGCCTGCGGGAAGGAGCGAGGCGCATTCTGAGCACTCGGTCTGCTATAGTGCGGTACCTATACAATGTGAAGCAAAAAAACATTAGAATGTCACAAACAAGCCTACCGTCCATTCCATAAAAATGCAATGAAATTTAGGAGAGCCAGCAATCCATGAGTAGATTCGAGCGTTGTAACAAATGTCCATGCTTTCCTTCGACTATCCGATGAAGGAGCGTCAGGCCAAGCGCGAGAAAGTGCACGCGTTCTGATGCGAGAATGGAGATATGGTATTAGAATGGTCAATAAGCCATGTAATACCAATGTTCGTCTCGGTATGGCGGAAGCTATTAGAAACTATGAATTCGGTGGAACGTACGTTTGAAAACTGTGACGCACGAGCAGTGGACGACCCTTTTGCCTGCGAAGTTACATAGCGAAGATCTTGCAGCTTGGAGCCATAACTGGCACCCGTATCCCAGACGGACAGCTTATACAGGACAAGTTGTACAAAAAGCCATAATTCATGTTCATATTTATCTCTAAGAGATACCTGAGAAGGATACGTCAGAAATGATTGGGAGAAGAAACTGAAGCATCCACACGCGAATGAGGGAAAGGGCTTTTAGAAGGGGTTCTTGTAACAGCTGGATTAGTTCTTGGTCGAGAAGCTCTGCATCTAGTAGTCCGACGCGCGGTAGGCTAGGTTTTTGGTTGTGGAGAGCGTGCGTTGGGGCCGCAGAGAGCCTGTGCCATGCTCTGGCCCAGGAGTCTTCCAAGGCAGACATTCAATCTGTGAGATCACGTAAGCAAGAGTCCACAAGATTAGATTTCGCGCTCATGGCAGAAGCCCTTCAGCAGCTGATCCTCGACACTCTCCAGGCCACCGGCCTTATACCGGACACGAGATCTCTGGTCTTTCCAGAAAAGTCACAACCAGCTGACTCCCATGAGGATCAAATCACCATCCTTGGTGCTCTCAACTCGCTTTCGAGCCGTGATGTTCGTGTTGATTCGCGATCCATCATGTCCGCTCATATCACGAATCATAGATGATCGTTTACGACACAAACGAAACTTTAGCTCATGCACTTACGCCGGAGGGCTCACAAATTGCTCAAGAGGGATCGCATGAAGTTCGCGTCTGGTCTGCGTTACCGGAGAAAGGCAAAGGAACACCTGTAACACCTGCTCGACTTAAACAATTAGTTGGAGAAGATATCGCAAAGGTCGGTCAGGGTCGTGCATTCAAAAGTGGCTGGATTGGAAAAGAGGGAGAGGGGCTTGTCAAGCTCGTGCGTGTTTGCTGGATATGGCTACAATCACTTGAACTTGGAATATACAGGTGGCAAACGTCGAGGATACAACACAGCACCAACTTCTGGAAGTCGCTACCACAGGGTCTTTGGCATCTGACGAAAAAGTGCTTGCCGATCTGCGGAAGCGGAAACTAATCATTCAAAAGTTTGTTGATGTAATGCCTAGATATGTAAAGCTGATACACTTCAGGAAAGGCCAATGGTTCACTGTCAGGAAAGGACCTAACTTCAGCACATCGACGGTTAAACCAGAAACCGATCTTACTGCGGAAATGCTAACATCGTATGTCAATCTCTACAGGTCTAGATGTGTATGACGAAAAATGCCAGGGGCACATGGAAGACATCGAAATTTAAAAAGTACAATTTCGAAGCTGAAGGCATCCCTCCCGCGGGTGGTGCTCTTCATCCGCTCCTCAAGGTGAGAGAAGAGATCAGGAATATCTTCCTTGAGATGGGGTAAGTCATCATGCACCCAACAATTGAATTTCTTTCTCATCGGCCTCTAGTTTTGCGGAGATGCCCACATCTTCATTCGTCGAGTCTGGGTTCTGGTGTTTCGATGCATTATTCGTACCACAGCAACATCCTGCCAGAGAACTGCAGGACACGTTCTACCTTTCAGGTAAATGAGCATAGATATTAAAGATAAATAGCCTAACGGTAATTGACAAAGATCCTCAATACTCGTTGCCACCTCAGACAGATTATTATCGCCGGGTTGCGACCACCCACGAATCTGGAAATTATGGCTCAACTGGTTACCGTGCCCCGTGGTCAGATGAAGAATCCCGTAAACTCCTTTTACGCACACATACGACTGCGTCGTCCGCACATATGCTATACAAGCTGGCCGCTGCATGCCGTAGTGAGACTGTTGAAAATAACCCAAACCCTGCATCGGGGGCGAAGTCTACAAGTGGCGAAAAACACGATGGCTTCCGGCCAGCTAAACTGTTTAGCATCGATCGCGTATTCAGGAACGAAACGATGGACGCAACGCATTTGGCGGAATTTCACCAGGTTGAAGGTGTCGTTGCTGATCGGGGCCTCACTCTAGCCGACCTTATTGGTATCGATCTTTAGTGATTGACTTGCAGCCTTCTCATTAGTTCCCTAGGCTTCATGCGAGTGTTTTTCAGAAAAATGGGAATAGAAAAAGTCCGATTCAAACCGGCGTATAACCCTTATACCGAGGTAAGATATGACAGGAACCGCCCAGTGTACTTCTTCACCAATAGCTTTAGCCTTCATTAGAAATATTTGCATTCCATCCTCTCTTGAATCGTTGGGTGGAAGTCGGAAATAGTGGCATGTTCCGTCCGGAAATGTTGGAGCCCATGGGGTTTCCGAAAGATGTGCGCGTTCATGGATGGGGTTTAAGTCTCGAGAGACCTACTATGATTAGGCCAGTCTTTTCCTCCCTCTTGCTCTTCTCAACACTGAACACTAATGGTGGATCACAGGTACGGCATCAGCAACATCCGCACACTTGTTGGGCATAAAGTACCAATAGAAAATATAGAGAACTCGGCAGCAGTTTTGTTTTGATCTACATGTCATTTTAGACGTCTATAATGTGTACACAATACGATCAGAACGAGAATACAGCGGCATTTTTACGGGAACCGAAAGTATACACAAGTGCCTGGCTCATAAATAGTCCAACGGTAATTCCTATCGTGACGGCGACCATTGCGCCGCCTATATCGATACCATTGCCGTTAGCAGTGATTCCTCCCGCTTGCGAGAGTCCCGACTGGGTCGATTATAAACTGCGGATATGATCAACATGCCATGACTTACAGGTACTAGAAATAAGACGCCAGTGACCATTGAAGTAAATGCTGTGCCGCGCATCTTGCGGGAATATATATTGCCGAGAAGACCTACTGTAAACGCGCCAATAGCCGATACAATGTCCGATCTATTGAAGATGAAATGATTTGCGATTTTATTCGAAGCATAGGAACAGCAAGATATGACCACCATGACCGGCAACTGTTTGCTCCAAAAAGGCTGGAGGTTTGCAAGGGAGGACAAAGTAGAGAATAAGGGAACAATAATAAAGGACGTCCAAAGTGGGAAAGGTTGCAGATACCAAGGGAACATTTTGGGACGATAGCAACCTTCATAAATATCTTGCTCGCTTGGGGGGATAGAGTGTACAAAAGTCCATGAGCCGATCAAGGGTACCGTCGTATTTTCCGTTGAATTGTCTGCAACCCATGTTCCGACCAGCGAGACGCTTGAGCTCAACTTCGAGCCAATGTTTTCGAGCTGCCTTCTGTACTGAGGGTCCAGCAAAAGATAAATATCCGAGCCTATCTGAAGGCCAAATCCCTAATGAGCGGGTTAAGATAAAGGAACAAAAAACCTAGAGCTGACTTGCCAAGAACAGCGTGTAGATGAGGGCATACACCATCTTGACGCTCCCGCATACTATGTTCTTGGAGGCTAGCTCTAGAGAGCTACTCACTAATGCACGTGAGCAGCAACCGCAATCAATTATGGAACATACGGATTAAATATCCGGGGAGGATACCGACAATCCCAGCAGATGATATAGCCGTGTAGCAGAATATCTGGGATCGTATGCTGCTTAATCCACGAGCAGTAAACGAAATGATGGTTGCAATTGTGATTCTGGAGTAAATGAAGAAAGTCAGACATGCAGATAGTCCAGAAAAAGACAAATATACTCGAAGACGTTGGCATATAGAGCGCTTTTCGTGACAACGCAGAGCTGTAGCACCGACAAGATGAACGCGCTGCAACCGGCTATCCACATATCCACAAACGATCCGCCAAATGCGAGCGGGCAAATTAGCGCTGACAAGGAAAACGCCAGAGTGGACCTGAAGAAATTGCCATACAAGGGAGGAGCAGTAAGCAGAGCCTCGAGGTGGGCAGTTGCCTCCTCAGCACTAGTTTCGTCGTGGACAACTGAGCGATAGATCAGGTGAACCTTATGGAGTGCGCCTAAAGACAGTCTTCCGTTGCACTTGATAAAATGCGTTTCGGAGCAGCCCTGTTCTTGATCTCCAAAGGAACATATCATGACGCCAGGTAGATGGATAAATTCTGCCTCCACTTCAAGTATGCGCGCTGCAGCGACCAATTGTGATTCGATTCTATGAGATGGTGCGCCGAACGTCATCAAAGCTCGTGCAAGTTTCAGCAAAAATCCTTGACGATGTTCTAAGGCTGTCAATACGTGTCAAAAGCATTTCCCGCATGATTTTTCGTATTGGTAAAATGAGATACGCACATGAGATATTAAATTCAATCTTCACGCGCGACCGCAGTTTTTGCCGTGCTCTATACCCCATTTTGCGTAAGGCTTCTGTGTCGAACTCTCTCGGGTCTATATGTTGTCTCGACTTGACGCCTGTGACCTTTGGATCGTCGGGATCGTAGACTTCGGAGCCTGCAGTCGTGCAAGAGTAATTGGAATCCACTCGACGCATGTCCCGTCTAGTACTTGTATAGCTCAGCTCCGAAGGCAACTCAGATGGGATCCTGTGTTCCAGTTTTTCCGGATCAGGATAGGAATTTGGGTGAACCAGACTTGGAAGCTTATGGGCCCATGAGCCGGTATAACCATCACGGTCTTGTTCGGTTGACCGCCAAGTATTCTCGTCACTTGTATGTTGACGACGTCTTCGATGCTCCCTAGAGCCGTCTGGACTTGAGTAGATGTCATGTGGAAAGCGCGACTGCGGCGTAGTGGAGAATTCATGATTGGTTGCCCGCGGAGGTTCTTGATAAGCGGCGGCTAAGGGAAGATGACTGACTCTTCGTATGGGGATCTCATCAGGGGACCTCGTTCAGGAATGCAGGGCGAGGGCGAGCCAGGGAAGACATGTCGGAATTAACATCAGCGATGTCCGTCTCTTCATCGGGAGTTCTGGTTGCATCAAACCAATGGACGCATGCGGGAGCTGGACATCTTGAGAGTCGACTGCAAGAACGAGCACGTGACCGTGATGCAGTACACAGTGAATGCCGCTACATTTAATACTCTAATTCAATGTGTTCCAATCAGCAAACTTGAGACCCATCTGATTCCCATCTGCACCTGGAACAGGTTTGAAGCCCAGTTTCTCATAAAACTTGCGCGCTTTTGTGTTGCGGGGGTCGACACCCAACCATAGTCCGTCTCCTCCAACGCCCGCCTCTTTCAGGTATTCCACTGCCCGTCCAACCAATCGACGGCCCCAACCCTTTCCCTGATATTCTTTCCGGATATTGATGTGCATATGTGCATCCGCGAAATGCAGATTTGCTGCCGATGCGGGATGCATGTCGAGTAGCAGGTTGATGCAACGCGCGTCAGCTGGTTTGGAGGCGGGCGAAATGGAATATTTCTCTGCTTGTGCAGGCCACCAATGCTGGGCGGCATATTGCTGAAAGGCACGCGTATCTGTCGTGCCAAGAATGTATCCCACGACCAAGTCTTTCACCATCTCGTCCTTCACATCGTCATCCACCAAGACGAAACCCCAAGCAGTAGGCAGCTTGACGTAAGGGATGGCCCATATGAGGCCTGGTAGCTCCGCATAATCATATAGATCTTCTGCCGACCCGCCAGCGTCAGCAGTTAAAAGACATATGTGAGACAGAGCGGGAGCATCTTGCTCAGTTGCTTTTCGTATTGTCAAGCCCATACTTGTTAAGGAAAGAAGGGATAAGATACAGTACAGTACAGTACATGAAAGGATCACATGAAACCAGCCGCTCGTAGGTCTGCCCTCAACCTTCTATCCCTAGTTATCATTTCTGCCATGATCATTTCATTAGGTTGAGAATCAGCAGCGTTTGAAGGGAGCATTGAGTCGGTTTCGCGTGGATCGTCATCACGATGAACTAAGCCTTCTTCTGCGCGAGATGGGGTACGCGCCGATTCGTCGTTCCTATCCGTACTCCTCCCGAGTCCGAATCCATGCCTGAAGAGGCCGGGCCATGTCGTCCCGCGAGAACCGAAAACGTGAGGCAGTTGCGATACAACCGCAACATCCCTTTGGGCATCGATAGCCGAACCCGGTACCTCACGCTGGGATGCCAAAATACCTCTTTCCCAACGCTTTACACGCCAATAGCCCAGTATGGACGTCAACAAGACGAACCAGCCTAGGCACGAGAGTTGAAAAATAACGGTTGGAGGAATAGTCGGTTTTGCTCACCAATTGTCATTAAGAAAAAAGATAACCATTCAGTTGTTGCATCAGTAAGTATCGATCCTGTCGGGTTTGTGGCGGCGCCAGGCCCTGCGGCCAAAGCCAAACTTGCGTTGTAGTTGGCGTTATAAGGGTCATCGCCGACGGAGCTTGATGGTGTTGGATGATGCAATTTCCAGCTTCCCCACGATGCTGGTTCTCCATCGGCACCGTCCATCCGGCTTCTTAAAGCAAAACCATATTGTATAAGTGTGACGCCCAAACCGGCTCTCGATCCAAGACGTGCAGCGTGCGTGGTGTGCAGAAGATAAGTCAGCAAAAAGCCGACAAATTGGAATGAAACAGAAACCAGCATATTCCAAAGGAATGAAAACAGGGAGCCCGTCGGGAGTGAGTCGATAATCATTTCTCCCATTGAATCTGGCGCGAATGGAGCATGGACCGTGGTATCCCAGTAGGGAGGTACAGCGTCGGCCTGCGCAGTAGCATATGAAGGTGGGGCATCGTCCCGAGAATCTTCCGATACAACATAGGTTTCATCCCCTGAACATCGCGATTTTAACATCGGCTTCTTGATATATCAAGAATGGCGCACCTTCCCGTACCCGAACGGGAGCGGATGGTTTTGCGGTGACGTTAGCGAATACTCCGTCGTTATTAGTGCCGCCACCGACGGCGCCGGTTGGCTTTGAAGGCCGAAGAGGTAGACGATCTAGTAGAGCAGAAGGCAGTGTACGTGAAGCCGCACGTTGCAACCAATTTTGCCTTGGAGAAGATCTGCTACTGTCGAAAGGGGGTATGAGGCCGTTGGTATTTCCGTGTTCGTTTGGGAGGGCGAAAGCGGAGGGTCGGGGTGGAGAGCCAGGAGGGGGGTAGTCATAGTCGACATTCTCAAAATCGTACGTGGCTGGCAAAGCGGTGGCTGGAGCGGAATGGCGAGGGGACAAGGGAGAAGTTGGGGCAGGATGTAATGGCCTGGATTCCGACTCTGAGGTGTCCTCGTCCTCATCGTCGGAGTAATCGAAAGCGGCATGCATCTCTGAGTCTCTATGGTGGTCTGGGAGATGGGCAGGCAGGGGGGCATAGCGAACGGACATGGAGGAGGACAAGATACAGGATATTATATTATTGACTATTTGTCTATCCGTCTGAGTCGTCGCGGTCCGTCTGCAAGCCTGTTAGCTGGCCACATCGCCCGTCGTGCAGGAGCAACCTACCGCTGCCTGCCGCACGAGCTCATTGACCCTCTGACAGCTCTCCAGCCGCACCTCCAACAATTCCTCGAACAGATCTAGCATAGCCTCTCTCCGAATGTCCTTCCCTGACAAGTCCTCCAGTCGCAGCTTAAATTCATTCTTACGGTGGGACCAGCGAGACGTCGACCGAGCGCAGGACTCCCGACCGCTCTGCTCAGACGCGACATCAATGGGTGGCATGCTGCCCATGTGCGTCATGAGGTCCGCTCTGGTGCGGTCAACCCACATCTGCTCTTCGCGGTAAAAGGCGAGGAGAGAGTCGAGGAGGGCGATGGAGGCATGCAGGGACGGCGGGGCTGGATAAGCGACGGGCATGAGGGCTGAACAGCCAGCCGCCCATTTTATGAAACTCGCTGTGCCTGGACCTCCTCTGGCCAATCACAGACGGCCATGTTCCCATTCCTCCTCCTCCTCCCCCTCCTCCTCCCCCTCGTCCACGCCGCAGCCATCCACCACCGCCTCTTCCATCCCAAAGCGTCCCCTTTCGACTTCTCATTGCGCTCCCACATTGCCCTCGACTCTTCCACTTCTTTCTCGTCTTTCATCTCCGACAACATTGCCAGTCACTTTCTTGCTTTGCGCAACCAGAATCTAGACCTCGACAATGCTTTCTATCAGGTTGCCTTGCAACGGGATCGTGACCTATCTGATTCTCAATGGGACGTCGCATCCGTAAAACTGGTCAGTCTCATCACCGCTTCTACCTTTCCGTCTAACGTCTCTGAAGTGTCATCTCTATAACGCCACCTCGGACACCATCGTGCTGCATGTCAAGGGTAAAGATGTTCACGCAATGGATTATTTTGTTGCTCCTGCACCACACAATGGAGCTTGTCCAAAACGCAAGGGGAAAAAGAAAGCACTCAGCATAGTCCCGCCCGAGTTGACCTACATCACGCTCAACACCACAATCATGATAGAGACATCTAGGATGCCGCCTTTGTAAGCTACCCCTCATGCCCATGTTCACATGTTAAACATCGACGCGGTTAGGCCGCAGCTACGCACCCCTCCAGCTCTCACCGTGGATGGTGAACCAGTCAAGCCAGTCCCAGAAAAGTCGTTCTTGCAAAAGTATTGGATATATATCGTGCCTTTCCTTATTCTAATGGGTTAGCCCCGTCGGCTCATGCCATGGTTATATTCTAACAATTTCTCAGTTGTCTCCGGTGGACCAGAGGATGATCAACCGCGGAGAAGGCAGTAAGCGGGGTTATTCACGCCTCTTATGGCCCTGCTACTCTGGGCATCCCTTGACTCTACGTTTTGTGGTTTCATCATGATATTACATCCTCATCTGGTCTTAGACATTCTACTCATCATTTGTCCACATTCTGGGCATCTCCTTCCTGAAGGGCTCGAGTTTGAACTCGAGTGCCGAACAAGGGTAGCCAATGTCAAACTTCTCCAAAACTGTTGGGTGCAAAATCCCGAGCGTGCCAATTTCAACGTCTCCCGCTTGTTGCCTAGCACGGTAATGGATCGTGGCTGCACGACCAGGGAAAAACGCAGAATCTTTCCATAGTTAGCACTGCTGGCAAATCGATCACCAATAATCACGTACCACTCGTTTCTTTCAAGTAATAACCCCTTTCTGCCTTTTCGTCTTCGTTTCTGATTCTGGGTATCTCCAGCATCTTCATTGCCCGGTCTAGCATTCCGTGTACAACTTCGAATCCTGCCGTCTTGTTGCACCACACTGCTGCTGCATGTCTCTCATTGCGTGCCTGACGTTCCCGTGCTGTATCCTTGAATACAACATCTGATGCCTCAAAAACTTTAATAGGAAGAGGATGCGAGCGATTCTCGCGAATACACTTTAGCAATCCAGGGATGAGCGTGGTCCGCACAACCTGAAATTCTAAAGATTTGGGATTTGCAATTTTGACTGCTGTATTGCCATCGTCTTGGTGATTCAGCCAGGCGAAATTTTCTTCATGTGAACACTACCAACCTAGATAAGTAAATTTGAGCTGGCCAGAGAAATTCAACACACCAGAATCAATGGTAGGACTTCTATCCATCCAGCAAGTGACCACTCCCTGCGTACTACATCGCTTAATTTATTGATCATCAACGGCTGGGCAACAGTATTGGTCGCAGGGAAAGTGTCTGGTAACTTGTTGAACCCATACGCAATAGCGGCGTCTTCCATGATATCGCATTCATGCAATATATCAGGACGCGTAGGAGGGACATCAACCTGTATCTCATCCTGAACGTCTGAGGATAACGAAGTGTGCAAACCCATTCTTTGAAGTAATTTCGACACTTCAGGAGATGAAAGATTGAGTCCTGTGCAGGCATTGATGTATGACGCGTGTGCAACAGTTTTCCGTCCAGATATATCAGGGCATATGCGTACCCGCCCATCCGGGAAAACTACTTTCACTGGTTCGATTCTATAAACACCTTAACTTTTGCATCAAGGTCAAGGCTGCTCGTAACTCACGTGTAAGGTGTATCACAATATTCGGAAAACATGGTGGCGACGATATTGACTACAATGTCAAGCTTCGTCTGATCAGTTGCGGTGACATCTATAAATATGTTCCGTGTATTCAATGTAATTTTGCTATGCTCCGAGTTGATAACGGGAGGCATCGACAGGACACGATCCTCGGCATCGTAGATGATCGGATAAACAGGCGAATCACGAATAATATGGAGATATCTGGCCAAGTGCTTCTCGGACTGCGGAATAAAACTTTGTAAGATGACTTGAGGTGTTTCAACAACACATACTTCATATAAAGTCATCAGTTCCTCTGCGGTATATTGTTTACTTTTACCAAGTGGGGCAAACTTGATATTTTGTGGAGCTCGAGCTTCGTATCGGAATGGTGGCTTCAATGTGTCTAAATCATGGGTACCAATGGCAACAAATTGACGCCGTCTACAGATGTTTTGATGCAGCTTATCTTGAAGGTCTATGAAAGACGCATAGGATTGTGGAGTGAATCTGACGTTGCGAAGGACAGCGCAAGCAAAAAGCGGCCGAATTCTATTTGTCTAGGCAGAAACCTCACCTCCTATTGGTTATTAAATGCAGCAAAGCACCTACCTCTGGGTGAACTGTAACAGTAAGGAGGTCTGACTCTCCGCCAGAAGGATAGACAAGCTTGTAACGCTGTGCTTCGTCTTTTTCCAAGAAAATACGAAGAGCACGCGCGATGCCTTCGATGCAGAGCAGATCGTATCTGATCACGGTGGATTAGATATAATTTAGAAACGCGACGCTACGTCCAACCTATTCGCAGGAACTTCTATTTTCAATTGCTGCGTGCGCGAGGTTAGAATGGATTTTATACAAGGCAACACACGCTCACTGGACGCTCAGCTGGTAGACCTTTTTTAATGGCTTCTTCTACTTCATCCGTGGTCTATGAAAAGGAGTAAGATATGTTAGGAAACGGGCGTCGATATGACATACATCTTCGTCTAGCTCCAGACCATACTCGAAACAAAGGCTGTCAAACTCCTGCGTAGCTGATAGACAATGTCAGATATTGGATGTGGCTAAGACGGGGTGGAAATTACAATAGCTTTTCCCAAGACGCTCCCAGAGATCAGCCTTGTCCACGGTTACGGTGGGCATGGTACTAAGTAGATTAGATGATCGAATTGAAAATCAGGAAATTGACTCCCTCTCGGCCCGGACTCCGGACACCTCTCTTCATGAAATATCTCGCCCTGCTCAGCGGTGGCAAGGACAGCTGCTACAACCTTATCCACTGCCTTCAAAACGATCACGAACTCATCGCTGCTGCATCACTAGGCCCTGAACCAGGGAAAGGTTTGAAATTCATCCATAAGACTATATGTATACTGGCTCATGTGGTAGAGGAACTCGACTCTTATCTGTATCAGACTGTTGGGCAAGATGCAATCGAGCTGGTCGCAAATGCTCTGGAAGTACCCTTGTATCGGCGCGTGATTACTGGGTCGGCGATCGACCAGAGTTCGGAGTACGGCACAAGAGCGCGCATCGCGGCCGTAGAAGGGGATGAAACTGAGGACCTTTACGCGTTGCTCTCAGACATCAGAGTGTGTTGCTCAAAGTATCTCAGATTAGCTTCCACTAAATCCGCGACGTAGTCCCTACATCCCGATGTCCAGGGCGTATCCGTTGGCGCGATACTTTCCAACTACCAGAGAGTGCGAGTCGAGCATGTGTAAGATAACCATGCATGTATCCGATACATCCACAAAATCGATCCTTTGACAGCTGTCGGAGATTGGGCCTGACTCCGTTATGCTACCTATGGCAGAGAGACCAAGGCTCGCTTTTGTCTGAAATGGTAGATGCTGGTGTGGACGCAGTTATTATCAAGGTAGCAGGGATTGGGTTGACAACAAAGCACTTGGGGTTGTCGTTGGCACAGATGCAGCCTACGCTGATCAAGTTGGTGAGCTTCGCTAGGCTGCTGTTGTAACATCTTATTTTGCCTTGATGCAGAATAAGCAATATGGTTCGCACATCTGTGGCGAAGGTGGCGAATATGAAACGCTTACACTTGATTGTCCTTCATTCAAACATAAAATTGTTCTGTATGTCTCTTGCAGCTGTGCTGGGCGAGACTGATCACTGTAAGAAAGGGAAGAAGTTGAGAAGATTATACATTCTGATAATGATTTTGCGACGGTTGCGTACCTGAGAATCAGGAAAGCACATCTCGCGCCAAAACTCAAGACGTCTTGCACTGTAATGATCCCTCCCATCCTAGACGAAACCTTCGTCGCATTGTCTGCAGCTTTCCACAGCTGCCCCGTTCTGGCACCGCAAATAAGTCCATCCGGTGATTACAGACGCATCGCTACACGTTATTCAAGCATGTCAAGGGGTTTATGGGTTTCTATCGCGAACGTTCAGTTATCCGAGGAATCCCGTAATACTTCGGTCGAGATGACAATCGAGGAGGAAGTTACAGAGTGCTTTAATCTTGTGAAAGGTTGGTTGCTGATTCATCGTAATACTCATGCTCAACTGTATCAGAATCGTTATTGCAATATAATCTCCAGCTGTCCAATTGTGTCATGATCAACATTTATCTATCATCCATGGATCTTTTCGCCCGTGTAAATGCCGTCTATTCTACATTTTTTGGAACGAGCCCACCAGCAAGAGCATGCGTGGCTGTCGATTTACCATCACCCATCAACGCGAGACTCGATTGCATTGCCTTCTCAGAACGCCTCCCAACCGACAGATATGCTCTCCATGTACAGGGACTGAGCTACTGGGCTCCAGCCAATATCGGGCCTTACTCTCAGGCTGTAATGGTCCGTAGATTCTGAATTCGTTACAATGTTCATCACGCCTGATGGTGTGCAAGGTCGATGAAAGAGTGTTCATGTCAGGGCAAATTGGGCTCATTCCAAGCTCTCTCCATCTTCCTTCACCCCGATCGTTGGGGTTGGAGACAGCACTGGCATGTCAACATGTTGAACGCGTATCCAAGTGTGTCAGTGAGACTACAGGGGATTGGGTAGGTCACACACAATTAGTAGTCTATTGGCTTTCGCGTACGGACCACGCAATGCACACAAGACAATCAATTTTAGATCACGTACGTCTCGGTTGAACTTTTATTTAGTTTGTTCATGACCATATCAACCGCCAGAAACTTCCACAAGATGAATTTGCATGTACATTATTTATGGTCGTGAAGGAATTGCCAAAGGGTGCCCTAGTGGAGAAACAAGTATTGATTCGCTCAGACAGAATTCGTAGAGTGGATCCAGACGATGGGACTATCTGCTTGGAGTCGCGTCGCCCTGTTTTCTCCAAAGGTAAGTTGCCATTCAAAATATTATCCTTTCCTGGTCGACTCTAGTAATCTGCAGGTCAGTTAACCTTGCCAAACGGCGAAATACATTGGCAAAAATCTGAAGTGCAGGACGCGTCGTCTGCATGCATCGTGATTTGCATCAAGGGCGGAGGTAAATCCATCATTAATCGAATTTTCATGTCGTTGCATGTCCTTATACCTGCGTGAAAGATTCTTCGTTAATCTCGCAACTTTTAAGGACAAGAGAGCCATTTAATTCCATGTTAAATCACTGTATCAGTGGTCGACTATTTTATGCACCCTCATCGCAAGGTAGCCTCATCGCTCTTGCTAGATCGTGTGCTTACGTCCTTCAATGCAGTATCAGTGCTTCAGCATATTCTTCCAGGCCCTACGACATTCATCCCTTGTCGACAAATAAGCACTTTCACGGCGACCGAATGGGACAGCGTCCTTTGTATTATCGCAGGAGAATAAAAACCAATGTTGCTTTTTAGAAGACGGTCAACATGTTATTATACAAGTTCAGTACAGTTACAGGTAGATCCCAATATTACGATGACGCAAACGCCAATTATCAACGTGAAATGATAGTAAATAAACCTCCTCATGTATCTACGATGTAAGAATCTTAATCACGGTCCGCCTTCCTCTTCCAACAGTTTCATCTCTCCGAGTCTACGTCTCATGGCTTTTTCAGTAGCCGTTGGTGGTACCATGCGTGCGATCAGTGCACCTAGCAATGTACAGCAACCACCAAAGCGCAGAACCCAGGCAACGCCGTTGTGACCAAGATACATGTTCCCTTCGGTCGCGCTTTTGTTCGTATTCTCGTCGACAATCCTAAAAATAACACTTGCAACTAGCGCGACCTAAACTAGTGTTGGTGCATTCGTTGGAATTATGATCACATTACTCACCACAAACTGGGGCATGACTATAGCCAGATTATGCAGACCTAATATTGTTCCTCCTGGGATAGAAGTGGTAGATACAGCTTCGTCCCTAGGTATTTCATAATCATAATCTTCATCAAAGGAGCGGCGTCGGATAAGTGGCTGCCTTTCGTCGGTAGGGCGTCGCGCGAAGCCAGAAAACGAGAAATTGCGCATATGGCCTGGACGTCTTCCCATATCCAGGTTAGGCTGAGTAACTGGCGTACCACCTTCTTTCAGCAGCTGTATGCAATGTCAAATCAAAAATCAAATGAAATGGGGATGATAGGACGTGCCTCCATTATGATGGCGAGGGGAACCCAGATGGCCACAGCCCAACAAATACCGACGAAGCTGATTAGGACTGTTGCCTATCAAGCAGTTAGCGTCAAAAAGCATGAAATCCATCAAATAAAAAAGCACCTGAAACACAGTTGTGACGAAAAAGGTTGAGAACATGAGTATGCTAAAGAGTAACAAAGCGCCAGTCCAGATATTACGGAGTAGAAAGGGCATGACAGGGAGGCGCAAAGGTTTTCCTTGGGACAGAGCTTCTACCCGCCAATCACGCACAGTCTCTCTTAATCGATTAATTTCAGCGTCTGGATCAATATCATTCTTGTGTGCCAATAGTCTTCGGTCGCGAGCGACGAGATGAGGCAATACCGTGCCCGCGATGACGCCAACTAAACCAGTTCAGTTTCCATTGCACCGTATAACCAGATTTGCGCTCACCAATACTGTACAGTAACATCGCGAACTCTCCAGCGCGGGTAGCCAGATCGGCCGATGGGTCCTTCTGCATTTCATATGCCATGATTTGTCCGACGTAAGTTGTACTTCAAAAGAGTCAATGCCAAACATTTTAATACTTCTGCATACTTACGAATAAAATAGGAACGGGAACCTGGAAAAAGAATGAAAAATTCATCAGGAGAAGGAAGATATGTGCATACCATCCCATGAAAGCAAAAATCTGCACATAACAAACGCGGCGAATCGCCTTTGGCAAGTTGACAAGGGCAGTCCAGATGTTGTCGAGAACCTCGGTCATCGTGCTGTAAGATAGGAATCAAACGATGTTGTTAGTAACATGGAAGAATGAAGCATACCCTTTCGTTTGTTGCTGCTCAGGGCCCTCTTGCTCTTCGTGGAAAAAACACGTCATCCAGACAGTGATAACGAGGATGACGATGCATATGATGCAGAATTTGCGAAATTGGTCACCACCTAGGAGGCGGATAATCGGCAGCTTTTCCAAGGACATAAACCCTTTCGGATCAGAATCAGATCCGGACAGTGGACGAATTCATTCTTTTGCGTACCGAACCCGAACCCGACAATATTACCTGCATTAGCCATTCTACCATGCCACGCGTTTCCAGCGCTGAGTTGGTTAGCTGGTGTGACATCAAGCAGTAAGTTTCTGAGAGAAGCCTGCAGGCCATTCAAGGCAAAATCAAGAACGTAGAACGAAACCACAGCAAATCCTATTGCAGTGCTGGTAACCTAATGGAAACGTCAACGTGTATTGGTGTGACATCAGGCATGCATGCAATTTACCCGTTTATTTCGCTCTTCATCCCAGTCACCTGCACCTACACCAAATAGGTCCACAAAGACAGCAGCGAGATCTCGGCAGTAAGCAAGTGTGAGTGTTGACACCACAAGGGCAATGGTAGACAGCACAATCCAGAATCTACGGCGGTACTTTGATGTAGAAGAATCTGACAGGGCGCCTATCTATAGCTTCAGTACGTGGGTTATCGGAAGAACACATAACGTACCTATGACGGGTTGAGCAATCAAACCGCTGATGGGACCTGCCAGCCAAACTAAAGATGTCAGTTGCTCAGAGAGTCCGAGATTCAGTAAGAATGGTGTTCCATAGCTGAGAGTGGTAAGCGAACAAGAATTGGTGTAATGAGGTGCGTGTCATACCCAAGCTCGACAGTCCATGCGATTTGCGCACCAGCCATTGAGATGCTGAGCGTAAAGAGGTCCCATTTAGACAGCTTGCGCTTTTTGTTCGCAGAATCTATCCTTTTATTATCGCCCAAAGGAGTGCGGCCACCGGTGTCATCGACGACCTCCGTACTCGCTTCAGAACATGCGGGCTGTCGTGGGCGCGCAGCAGGCCACGGAATCTGGGTTGTAGGGTCTGGATCCGAGTCTGATACAATGGGTATCATTGGTATGGCTCAGAGGTGAGAGGAGGCTGTGAGAGCATCCAGGCAGCTGTCGACTTTTGTATCGCCGCGCTGTTCCTACTGTTGGGACGGCATTTTCCGGTTTTGCGTGAAAATACTAAAATACAGATAACATTCCCCCGATCAACCTACACTAGCTACCTCGTACTGACGTGGCGGACATTCCTCGTCTGTGACTCACCACATCGGCTGCTGATGATTTCAGAAGCATATGCAGCCCCTTCCGGCGATTGGCGGTGGGCGCAGGGTCCTCCGGAGCAGGAGGACCGGGGAACTGGGCATACTGGCTAGGAGGTCCTACGTAGCTATCATCATCTTCATCGGTTTGCTCTGCGATAAATAGAGATCGAAGTGAGTCGGATGTAGTCGAGCGCGTGAGCATAGGTATGGATGATAATATCGGTCTCGCTCCTGTTGGATTTGTGCCCGCGCGGGTACGGTTTTCTGTCTGCGACTGTGTAGTTGTGTTGGTCGCAGTGGACTCGGAAGCAGTCCGTAATTGAGCTGCAGATGCAGAAGGTCGAAGCCTCCTTGGCATGTTCATAAGGTCCTGTGCACGTCGTGCTATTGAGGCTGCATCATCCTGAATGACTGCTCCAGTAATCTCTTGGGATCCAATATCAGATGGTGTACCTTGGCTACCACTTCTGGTACGGCGCATGTACTTCTCCATTGCATCTGCGTCCATTTCGCGCACTCGAGTTGCAATAGGAGAAAGGGCAGTTGCAACAGGTGTTGCACTGGAAGGTGATAATACAGTTGTATTCCCTGGAGATAGTATACGATGTGAACCGGATCCCGAGGACGATTGAGGCGGAGACGGAAGGGGTCGCGGCAAGTGATTGGACGTGAGTACACTACTCTCAACCTCCCCTTTATCTGACGCAGTGGTTCGACTTGTTCCTGACCCACTTCTTGTCCGTGAATAGTCGTCATGATCCTTTGGAGGCACAGGAGGGCCAAGACTGGTCGGTAATCCATTGGTTTCTATTCCTCTAGTCGCCTGATTCCGTCGCTGCTTCTTTTGGAATTCGTATTGCGATCTTGCGGTATTTTGCAGGGTATCTTGCGTACTATAACTACACCGAGACTCAGTTGAGAGACAAAAGTAACACGGATTTCACCAACGAGTATGCATAGTCCGATGCCGTGAATCCAGAATTGTTCTTGACTGAATACAGGCATCCCCTCTCAATTAAGAGCTGGACAATCTAAATTAAATTTAGCAATGTTCACGATCTCACACTAAAAAGTGGAAATACCGCAATGTGACCCCATGAACTAGCACTAAAACACCCTGAACACTATCCTCGAACTTCATTATGGGTAATGGATTACTCACTAGTGAAGTGGTGTATTGCCGCAATCATCAGACAAATTAACATCGGCCCCTAAATCACAGAATATCTATAGTTGTGAGTAATTAAGTATTGGACAGGGAGATAAGAGGGGCGGACCCTGGCAAGCTCCTCGTTGCCTTTCAATGCGGCTAAATGCAGAGCGGTTCGGCCTTGCACATTGGACCAATCCAAAATCTTTGGATACCGCTCAATGTAGAGTCGGGCCATTCTGACTATTGCTCCTGACATATCTTGATGTTGCGCGGACGACGAGGCATAAGGGTCAGGGGGAGGGGGTTTTGTTTCCGCGAGCAGCATGAGAATAGTGTTGTTTTCAGAATCCTATGCGAGGATAAGAAACGAAAACACTGAAGGACGCAACAGTACCTTGCTCGACTCTTCGTCATCGTGACCCGCCGTCAGGAGGAATTCAAATGACTCTTCATGGCCTAGTACAGCGGCCCATGCTAGCGACGTATAACGCTTTGGTGCCATATCGGGGTTGCGCATGTCAGTCTTCTTAATAAGACGCTTGACAATGAAGAGATTGTTCTCTAGCGATGATCAACCATATAGCGACACTTTCCAGAACAAATGCGAACCTTTGACTGCGTTGCGCAGCCGCACCGTAATATCCTTCTCTGCCATGGTGCGGGAGGCGATGGGAATGGTGGTGATTCTGTCACGTGTGGCGCTATTGCGCTCATACTCATGCCTAAAGTTGTTTCCAGGTCTGCTGTCTCCTTCGTCGACTGATGGTCTGTCGCCTCGTCTTTGTGTATCATGAACACAAGCTGATGCACTGCAGCCCAGCCCACGGCATCTTCGGCCGCAGCGTTGCGCGTGTACTGTAAGAGAACCAGTCTCACGTGTTGGCAGCAAACTGATACACAGACGTGACAGATTGTATTTGTGGTGAATTTGTTGTACGACAGCTCCAACCAACCAAACGATAGCACTGATCTGTACAAAACAGTTGGTGATAGACAAAAATTTGGTTGGCCTTCCCCGAAGAAAAACCGACAATGCAGTGGTCATACGTTCACAAGATTCGGAGACTGTCAAAGCACGGATATTCAAGTTAAATGTCACAATAGACGAGCCAATACTTCTTGAGAGGTATGCTCAACTAGTGCAGGCCAAGCAGAGGACTGAAACTAGCGCAGACTAGTTGGACACGAAAAACAATATCGATTTCTGTGTACACGTTGTTCACTACCAATTGGCTACCAGACCACCCCTCCGCCCATCAAATCAGGACCGTTTGTATATATACTCCAGGGAGCACTGACGCAGATGCAAGGGCAGGTCCCGCCCGACGCGTTTGAATCGAGTGATGGCTAAGTGAAAGGGGCAAGTCAACAGATAGGCAGACAGACGGGGTAGAGTAGAGTGATAGAGTCAGCTACCGTTGTAGAGAAACACTCATGATGCAAAGGCATTCATACAGTGTGAATAAAAGTTGACATCACGTATGGAAGAGGGAAAAAGACGTACGTTTGTGGGTGGCGAGCTGAGAGCGCGATGTCAATTTTAAGCGGGGGTGTTTGGCTGGTGTTTGGCTGGTGTTTGGCTAGGCGTGCAAAGGCTGGCGGCGGGAGAGCGCCAGCATCGCGTGCCATGGCCACCATCGACCTGCCCTCTGCACGAGAGCTTGAGCTTGAGACCCTCGTCAGGCAGCGCGACGCCAAGCTCGCCCATCTGACAGTACGTACGCCCACTCTGCCACCTCTCCATACCCTCACGAGCCCCCTACCCAGGACGAAATCTCGCTCCTCCGTCACTTTCTCTCTTCGCAGCCAGGTCCATCGACTTCCAATCCTGTCACACTCCCTCCGTCTCTCGTGACGCTGCTCTTGCCCCACATCACGTCCTCATCCGATGCTTCGCCACCCTCCGGGACAGTCGCCGCGGCGCTAAACCAGAGAGCTCAATTGCTGCAGGAAGAAAACGACGAACTCTATGAAATCCTCAAACACGGAGAGACAGGCCGCCTAAAAGAGGAAGTCCGTGGGCTACGGCGAGTCGTGGATCGATTGGAGAAGGCGCTCCGACGTAAGTGTAGTTAATGTTCCATGTTCAATTTTCTGTAGATATCTATTCATTCTAGAATCGCACCAGGTCATTGAATCGCTGTCGTAAGTGTCTCATTACTACATCTCCAACGCTTATCCCGTGTATCCAGCGCGGAGTTGGAGAAGAGCTATACGTCGCTCTTGACGTCGGCTCGTCAAACAAATAGCACGACCAAGACCAATTCTCATTCTCCTAGAAATTCATACTACTCTCATCGAGCCACAGCGTCTGGCAATGGCAGTCATAGCAAAATTCCTCCGACAGGCCCGAGAGCACATAAAAAACCTAGACTATCTGAGCCACGCGTTTCATCACCTTCAAGGTCGTCACAATCTCACCAAAACCAGGCCATACCTCGGGAATATCCTTCGCGGCAACATCATGAATATCGCGGAAAAGGCCAACACGCGAAAATGGACGTGGACGACGAACAGAGGCGAACTCCCACTCCAGTTCACGACCGGGATCGCGAACGAGAAAGAGAACGGGCGCCAAATCGCGAGAGGGACCGAGACCGAGAGGGGCGGTTTTCTCGTCGCAACTTTGCCGGTGGATCTGGCCGAGGAGGTGGCTCTGGTGGACGTCGGACAGATCGGAGTGCCGCAGCAACTAATTTCGCTGCAGACCGGACGTTGGCAGAGAGACTGGGACTATGATCTCTTTTCTGCTCTTGATTGCATACTTACACTTCAATCTCAATCTCTCGCTTTCCATACCAAAAGCTTGGATCGAATGTGTAATATATCCGGTGCGATCTTTTCGTGATGTATTGTAGCTCAAGTTGACTTTGGCTCGCAGTTTTTTGTATCATATATATTCCTACGTGTTTTCCCGTTGTTTATGCTCTTGCTCAGTTCTGGTATGAATGTGAATATTGTCTTATACGCAAGCACACAAGCAGGAAAACGACCACAAGGCACGACCTAAACAGTTATTATTCTTGTCAGTAAAGTATGTCATCTAAGTTGTATATGTAATAGTGAATTAGTACAACTAATATCGTAGAGATGAAGGCAACCTGTCCATAATTAACTCTACAATGCACAGATCGTATGTCTGAATGTCCATATGAAAACAGTACAACATTAAGGTCGATGAGTGGTGTGAATAACATGAAGACTCGGGACGAACTCGCGTCACGGATCAGTCGAGATGACGAATGATTGCAATGATAATGTTGAGCAACAAGGCGACGTTGGAACATCAAAAAGCTGCCACTTGAGATCGACAACGTGAGCAAAACAACTTGATGCGGGTAAGTGCTGCAAACCGGCGTTTTGAGGGTGGCGGTGGTGACTTGCACCTCCGTATCGATTCCTTGCCTGTGAACGAGAGAAGACTATCGTATGATAGTGTATCCGAGGATTCCGAATCGTCCTGGTACATGCGGAGATACGGTGGAAGAGCAGGTACTGGTGGTACCACAGCCATCCCGGGCCTCGGACAATGAAAAGAAATGTGGTAGGTTTTCTCCGTTGCGGATGGGAGTTCCGGACCGTCCTCCTGAATTGTGGTTTGGGATGACTGGAGATCCGCTCGCAACCGGATGTTCTCAACCGAGCGCGACTGTGCCAACAATCTACCGCCATGGAGCAATCGACCATGCTGGTCCAAGCCATCGTACGAGCGCGATGTTGTCAGCTTCTGAGAAGGGAAGGGCTTCATTGAGCTCACGCGGCCCCGGACATGACGAGGCGGAGAAGACAAGGGCATAGGAACAAGGTCGGGAGACGGTTGGCGGGGAGGAGGCGAGTCGGGGCGAGAGGACATGATGAAGCAGACACATGCGCGCAAGACTGATTTATATGGCGAACATGGCACGGTGCACGAAAGATAGTTTGACGTAATTAAATCGCCGAAGCACCGCTCAGTTGCTATGGAAGCTTGATTAGTCGGCGTTCATTGTTCCGCTTGAGATGGCATGATTGTTTTGTTGCTACTGTCTACCATTCCGAGTCGTATTTACAGGGCAAGCTACACACGCTTTAGCACCAGGCATTCGCAAGATCGACAAGACTCTTACCAACGCTGTTGAATGCCACGTCAGAGTTAATCCTTTTTAGGTATTATTGACTTTACGTACCAAAATGTCCGCCAACTACCGGACGGGCGCGGAACAGCTCAGGTTCGCCATTCGTGGTTTCGTACCAATCACCGAGTGGCTGGACACTTAAACCATCCGATGCCCATTTCCTGACTGACCCTATAAATAGATCACGCGCTGTGCTGTCTGTCATAATAGCAGCCGTCCAAATCTCCCAATCTAGTCCAAGTTTGGCCTTTATTCCATCGCGACACTTGAAATCACCTACCTGACTTGGTATATGTGTGCCTTGATACGAGTCAGCAAACGCCACACTTGTTGACGCTGACACAAACCTGGTATCCAGCGGAACACCATATGGCCCTTAAAAACGAGTGTCAGTCGTGCACAATCAGCACGCTATTGAACGTACGTGCGACCGTTTTGTACCACGAAGTTTCTGTTTGTCGGTGAGAGATGCCAAAACATGCCAACGTAAGACCACAAACGCATGTCATATACCGAGGGGGGAAAGAGTTTCAAGTTCAACAGCTTGTCGCCGTATAAATTATATGACAATCCCCAGCTAGAAGCTATGTTAGTCCAACCCGATGGCCAACACGAACGAACCTGCTGGAGTCGCCGTACTGTGACAGGATTAGAATAGTTACATTCATCGGAAGAACTTACTGAAAGTGTTAAATGAGCGCCAGTCGACGAGGTTGCTAACGATTGCCATTGATTGACATAGTTTGCAGCAATCGACTGAAAAATAGATATTGGAAGGTTGAACAGAGGGGAAATCAACGCACCGAGTAATTGGAAGCCTTCGTTCTATCCCCTCTTAAACTTGCAATTTGCGACATGGCTTTAATGCCTACTATACCCTTGATGGCCAAGTTGGTCTGATTTGCCAATGTTCCCGCAAAGTCATCGGTACTAAGCTGATTCCCTGGTATCAAAGAATCGCGAATAAGGAACTGAGACCATTGATCTAGCAGCGTATACTGTTGAGGAAGATGAGACATGGTTGGCCACGGGGCTCTAGAGATTCTTACATATTTTGAAAGTTGGGACAGATCTCCCGATTTTTGCGCATAGCTCAATGCCATGATCACCATATTGCCGCTCTCTGCACGCCATGGACAATGTGTCAGATTTCGACATCACTTAACATACCTTCTACAGGCATCTGTTCATCAGCACCATCATTATGGCCCAGTGCCTTTGGATAATGTGCTCCTGCCTCAACAATGAGGCAAACAGCATACATACCGTGGAGACGCACCAAGATCATGGATACCCCATTTGTTTGGATATTGCCCCGATGCTTGATAACGGAATAGACCTTCCAGTAAGTACTTACCAAGTATAGGATTCGTATAAAGCAAAATGGGCCAGGTGGGGAAAATGACGTCTACCGTATTAACGTTCTATTGACAGTAGAATAATTAGCATTTCTAATTATAAGATTAATAGACTAACACCGTCACTCGAGATTTCTGGCATCATAACAGCATTAGCATCGCTCTCACAACCCTCCAGAAACCCACCTTTAAGGAATATGAGAACGTCGCTAGAATTCACTACTTCTTTTATAACAGTGATTTCCATGGCACCGAAAGCCTGACGTACAGACAGAGCAACTACATCAGCGTAATCACTGGATATAGCAGACGCATCGCTCTGCAGCTTGGCATCAAATCTCCGTGCTCGAGATAACGCGTTAGAATAATCGCCTATGAAAGATGATATCTGCAAAAGTTTTGAACGTGCAGCAAGTAAGCTGGCAGGGAAATCACCATCGCATCCGTCGTCAAGAATCGATTCATGGAGTATATCGATCGGAATTGGACCATATCATGAGCGATTATATAGGCGATTGCAGGATCTCGAACATGACCAATGCTGAATACTACCGGCGCAGTGGAAGTGGTGACCAACCCGACATCTTGGGCGAGAGCAAAGACGGGCCAACTGTTGTCAGTAGCTCTGAAGTTAGTGTCCTGAGTGTTTGACAGGTGGCCATTATTGATGAATTGCGACCGAGCAGTTACATCTGCCGCCGTCTGATAGGTAGTGCCAGCGGACTATGCTTGCGTCAATCTCGATATTTGTCGTAAGAAATGCCATGCTCACGTTCACAGTTGAGTAGTATGCAGATCCGTCTGAGGATTCATTAATTGCTAGTGTGCATGAACACGCATTAACTTACACTGCGTTTGGTCATTAAGTTCTCCAAATAATGTCTGGTTTTGAAGTTGTATTTGATGTGTAATGATATTGCCTACGGACGTAGACCACGTCGCAATGAGACTATTATCACCAGACACCCATTCTGCGCTGATATCAGTGTATATTTGAACATGGTGTGAACCGCCGTCGGTAGACGCAGCTGATACAGCTAGATAGGAGAGGGGAATGGATTGTTTCAGGAGGTCGTTGGGCTTCGCACCATCCATTAGGACAGCAATTATTGATATTGCTTTGAACATACCTCAACAGGACTCAAGAAGGTTACTGTGAAGTCGACTGGACCAGCGGATAATACAAAGATACTTTGCGTTGCAGTGAACTTATTTGTTGGTGAGAACAGCGTTAGGGACAAATGGTGTGAATGTACCGCGAAGCTTCGCTGCGTAGCCTTTTTAAAAGTTGCCCCGGGAACATCAGGTGCTCCAAGGAAACTATAAGCGACCCCGCCCACTTTGACAAAACCCGCCCACCCCAGGATCTAATGCAGTTGCACCGTGGTAGACGTTTGCGAAGCTAAAGCACTGACCTTTCCTGTCCAGAATGTTGGCCAAACGTCGTTTAAAGCAGCGCCTATTTGTAATTTGTTATCATAGTCTCCTCTTGAAGCTTGACGAGTGAACATTACCTGCTCCTTGAGGTAGCCACGCCGATAAATACGGAGTACGGACGGCCAACGGTATGGCGGCAGGATTGAATGGCGTTGCAGTCCAGGAGAAGGCGTGAACTGCGGTGACACAAAGCAAAAGCTTCAGAAAACCCACAATGAACATCTTGGAGAGGATGAGACTCAAGCAGGAGCTGCATTTATTAATTAATCATGGCGCACGAATCGGCACGATGCATGATTTTACGTGTGGCAGTGCATATGAAGCGTAGTTTCAAGTTTCATATGTTCAGCATGTCACATCCCACTGTCAGCCTCCCGCCCAAACACTTCGCGCTCTCAAAAATGCTGTCCTTTTCATCCGATGATGTTCCTAGTGATACACGCCGTCCTGATCGCATCACATCTGACCTCCACCAATGGCACTGTCTTGCCTAATTCTAGCAACGTAGCCAGCGACCCTTCTATATCTTGGCGACAGGACACTGGGTTCCTACCACCGCGTTTGCCACTGGATCAAGATACTGCTTCAAATGCGATGCTATCTGAAACCCTTGACATAATCCATCTGACTGAGGATGAAAATAGCACAATCCCAAAGCCTCTCGTGATGGCATACTACCCTGACTGGGCTGTAGACGTCCTCCCTCCAGAAGACATTGACTTTGGCCGTTTTGACTGGGTCGACTTTGCCTTCGCCGTGCCAGATGAAAATTTTGCACTGACATGGGACGACCCGGTGGTCGCGCCTAACCTCCTTCAACGCTTGGTAGACCAGATTCATGCGTATGGAAAGAAGGTCAAGATAAGTGTAGGTGGTTGGACAGGAAGCAAGTCAGTTCTTCACAGCAACCCAATTTATGTCCAATCCTCACCTTTTCAGGTTCTTCTCATCTGCAGTGGCAACACCTGGTAATAGACAACGCTTTGCCCAGAATATCGTTCAGTTATTCCAAGAATTCAACTTAGACGGCGTTGATATTGACTGGGAGTACCCTGGCCGCCCAGGTAATAGTGGAAATCAGGTCGACGCCGAGGATTCAACCAATTTCTTGCTCTTCTTACAACTGCTCAGGACGCTACTTCCACCGACAGCTAAACTCTCCGCAGCCGTCGTTTCAGAACTGTTTGTAGACTCCAATGGGCAAGTGATGAACAATATGACCAACTTTGCCGACGTTTTGGACTGGATTCTCTTAATGAACTACGATACTTGGGGCTGTAAGCAAGAGTCGTTGAGCCATACATGATGTCTAATGATCTATCCAGCTTCGCGTGAACCAGGACCCAATGCACCCATGTCTGATGCATGCAAGAATTCAACTCAGCCAAATGCAAGTGCCGCTGGAGCGTTCAAAATTTGGACTGCCTCGGGTTTTCCTGCCTCTAAGCTCGTGCTTGGTCTTCCGACGTACGGATACATATCATCATCGTCGGCTAATAATCTTCGGACGCGTTCTGAAAATTCCCGGGACGTAGGCAATGTGGTAAAAATTGTCAATAGCGACAGTGATTCAGATGGCCAGGTTCTTTTTCGAGAGCTTGTTGAACAGGGCGCCCTTGTCCATACCACCGAACAGCAGACGGATATAGCTAATTTCATTGGCTCAGGCGGGTTTGAAAGGAGATGGGATGAATGCTCCAGCACGCCTTTCCTACGATCCACATCAGTGAACCAGATAATTACGTATGACGATCCGTCTTCACTGCACATGAAGGCAAAATTTGTCAAGGAGATGGGCATGAAAGGGGTCAATTTTTTCGATATACATGGCGATACTAATGGATGGGACTTGACGGATGCCGTCATTAATGGGCTTTCGTAATTAGTCACGCAATACTTGTTGTATTGGTATGCTACATATATTTCTCGAGCAGTTGTCTATAGATCAAACTCTTCGTCATTCTCCTTCGGCGAAACCACGTCATATATTATCTGCTTTGCTGTTGGTGAGCGACTTATAACACCTAATAGCATGTCGCTCAGCGCTCTCCGCCGGGTTTCTGTATTCGTGAGTAACTCACCACATGACAGAAGTCGTGTTTCAAGTAGAGCTGTTGTGAATGAGTCTGTGTTTCCCAACTCCTCGAATCCTATCAACCTTGGCAACAAACAGTTTTAATTATGTGGCTAGTGTATGATTGGACGTACCGGTCCTTTAAAACACCATCGATGAAGCATGTGACGCATGGTAAAACTTTGATCGCCAGCCGTTCTACGAGCCACGGAACGTTCTCGACGAACACACGGAAGAACCGAGTCCGAAAATACTTGGTTGCCAACATCTGATGTATATCACTGTTAAAGACATACTCAGGGTGTCCAAAACGATATCACAAACCGCAAGATGTTTGTCCATAATGTCACAGCGTTTGAATTTAGAGTGATAAAAGTGGACCACACATCTTGGTTCATGCCTATTGAGAATAAACAGATTGCATGGTGAACCAGTGATGCGTGGCTCACGCGCTAATCCGTATCGCATCTTTCTCGTCAGTTATCTCGGTGTAAGACCCATGAGAGTTTTGTTGCATTTCCTTCTGAATTTTAAGTCTACGCTGGATTAGAAATTATGGTGTCCACCGGATAAAGTAATGCTAGCACCTTACTCTTTTCTAAATGCTTCCATGCCCCTTTCCCGCAGTGCTGGGTTGTCATCATTCTCGATTTCCGCTTCCAGCTCGGCAAACAAGGCGTCTTCATCTTCGCTTGTTACGTCTGTATCTCTGTTAGGCTCTACGACACGGGCGACCAAGGTAGGTAGTCTTGAAGAGCTGGATGGGCTATCAGCATAACGGGCTAACCAGCACTGATTCTGACCTCACCTCATGATGGTAGTGGTTACTAAAACGGGCAAAGTCCGACTTAACAACATCTTCTATGAAGTTGATTGGGAAATTCATTGATAAGCACGGTCTGGTACGTCTTGCGCACTCATTTTACCATCGCTCATACCAAATGTCCGAAGGGTCATGTCACGTTGCGCCCGGAGGACGACGAAGACATCTGGCATCTCTACAACTTGATACAACAGGATGATTTTGTCCGTGCCCCTGCGATACGGTACGACTTTACATGTCGTACAAGTATAGTTAATGATTCTCCTGTATCTGTTATACAGTCGTATACAAACCGAATCTTCGACTGGGTCAACAGAGTCGCATCGCGTACGTCTGAATCTGATGTTACAGGTTAATCGGCTGGAGTTTTCGACTTCGTCTGGTGGATCACAAGAGAACCCAACCGATATAGGTTCACCATCCGGGCATCAATCAAAAGCTTCATTATCTATCTCTGGACGAGTAACCTCCGAAAACCCTCACGTCAAGTTGGGTGCATATCATACTCTGGATATCGAAGTCAACCGTGATATCAGGATCGAGAAAGTGGACGGATGGGACAGCATCGCGCTTGCGCGTGTTGAAGATGCTATTATTCCAGGAAGAGGTGCAGAGGTCGGTGCGGTCGTCTGCGGGGAAGGAACTGCGGCCTTCTGTTTGCTTTCCCAACATATGACAGTGGTGACCCATCGGATTTCAATGCACATACCTCGAAAGTCAGGAGCATCCGGGACGTCACAGCACGAGAAAGGATTGACCAAGTTCTATTCTGCCATGTACGATGCATTCATCAGGCATATTCCATTCGGACAACCTGCGTTGAAAGCTATTGTTATTGCAAGTCCTGGGTGGGTTCGTGAATCCATAGTTGACTACATGTTCACGGAGGCTGGGCGGAGGGGCGACAAGACACTACAAAGAGCTTTGCGAGAAAAGCTACTGAAAGTGCACATCAGCAGTCCACATGTGCACAGTCTAGTGGAAGCAATTAAGAGTCCGGAGGTGACGAGGATGTATTGTTTATTCTCCGCAAGCTGATGTGTATTTTCAAGATTGTTTCGCAGCTGAAGGAAACAAAGTTTGCAAGAGAAGGTGTTGCGTTAGATAGGTATGTCCCGTGTCTTTGGCTGTACAACTACGCCGACTAATAGGTGAGAACTAGATTTTTCAAGATGCTCGCGACGGACGAAATGAGGGCATGGTACGGCCCTCGACATGTCTGTCTGGCTGCAGACAGAGGTGCCATCGGGACATTATTGATTTCTGATGAGCTCTTTCGGTATGTATCTACTTACTCCAACCGAATCCTGCAAACCTGGTCTAGTTCGAGCGACCCCGTGAAACGCAAAACGTATGTTTCTTTAGTGGAATCCTGTACAGCAGAAAGGAGGGGAGGTGCAGATTTTCTCCAGTATGCACGAATCTGGCCAACGTAAGTAGCCGAACGATGATGGACACGGGGGCGCTGATGTGCGGACAGAGCTGAATCAGTTGAGTGGAATCGCAGCGATACTGACATTTCCACTGGACATTGAAGTTGTTGAAGCGGAAGAGGCGGAAGAGGCTGCGGCAGAGCACGTATGACTACGGTGATGTCACTTCTGATCGGGTCCCGATCGTCCAGCTATATAATCCTCTCTCTTCTCGCCAAATGGCTACAATGAACCCCCGCAAGCGCCTGAGGCTGGCTCAGCCCCCCTTCAATCCAGTTAGGGTTGCAACCCCCGAGGCGGCTGCAGCCGTTGATGCTGACCCTCCGCTTCCTAACCTTCTGGACACTGTCAATGACGGTGTCAAGAATCCGCCAAAAGGTAGTGCTATTGTCTACTGGATGAGAATGAGCGACCTGAGGTGTACGTCAAATCTCTTATATGACCACTGCTCCTTCTGAGTCATTTCAGTGAATGATAATCGAGCGCTGTCTCTTGCAGCCCTACAAGCGGCCCGTCAGGAACTCCCGTTGTTGGTCCTCTTTATAATCAGCCTTGAAGACTATGTTGCCCATGATAGAAGTCCTCGTAGAATCGACTTCACTCTCCGCAACCTGAAACTTTTAAAAGTAAGTTGCGGATCTTCGCTTGCCCGCAGGGTCATCTGACTTTTGCGCCAGAAAACATTGTTCAGTCACCATATTCCACTTCATGCTATTTGCCATACGCCCCGCAAAACTCTCCCTACACGCGTCATCTCATTTCTAACCGAGCTCAAGTGTACCAACTTGTATGGTAACATTGAGTACGAACTTGACGAGCTTCGGCGAGATATTGCAATTTGCAGATTAGCAACACCCCAAAATATTCAAGTCCACCTTCGTGCATAATAAATGTATAATTGAACCAGGCCTCTTGCTGACCAAACAAGATAAGACTTACACGGTATGAATTCGTCGCTCAGACCTATTCGAGATCATGAAATGGCATCCAGGTTTTTGCACCGTTCTATCGTAAATGGTTAGCCGAGCTCAACAATAACATCGATGATCACCTCAAGGATTATACGTTTACTTTTTCAAATCCGCCTTCTTTGAAGACGTCTCAAAAATTTTCATTTTTATTTAATAGCGACGTACCTGACAGTTTGTCCGCATTTGAGCTTAGCCCAGCACAGCAGGGACTGATGGACAGCGTCTGGCCAGCAGGCGAGGACTCCGCAAACGCCGTATGTTAAAAGGTTTTCATCACTTTGCATGATTAACAGCTACATAGATCCTTCATCGTTTCTTGCACACAGAATCACGCCCTTTGCAGCTTGGAGCTGTTGATCCTCTTGCTCGTGGCGCAGAGGATAGTCAACTTAGTAGTCGTATCTTGAAATATACGGATAATCGTGATAGAGCTGATAGCGACACCACCAGTAGACTCAGGTACTTTAACCTTACTGTTTATGCTCTGTCTTACGCTACGTGTTCTAGCGTGTACCTTTCATCAGGTGTTTTGTCTTCCAGAACTTGCGTGCGAGAAACCATGTCAATGCAGAAATCGCACAAAGTAGACGGGAAAGGGGACTCAGGCGTTGGCCGCTGGTTGCAGGAGATGGCCTGGCGCGACTTTTACACCAACATTTTGGCCGCCTACCCCAGACTTTCAATGGGCCGCCCATATCTTGAGAAATTTTCATCCGTTGTCTGGGAGGACCACCAATCTTACGGTTTGGATTCACACGCAGACACCGAAGAGCTGAACCGGTGGAAAGAAGGTAGAACTGGAGTTCCTATCGTGGATGCAGCCATGCGTTGCTTGAAACAGATGGGCTGGATTCATAACAGGTTGAGAATGATCACTGCGATGTATCTGACGAAAGATTTGATGATTGACTGGCGTGTGGGTGAGCGGGTGAGTCAAATTATTTGACTCCACATCTGGCTATTCTAATTTGTCGTGTAGTATTTCATGGAACAATTGATTGACGGTGATCTCGCGGCAAACAATGGTGGCTGGCAGTGGTGCGCTAGCACTGGCGTTGATCCTTGTCCATACTTCAGAATCTTCAACCCTTATTCGCAAAGTTCAAAGGTCACACTATCTTCAATTGGATGCGGGTCATGTCTCACCTACTGCAGGTTGACCCTACAGGCGCATTCATTCAGCATTGGGTTCCGGAGTTGCGGTCGTTAAACGGGTCTGGTAGGTGCCAGAATAAAACTTATCGGTTCTATGCTCAAGCGTTTTTTACACGAAGACATACATAAGCCACCGGCTGCCGTTTTGGATAAGCTTGGCTACCCGAGTCCACTTATTGAGCATGGACATGCAAGGGAAAGGGCACTAAGACGCTATAAGAGCCCTGGTCACGCTTAACGTAGATACAGATCATTGTTCAAAGATGTATGGCAACCGTATTTTTAGGCGGCATGCTATCATAATACAGGATTGTTGAAATCTCCAAGGACTAGCCTCCACGAGCACCGGACCACTCAACCTTACCAACCTTACCATCCAAGCCCTGCGGAACATAGCACCATTGTATTTTTTTTGTTTTTGTTTTTTTGGCTTCGTAAGATGCCTCTATTGCAATGCCTGATAAATAAATTCAAATCATTGGCAGACCAGAACGCTGTTGAAGCGAAAGATGGATGTGTCTAGGCATAATTTTCACGTGCCCATTTGGCACTCTCAACAACATTGATGAGAGATGCTATTATTAATTGATGTAAGAAAAGGAGAAGATGTTGGCAAAGGGATGTACTTCACCTTCAGTTTCTTTCCATGCCCGAGTTTTGAGGCCACAATCCTGCCAGGAGTTAGCTTATGTTAGTTTTAGGAGGCGTAGACTCACAGGATTGACGAATAAAAGGTCAGCAGTAACGTAAGCGAGTGTATCCCTCAGACGATCTTTAATTTCTTGCTGACTAGGCACACGCGGCGAATGGATATCATAGACACCAGGTCCAATTTGATTGGAGTAACCGTATGTCTTGAAGGCGTTGAGAAGTTTCATGTCACTCTTAGAAGCCTCGATGGATATGACATCAGCGTCGAGACGCTGGATAGACGGGAAAATATCGTTGAAATCCGAGTAGCAGAAGTGCGAATGCGTCTGGAGCTGGTTGGTGACACCGGCAGTGGCGAGCTTGAATGAATCGACCGCCCATGCCAGGTATGCCTCCCAATCAGAGCGTCGGAGGGGAAGCTAAGGCTAAGTGAGTGCAAATTTAATAAAACAAGAAAGGTGCGTACACCCTCACGGATAGCAGGCTCATCGACTTGAATTGCCTTGATGCCAGCCTTTTCGAGGTCAATTACCTCGTCTCTCAGAGCTAAAGCAAGCTGTTTGGATTGCAGCTCACGAGAAACGTCGGCACGAGGGAACGACCAGTTCAGGATGGTAACTGGACCAGTAAGCATGCCCTTCATTGGCTTGCTGGTGATACTCTGGGCATATTCGCTCCACCTAACCGTCATTGGTCCGGGCCTACTAATATCAGAAACGATGATTGGTGGGCGCACGTAACTTTGCCATATGAGCGTATGACTAGAATGTAGATTGAAGGTAACTTACCGAGAACCGTAGCTCTGCACCCAGGCATTCTGGGTGAATACGAATCCGTGAAGTTGCTCTCCGAAATACTGGACCATGTCATTGCGTTCAGGTTCCCCATGTACGAGGAGGTCGAGTCCAATACGCTCTTGGAAGCGGACCGCGTGCTGAATCTCTTTTTTGATGAACTCCTCGTATTCTTCTTTGGTGATTTCTTTTTTGGTCAACTTCGCACGGGCAAGACGAATCTCTTTTGTTTGCTAGGCGCGATATAAGCAGATGCATTTTTAAATCAAATCATATAAACACACGGGGAAAGACCCAATAGTCGTTGTGGGGAACTTCGGCAAGCTGAGATGTCTGGCCTGAAGTTCTTTACGGATGGCAAAAGGGCTCTTGCGCTCGAGCATATCTGGTATTATAGCTCCAACGCGTCTACGAACAGCATCGTCGGAGTTCCTCTCGAATTCCCGTCTCTTGGCAATCGATATCCTATTCTCTTCAAGGGCAGTCGCAACATGAGCAACCTGGGAGCCGGAAAGCGCCGCGGCAATAACAGCTACTTCGGATGCTTTCTCCAGCGCAAAGGAGAACCAATCCTTTTGTTCTGGGCTGAGTTTTGTTTCTGATGCGAGAGTGACTGGCGTATGTAAGAGCGACGATGATGTCGCTGCAATGACGCGATCTTGACCAAGAGCTTCTACAGCTTTGTGACCCAGTTTAATGGCCGCGTTAAAGTCAGTCTTCCATATATTGCGGCCAGAAACCAGACCTAGTGATAGAATGATTGGGGTTGGTCTGATGGCCGTAATGACATCGTCCAGTTGAGCGGGAGCACGATCCAAGTCAATATGCAATCCTGCTATGGGGAGCTTTGCAACATAGTTCACGTTGGAATCGAGGCGAGCAAAGTAAGTGGTTAGCATAATCTTGGGGGAGACTGCAGAGAGCTCCGAATAAGCCTCAGTATACTCGCGCTCAAGTTTTGCGCCGATATCTAAAACGAGTATTGGTTCGTCAATCTGTACCCATTCAACACCAGCGCTCTTCAAGTCGGCTAAGAGAGTCTTGTATACTGGAAGCAATTTCGATAAAAGAGAGATGGGCTGGAAGCCTATTGCAGAGCCCTTGGCAGCTTTTCCAAGAACAAGGAAGGAAACAGGGCCAAGAATTACCGGGCGGGTGGTGATGCCTGAAGCTTGGGCTTCTCTGTACTCTTCAAGAGCCTTGTTGAAATTCAGCTTGAAGTCGGTCTCTTCAGAAAACTCGGGCACAACATAATGGTAGTTGGAGTCAAACCTGCAAGACGATATATGATATGATCTATATAGAGGATATAGCACCCACCATTTCTTCATTTCGGATGCAGGGACATCAACGTCGTCAGCCTGGCGACCGCGGCCCATAGCGAAGTATACGTCGAGAGGGGAGAGACCAAGTCCGACGTAGCGCTTTGGGATCACGTTGAACGCTGCAGAATGATCCAAAACATGGTCATAGAGGGAAAATTCTCCGCTGATAAAAAGTACACCAGACGTTACACACAATGCAGGCGATAAGAAAGCTATACCTTGGTATGAAATTTACGCCACGAGATTTCACACTAGTCCAGCTCTCCTTTTTGACTTCTGCTGCTGCCTTGGTCAGGTCATCGGCGGAGATTTTGCCTGCCCAATATGACTCTACAGCCTTCTTTACTTCACGGTTAGCACCTAATCGCAACATCAAAAATTATTCAGATCACTTCAGCAACCTACGAACCAATGCGAGGAAAGCCAAGTACACTCGAAGACACCATTCTCAGCGAGCTCATGGTGAGAAAAGTGGAGGGAAGGATTACAGTTTCAAAAATGCTTTAAATCGTTGTTGGACCACCACGTGAAGTGAAATCGATAATCAGTGCCTGATATATTTAACCGCAATAATTTAAATAAAGATGTGATAATAACATCAATCAACATGCTGATTCTCCAAACCGACTAATCTAGTCACTGCAAACCGGAACAGATGTGAACGCTTTGCGAAGGGTTTCCTAATTTTAGACAAAATGTTGGACGCATTGGTGTCCGAATTTAACGCCAAACCTTCCATTTCGTCGTGAATGTCTGGAATGTGTAATTTCGGATCTATCACTTTGCTTGCCGGTGTCACTGGACCTTCACTCTCCTGTCCGGATCCGGTCGAGCCCGAATTGATCTCTTTCGTAGGTACCGTGCAATTGCTTTGGCCAGTTGGGAAAGAATTACACACAGAGGTCGAAGTTGCCGTCGCAGGAGTCTCATCGACATCTGGACTCTTGAACTTATAGTGTTCATCAGAACTAAGTGATGAACTGTCAACAGTGGATTCAACGGCACTGTCTTTCGGAGAGTTGTTGCCATGGTTATATGCAAGTGGCCGAATAATTCGGGGATGCTCCTCGGTTAAGAAAAATGTATCAAGTTTGAGAATTTCTTCCCGCAGCTTCGGAAGAGAGATACGACGTAAAGGATTGAGGATAAAGATCTTCTTCAGAATATCGTTTGCACCTTCCGATATCGGCAAAACACGGCGCAAGAAGTCACTATCGTGTAAATATGCAACAAAGCATTTATCGTTGGTTATTGCATAACGCCATGGATTGCGGCCAGATATCATATTGGTCAGAATCACACCCAGTGACCAAATGTCACTATGACGTGTAGAATACCTGTCACAGGTGATCTCCTTGCCTATGCATTCTGTTGTATTTGGTCATTAATGTGATCGAGTTCCGGATTGAAGGAAAGAGGCATACCAGGGCTCATGTAGTAAGAACTTCCACAGCCAAATTCCGCACATACGCGATTCAACGTAGACAAGCCAAAATCAGCGAGGCAAACATGGGAACCATCTTCAGAGACTAACACATTCTCTGGTTTTATGTCTCGGTGGAAAACACCTTTCTCATGGCAATAATGGACCGCGTCGATGAGTTGCACAAATGTACGCCTGATTAATCTATCGTTCTGCTTGAATACTGCACGTTCGGTGATTGCCGTGAAAAGGTCCCCGCCCGTGTATAGATCAAGGACGACATAGACGAAGAAATCATCCGAGATGACTTTGTGCAATGTTACAATGTTCAGGTGATTGTGAACCAATCTGTGGATAGCAAATTCTCGGGTCTGAAACTCGTCCTGACGAGAACCTGGCTTCGGCTTGCAAAGACATTTGACGGCATAGTACTTCGCTCTGGCCTTGGGCGCAGTCCTGTCTACCGCTCGATAAACCTTTCCGTAAGCACCTGATCCAAGACTATCCAGTAGCTCGAGACGGCCTTTATCGATGACATGACCAGCAAAGTCAGGCATGTACTCTGTAATGGCGGCCGTGCGAACCATGGTCAAGAGTGAAGTTGGAGTCGTCAAAAACCTTCAAGGCTTTGGGAACGAAAGGAGAGGAAATGGGAGAAGTAGGTATCAATGGCCAGATATACTATACATTCATTAGGGGCACATCCAGCCTTGGTCCAAATTTGCATGATCGTGGCAGATTGGCTACAATATGAACTTGAAACTTTTGTTAGGCGATAGGCTGACTGTATTGGATAATGAGGCTGATAGCTTGTGGAAGTCATCAAACAACAGAAATGCACGGTCTAATAGTAATAACACAAGCGTCAGGGGCAGCTTGTAACATAATCAACCGCGGCGCCATTCTCTGTTCCACCTGAGCCTGAGAGCTCAAGCGTTCACTTCCATGACCGATAATCCAGCGTTTGTCCTGCTACGCGTAGGGAAAGTCGAGTATGAACAACGGCCTATCCCTAAGTGTGAGCAAGTCTGCTTGGAAGCTCTTACTATTGAAACTATGGGCAGTGGGAAATGACGAGGTGCTCGTTGAAATTAAGAAAACAGGTAAAGTAACCAAGTTTAATTACGAACGTCAATCGCTGACGGAAATGAAGGCATATGCGGCTCAGATGCATGGCTCGGTTTTTCATCCCTAATACCTTCTTTGACGGAATATTCAGGTTCACTACCTCGTGCATGGGAGAATAGGCGACTTCGTAGTGGAGAAACCGATGGTCTGTACATCGCTCACTTGTCCAGCAGTACTAAATCGGACCTTTAAGGTTCTCGGGCATGAATCTGCTGGCATTGTCTCTCAGAGTAAGTTGCGACCTGGCACAGCTGGGAAGAGAAATTGAATGTATTACACATGGCAGTTGGTTCAAGTGTCAGCCACCTCAAAGTTGGCGATCGGGTTGCCGTGGAGCCTGGTATTAGCTGCCGTAAGTCTACGGGCGCTGGAGACTTGCATAATGAATACCCCTTCGCGACAGGCATCTGCTTCTCGTGTAAAACTGGCCAATATGAAGTACCGTCATCGCTCTTCTCTTGCAGAGATGGACTCACTGTGTCCTCTATAGCTCTGTCCTCATATCGTTTTTGCTGCAACCCCGCCTTATGATGGCACTCTTCAGCGGTTTTACAAGGTTCCTGCCGATCTAGCATATCTACTTCCAGATGGCTTGTCACTGGAAGACGGAGCAATGGTACTTATGATCTTGTCAGGCTACTCTGTTTAACTTCATTTTCGTAGATGGAACCTTTATCTGTCGCCGTTCATGCTGTTCATAGATTGGGAGATCTGAGGTCATGCGAATCAGTGCTGGTCTTCGGCTGTGGCCCCGTCGGGTTACTCTGCATGGCAGTAGCCAAGTCTCTTGGCGCGTCGCACATCATAGCTGTCGACATCATCGACTCTAGACTCCAGTTCGCCAGACGATATGCTGCAACTGATATCTTTATGCCACCTCAACGTGGGGAAGGGGAGAGCTTGCTCAAATATAGTCGAAGAAGTGGTGATGATCTTAAACGGCTTCTTAATGTGCCTGATCACGGAAGACATGGAATTGACCTCGTCATCGATGCGAGTGGGGCTGAGGTGTCGATCCAGACAGCGTTCTACGTAGTGAAACCAGGAGGCAGATTTGTGCAGGTGGTTGTTTTTTGTCATTCAGTGTCTGAGATGCTGAGATGCACAGGTCGGGATGGGAAAGACGGATGTAACAATTGACCTTGGGATGTTGATGACAAAGGAAGTGGTTTACAAAGGTTCTTTTCGTTACGGGGTCAGTGATTTTGTTCAAAACGTCGTACTGACTCGAGCAAATACTTCAGATGGGGGATTACCCTTTAGCAATCTCTCTAGTGGCTCAAGGTAAAATTGACTTAAAACCCTTGGTTACACACCGGTTAGACCAAATTCATAACGGTATGTTTTCATTCAATGATTCAATAATAGATTCGCTTTCACGGATGCAATCGCCGCATTCCGGGCTACCAGAAATGGGAGAGGTGAAGAAGGAGAGTGTGTTATTAAGGCCATTATATCTGGCCCAGGCACTCCAGTCAATGAGATCTGAATGTGGTGTGTTTGTTATGTACACTAGGCACAATATGAACAACTTTACATATTGCCATGCCAATCTTCCAAGGTCGCAACCTGTATTACTTGCGTCTCACGAAAACCACAGTGTTGCCACTCTATGTCAGTGGTTGTGGTTTCTTCTTATCACGCCTATTCATTATATGATAGGTATTTCTCGATGAGCAGCACATCAAATGGATGAATGATGTCATATTCCAACGAGTGCTAATTGATCTGCGTCCTTAGTCAGTTCCGCGAAGAGATTCCTCAAGCCAACTTACACATGATGCCGACAGTGTACTTTCTAGCCTAACAGATACCGCGAAATCAAGAAAGGCGAAAATACACACGATACAAGGAGGTAAGGTGGCCTCGCAACAATGCTATTGCCAAAACCAATGTACAGATGAATACCAATTCTGCTATTTTTACCGAAATGAAGATCACCATCCGATATTAATAAAGGTTAGTTAAACTAGTTGTCCATCGTAGCCCATATTCAACATTGTGAAAGAGCAGAGTGTACACAGCGGAACTTTCATCCAGTGGCGATAATGCTGAAATTAACAGGAAGCGAAAGTCAAGATTGAGGGTTGAAGATTCTGGACGATTGAAAAGACAGCGCAGAAAAACACAGAATAAGGAAGTTGATCAGAATCTCGTCTCTGGTCAAGGAAGGCTGGCGAATACAGCTGAAGGTGGCGATTTCGAATCCGGCGAATCCTCTCCCGACCCTCGTATAGACACGGAAGAAGTCATGGACATTGAACTCGACGAGGACGAAAAACCCAAACCTCAATTGCGACTTATGTATGAGGGTCCCCAACTTCACTCACGATGTCTTTGCATTGTGATAGAACCGCTGAAAAGAGTCGGCGACCCATGTGGGGCTACGACGGTTGCAAACGCAGATGTTCCATCAGAACGGCAGCCACTTTTCTTACCAGAGCATGATAATGACCAAGTGTCCACTCCACCTTCGGCTGATACAACAGTGTTGATGGCGTTCAGCCAGCAGCTTCATGCAATGCAAAGTTATAGCATGGGTTCAGTAGACAACGGTGAAGACAGTGACAGAGATATATTTCTGGCTGATGCAGACGATGCAAGAGAATTTTAGTTGAAAGAAGGGACTATATACATGTATTGGACTCCATTTACGCTCGTCCAATCTCCTGCAGAATTTCTAATCGTCGCTCTGGTGTTGCTTCTCGAAAGCCTGCATTTTGCATTTCGAAAATTCCATATCCTCCAGACAGAGCCCTTAAACGGGCCGAGTAATCCAGAAACTGACTTAATGGGGCTAAAGCTTGGAGTGAACGCTTGTGCTCAGGCAGCGAATGTCCGTCAGGTCTATGTGTACCGGAAGGTGACAACCATGGTGGTGGGATATAGATGTTCTCTGAAAAGGATTCCAAAAGTTCGACGCCATTTCGTTCCTCTCTTATGTCAAGGTTCTGAACTTGGCCACCATGTTCCGTCAGATCTTGGACGACCTTTTTCAAACTACCCTCATTGAGCAATATCTTAATGAGTACGAAGGGTTCAAGTATTGGGCCAGGACCCGCGGCACGAAGATGGTCACGTAGTATGGCAGCAGTAGCTCCAGCAAGGAAGGATGACGGGATCGAGGGTGGTAATATGTACCCTTTCACCTGAATGCGTAGCCTTGTCATAGGGAGGGCAGTGTGTGGTGAATTTGACAGAACACTTGAGATTCCCTGAGCAATGTAAGACTTGGGTGTCCCTGCATGTGATTCAGGTAGTGATAATGGAGACCCCGAACTGTCTAGCACGACATTCCCATCCCATTTTGGATCTCCATCGTCTTGGAGCGAGCCGACGTCGAGGTCAATAGTAATTGAGACGCGTTTTCCTCCAACATCAGTTTGCCACGGCACAGCATCCCGAGAATTCGGTGTAGATCCCAAGCCTTCTCGATAACTAACCTGACGTTTGCCAAACTGAAATCGAGCTTTCCATTCACTTTTGAGCCTGCCTTCAATAATCTCCAAGTGTAGCGCTCCAAGTCCATGGATTACAAGTTGCCCTTCTTGAATTTCGGCTCTAACGGATGGATCGGTGCGAATTAATGCTTTCACAGCTTCCTGGACAGGCTCGAAGTCAGAATGAGACTGGGGTATGACTGAAGTTGAGATGACTGGTGGCGGAGGGGTTATGTCTCGCATCAGGGGCTGGTCGCCAACTTGGACATTGACCGATACCAGAGTATCTCCTGTTCGTGTGTGCTTCAGCCCAAGAACAACGCCCACGGATCCGAAGGAGAGCTCGTCAAGTTCGACGGGATTGGATGCATACAACATAAGTATCTTAGAGACTCTCTCACGCTGATTCCTATTTTTGTTGAGAACGGTACTATGACGCGTCAATCTACCTAGGAAGGATCAACATGGATAACATGTAGTAAATTGGGAACTGACCAGAATAGACACGGACGAACGTCATCCATCCGCGTCTACTGTCCCAGGTCACCTTCCATGCAAGCATTCCTAGAGGTGCATTTCGTCTTTGTGGCACGAGGGGCACGTCTACAGGGCTTGCAAGTAGCTCGCCTGCGTAATCCATGACTAGTTCTGTTCCAATATGTTTTATGGCAGAACCGCACAAGACAGGCACAACGGCAGTAGTTAAAGTAGCCTGACGAAGGCATTGTTTAATCAGAGAATCAGAGATGTCGAGATATGCATTGGAAGATTGGCTCAGCACGGCCTCCAAAAAATCCTCGGAAACCATTGACAGATTATCCAATAGTCGAATGCGAGCATCAAACAGATGAGAAAGGATAGGATGGTCCTTTGCTATGTAGTCCAGATGTTGCAAACCTTGTGCCGTCTTTGGTAACATATGAGCTGTGCAGACATTATCGTCCCATTTCCAAAGTGTCCAATTGACAAGATCAACTAAGCCCTGCAGTCCAGGTTCTGCCCGAGCATAATCGGTGGGATTGAAAGATGATATGGGAAGAGTCAAGACCATGGGATGTGAATGAAGTCGATTTAGGAGAATGGATGAGATTGAGGAGTGGATGGATGCACCAGGTCGATCCAGCTTGTTGAGAAATATGATTCTAGATGCCACTCCGTACCTATGAAATTCGTCATGATAAGCTAGAATTGAAGGCAAAGCACGAACCTGTCTAACTGTGTCCAAACGCCAGATGTTTGCGATTCTACACCCTCGACAGAATCCATAAGTACGACGGCGCCGTCGACCACGCGACTGGCACTCTCCACTTCCATGCCAAAGTCGGCATGACCAGGAGTGTCTATCAAATTGAGGGTCCAGCTTTTCCAGTGAACAGGTATGCTAGCGGACTGGATGGTTATGCCTCGCTCTCTTTCTTCCGGCAAAAAGTCGGTTGTTGTACTGCCTGTGTCGACAGAACCTGCAACAGAGAGATAAGATGATCTGAGAAGAATGGACTCTGTCAGCGTTGTTTTGCCCTGAATCTGGGAGGACATAAGTATGCTTAAGACAAGTGGAATGAGACACGGACCAATGTGAGCCACGAGGGCAAGGTTTCGAATTGAAGTAGGATCATAAACTGCATTTGTTGAATGCTGGCGTATGGACAGCCGCTTTGGAAGACGCGGTGCACGCGAACGTAACATAACGGAATGACGGACCAACTCGAGGACCGCCAACGACGACACCCTCTTCAAACTATTCCCGTCATAACTAAACCGCATGGAAACATACCCAACACTCCGCTCGCCGCTGCGATTGTTGCATTCCTCCTAGGCGCTGTATGTGCACTGGGTGCCCTGACGTTCCTCGTCGGCGGATTCACGTCTAATTGGTGGTCTACGTATCAATTAGGATTCTTTGTCGCCTCCTGGGCCATCTTCCACTGGGCAGAGTTTGCCGTCACCGCAGGGTGGAACCTGGAGAAATGCAGCATCGACTGTACGTCTCTTTGGATGGTCCATATCCTTCGCTGAATCCCGATCCAAGCGTTTCTCCTGGATAATGGTGCCTTGTATCACGTCGCAAATGGAACTGCCATGATGGAATACCTACTGTCTCTCTACTTCTGGCCACACTCAAAATCAAATCACTCTGTCAGTGTTATTGGTGAGATTTGTTGAGACTCGTGTTTTGCAAGTATATGATGTCAGCGCAGGTGTTTTCATGGTTTTCTTTGGCCAGGTACTACGTTCTGCTGCGATGATCCATGCGTCTACCAATTTTTCTCATTCACTTGCTACCTACAAGCGTAAATCGCACAAGTTAGTTACCAATGGTGTCTACACGTCAGTTAAACCATTGTCACAAGCAATGCCCATTAACTTGGTTAACATAGATGGTTTCGACATCCAGCCTATGCTGGCTTTTTCTATTGGGCATTGGGCACTCAACTTGTACTTCAAAATTCTTTGAGTTTTGTATTATTTTCCATTCTCCTTTGGCGATTCTTCTACTACAGAACTCGAGGTTCGCCCTTCGCTTCCAATCATGTTGTAACACAGCTGACCTCGTCGTTAGAGGAGGAAAGAAATCTCATTGCTTTCTTTGGGGATGAATATATTCAATACCGTCGTCGTGTTGGTACTAGGTTACCCTTTATCCCTTAAATCGTATCCCTACCTTCGTAGACGTAATACAGATATGATTGCACGCTTTGACGATGCGACATGGAGCAGTGTAAGGGAAATTTGACATTGCAAAATCAGTCATCTGCCAAAATCGATCCTCTATCTGATACATAAATGCCATCCAGGAATTTGCGAATATCTTTGTTGCGCACACGACAGATTCCATGGATTGAAGCGGCTGAGTAGCACAGTCAGAAAACGTGTACCGTTCAAGTGATATATTTACCTGACTGCGAGACATTGTCGATATCATTCCCCTCTAGAATCAGTTCATCCTTTTGCGCTTTGGACTCTGCTACCACGACACCCTTGAGCATGTCCACGTGTCGAACGGTCTGCGAGATGGCCTTTACAATAGATCCACCAATGCGAATGACTGCGATTCACCTTTTCACCCAGAAAATTGCGGATTTCCAAGGCATGTCCGTCATTTTGTATGATACAATTGATTGGGAAATGTGCGTAGACTGCACGCATTTTGTATTGGAAACCCTGTAAAATGCATTTGAGGTCGACGAAATTTCATGAACACCGTTAGCAAACCTTCGTGACACCAATGATCATGTTGTTGATCAAGCTGCGAATAGTCCTCAAGCAAGCGACATGTTTTCTCCCCCCTTGCCACACCGCAAGAGAGACCTTTGGAGTTTTCCCTTTGACCAATTGGATATCCATATCAACATGGCGAACGTTTTTCGTCAGCGTTCCACGGGGCCCCTTTACAGTAATAACACGAGACTTGATCGTTACTTCAACGCCTTGTGGAATGTCGAGTTCTTCGGTCTTGAGAACGTCCCGCATCTGTGTTGATCAAGTTAACCTTTGTCATCTGCGTGCATCCGATGGCATCCATCGCTTCCCAGCATAAATATCTGCCACTTTCATCTCCAAATGATGCCAGAGAGAAGAAGGAATCGAAATCATTTTGTCAATGAAAGGTTGAACTTACCTTTAGTTTAAGTTCTGGTGGTTATCGAACAACTACACACTGGACTATGGTGGCAGCACAAAGCTGACATAAGCAACGTAACGGATATGCGACGCATATTCGCTCGTTCCTCACAAATAATTCTGCTTTTATTTTACGGCTTGTGTTTTAGTTTCAAATCATGATGCTACTTATTATGGATTTTTGGACAAATCGGATTGAACAGCTATCAGTTGACGCCAACAAGTGGGTGCGGCGGAGTTTGAAACAGAACAGTTGTTACGAGTCACACCACGGTCCTCTGAGGCTGTGACTCTTTCTTCTACCACCATCATCGTGTCGTCCGTCCTCCCTATCTGTGGCAGACTGTGTGAACTGTTTGTTTGAGAATTTACACGTTTTCACCGGTCGCACATCGCCTACAGCGTTTCCATCTGGCAACCTGTTCTCTTACCATTAACATTTTGCCTTCTCATTGTCAACAGTATCCTGCTCTGCCACGTCTTCGCATTCTTGCGGGCGGAATGTCTATCTATTCTCAGAGTTATCCTGGCCAACCGCCGTATGGTGCCTCAAGCTATACCCTTCCTTCTATCCAGAGTGGCTATCCATACCCTTATTTGCAACCCAATGTACCCGTCCCCGCCCCGCCACCTCCGCCAGTGTACCACTACCTAGATCCGGCCAGTTTCCGTAAGGAATTCACAGCTCGCCTTTCAGAACTACAGGTCAATTCGCGACCGATGATTCAAAACTTGTCAATGCTCGCTCAAGATTACTCGCGATTCGCAGAAATTGTTGCTCAATGTCTAGAAGAACATATACGCAGGGTGAGTTTCATTTCATATAGACAAATGATACAACCAGACTTGGTTTTACAAGCTGTCCTATTGTATTGCCCGCATTACTCTGTCGTCTTGTGTATCATGTACTTAGATGACCTTTGAGATTCGCATGAGCTCAGTAACATAAGAGGTGGCGCCTTCTTGAGAGCCATCATTTTTTTTACGCTCTTCATCTGATAGCTTCGTCCCGCGGATTGCTGACTCATCATTTCCTTTTTTGTTCCACTACTAGGTTCCGGCATGGATGAAGTTGCCGGCATTTTACCTCCTCGACGCAATATCAAAGAACGTATTTGAACCCTATGCTCGGCATTTTGCGTCGTTCGTTATTCCGCTGTTCCTTGAGACATATGGGCAAGTTGACGAGATTACACGTAACAAAATGGAGGAAATGCTGTTGACATGGCGAACAGGCTCACCGGCAGGGAAGGAACTATTTGGGGTTCCTCCCCAGATTGCTATTGAGCGAGGCGTCTGGGGTGATGGAGGAGCTAATTACAACGTGGGTACTAAATGACCATTTGCATGAATCTATCGTTAATCCTTCCTTCAGTCCTTCTCTCTTTCTAGTCGAGTCACGAAAGCTCAGGTACTCAGCGAACTGGAATACACTCTCGGTCAAAAGGAACGTGCTCTACAGGTCAACCCCTATGATTCAGTATCGCAAAATCACGTTAATGTTCTCCATCAAGTTAGTGGTAATTTTCCTGTCTTCGTGTATAGTACTGACATTCTATTAGCTGCGGAGGTTAGTAGAAGCAGGTGTGTCCCAAGAAGAACTTCAGCAGATTTTGGGCCAGCTACGTGCTCTTGTACGCCAAGCCCCTTCCACTTCAACATCAACATCAACGGCATCATGGCCTCCACAAATGCCATACTCAACGCCTGCGTCCTATCCGCCTGCGTCAGCGACATCCTCGGCGGTGCGACCATATGGGGCCGTATCTTACCCAAATGGGCGCTTCCCTAAGTCTGAAGGGGGAAATATTTCAGCCTCATCATCTACGTCACCATCAGCTGTTTCGTCTGGTGAAATTGCGAATCTTTTGTCCACTCTGCTTAAGGCAGGTGTAGTATCGGCCTCTTCAACTCCAGAAGGCACGGTGGCCTCGTCCAAGGACGATGAAAAAGGCTCTGAAAACACTCCGATGCTCGACGTGGAAAGAGAATCATCAAGGAATTATAGGAAGTTCATTTTAGGCCAAAAAGTACAATTGACCAGCCTGGATATCACAAGGTACGTAATGCCAACCATGTCGTGTTGTAATTATCGTGACATTCATTGATAGGAAACGATCTAATATTGCACAATTTTTGTATGGCCAATCAACGGCACAGTGTAAACAATGTGGCGTTCGATTTGTTGATAACGTCGCCGGGAAGAAAAAGATGGAAGATCATTTAGATATGCACTTTAGACAGAATCGTAAGGCGACTCAGAACATTGGTCGTGGACACAGCCGCAGTTGGTTTATTAGTATTGAAGTGAGTCATTGCCTGATGGGATGCGACGTGTGCTGATGTATCTTAGGATTGGTTGCATGATTTACCCAGAGATACTAAGGGAAAAGGCCGCGAAAACGGTACTGGGCCGTATAATGCTAAAGCTTCTGCTGCTGAAGTCGCGAAGCGTGACGCTGAGTTGCGAGCACAATATGTTGTTGTCCCTCCTGGTGATGAAGCGAAACCATTGTCTTGTCCTATTTGTAAAGAACTTCTAAAGTCGGAATTTCTTGAAGATGACGAAGATTGGGTATGGAAGAATGCAATTAGGAAGGAGGACAAGGTACGTGACACTGAATAATATCCAACGTATACTAAATTTGCGCATGTCAGGTTTATCATGCGACTTGTTATGCAGAAGCCACAGCGGTAAAGTCGAGTTATGCAGCACGATTATTACTTGGAAGTCGTTCTGGTACACCTGAGACTCAGTCGTCTCGTGTTACTCCACCAACAGAATCTAGGGTATCGAGGTCGAAGTCTCCATCAATATCTCCGGCTCATGAGTCAAAGCTTGCTGGGACAAAGCGTAAGGTTCAAAGTGATGACAGTGCGTTTATTGGCGACAGTACGCCTCCTTTGAAAAAGTCAGCTTTATCCAGCTGAAGGCTGGTATTCGTCCCAGTTTGATGTGGGTGATATGGATGATGTGCATTCTCCGACTATTATTCTCATTACGCAATTGTATATTCAGGCAATAATCATAGAGTTTCGAGTGATTTGTTCGATACATAAGTTTACGACTAATAAAGAATCATTTGACGTCAATATTACTCCTGTAAATTAGTCATATCGGTTTTTGAACACCGTCTCCTTTCATCCCACTGCAAGCTTCACGAAGAAATGAATAGCGTTGCATACCAAGTTTCATACGGTACGCCCCATCCACTTCACGGCACTCAACCAGCTATAGGTTATGATCGAACGACTTTGCAAACAACATTGCAGAAGATAGACGAGCTCATCAACGAAGATGTGGAGATGAGTGTGAGCGACATTACTGCTTTCCCCTGACAAACGACAAAATGGGTGCTAAACATAGGTTATACCCGCACAGGATGCATCCATTAGGGTGTCAAAGATAAATTTCGTCGTAGACACCAATATTTTGTTACATCATTTCGATGTCATGGTACAGTTTGTATCAGATATTGAGAGGCTGACATTGCCTATTACCGTCATCATACCAGGCGTTGTCATTTATGAGTTGGACGGGTGAAGTACCTGGTTCAATTAAAACTGTGGGTACTGACGCGCTCTAGGCAAAAAAATCGGGATGGGCTGGCGTGGTTTTCCAGGAGGGCATCGGCCTGGCTGCTCAAAAAAATCAAAGAAAGGAAGGTCATAAAAGGGCAATCAAACGAGGAAACTTGTAAGCTATCCGGAAGCTGGAGAACCCGAGAACGAGGCAAGGCAAGTATGCAAGCTTGTTATAGAAATCTCAAGTAACAAAGACTCAGGGGCATGATGAAATGATCAACGACGGATTGATCCTCGATTGCTGCATGTACTTCAGCCGCAGTCGACATACATGTCTGTGCAGTGCTGACAAGAATCTCTGCACGACCTGCGAGTCAAATGGTATACAAATGGTCGGCCTTAGTGTGTGAAAGAGCTAAGCCATTGACAGGTATTCGGACGGTCACCCCCACCCGACAATGGGATAGCCGCACAATCGCTTCTGAAATTTACGGCGTAAGCCCAAGTGAACTCCGCGGGTTCGGAAGTTACAGTGTCAGCTATAAAGATCCCATGAGCGGGTCCGTTAAGCTCGTGAGCGACGATGCATATCAGGAGATGGGCGAGGATAGCATGATGATCGACGACGAATATTATGCGCCAGAACTTCTTCGGCCCAGCCATGCATTAGATTTGCTTCATGCACAGGTCGTGGAGCACTTTACGCGGTTGCTGACGGAGCTTGCAGGGAGGGCCGGGGCGTCGGAGCTGTACCGAGGGCCATCGGGATCTATGCATGCACCAGCATGGCAGCAAGATCGGAGGTATACAGAATGGGAAGCGGCGGAGTGCCTGGAGTACCTAGGAGAGAAGCGACGGGTGCGGGAGGGTCGACCGCGGTTAGATGTGTTCCTGAGCATGCCGTATAGGAGGCAAGGAGCACGGCGTGGACAGGACTGGTCGCGGCGAGACTGGGAGATTGCGGTTGGAGCGCTGGGGGAAGTTGGGCGCGTGTGGGACGAAGCAGCGGTGGTCGAGTCGGTGGAGGTGCTGCAGCCACACCTCGGCGCGATCTTTGCGATGCGCATGCGGCCGACCGGCATCTGAATAAGGCAACAACTGCTTTTGCTCAGTCGTCCATGTCCCGCCGTCGCGCCCTCTTCATCTTCCTCTCCATTCTCGCCCTCGTCCTTGCCGGCACAGTCATCGTCCTCTCTTCTTTTGCTTACTACCTTACAATCAGTCCTGTTGCATATCTCCAACAGCAAGATGTCCCCTTCCTCGACAACTCAACCCGTTGGAATGCCTCAGACTATGGCCAAGTCCAGCGCATCCCAAGAATTCTCCACCAGACTTGGAAGTCAGAGACCCTTCCTGAGCGTTGGCGTAACATCTCCCAGGCCTGTCGAGACATGATGCCTGATTAGTACGCTTCTCCATCCGCTCTGCTGCTTCTGATTGTGAGATTCCTACCCAGCGAATATATGCTATGGACCGACGCTGCCTCGCGTGACTTTATTGCCGAACATTACTCCTGGTTCCTCGATACCTTCGACCACTACCCTTACAACATCCAACGTGCAGATGCCATCCGCTACTTTGTCCTGTATCATTACGGCGGAATATACTTGGACTTGGACATTGGTTGCAATCGTCCACTGGATCCCCTACTCATCCATCAGGTCATCCTGCCCAAAACCGTACCTGTTGGTCTCTCCAACGACCTCATGTTCTCCGAAAAAAGCCACCCTTTCTTGAAGCAGACCATTCACAACCTGATCGCCTTTGACTACAGTTGGATTCTCAACTACCCCACAGTGATGTTTACCACCGGCCCCATGTTCTTGTCCATGCAATATGGTCTTTACGTTTCCAAACATCCTGCAATAGCCAATTCCGAAATTCGCATTCTGCCCAAAACCTTGTACGGAAAAAACTCAGAGCCTGGCGAGGTACCTGTTGCATTCTTCTCCCATTACTACGGTAGCAGTTGGCATGCCGACGATGCCGCCTTTATTGCCTTCTTGGGTACCTGGGGCAAAAGTTTGATGTGGCTGGGTTTGATTATCCTCATCGTCGGTCTTTTCAAATTGCCATCACGTCAGCGCAGATACAATTTCAGGGGAATAAGCGGTTATGACGTCCTTCTTCCTCGTTGGTCTCAACGAACTGGGGGATGGCATTTTACCGCACCAACACCGCCATCTGGATTGTCTACGGGAATGTCCAGTCCAATCAGCGACAGTGGAACTTCGCCAATCGACGCAGTCCCTGTAATGCGTCTTGCACTCAGACCTGATTCGCCCTCCTTTTCTGACTTTGCTGCACAACCTGACTTTAACGCCCAACATCGTAACTTCCTCATGGGTGCATTGAATGGTCTTCGTAACCGTGTCGCTTCTATTGTCGATGGATGGGACGAAACAGCACGTATCCCAGCCCGAGGGAGACGGCGTCGTCATAGCCACGGCGTACTATTCTTCCTTCCAGCTATTTTTAGGGCACCACAGGACATTGAACTTGAATCAGTTCCCGACCATGTTTTACCTTCGGGCGCGGCACTCTTGCGAGTTTCGTGTTCATCTCGGTCGCCCACCCCAGCCCCATCGTCGCCATTTCCCGACAAGCAAAGATTAGTGGAACGAGCTGAGCGCTCCAGGACAGGAGAAGCTTTGGCAAGAAATAGGGATGATAATTCTGCCAGTGCCATAGACATGATCAATGTTTTACCATCAAGGACGCGCAGTACATCTCAGCCTCCACGGTGATACTATGCACTGCATTTCGTTTATTTTACATATCCAAGAATTACCCAAGCTTATTACCAACATTCTTTCTGAAGTAAACCATGTCAATTCAATAAATATCCCTCTAGATTTTCTGAGATTTCTCGACTGATCGCATGCTCGCCGACAGCGCAAACATTGCCATTGCTGACACCGCGTAAGTGTAGGTTGGACCAAATGTCCAATATGATGCACAGGCTGGATGCGGAATTAATCAAGTATGATTAGATCAAACGGGAACATGAGACCGACCTAGAATTGGACCAATAGCTCTCCCAAGCTGGCCGGATGACCTAAACTTGCCGAGTGCCTTTCCTTTTGCAAGCTGCGGGTGCTCAAGCGGCTTCCCCGTCACCTTGTCATACCCAGCTTCGTCACACTGCAGCGACGCATAAGCCGTCAAGGCATTGACAACTGTTGCGCTTGTGAAGGCCATACACACCGCCGCTCCATGCAAAAGCTTTGTGGCAAACCAATAGTTGGTTTGTGCATGAAACGGAAGGAATGTCAGGAAGACGAGAGCAAAAGCGCAACTTGTCACTCCTTGCCGTGCAACAACCAATTCGCCAACTTTTGACATAGACCGACGGACGTAGCCGCCTTGTAATAAGGCACTGAGGATACCGATGCCACCAATCAACTTTCCATTCTGTTTGTTGTTCCAGTCCAGCACTAGAACGTTAGATAGACAACATGTAAGAAATGGTGTAGGCAATGACATTAGGACTTACGGTCAAATGTCAGGAACGTCAGCGTGAATTCTACACCGGAAAAGATACCAAGAAACAAGGAGTGGAGTTGCCTAAGGGCCGCAAGACGTTGGATCCTATCTTCGACGCTTGCTTTCGATAACCTCGCCCCGGCAACAGGTCCATTTTCATTGGCTTGAGCGTTTTCGGTGACCTTTTTTGACTCGTCGTGGACTTTTTCAGGTGTACGGAGTATTCTTCCCCTGGTCTCTGGCAAGAATACAATCAGGAATAGCGTTTCCAGCACCAAAAGCACCAGAGTTATGGTCGCTGGTGTAGCGTAAACGTTCAAGTCTACGCCCCATGTGTTGATTGATGATGGAAGCGGCCGAGAAGCGAAATGAGCACCAATAGGAGGGCCGATACAAAAACAGATCGCAAATGCGATACCGACATAGGAAAGTGTTTTGGAGCGAGTTTCTGGTGTAGTGACATCCGAAAGAATGGCACTTGTAGAGTCATCGCAATTAGAAGCCTGATACAATGGAAAGAGCCAATAAATAAAAAAACGGACATGGCAAGCTGCACATTTCCTTCGCTTAAACCACCGATGACTCGCGAAAGCAAGTAAGAGGCAAATGTTGTAGACTTGATCCATCTATAATTTATTGCTATGTTAGTTGGATGATGTAGTCCAGGAACCAAGAGCCTACACAATTGCTGACAGTATGTTTCCGACCATCGTGATTAGTAGGATGCGCTTCCGACCGTACTTGTCAGATAGAGAACCTATCTTTGGCGAGACAATAAATTGGAGCGTCCTGCAAGTCTATCGTATCATTATCGGCATCGTCTTGGGCCCTGGACTTACGCGAATACGGATCCCATTAAGCCACCTGTTGTTTTTAGGTGAGCGCGATCGACGATATTTTTGCGGCCGAACTCACCGAGTAGGACAACATCCCATTTTTGGGAGTGCTTCGTCGGCTTGAAGACAAGCCCTCTAATAAACGAAACGAAATTGAGAGTCCTTGAAAGGAACCCATTTGGGAAAGCGCTTTCGCGCTTCGGAAATCTGTTACTATAATAGTCGCTAGCTTCCAACGCAATCACGTACCACTGTATACCATTCAATGATGCGTGGAAAGAGTGGTAGTGGGATGGTGAAGGCAAAAAGATCGAGAACGAGAGACAAGAATACGATGGTCTCCACTCTGGCCATCGTCCTGGATAGTTGTGTTCAGATTTGCGGTTTCATAATCGACTGCTATATAGGATGAACGTAACCACGGTAAGCAGGCGTGTTTGAGTCTGCCGCTGCACCGCCCAATGTCCACTCTGGTCTCCAAGCTGTCCAGGTGCTCTGATTCAACGTATGAGATGGTATAGCGAGGAACAGGAAGCAGTGCGATATGCGATACTATGGCATCGATGTATGGCAATCATAGTGCGCCAGGTCTAACTAGTAACTACTAGTACTTCAGCAATCCGCTTTCCCATCATCCTCATACCCCCGGTATTTCTGGTCTTCAGACGCTTGTGTTAAGGCCGTTTGGTAATGCGAACTTGTGTCTGCCCTTGTTATTTCACGCAGTGCCATCGTGGCATATGCAGCTATCCCGAGCCTCAGGCTGATCTGTAATGCCACAAATCTTCCTTCTTCATCCGTGACTGGTGGGTCGAAACCAAGTATCTTGTCCTCATCTGCCTGGGCAAGAGCAATGTTAGGGTCTGTGTACCTCAGAACAGACCACGTCATTTCTTTTGGAAGGTGAAGGATTGCCCTGTACGATCCATGGAGCGAGTAGTCCCTTTGTTTGCGATTGAAGTTATCAGGATCCAAACCATCAAGACGTAAAAATTCGCGATATTTCTCTCCTAGCGCTCCACCGGGGTAAGCAACATCTGTCCCAGGTAATGGCATTATCACATCAAATATTGAATATTTTCCCAGATCTTCATCTGTCAGTGACTTTACACGCGGGGGAGACCAGTGCTTTCTGGACTTTCTACCGGATGTCGGGTGCTCTAGAAAGATCAGTTAGGTTCGTCCATTGAAGATGAGAAAAAGTAAGGGACCTGTATCAATCCCTTCATCAGGATCATTATCATCTTCAATATTTTGACGGTCGGACTCGCTATCAAATACCAAATCACCAATAACGGGCTTTTCAGCTCCATACATTCGTATCCGTTCCGATACGATAGCATTCCACACATATGATTGATACGCGTGGACATACATCAACCGGAGATTACGAGGAATCTTTCAAACATGCAGAGTCATTTAGCTGCCCAATAAATAATTTATTGGACTCACCGTTGACAGAGCACCCATCGCATTCCGGGTATCGCCCTTCTGCTTTTTGAAGCTCTCCAAAATACAGCGCTCTGCAACCACTCGCCTTGGAAGAAGTTCTAATGCACGATCAATGTCGCCATCTTTCAGCCATGCCTCGCGCGCTGTGGTGATGTCAGGGTGTTCCCCGGGTCTCACAGAGAGAATGAGTGACACGGCTTTCTGCCATTCTGACTTTAGCAGAGCCAGACCAATGGCGTGTGTCGGAATAGAAGCAGTGCCAAATCGTTGCATGCCTGTCGAAAGGTATCAATACAGTCTATACATCGTTTTAAAGCAATTTCAAACCGTAGTAGTTGATAAATCCCTTCGTTTTTATGCTGTTCATTGCCGGTTCCAATGCCTCCATGGATTCAGTTCTGAGATTTCTGCATCGTCGTGCATCAGTTGAAATGCAGATTAGAGTAAATTAGATCACACCGAAGCGTGATGACAAAATAATTGCCCTTCAGCATCCCCAATTCAAGGCTTGCTTTGCGGTAGCAGAGGTCAGAAATTCGAATTCCACGTTCTCCTCGCTGCTTGAGTGCCGTCTCAGCGGACCTCCGGGGGTTAATGCCATTGACAGTTCTCCACACGTCCTCCGCCGTCTTGTTTCCTCGTTTTAAAGACACACGCTGAATTGTCACCCCTCTCTTATCCTTGGTGCCAGCGACAGAAAGATCCTTCACGTTAATATGCAGCAGACGAGAAAGGTAACCCAGTGCATCATGCGTATCTCGGTTCGTCTTCTGGAGGGTGAAGTGAATATATGGTCGATATGTTCCCCGTGGAGAATCTCTTCCGCGTCGACCCTGTCCTGCCCACCGGATAGCAATGCAAGAGCCCTCGCCGAACGTGGGTGAGGGAGCCTCCGTCTCGCTCTCCATTTTACCTCCAAAGAGTCGGCGAATTGTTTGATGCAGCATTGTACGTGTTTCTTTGGAAGAGATAGGCTGTTGGAGCACAGGGATTCAGGATAATGATAACAAATGAAGTGCAGAACTGACGTCTGATACGACTTTTTTACTGTCCTCTTGCGCGCTCTCCCCATGCCGCGCCTTGATTTTGTGTGGCCTGAGGGACTCTGCTGACTTGGCAACAAGTCCTTCTAAGTAAATTTGCTTCATGTCCATAACTTTCTCCAGTGATAAGAAGGCTGACAAAGTCGTCGTATAATGTTCTGGCCATGGGCCCTTGCGAATCAGGTTCTACATCATCCGTATTCTCGGTTGCATTGGCACCCTCTGTAGGTGCCGACACGTCGTTGTTTCCAGAGCTTTTTGGTCTTCCAATATCCTTCAAATGTGCAACGTTACCATCCAAATCAACTTCATAGACCAAGAAATCGGTAAACCTAGAGCTGTTGAGTAAAGCAGATGGAAGAAGAAAAAACCGGACAACATGCCTCTGCTTGATAATAGCTTCTACCTTGGGCGTGTCTTTGATCACGTATTCAGAAATGCCAACATCACCCTCTACGAAATTGAGGGGTTGGCCTGGAGGTGCAGTAGGCAGTGGCATGCCGAGGAGAGCATGACTAGGTGGTAGCACACTTTCCGTCTGGAGGGGTTGGAGGTCAAGTTTTGCGCGCTTTGGAGGTGGCTCGATTTCGTCCGACTCTCGATGGTGGACAAGTGAGGAAGACATGCTTGTTTTGTCAAATCAAAATGATTCCCCCTCAACACCGATCCTACGCCGAGCGAGCCCTCCACTATTCTAATCCTGCCGCACGACTGCTGTTGGAAACGATAGAGCGGAAGAAATCTAATCTGGCCGTCAGCGTTGATGTCACCAAATCGGCGGATTTCTTGACTATCATCGATGCCGTGGGCCCCTACGTCTGTCTCATCAAGGTATCGGCCTTTCCTTACGTTTTATATTTTCTCATAACAATGTTGAAGACACACATTGATATACTGGAAGATTTTGACGTCTCATTAATCGAGAAGCTTCAACAACTCAGCACTAGGCATGATTTCGTCATTTTTGAAGACAGGAAATTTGCGGACATCGGTATTTATCGGTGTTCCATCAAGCATACTTGTGCAACTGATGTCGAGTAGGGAACACCGTCGCGTTACAATACTCCAGTGGTGTTTACAAAATTGCAAGTTGGTCGCACTTAACAAATGCTCATGCCATTCCTGGCCCGTCAATCATAACAGGCCTTGCATCGGTTGGAACGCCTCTAGGTCGGGGTCTACTTTTGCTAGCGGAGATGAGCACAAAGGGATCGCTGGCGGCTGGGGCATACACGGAAGAAGCTGTGCGTATGGCCCGCACTCATGAAGATTTTGTTGTCGGTTTCATCGCTCAACGCCGGATGGAAGGTCTAGGGGCAGTAGAGTCGGATGACATATCTGGGGAAGATTTTCTCATTCTGGCGCCCGGTGTGGCACTGGATGTCAAGGGGGACAGTATGGGTCAACAATATCGGACACCTCATGAGGTCATCGCCCTGTCTGGTTGCGATGTCATCATAGTAGGTCGTGGCATCTACGGCTCGGGTCTTCAACAAGCTAGCATTTCGGCTCGTGCAGAGCGATATATGGCAGAAGGGTGGGCGGCCTACTTGGAACGAATAAGTGACAAACCCGTAGATTGAATCCTATTCCTGTTTTTATTGATACATATATATGTTGGCTGGCGATTAGGCTGTTAGAACAGCAGTTAAATAGAAATATATATAGTAAATATATCGTTGCGATCATGTTTCATGATCTTTTCGACTATTGCCGCGTCCGAAGATACTAAAAACACGTCGACGTGCAGTTCCGCTCTCCTCCAGCTCTGAGCTCGGCGCCAGTTGCTCACTTTCTGCGATCGAAGTCGGTCGAGGATCTGTTTGTTTTCTTCGTATTTTCCGCAATGTTTGTTTTTGTACATCAGGCTGCAGTTTAATCACCGCATCTCCTGGTCGGTCATCATTGTCCTTTACAGGATGAGGTCCACTCCTCGAAAATTTTGTCTTTAGGAAAAGCTCTCGTGCTGCAGGGAAGACAGGTACAAGAGGCTGTTGCAATGCCATCTTCAACCATCCTCTCCACGTCAAATTTGATGGAATAAATTGATCAACTAATTCTTCGAACTTCAAACTGTTAGAAGCTGAGGAGTTGAACAGGGGCATTATACTTACGCTCCATGTCTTGTCATGATATTCTAATTGACGTGTTTTGATGCGAGCGTTGTGGCATTCAAAAGAGCCTTCCTTCAGTGCACTCAATAAGATGTCAAGGCTAAGTTCACATAAATACATCGAAAAAGCCATGAGAGGTGCGCCAACCTAGATACTCTAACGAGGATAAATGTTTTTTGGTTCGACCGGGCTTTCATTTCGTCCGTTGCATCGGGTTTTCCGCAATTAGGCGTTGATTTGAACCCTCGTCCAACAGGCTGAGGAGATGACAAGGATTCTGTTGAACGGTTGGAATACATAGCCAAAGTTTGTCCATTAACAGATTGTTTTGGGGATCGCAGATCCGTGAATGACCTTGAACTGGCTAGCTTCCGCATGGGCGGGGTCAACGTGGTTTGGACCTGTCTTTCGACGGTATACAATGCTCGTGGAGAATCAAGGGATGTGCGCGTCGGGGACATAACTTGGATTGAGAGTTCAGATTCTTCCGGTGACGCAGGTTTCGCTCTCGTCATCCTCAAGAGCATCATTTCTCTCCTTTCTTGCTGGCCAGAGATATTCCATGATACGTTTTCCGACCTTTGCATCCATTTGAAGTCGGATAGGATGAAATGATAGTTCAAATGTCTCGTAGACGCTTATCCCGCCTACTGGGGGAAGAATAATCCAGTCTGCGATGAGGAATAGCCCTTTCTGGAATCGACATAGTTAAATTGTATTCTATATAGATTTATATGCAATCACCTTTAATAGAGGATGGTTCGATGGTTCGTCGTGTTTCGAAAGTATCTCAGTCCATTGTGCATGTTGAGAACCATCAAAGGCCTCCAGATTGCCGATTTTGAGATTGCTGACAGTAGAGCCGTCCTGTCTACTTAACCAGGAGAAATTTGTATCTTGTACTTCTAGTTTTGATATAAGTTCCTGCCCATCAGCAAGCATGTTCCATGATAGCACAGAGGAGGATGCATGCAGTAAAAGCGCTGATTTGCGGTCATTCTTGTCATCCGACTTGTCCTGAGCCAGCCTGATAGCGTCAAATAATAAATGTAGCTCTTGCGCTAATATGAAAGTATGGGCACGAATATTCAAAAGATCCGTATCGCTGCTGCCGTCGATCGATAGACTAGCGTTTAATCGGGTCTGTCGTTCGTTTTCTAGTGCATTCCTTAAACGATGCTGCAAGTTTTCCACAACTCCCGCTGCCGAGCAAAAATCAGTAAAGTCGTATTTGATGAGAAGGTCTTCTAATCTTTCCATGCGAGTTTTATGCGCGGCATCCGTATAAAGTAGAAGTTCCGTGACGATATGGGCTATGCATTGGAAATGCTTGTCACTCGCCAAAACGGTGAAGCGGGGTATATGAATCCTTAGCAAATCCTGTAAGTAGAATTAGCAATCAAAGGACCATGCCCTGTATGAACGTCAACGCAACAGTTTGGTCTCGGAGATGACTTGTATTTGGGGGAATCAAGCGAGCCTTGTCCTGAGACATTCTTGTCACAGGCAGAATTGACAGTATTGCTCAACCGTAAGCGATTAAATTTGTCATAATGGAACATGGCGTCGGTTTGCGGCACCAGGCGGTCAAACTCGTCGTTCTCACATTTGAGGTCAACCAAGACTTCCAGGGGAACGGGCCCTTTGCCAGTCACCGAGCGTGAGGGGGAGAAAGCTTGCAGACCGAGCAAGGCGGTGTAATTCCTTATTGAAGTGAGCACTTATTGAGATGATGGACGTCTGTGCGTACCTCGACATGACTTGGCCACTGACTGGATCATCAGCATTCAGGTCGTCCATGATGGCGAATGATTGTAGCTTTGTTTGAATTGCGGCGACAACGCAAGGGCCTGAATTAAGCTCTCCTCGCAAGACAACTTGAGGTTTCAACAACAGGCAATAGTCGCTTTTACGGAGAGAAACTCCATCAGACCATCCATCGAGGGGATTTATGGTATCAAAAGAGTTGAGGTTTAATTCCGTGAACAGCTCTTCAGATGACTTGGCAAAGTCATTCCTCCATATTTTGCGCAGAGCGGAAGCCGCAGCTTGTGTTGGACTAAGAGAACGTCCTACATTCACGTCATCAACTGTTGCAATGGCGGCATTGGCTTGATCGCGTATGAACTTGACAGCGCTGTATAGGTACATTATAAAAGTCAATACTGATCAATCCATTGTGTCTGCATACCGTGTTGCCAGATGATACTCAAATCCGCGCCTGTCCCGTGAGCAGTAGTAATAGCGCATGAGAATCTATCAATCAGGTCAGTGAGGTAGAGAAGGACCGAGCAATACTAACATCTCTGATTGGGGCGTCAAGGTATAGGGTTGGGCTATGTACCTGATATACATTGTCGAACTCGGCCCATTCGTTTGGCGATACAGATTCAGATGGCAGGAGGTAATTCTGATGATTGTCGGGAGTTACGCAGGACGCATCAATCAATGAGATATATTCTCGGAGTAATGTTATCATTCTGCGTAGCCTTGATGTTTCTGGCTGTATTATAACAAGTCTATTAGGACTTCAGCGTATCGACATTTGACTTACATGATTCTGGTCGTTATACATGCGCATTCGCTTTTCCAACTTCGTTATTCGCATTTGTGCTAGACTGATTTGCACATGGTACAAGGCTTGACAAAAAATGTCAACGTCTGACTCGTCCTGGACTGCATTTGATCATACATACATGGCTCTGCTCCCAAAAGACACGTGTGAGACTTCTCAATGCCGAACTTGCTCAGGTGCTTCTCTTTGGCAGCGAATGCAGTGTTGCGTTTGAAGTATGCAAAGTATGGACAAGTGGCAATAGGTAGAATGTGCAGTTCAGGTGTTTCAGATGAAGCCCAGTCTGTTTCGATAAAGTCTGTTGGATCATACCACGGATAAGTTAGGTCTGCTGCGGGCAAATCTTTTCTAGTCCTATAATTGCTCCTTTGTGTAGTCCCCGACATGGTAACATTTCGCTTCCCTGGTTCAGGGAAGGTTGCGACAAATGTCCGTAAGTCGACACCTTTCAGCACAACTTCGGCAGCATAAAATGCCCTGCGTCGAAGACTTTTGGGCGCTTCATCTGTGCTAGCAATAACCGCTTCTTCATCTCTTTGATGAAAATCTGCTTGGAAGTGATCAATCATGCCTTTGAGTCCTATCCAGGGAGAGACCCCATCAACCCATGCTAAAGCAACAACCCAATTCAATTCGCAAACAATCGGTAGCAATATAGCCTTACTCTCTTCCGTGTCATCAAGGTAACCATGCATCAAGAACAAGTGAGGTACCAGAAGACGATACTTGATTGTTGCAAGATGACGGCCTAACTTGGGTGTGACCATCCGACGGGGATAGTAAGTACCCTGACGGATGGGGAGGGAAGGGGTGCCATCAAACAATGCCCACCAGGACCAAAAGTGGGCGAAAGACTTGGAGGTGAGGTGGAAACTACTGGGATCATGCAATGTAGAACTGAGTGATGATGCCAATGAAACGGACAGGTGAACGAAGTCTGATCTGAAGCCGTTATAACTGTCGTCCGGACTCTACAAAATGAATATAGATATTGCGAAAGAGGGAAGTAGGACTTACATTAACATATGGCACTACTTTCTTTTTCTCAAGTTTGATCCAATGATGAGGAACAAAATTGAAAAGTCTGCACTTCCGCTCAAAGGCTGGTCCGCTGCAATGAGGGCACGTGGTGCCGCATGACCGTTCCAGAACGACACCGACACCGAAGCGAACGCCAGATTGGAATTTGGCACAGATTTTACGGAACGCACTTGGCTTATATCGGGGATTCAAATAGTGAGACTGGTTGTAGGCCACTTCTTGCAAACTATGGCAAGTTAGCAACAGAATGCGACAAGAAGCATTCACATACTTTGGAATCGCAAATATCAAAGAGTCACTCGTAACTTGAACAAGTTCCTCATCGCTATTTTCGCGATTGATTAACAACTTGGTGTTACCCTGCCAACAGAAGACGAAGCCTGCCCCGGCGTCATTGACATCATGAGGGTCACGGGAACCTGCTCAAAGTCGGCACCACGCTTGCGGTCACAGTACCAGCACTCACCTTTCAGGTACAGAAGCACCTCACTTGCAAAGGTCACTCTGAATGTCCAATGGAGAACCAATTTCAGCTACTCAGTATCGTTCAGCTGTCACATTGCGTTGATCAGCTTCAAACCGACCTTGTCCCAAAAACCTAACGGAGGGGATTCGTCTCGGGAAGTGCTTGATAAAGTATCCACAATTCGCATAAGGTCTTGAATGGCAGGCCCGTAGCTGACACCCCAGGTAAATGTAGTCGCTCTGTCAGTTGTTACTTTGATAAGAGGGTTCGCATATGTTTTGACAGGCATCATTGTCCTTGGCACAGTGATCGAAAATGGCAACACGCCTTGAACTCCTTGGTTTGGCAAAATGAGAGGGCAGTCAACCCAATCTATCGATTGATCCGTCCCCATTTCCTCTGCAATGACGAGATCTGTATCGAACTCGAAAGCTAATTTGCTTCCGTTACGCGGCGCAGGAATGCTAACCAGAGGAAGCGGATAATCGCGCAGAGTTGCATGCAATGCAGAAAGTGTGCAATGAATATGCATGGGCACGAGCACGGTGTATAATGTATCGATCGGAAGGTTGTCTTGCTGGGATAAGAATTGTGCTAAGCGGTCAAATGCAAAGGAAGGAGGGGAGAGTCGCAAATCGACATCGAAAAGTGCGATTCTAAACAGGGGTGGCCTCTGCCGCTCAGAGGTGTCATTTGCAGCCTGGGGATCAGGGACAGTTGTGCTACCGACCGCAGGGGCAACGGTAGATCGTAGGCACTGAATAAAGGTACGTTCTGTTTGTGCTATCTTGCGACGCTCCTGTTCGAGTCTGAAGACCCAATCCAGAGTGTGAACTTCATCTAGCCTTTGACGAGCTTCGCTCACTGATATGGTGTGACTTGCATCAAAACGATACTCAGTGCTTCCTGTAATTGAACCTTTAGCTGATCCCGTCTCTGCTGCATGTATTATAGCAACTTTGGCTTCGAACGCATTTTCTCGATCCAATCTCGTCTTGACAGCCTCGCGCCCGGCACGCCAAATCAACCCCAGCCGACTTTCGAATGGATCATCTGATGCTTCAAAAACAAGGTGCCTCAAGCTGATCCTGAAATGAGGGACTGCCTTGGGCCCCTCTGGCTCAGGAACAGGGAATTCTTCATAGTGACCTGCCTTTGCCATGTGGACAATGTGGCGAGTAGCCTTAAGAACAACAAGTACATCGATCATAAGGTCGGCAAAGATATAGCCAAACGGTATCCTGAACAGTACACTGTCTCCATCGGCCATGATTTCCGGAGCCACCATCTTCTGCGGTATCTGCAACTGCCAAGATTGAAGCAGCAGCAGTTCTTCCCGTTCTACATCGATATCTTGGTCTATTCCAGACTTCGACGACGCCAACGAGCTAAGTTGGACCTGACCGAGGCCGACACTCACGACGTTGTCAGATAGATAGTCTGCCTTTAGGCCATGTATTTGGGTGAGTAATGTTTGCTTCGGCAAATTCCATACTATCTGCACATTCGAAACGTTGGCTTCAATAACCAGGAAAGTCGGGGGTAAACCGGAAGGCTTGGCAGGTGCGGCGAATCTGACTTGTTGTATAGATTGGAGCGTTTGTAATGCGAGCGTCAACTCATAGACATGCGACAAACGGAAGCTGAGTTTCACAGTCGGAATATGAATGAATATGTTGCGGTGTTCTGGAATTCGTGCATGGCGTGACATCTTGATTTCCATGTATTCCACACAAAGGAATTCTTGACTGGAAAATACATTACCGTCATGTTCAATTATGAGAGGGTCATCCTTTTCAAGCGGTGTAGCAACAGCACCCCTCATGAGTAGGTTAGACGCAGAAAACTTTAGAAACTGGGAGGGCGTCGAATTATCATGTAGATACTGGGCAGCAGCAGAGGCCTCCATGCATATTTCCTGCGCCAATTCAAGTTTCTGTCGCATTACTGAATGATCGTGGACATCTCCAAGCAGGCGCAGATGCCTAGGAGCCAAAGAACAGGAATGAATAGATATGGTGGATCGAAGTGCAATTCCACGCGATAGACTAAGATCGTCGTGCGGGCTCACATCCGGAGAAGTCACGAATACGACTAGCCGTGCCAGTCCCACCGACGCAGAAAAACCCAATGATATCGAAGTAGGCTTCGCTGTATCGGGTCTAGGCCGCGATACCCTTCCTGCCGGAAGTGCAGTCAGAATCTGCAAAATAGCTGCTACAACGTCAGGGTGCCACAGCTCGACACATAAAGCATCTCCCGACATGTCTGTGTCGATGGTCAGTGTTGATGTGTCGACACAAGCGATGGCGCCAATGCGGTCATCGATTTTCGCTGTAGCATATATGCGAGAATGTATATCGATTGTTTCCATGGACAAAGCGGTCGGGTGGTATACCAAATCCATTTCAGAAAACTGGTCATTGACTTCGGGTACGGTAGTGCCAGGATGCACAATAGCGAAGATTGGCTTTACGACTAAAGATGTGTCGCATTGCATCCGTACTTCGTGTTCGGATATCATGATTGGATATGTTGTCCTATCACTCTGAAAATGAGAAGACGCGGACAAGTTGACACCTTTTGTCTTGAGTTGAACTACAAGTGGTTTATATCCATCCGGCGCCTTGCAGACGATTGAGCCTATCAGAGGACCGCAACTGAATTGCAGGAAGACTCTTGGAAAAGGCTTGACCATGGACGAAGCTCGTGGTTGATCTTCTGACTCCGATGCTGACGCGAGAAGCTCGAGAATTAGATGCAAGTCCTCTGACCGCTCCACTACGGTTGCACCGTCTGCATGACCTCGCATGGCCAGGATCGCCGCGTTTGGGTCGCTGGACATAAACGGAGACACCGACAGCCAAGGAAAAGGCCATTGAGAGACCAGTGCTTGGAGATCTAATCGCCCGAGGGAGAGAAGATGCCAGACGTCCGTGATTGTATGCCGTTGCACGCTTACACCTCCAATTGAAATCCGTAAGCCATACACTTCTGGATCATACTTCTCCGACGCTTGACGTTTCCCGAGCACATCAACATGAAATGCGTTCTCCAGCGGTGAGCTTCGAAAAGCTCTGAACGAAATGTTCTGCATCGCAGCTTGATAGGAATGTTCTGATTTAGTAGATGCACCGATATAAACAACGTTGACTCTGGAGAGGGTAACTAGAATGTTTCGAAGAAAGGATAACGTAGACTGAATGGGGTTCATACGTAGCAAGTCACGGCTGATTGTAAGAGACTTACATTGCATTTATGTTCCTTCAGCTTATGGCAAGGCACAATGTGTCGTAGACGGGATCTCAGAGAGGCCTAAAATTAGGCATCAATGAACAGCTACTATTCCTGCCATTCGGATGGTGCTTACTGATATCGCGTCGAAAAAGGGTGAAGCAGGGGACGGCTATAGAAGAGATCGACGGAACCCTAGATGATAGAGCCGGCGAGAAAAAAGGCGATTCGAGAGGTGGCATTGACGGTAGGCTGAATCGAAATGCATTTGACAACATGGGAGTCATAGCCATTTCTTGAAACTCCTTCACATCCTCGGAATGGACTACAGGGGCCAACTGGGATAATGCTTGACCAGCTTCTTTGAATTCGTTCAAAAACGAAAGAACAGAATCTGCATGCACTATGCAGTCGCCTATTTGAACCGTCATCTCCAGACTTTGTTCATCCAAAGTTCCTGCTCGTGGGTTGAAGGAAACCGACACATCAAGGTCAAGTTGGCCAGGCAACTGAACCAGCGGTTTGCATTCTGACCCGATTAGCTCAAGTCCGAAACTGACATTAACGACATACCAGGCACATTGGATAGTGTCAACACATGAAGACCTTGCAAATGCAATGATATCTGAGCAGCCGCCCGACTGTCGCCCAAGGCACGATCCAATGACCGTTGAAAGCCAGCCTTGAATCGCTTGCTCCAAGCGCGTGAGTTATGGGAAAACCTCGATCGCGCTGCCCTCGCAGAAGAGTCTCTGTCGACATTCCCGTTCTCTTCAGATCTGTTCGAAGGTATCAACGAGAGCGTCGTGTGCAGATTAATGCTTTCGGCATTGATTTCCATTTTCTGCATATCCGGGAGGGTAATGACGGCGGCATGGAGATCAAAAGACACTGCCTGGGAGATGCGAGGTAGCCAGCGAAGAAGGAAGCGAATGCGGTTCACGACCCAGGTCCGGAGGCGGGGGCGAATGTAAGGGTCGAAATAGGCGTAGAGATCTCCCAACAGCTCCAAAACAAGACGGGCCAAGGGGGATGGAGATAGGTCTGCTAGGGTCAAGTTGCGTTTATGACGAGTCGGCTTCCGTGTCTGTTTGGCCGAAAGCTGCAGGTTGAGGCCATCTATTATGATGTTGATGCGTCGTGCGCCAGATACGAGCGCCCATGCGTAGGTTATGCGTTCTATATGGCACACGTGCACGCCCGCGCGTATGTAGAGACCTCGAATGGAACGGAGACTGATGCTCCTGACGCGTATATGCTTTGAGGTTGAGGCGAGGAGCCAGGGTATAATGTAGGTTCTTAAGTAGAAGAGAAAAGACGGCAAGTCTGACAATCCATGCGAGGACTGTCCACGTCACGGACCCACTGACGCTGCCGAGGAGAAGAGCGAAGACAAGACGGAGGGCGCGCATGATCAAGCGATGTTTGCACACGTGGAAGCTATTAGTACATGGCCGACTCCACCCCGCCGTCCTCAACAATACACTCCTCTGAATTCATCTCTGCAGGCGTGTACGTTGCAAATACCAATGACCGCCCCACAAAGCTACCCGGATTGAATACATGGCACCCCGTATATGTCATCTTGTACCTGTCGTACCGATCCGCCAACACCACCTGTTCATGTTTACCACAGCCGCATCAAACAAGGCTGCAGTCCACGTACCGCCGTGGGGAGAGGATACAAGCGAAGCGTGTGGTCGTAATCCGCCAGCGTGGGCTGGATACTAATTGTGAAAGGGTTCAGATGACCTTGATCCAGTATGGATTGCACAAGCTAAGAAATGGTGATCAAACACGATGACGCTTTCATGAAATGGAATGCCTACGAAGCGTTTCAACGTGTTCCCCCTGGCGTCAGTTTTGACACCCACCGTGTTTCGCAACATTCTGGACATGGTATCCTCTCGGAATATCACGATCTCCTGATTGAAGAACTTGATACGGGACGGGTTGGTTCCGCAATGGATTTTGGGTATCTTCGACCTGAGCTTAGCTGTCAAGGATGAAAGCAGTGGGCGCTTGGGTAGTACTGCATTGACGGTGAGATCAAGGGGTCCGGGGACGAAGACAAAATGAGTGGAACGCATGATGACAGGGTACGAAGCGATGAGGTCCGCAAGGGCATCGAAATTCTCTGTGGAAGCATGAAACCTTGCCCAACTGTTCACTCGCATTCCTAACCTTGATAAACTTGCAGGTCGCGCCCGCTTCCATGCGCTATCGGCTTGCTAGTAAAGTTTCCGCAGAGAACAACGAGCTTTGGAATGAAGTTGTTCTCCACGCAGTTATCAAAGATCTTCTGAAGACCAGGCAGTGTACGATTATGATCAAGCCAAACATCGGACAAGAAAAAGAAGTTGAGGTCCTGGAACTCTTCTTTAACACGTATAGAATACTTGGCCTATAAGTAGATCAGTCAAGATCCGCCAATGCGAAGTGGTTACGGACATCTTCCATCAAAGAAGTTGCTCCCTTGCCGAGAAAGTCGATATGGGCATAGGTGGAACTGCGAAGCTCAGAACACGGATCATTCGCGACGTGACGACTTACCGAGATGTTTCGCGCAGTTCACAAGGCGGCTGGCCCATGGCAATCACTTCCAGGCTATCATCCTCATTATATTCGCCCTCTACCAACGCAAAACAACCTTCGGTAAAGATACCATCTCCGGGCTCATCCTATATGACATAGGTAGACGTGACTTGTAAAATAGTCGTGAACTTGCCATTTTAGTTAGATCCAATGGGACAGAACCATCCGCATCTTCGAGACATAGCCTTCCTTCTTTGTTATATGCCAGCATACCTAGTAGCAAGAATCGCTCTCCTGCACGTCCCAACATTTGCTTTGTTGACTTGAGCTACATCCACGCGTCCGGTCAGTCCTTCGTTCCAAGGCAAAAGCACTCACCGTGACCAGTCGCTCGCGATCACGCGAAGGTAACGTAGAAGGAGCGAAGTGTTCGTTGCGGAGCACACATTGCTTGATTATGTTCAGTCTGTTACGCATAGTCAGAACTCTTGTTTCCGCAGAACCCGAAGTCGTCAGGGTAGCTGCGTGTCTGCAAGCAATTTAGATAGCGTGTTGAGATTGTCATGAAAAATCCCCACACTTTTCAAACGTCCCTCGTTCCGATGACCAGTGCCACAGAGGCATTTCAAACGCGTCAATGAAATAAAGGTGACTGTCCGGATCCAAGAAATCTTTCTCTGTCGAGGGAGCTTCACCTTGATCCCGTAACAACTCGTAGACCCTGCGGAGAACGTCTACCGATACTTTCATTGACGCGTCTATTGTAGCGATTTGAGTTTGCCAAGCATTACAATGGGCACAAGAGCACTCACCGTCTTGTTTGTTATATTCTTTTGCCAGAGCCTCAAGACTTGACTCGACGTCGGCATCTTGGATATCGTGCTCGGCCAAGATCTCTTGAACCAGCTCAAGCGCATCAGGACCTAGAGAATTGCTGTACTTTCGAAAGACCTGGTATAGATGTTAGACGCAAAGCTGGGATGGTTCTGGTCCGTGCCTTGATAATAGTGCGCTGTCGAATGTCGCTCATCGCGTGCAAAAGGCGCGTCGGCAGAATGACCGCGCGGCACGTGGGCGATCAAACCATTAGCGTGACCCGCTGCCTGCGAAGGCACTCTGGGACGCACCATGGTGAACACTCTTGACCTCGACATAAGACCTGCATCAGGCCTTGGCATATTTGATATCGGTACGATGACAGAGAGATTGGCAGATTAATCTGACCAGGCGAGGTACAGGTGTCTCGTTATGGACTGTCCTAGAGACTCTACGCGGAATCCAACATGTCTTTCCTCTGGTCGACATTAAATATGACCCCGACGCATTGGCAACGTCTCCAATCATAGTTCACATTAGGCCTCATCTTGATCTCCTCTTCTCGGGGCGCCATCAACGACTGCACACGATCTGTCTGAGAAGGCTGCGTGACCAGAGCCCTCCTGTGACTTTACGGTACAAGGATGTCGTACTGTCCTCCCCAGAGACAATTTTTAAACGCGTAGACGTCTCGCGGAATTTTGGACCCACATACTCTGGTGAAGACCTACGTTACCCTGGAGTCACCTTTAGCTTTAGCAATGATGGGATAACGAACTCGTCGGCGCAAAACGAAGACCGCGCCCAGGAGGTCAAACGTGTGATCGTCACGCAAAGAGATGATCAGGATGCACTGGATGAAGGACGCGAATGCACACTGATGAACGGTGACATTGTGCGCGCCATAGCCAGAGTGAGTGGCAGTGCCAAACACGTCCGTCGTCACATAGAAATCTTGCAGTTTGTAGGTACATGAAGGGGTGACCTTATACTTTTATCCGTCCGGGTCCCAACCTCTACACATTAGACTTGAAGAGACGACAGCGCAGGATGTCATTCTTGCATTAGGCACTCCGCCGAGAACTCATTACAAGGAGGATGAAAGAATGACGATCCATGCCAATCCTACCGAAGGAGAGGAAGTAGAGGCTGGCTGTACGTTTCATTGTGATACGAATTTGACAGCTCCTCAATTGTACCAGATTTTTATAATTATTTCCAGCATGGCATCGACTTTTTCATCTCCAGTTCTACCCATGTCGTCAAAAAGATTATTCTCCATACAAACGTGGTATGTATAGATTTCTCGCCTTGCGCACAGACCAACAGAATTAGTAGCTTGGGTCACCTCTATTTCAACGGTATAAACGATGTTGCTGGGAAATAGAAGGAAAGCCGGAAGATGACGAAGATGGTCTGTCGATCCCTTGTCTCCTTTTTTCCTGCCATCGTCTCATGTGTGATAGACACACCACCACGGAAGCGGTTTTACGACCGAGTGGGTTTCTCCGAGTTGATTTTGAATAATAACTCATTGAAGCAGTTTGAAACAATTAGTCATTTTCTAAGTCCGAGTGAACCGCCACCGTCCATGATACTCAATCGAACGGACGAGGAGGATCACATCACTTTACCCAATGCTGCCACACGTTGTAAGTCCCGCATATAACGAATGGACACAATGACTGACAGATCGCCGACAGTGTATGGATATGATGGTATTATACTAGAGACATCTGAGTCGTCACAAGTACTGGCTGTGATGCTTGTATAGAGCATGGTGTAACAATAATCCAATGCGGAATCATTTTTTCTGCGCATTGGGTGTCCTGTTTTTGGACTTGTTGAGAACGTACCAGCGAACCAGCTCAATTGTCGCGATAGCGTCTTCCACCGACGAGTGTCCGACCGTACCGCCTCCTGTTTGGATATCTTTTCCTAGGTGTTCGCGGACACTGGCGAAGGCTTAGCAGTCGAGAAAAAGAGGTTGAGAAGCTGCACTCACAGATCGCGGAGAGATCTCCTGTACGGAGGACCGGCCTTGTGTGGAAACAAGATGGAGGTGTCGACACAGTTGAGATGGACTATGCGAAGGGTTTTGAGGTCATTTTCAAGGGCATGGCCGACAAGGATTGTTTCAGAATTGATGAGCGAATTCAATGTTTCTCGGATGGATGAAAGAGTAAGAAGAGCTTTTGAATGTGTTTCCTCAGTAATGCCAGAGAATCTCGTGTTATAATCTCTTGAGACACCGTCAATCCAGTGAACGAATCGAGGAGGATGACTTACATTACTTGTACACCATCATCCATTCTGACGAGTTGATCGAAAATCTCTACACCTGAACCATCAACGACGGAAACGCGAGCGACTCGTAGTCCGCCTGTGGTATAGATCATTTCACAATCTATGCATGCAATATCTAAAGCGGCCGAGGACAAGGAAGGATCCTTGAGGAGCGAAAATGGATGGCGAGAATGGAGTTCCTCAGTCTTGGACTCGTAAAACACGTGTGGACCATGAGTGCAGCCTTCCGAGTCGGAGACCGATCTTGAACAGCAAGAATAAGTACGTGTTTTTTCGCCTGGCAGGACGTGTCAATGAAGTGGGGTGTGCTTGGACAAAAGACTGCACCATTGATGTGGGATGTACGAGGCCTTCCCCAGTGGTATATGCAGTTGTCAGATTCGTCCTTTTCGCTTGACAACAAAGATCTGACTGCAGCGTTCGCATTTGGTGGGTTTCCCCTCGGAGCTGGGCAGTGTGCCGCCGGGTTCGTCTGGGACGCGGACGACGTAGCCGGCCTGTTCGAGGAGTTCAGTCGAGTGCAAAAGGGGATCGAGATGAGCGCAGGTGAGGCGCAGAGCGGGGAGGGCCTTGCGAGCCTCTGCGCGGGCCGCGAGCTCGTCCTCCGTTCCAACAGAATCATGGGCAGGTGAGTTAGGGGTGGGGCGCCGTTTCAGAGCGGCAGCACATTGGATGATGGCCTGGGCGACAGGGTGAGAAAGGAGGAAGGTAGAGACAAGCTTACAGTGCGATAAGTCAATTTTGATGATTTGCGGTAGATCTCGTCCTCCTGCTTCAAAGCGTGCTCTGCAGCGATGGAAGGCTTTTGGGGCAGGATGCCACTGTACAAAACGAGAAAGTGGTCATATAGAGTCTTGAGCATGGTCTTGGAATGGTCAGCCAGAGAGTAGAGATAGAAGGAAAGAGCGCACCTGTCGGAGCGGAACAGGGACAAGGGAGTGTGCGGGGACGATGCGGAGGACGGGTGGACCGGAGGAGGTGGATGGCGCGGGGCGGGTTGTGGTAGCGGCGGGGGCAATGGCGCGTTTCTGGAGTTTGCGGGGAGGTTCTGGAGAGCTCGGGGTCGGGGGCTCTGCACGCTTTGCGGAGACTTGGGGGACCTCTGGGACGGCATGGGGCAGACAGAGCGGCGGTGGCGGGGAGGTGTCCGCGCGGTGTGAGAAGAGGCAGGACTGGGCGGTGGCAGTGGGCAGGGGCGGGGCAGGGTATGGCGTGGAAGAGACCGAGAGGAGAGAACATGGCGTGCGGCAAGTCCCACACTCGGTCTTCATGGACAAGAAACACTCACTGGCTGCCATCCGCACGCGCATCGAGTACGTTTTCTCTGCGCCTCTTCTCTCTCTGCTCACTGGTCTCAGAGAGGACCCTTCTCACCACCTCGCTGGTCCTTTTCTACCCCAGACGTGCGTCTCTCAAGTCCACTGACTCCCCACTCCACCTCTCACCCGTCCGCAGTCCTCTCCGCTCCCGGTCCCCTGCTTCTCCACAACCCCCCTCTGTCCTCTCCCCAGTCTCCCCCTTGCTCCGTTGGGCCGTCCATCCGCCCTCTGCCCTCGCTGTGCTCCTCCTTCCTCTCGTCCTCTTCGCCAATTGGCATCTCCTCGCTCCTGTCCTCGCTCCAACCCTTCCAAACCCCTTTGCTCCCTTCTTCCTTCTCTCTGGCCTCGTCCCTTCCTCTTCTCCACATGACCCCCGCTACGCCAAGTCCTACTTCGATATCCTCTTCATCGCATACTACGTCATCTTCTGGTCCTTCGTCCGCCAATCCCTCACGATCTACGTCTCTCGTCCCATTGCACGCTACTTTGGCATCAGAAGGCCCGCCAAAGTCGACCGCTTTGGCGAGCAAACATATGCACTTTTCTACTTTGCTACCTTTGGCCTCTGGGGCTTCGTGAGTCTCGCCCGTGTATCAACCGAGGGGTCCCTCATCCCTCCATCAGCGTGTCATGTCCCAGCTGCCCACAGTATTGGTACAACACAAAGTATTTCTGGATAGGTCTGCATTGCACCGTCCATTTTTCAACTTTTCTAATTTTGGTCAGATTATCCCCATTGGGACATGAACCCCAAGCTCAAACGTTATTATCTGATGCAGTCTGCCTACTGGTGCCAGCAGCTTCTTGTCCTTTTGCTAGGCCTCGAAAAGCCCCGCAAGGACTACGTCGAACTCGTTGCACACCATATTGTCACTCTCTGGCTGGTCGGGTAAGTCGGCTCGATCCACGTTCCCGTCGTTTGCCTCACGTACGTCATAGCTGGAGCTACCTCATTAACTTGACACTGATCGGCAACGCGGTATTTATGAGCATGGACATCCCCGATACGTTCCTGGCCGTACGTCATCACGTCTGTCGATCTTCTCTTACCTTATGTGTCTAGATTTTCAAAAATCCTTAATTATATCCAATGGAACAGAGCTAAAGTTTATGCATATGTCCTCTTCATGTTTGTCTGGACGTATGTACCCTCCCTGGTCGTCCGCTCCACTCTCAACTCTCTGTAGCTACTTCCGCCACTGGCTCAATCTCGAGATACTCTGGTCCACATGGTTCGAGTTTGACCTGATTCCGTTCGTGTTTTTTACTGCCCTATGCTTTCCTCTCACATCTCCGTCTCAGCGATTCTGCTAAGCAATGGAAGTCAGAAGATGGTGTCTGGCTGGTACACTGGATGCGCTATCAAGTCTTTGCACCTCTCGTGTTGTTGCAACTGCTCAACCTCTTTTGGTACTATTTAATGTGGCGAATTCTTGTCAGGTCAGTTCAACCTTGTCTGTTTTAGTTACACCCCTCCATGTCCTACAGAGCCCTCGCAACCAACAATGCAGACGACGAGCGGTCTGATGATGAAGGAGACGATAAAAAGGACAAGTGATAGGATACGTTCAAAGTATAATAGTTAGAGACTGGCCTACTTCCATTCACAAATCATCTTCAGCCTCGTCCTCGTCCTCATTCCCCTTGTCAAAGCTCGTTCCAGGAGGATATGTGCCTTCATCAGACGAGTCTGTCTTTTCTTCCCATGAGTTGAATTTTACGTGAACACCATCCGACTTGTTCGGCCATCGCTCCTCTCGTTGCACATCCAAAGCGTTACCACCCGCCATGGACTTGAGAATGTCAAGAGTATACTGATACCAAACGTCAGCCCGAACATCTTGATGATGATGAAAAGAGACGTACATATGCATCGTTGCCAGCATTGTGCAAGTGCTCCGTACGAATCTGCATCTGCTTGCACACCCTATCCAGAGATTTCTTGTTCCCCGTGTTCGAGCCTTCCAACCCCGCGTACAGGTCGGAGGTGTCGACGACAAAAAGTCCTTCGTTCGGAGCCGCGTCTGGCAACAAGTAACTCAAGGCCGACAGAGGCGCAGCAATGGCCGGCGACGTCAAATACCTACATCGCAATACATGAGTATCATAGAAATGTTTACTAGACACGATACTGACTTGATATCTTGACTATTGTCGTGAAACACGAGGAAGACAGCGCCATGACAGCCCAAGGAAGAGATAAGACCGCAAATCCTATCTTTGAACATCGATTTCGGCACCACTTCGCTTGTCCCAAAGCCGTAATCCTAAACTCAAAATATTAAATAAATAACACTGAGAAGGATCCCAATTTTGGCTTACGTAGCGATGGTCTGGCACATATCTCCTGTTCATGTATTTCTCGTGCTCTTTCACGATGAGGTGATTCATCTCCTCTATTTCTTTACCATTTTCCCAGCGGACCAGACGCCATCCACACTCGGTGATCACTACGTGATCGTATTCCCATGCTTCAAAGTCAATGGCGCACCAGACACCTTTCTTTTCTCGCCACAAGGCCCTGACACGCTCAAAAATGTCTCGGCGATTAGACAGCAAAGGGTTTGAACCCTTGAGCCACTTGTTGATCTTGTCGATTTTCTGTCGCCCCGCAATTAACGGCGTTCAGGTATGCACAACTAGACTGACTTTAACGGCCGAGCGCAGTGAACCGCCATCCTTGTAGACTACTACGGATATGTTTTTCAATTCTCCGCTAGTCAGTAGACAGTCGGAATAAGGTAATGGTATCATTGTCTTGGTGAGGCCCATGGCATGAAGCCAGTATCGGACATAGTCCACCTGTGCAGAAGAGAACAGTAGTCGTGTTTCTCCAGAAGAGCTCAATTGGCCTGAGGCACGATCAACGTTGATCAGCGCGTTCAAACTGACCGATGCCTTACCAAGATACATGTGGACGCCTTTGACCCCATCGACGTGGAGTGGATGATCATCGCTGACCAATGCTTCATGAGCTACAACGAATGAGAATCTGATACATCTGTAGTACGACAGCAAACCTAAGGCAGCTTTCAGTGGGAACCTATCCTCAGGAAAAGGAAGCGATTTGGGCCTGATGAAACGATCAGCATACGATCATGTCTAAAGTACAAAGAGCCCCGACCATTCAAACCAGATATCCGTGTATCGATAATAACCAGTGATTACGGGAAGTAGCAGTGGGCATAGTGAGCTGCTGCGGGGAACGGCATGGCCGAACGCGAGAAAAGTCACTGCGATATTCGCACGATCACTGGTAAACTGGTATCAGGTTCAAATTACAAAAGCCACACTCTCATGGCTCAAACAACCCAGAGGGCAGGCGCCTCGTCTTCAAAGCGCAGACTAGAGGACACGGAGCCAACCCCGTCTCCCGCTGCAAAGCGCAAAAAGACGGCAACAGCTCGCAAAAGCACAGGCGGAAAGGTTCCCCGTCGGTCTGAACCAGAGACACAGGTCCAAGGTGACGTCGCGCACTCATACCCCGCTGACTCTTCCAACCATCTTTCAGGTGAAGTGGTTCACAAGAAGAGGCGGTTTCGCCCGGGGACCGTTGCTCTTAGAGAAATCCGTAAATACCAAAAGAGTACGGATCTCCTATTGCAGAAATTACCCTTTGCGCGTCTTGTATGTCTTCCGTACCTTGTACAAGCATGTCCCATTCACAGAATGTATCAGGTTCGCGAAATCGCGATGGATATGACGACCGACATGAACCAATACGGGGAAGGAGGCCTGCGCTGGCAAAGTTCAGCTTTGCTGGCTCTACAAGAGGCAACAGAGGCATATCTCGTTCACCTATTCGAGGATGCGTAAGTGTCACCTGTCACGGAACGTTGAATGCAGTCTTATTCGCAAAGCAGAAATCTCTGCTGCCATTCACGCGAAACGTGTGACGCTCATGACGCGTGATATACAACTGGCGCGTCGAATACGTGGTCCATGGGGTGGTATCTCTTAATTATCATAGTTCTAAATGCCCAATAATTCCATATCTATGTACGCTAGTAACATCGACACATCTTGATATGAACGTAGGTCTGTAAAGTTGCAATCAGTACTCTTCTCGTTGACGAGCTTCATCACAAGTCATATTAGATCAAGAAACTTCCATTGGATCCCACCAAAAGACGGGGGTCCCTCTGAACCACTGTGTAATCATTCCAGATGCTTTCAAACATGTGTACTTACCACCTTGCGCGATGCCAGTTTTGATTGTGCCTTTGCATGTCCATCCGACGTAGAGCTCGTTGACGATGATTCTACAATAGGCTTGAACTGTCTCTTCCGCCGTGCATCCATCCAATCCATTGCCCATGTTTGTATCAGTCCAAAAGTCGCAGAACTAACCCAGTACAATTGTACACTCTAAACTCGTTAGTCTCCGGTTCAATCATCTTGCAGTAAACTCACCCCAGGCGTCATTGCTGCAACAATGATCCGCATGATCGACAAAAGACGGAGGGTAGACTTGACGACTTTCTGTGGTTGTATGATACGAGCCTTGTTGTCCCCCAACTCGGCCCGTTTCTTGTCGTTCATTTCTTGAACGCGGCGCGCTCGCTCACGTTCTGCAGCTGTCATCACCCAATTGCTGGATTCCACATTGGCCATTGTAAGAATACCGAGTAGGATAGGCAACGTCATAGTCGGATCAGAATGGGCTAGCGTCGAAAGTGTAAAAAAGGATTCCGAGTCAAAGGGGGTTGGGTCGACGGACAAACGTCCAAGAGCGATCGTGGTCATTATGAAGAATGGCAGCTGAGATAGCGGTGGAATAATAATTGAAGGGAGAGGCTTGCAATGGTGTTTCGCGTAAAGTTCTTTGCGATGCGCTGTCAACTGGGGGCATTTTAGTCTTATCCCATGGTAAGCAGAAACAATACACACCAGCGCAATAGATCGCTCGGTATGTATTTTTTGGAGAGTCTCCTTGTTTCCGCGAATGCCATCCCTTTTCATTTCTTCAAGAACTTGTTTCGACACGATCGGTTTTAGCTTTTCAACCTGCGGGAGGATAACCTCTTCTATTCTTCGAATGCGTTGACGCCCCTACACAAGACTGAGGGACCTATACATTGAGTTGTAGTTCCGCCTACCCAAATTGCGATTGGAAGCAGAGCCACTCGGGTTACCACAGCCGTCAGAATGATCGTCGATGAATAAGGCGGGAGCGACGGAGGCAAAGGTAATGCTAACGCCAAATCCAGAAAACCATCACAGAGACCTTGCATGAAGTGCCTCTGGTGAGGACGGAGATGTTGCTGGCATGGAAAAACGCGGCGGCATGTACCTTGTTGGAGGCGAGCAGCAGCACGCAAAGCCAGCATAAATAACACTGACAAAGTTGGCCTGCACTGATGCACAAGTCCTGAGGCCTTGAGGCCTGAACATTCGCGTATTCGGTATTCTCAGTGCTCAGTAAGAGTGTGATTGATTGCAGTTACAATAAGAAACGCGTTCATACAAGAGAGCACTGAATCTGAGCGCTTCTGCCTCCGCCTCCCCCCATAGCCTCTGCCCATCCCCTAACGCTTCAGAACACCATCTGGTGCGGGAACTGACCCTTCGATAGTCCCCAGCTGGCCCTTAAATACTTTGCCAGCGCCTCCGTTTTCTTGACGGCCGAAATCACGGCCCCGTCAACTGACTTCTGATCTGCTGTCCGCGCTTCTGGTATTGGTTCCCTTTCTTTAGGCTTTCCTCCCTCAAAGAACTCCTCCTCAGCTGTTCGTGCGCCCTTGGCACGTGGCTTGGCAAAGTAAGCATCGTTGATCTTGTCATCAACCTGAGCAATCTCAACAACATACGATTCCAAATCGCAACAAGCACAAACCTTGAAATCAGCAAGTTCAATCTTCGTTGAGGTAGTGATAACATATGCTTGGTTAACCCTTCTCAATGGCACGCCATTGATTTTGAAAGGACCTGTGACCAGCAAAAGACCGCTCTCCAGCTGCTTCAGAAACACCACCCTCTTGCCCCTGAATCGGCCTGCAAGCAGTATCAGGACAGTACCAGGTGTAATAGATTGGCGGAGGGGAGCTGTTTTCGGTGCCTTGCGACTCTTCTTGGGTTGGCGAACGTCTTCTGCGGGGTAGTAGCGCGGTGCCTTGGATGTGGGAACAAGGCGCTTCCCGCCATTCTTTTCACCACCAACAGTCTTTTCAACAGTCTCGGCTGGTGCTTCCGCTGCGGGCTTTTCACCCTTTTTGGGTCCCTTCCAGAGACCACGCTTGGCAAACACCTGCGAGCGCGAGAGACGTCCAACGCCGCGGACGAGTTCTTTACTTCTGGCCATCTGGTGGCGACGTATGAACGCCAGAGTGAACGTATAGAATAGCAACTTACATTTCCTCTTGAGGTCGTCGATGCCGATGCCGATAATATGCTGGAGATACTTGAGAGCAAAGTTGTGGCTTGGAGCTGCACAGTTGCGTTCGGCTCTTGCCGAAGTACCAAGATTAGCATTTTGGTATTACGTAATGCTCATCCGATGACACCCAACGATTCTACCAGCTGCAAGACCGCAGGAGATGACCGTGTCATTGTCTGGTTCGACATCGATAATACCCTTTATTCCGCGAGCTCCATGATATCACAAGCAATGGGCAAGCGCATTCATGGTCAGCCTTTGAAATCTCGACTATCAGTGCCCCTCTAAGCAACTTCCAGCTTACTTTGTTAAACTTAACCTCTCACATGAAGAAGCGAGCGATTTACACCACCGATATTATGTACAATACGGCCTTGCTCTTCGTGGCCTCACTCGTCATCACGACGTTGGTAACCTTCCACACTATGTCCCAGCCCTGTACGTATCTGAAGTTGATCATTAGATCCCTTAGACTTCGATCGCCATTGTGACGGTTCTCTTCCTCTCGAGGACATGATCAAATTTGATCCGGAGCTGGTGAAACTATTCGAGGACATCGATCGTACCAAGGCTCGTGTCTGGGCACTCACGAATGCATATAAGCCAGTGAGCACTGCGCAATTTGTATGACGTTCTACTCATTTTCCAGCACGCACAACGTGTCTTACACATTCTTCAACTTGATAACCTTATCGATGGACTGGTCTACTGTGATTATGCAGCCAATGGATTTGCATGTAAACCAGAGCCTGAATATTACCACTTGGTACGTTGCCTTTGCCTTTGCTGACTTGGTAGGGTATAACCATGTCTAAGGCTTTGCAACAAGCCAGTGTCACAGATCCATCCAAATGTTACTTCGTAGATGACAGTGTACGGAATGTTACTGTTGCCCATAGTCTGGGATGGGGTCATTGTGTCCACTTCTACGAGAAGGGACTAGAGGTGGTAGAGGGTGGCCAGATGAAGCAGCTTGACGGCCAGAATGGTAGGCTAGACGATAATAGCGTCATTGCGGAAATCAGCGATCTCCAGAAGCTGAGAGAGGTGTGGCCAGAGATATTCAAGAGTACTTCATAATCATCAAAAGATGATTAGTGATTAGTACATAGATGTTCTCGGATGACTCATCTCCGATACCCATGGAATTCAGACCACGTTACTCTCAGCCATTTACTGTCCAACAGGCCATTGGACTTGACGTATCCATCATAAACGAAGGTGTGTCAGCACTGAGTCTACGACTGACTTGTCTTATTGGTGTTAGAAATTGCACGTTTGCAAAACTCAATAGGTCGTTTGGAAGACACACAAAACCTGTTACGAGAGCACCTTGCCTCAGAAGGACACGATGTAGAGTTGGCTACGGCTCTAAGCGAAAACAACGTGGTCATGTATGATCGACTTTGCCTCATCCGCAGCGCTCAAGTGACAATGGCTCCTCCTCAGAGCCTCTCAGCAGGAACGTATCTCAATGCTCCACTTCGCTCTTCGCGAGAAAGGCGTATTGGACAATGGTCATTATGCCATCTTATCTAACCTGTCTAGTGGACATTCTACAAGACCGTCATTGCAAGTCGATCGGCACGCCGAGACTAGTAATGAACAGGGTGGCGTAGATTTATGAGACAAGCACAGCTTTATCCTTGGGATGTCTTCTCCTTTCGCATGTTGGCTGAAATTAGCCGAAGGAAAACATATATGTACAGCATGCGGGTTTGCGTGCGCTCATAATGAAAGATGAAAGATATATGCATATCAGGGATGATCGATGAATGATGAGGCAATAATTAGGCAGTCAAAGTCCGGAAGTCTAGCTGAGTGATGAAGTAAAAGTGCATGATTAATGAATAGTGTTGCGTAAAGAAGTATTTCAAAAGAGCGAAGATGGTGGCAAATATGATTGAGAAATATCACACTTGTCGTTCTATCATAAACAGGCATCAGTTGGTTTATTTGCGCCATCCCATAGCGGACCAGTGTCTATGGATAGTCACAATCATTAAACAATGAACGCATGCTTGCGACTACGGCTGGTGTTATTGACATGACTTTCTTGGCGCGTCGAGGGCATTGCCATGGGTAATCGGCCCGTTTGTGTCGGAGGTGCCGTCCAAGGGCTAGGTAACTGCTGCGGAGCGGCCTGAAGCCTACCCCTTGCACTCTTGGATTCGGTTGACCGACCAGCATGAGTGCCTTTAGTACGCTCGCCTTTCAGCAGTTGCGGTGGCATGCTGGCACGTCGGGACTCTATATTAGGGACGCTGCCGGGACGTGCAGATGTGGATGGGTTAAAGAAGCCGGACGATCGAGATGAAGAAGGAGAAGGTGGAAGTGAATTTGCGAACCGTACAGCCTGATCAACACGTTCAGAGCTGGAGTTGATCGAGGTCCCGACCCGAGATGACGACGAATTGGAGTGTCCTGGAGATGAGTGTCCTGGAGAAGATTGTCTGGAGGAACGGCGTGAATACTGTTGCATCATGAAGGGTGGCACGGGAGGTAAGAGAGGCATGTCCATAGAAAGCGAGGGGTCCATGGGTAACATGAATGGAGGCATGACGGGCATCGACGGGAGGGCAGGTGATGCTAGAAGGTTGTTCGTCCACAAGGGAAACGTGGAATTTCGGACAGTTGGGGGTCTGAAATTGCCCTGTCTCGTTCCATAAGACCCATCCTCGGAGTGCGCCGAGTACGTGGATACAGGACGCACACTATTCTTCTCCCCTGAAGTAGTAATGGATTGTCCGTTTATACTCGGCGGTCTCGAACTGTCGGACGACGAATGTGGTGGAGTAACTGGGCTGGACGATGCTTTGCGAGACGCAGGCGGTATGTCGGAGCTTGGCCTGTGTCTTGACTTTGACGAGTAATCCACATCGCGTAAGGAACCCGATGATGATTGAGAGCCCCCTGCCACAATATTCAATGACCCATGCCTATTCGATTCACTGCGTTGTCTGGCCGCCGCGACTTGTTCTAGATACGCGCGATGCTTTCGTTCTTCTTCCTTGGCCTTCCTCTGTTGCAAAATTTTCTCCCTCTCGATCTGTTCCAATTCCCTTCTGCGTATCTCTTCCTCTGCCGCCTTCAGGGCCTTTCGAGCATCAAGTTCCCGGCGGCGCTGCTCAATGCGCAGGAACTTGGCTTTCTCCTCCCGTTTTCTCTTCATGCGCACAATGTGTAGCGGAATGGCGTCATCTTCGTCTTCAGCGAAATGCACACCTCTCCGGACAAGGGGAGGCGCTGGCCCATTCCCTGCGTTTGAGACCGCAGTAACCCCGTTCTCATCCGACGTAGAGGATAACGCATCGTTTCGCAACGGCGATGGAACGGCCGAAACATGATTGCGGACCAGAATTGAAGCTTACGACACTTATCAGGTAAAGTAACAAAATATAATAGGGAACATACGCGACATAACGCTAGTGCTTGATGGAGGTTCAGGAGAAGGTGTAGTTTCAGAACTTAACTGAGAGGAAGGCGGAACAATGGTCAAGTCAGCCTTTGCCGCCGGGGTGTCGGAAGTGTAATAATCAGGGTAAGCCAGAATGTCTAAAGCCTCCGAATATTCGATTGCAGCAACGCCGAACGAAATGCCTGATACTCGCTGAACCACGATCCCCTCCTCAGACGGTAGATACTCGTAATGTGTATCCTCAAAACAAGGTCGAGTAACCCAACGCCTGATGCCTATGCTGAAAGAATTGACCTGAAGCGCCTTGGATGGCCACACAGTTACGTGAGGCGGTAATGAAGCTAATGGGTCATTAGGTATAGGCTTGCGGCTTCTGATAACGAAAGGGAAAGACACGGCATCGGATGGTGTCTCGTCCAAGCGTCGCAACAGTCGCTTCTGGAACAGATTGTATCGCATGGATCTCTCCCGTGGAAGATCACTGCTGTTATTACAGGATCTGGGATATAAGGGTCCGACATAAGAGGAAGCAAGTGGGTGAGACACGGGGACCGGTCGTGACTTGTTTTCGATCAAGACAAGCATGTTTTGCCTAGCATCTGCTGGGTTCACATATAATTGTCGACTGTCGGCTACATTATCAAAGGCTCTCGGTCCAGTCTCGTTTTCGGAGCCAGTGGATGCTTCGTCAAGAATATCAATCACGCCCGCTTTCGCGTACGTTCGGTGCAGAAAAATCGATGGCTCGCTGGGAACTATTGTGTGAGATATTGGCGGAGGATCAGGCCGTACTTTGGACATAGGTCGGCCCAACTTTTTTGAGGTGGCCGTGAATGAGTTTTTGTTGCTGACCCAAAAACTCCATGCTTTATTCCTGATTGTGGATGGTACACCTCCCATATGTTCGTCTTCTGGCGTTTGAAGATTGATATCGACAGAGCCGGCTGAGGAGGAGGCTGAGGAGGAATGGGGATGATCACTGCTCATGCTCAGCTGTGGCGTTGATGGAGAGGAGGTGATGGAAGAAATTACAGGGACCTGAGTTGATGACGAGATTGATGCAATGGATCTGATGCGAAGGGAGTGGGAAGGTTTACGACCCTTCTTCGTCGTGAGATGAACATTGTCGCTGACGGCGACGGAGGAGGGCAGGTCTGAGTCTGGGTTGGAATTCTCCGACCTGTCACACCTGAATGAGAGAGCTTTGACAAAACGGCGCATGGTGGTGGCACGAATCAGGAACCGAAGAGCATTGGGAGGAGGAATGGGTATGGGATCGAGTTCTGAGGCAAGGAATTCATGCAGAAGAGAAAAGCAAGAGGAAATATAGGACGTACTGATGACGGAAAGGAGGTCAAGGTAGAGGAGTAAGGAATGGACAGCAGCAGAACTGAGCAAGCGAGGCTGACGGTGAGAGAGGGAACTCGGTGACAGAAACAGCGGGCCACGTGGTGTCACATTCATGTCGCGCGCCTCAGCAGCCGCTCCTCATACTTCTCAACAAGCCGACAGACATAATCTTCGTCCACGCCGCTCCACTGTGCGCCTCTGAGCACTGCGTTCCGGTAATCGCCAGGAAGCTCCCCATGCATATCCCGGCCACTCCAGATGGCATAGCCCATTCCAGGCGAGAGATTCTTCCCAGGCTGTGCTGACGTTGCGCACATGGCCATGACTTGCCGTTGCTGACGATTGGAGGGGGCCGCGGGATCGGCTGCGTCCGCCTTTGCCTGCCGGAGCGGAAACCATGCGTCCAGCAAGTCGTCATCCGCTGCATTCCCATCAACGGTTGCCAAAGAAGGATAATATCACGCACCTCGATCTGCCCCTAACAGAGCATGTTGACAGAACGTCAGGTACTCGTCGATATCTTTCTCGTCCAAGGCCGCGACGGATCTGCATAGCTCAATGCTTGATCAATCCTCCATATATAGCTCCTCACAGGTTTCTTCTCGAATCAAACTTGCTCATCCCTCCTGTCTGTGGCCTTCTCAGTTTTTCCATATAGTCGTCCCCCAAAGGCATTGAGCACGCCGTATCATTCGGAGTGCTTGGCACTCTATCACAGCACGTTGAGCACAGGGCCATTCTCCACTTTGTACCTCACCTTGCCTTCCCATCTAATCCATAGATTAGCTTAAGCACTATGATGATTGCAGCTGCAAATGTGACTTCTACGGGTGCATTTTTAAGGCCGTACTTCTCGTAGCTTATATCTGGGGCATTTGGCACGATGGAAGTACGAAGGGTTAGCGGCAAGGCGAGAACTTGCAGAATGCGCTTTGCAAGTGTATATAATATTGCTTAGTATCAATTTCAACAAATAATGACAGGCATTTCCGGGCATGACGTACGTGTTCCTTCGTAGCAGCAGACAGCCCGCCACAACAATGGCGCTGCATTCATCTCAGGTGTCAAGATACCGTAGTTTGAGTGCAGCTTTTTTGCAATTCGACCGCTGATGACATGAAGGGTCAATGTCGTCGGGGCATGCTGAAGCATCGATCAGAAATTGAAGAGTTATGAAAGGCAATATGTTACACGGGGAGATAGGGACTGTATCGCATGTTTTGTCAGATGTATTGTCATATCGGTTGGGAGCAGTCGAACAAAATCCAAGTAGGGTAGTTCATAAGCTTCTATGACCCTAGCAACCGCCATTCCAGACATGAAAACATTTTCGGAGTAGTGACTCACCTGGCGAAATCCTGATACATGACCGGGATGCGCAATAGCCAGCAAGTGACCACTACAATTGCAATTGTGCTTGCAGGCCCTTCTTCAGCACGTCTTCCCTTGATACCACCCTTCCGTTGAGTGGCAACATTGATCTGAGCCGGCGGCGGTTCTCCGTCCTCAGAATCATCCTCAGAATCACCCGATGATAATGATTCACAATCCTCGTCCAAGAGCCGATCTATCTCTGCATCTCGTTCGTGGGGGTCGCTGTCATATGTATGCATAGCGTCTTGATTAGTCGTGCTCCGCTCTTCTCGCATGGGCTCCTTCGCTAGTTGCTCGTCTTCTCCTTCCGTGACATGTACTTCATCTGCATCACCATGTATAGGGTTGGATAATAAACATAGATTCAAAGCCCATACATCTCGAGAAACCACCTGTGTTATAGCGGTGCAAATCGGCGTCAGTTAATAATACCTAAGGAGCAAGTATCAGGACCTCGAATTCAGCGGGCAAGCTCCACAACTTGGTCAGAGTAGAAACTTGAAGCTTAAGAAGTGACTGTAAGCATTGAAAATAAAGGTAGCGCCCCTTGGCGCCGTGATATACCGTAGGTAATAATGAGCACGGGTCTCATACGGGGTTGTCGGATACATACATTGCGGATCCGCTTTGCTTTTATCCTCGTTCTTCTGCCTGGGGTTCTTGACATATCTCTGCCGTAGCCTGTGTAAGCCTACATCGTCAGCTTCCTTGGACTCCTTCCTGTAACTCTGCGACAAATCAGACATCTTGAGCGACTATGCCGGATGTTGCATTATCATGTACCTGGAGTACGTGGCCTTCACTGCATGCAATCATGCCGCTGGAAGGTTCCTTGTGCCATTGTTTTGAACCGCACGTGGGGCAGCGACGCTTGAAAGGCATTTGGAGATGCACTGGCGGGAAATACTTCTAAATCGGGATCGCAGGGTCGAATCCCACGTGTCTGCCAACGGACAGGGAGCGCAAAACATTTCCCTTGCCACCTCGACCATCATGAAGCTGGTTTCTTCAATGTTTCTGCTGTTGGCTGTTCTGGCAACCGTTGTCCTAGCGCAAGTAATGCCCCTTTCCCCTTGATTTGTCCCTGACTGTGTTGCTTAGATGGGAAAAGGTACACCCAACAACGCAGACTTGACTTGTTTGACTCTCGTCCAGGAAGACTATGAAATTTTCGATCTAGTGAGCGCTGTCGAGTCGTCGGAGGGAAAAGGAACTACGTTTTACTCGTGGCTTGATGTTCCTCCCACGGCGCCGGCTTCAGCCATTGGAAGAGCGTACAGAAGGTTGAGCGTGAAAATACAGTGTGCCCCATCCTCTTTCCTCTTGCCCGTGATGCTGACTTGTGTCTAGTCCCGACAAAAATCCCAACCTTAAAGGTGCCCATGAACGGTTTGCCAGGCTTGGTGTGGTTTCATCCATATTGAGGAACCCAGAAAGCCGACGGAGGTATGTATGCATGCATGTCCAGCCTTTCACTTGAATATATCCTTGATAGGTATGACTTCTTCTATAAAAACGGGGTGCCAAAATGGAGGGGGACAGGCTATTATTACTCGAGGTTCCGTCCAGGATTGGGGGTAATTCCCGAACCATTAAAACTTACACAACATGGTTAACATCTGGTTTTACAGACTGTTTCCATGTTCTTAATAACTCTGACATCGACCCTGCAATATGTGATTCAGGGCATAAATCACAAAAGTGATTCTAAACGCATACAACATATCACCAACGAAGCCCGATTGTCAGCGTGGGGCACAAAACTAGTCCCATTACCGGGACAACGCAAGGTATTGTCGTGGCCTACTTTCATTTGCCTTACATTAGTTTATTTGACAGGTTAAAGTAAATATCGGGAAACAGCGCAACGAGGATGGCTACGTGGAAGGTTCGAAATTCATCGATGTTGTTGTGGACGGCGATGCCGTGTACTACGTAAAATCTACCTGCTCCTCCAAAGAACTTCCAAATCTGATGCAACTTGAAGCTAGACACAACGTCAGGTATCATGCATCCCATCGATGACTCGATAGCTGTCAAACCTGCGTTGATGAACACATGGTTCTTCAAATTAGTCAAATATTCATTTCGCAGATTGAAGCAACAGCGAAGCACGGGAACTCCGGAGGCTGCAGAACAAGCCGACGAGGCGGAGGAAGACGACTCATCTGATTCTGTCGTAAACGGCCCATCGGAGAACCTGGCGAAACATCAGCCCACGACCAAAGCTGGCGGGAAGAGAAGGAAGGCTGCAAGGAAGCATTAGACACATGCTCGCGGGGAGTGAATAATATACCTTGTCCCTTTTTAACATGTACAGGTTTGTCGAAACCGAATCAAACTATTCTTGTATGCACGTAACCATATGCAATTCACTCGCCGATGAGCAACAGAAACCCATTCATTTATTTATCAACGGCACATCAAGCCACATGTGTAATGACATTTCATTGCCGTTGCCTTGTGACAATTAAAAATCCCCGCCGTCTTCTTCCTGATCTGCTGGATCCTTGCGTCGTGTATCAAGCCACCAAACCCCACCCTTCAGGTAGGCCATATATGCCAACCAAGCTGAGTATGGCAGAAGGAAGAATGTAGCTTCATGGCGAGTTGGTCGGTCCAATAATTTCTACAAAGGGTTCAGTAGTGCCGAGACTGATCAGTGAACCACGGACCGTCATGCAAAGGGCTGTAACAGTCATCACAACGCTGTTTGCAAACGCAAGACCAGTCTAAAATCCCCATGTCATATAATCGCTAATTCCCCATGAACGCAACCGGTTACCCTTTTGGTTCTTGAAAATACGAGGCTCGAACCCAAGTTTAAGCCAAGATGCAGATAATAAACTGCCAAGCCAAGCGAGGCACTCCTGCTAGACGTCGACTACCTTAGGAAAGATGCAGAAGTGATCGAGAGCACAGTACCGGTTCTCAGGCGAGTCCAATGCTTTGACAGCGAGATGTGAGACATAGCCCATAGCTATGTTGCAGGGTCAAGAGAAGTCGGACTGAAAAGATGATAGGCGTACACATATAGAATACAGGCCAGATGATTGGGAAGACCTCGATGGACGAATGGCTTGGTGGAATACATAATTTCTGCGGAGCATATTAGGGCGGTGGAATAAGTGAGCTGCGATGCAGACCTGGATCCAGGAGCGCTTGGAATCGTCGTAGATGAACGAGCCACGAAGGAAGCCGAGAGCCAGAGGTAGGCCGACGGCTGTGACGGGGTTGCGTGGAATCGAAACTGAGGATGTTAGGCAGGTAGATTTGCCCAGCCATGGCAGACACAAGTAGCAACCACGTCGATCCAATGTCCACAGATGGCAGGCGACCAAACAACTGCAAAGCGCACCTTTGACATGCCCGTCTTCCTTCCGCTGCTGGACTGCCTGCCTCAGCCCTTGCTCCCCGCCCTCACTCGAATCGGCCCCATCATTGCTACAGCAGACACCCTTAACGTCCAGAGTCTGCCAGACGAGTCATACGTACTTGTCGATCAGTCCCACCCCATCAGCATCGACGAGCTGACCACATGGCTCAACGCAGGTGTTGACAAGATCATCATTCCCTTATCCCAGGTTCTTGGCGTCATCGGGCAAATCCCTAAAGACCGTCTCCTCGTCATCATTGACGCACAAAATGTCAGCGCTATATCCGATCGAGTCAGGGATGGCGTCTCTGGCACTCTCATCAAAACACCCACGATCGATGTAGATCTCGTGTCCTCTGTGGGCAAGTTTTTTGAAGGGTCAATCGTACTCGTGCTACCGACGCCGACTGTCACTTTTTCGCCCTCTTCGATACGCACGCTGTTGACCATAAATGCCATTCCTGTGATACCAGTCTCCAAATTGACTCTTGAGACCAGTACAGCCACACAGATAAGCGTTGCAGATGCCTTCCTTTCTCCGGTGCTATCAGATCGACCTGATGGACTTTTCCCAACGGTCGTGTCCTCTGAGGACTGGCCATACACTTGGTCTCGTTTATTCGTCACGCGAGTCTGTGGCGGAAAGTATTACCACAGGAAAAGGTGTTTATCAATCTAGAAAGCATGGGCTTTGGAGAAAAGGCGCAACTTCTGGAGCTATCCAAGATATTGTATCTATCCGACTCGACTGCGACACGGATAGCTTTGAGTTTCGCGTAAAACAGCATGGTTCCGGATTCTGTCACCTTGACCGTCTCTCGTGTTTTGGTCATCCGAAAGGACTCCCGGCTCTTGAGAGCACGCTCAGGTCCCGCTTGAAAACTGCTCCAGAAGGTTCATATACGAAGCGTTTGTTTGATGATCCAGTTTTGTTGCGTTCAAAAATTATGGAGGAAGCGGATGAACTGTGTCGTGCTGAAAATCCTCAGGAGGTTGCTTTTGAGGCAGCCGATCTTCTTTATTTTGCTATGACAAAATGCGTGGCTGCAGGTGTGGGCATCAGGGAAATAGAAAAGTCTCTTGATTTGAAAGCTAAAAGGGCAACACGTCGACCTGGCAATGCCAAACCTCAGTGGGTGTCCAAAGAAGCACGCCCGGCACCCGAAATCATCGACGCGGCGCCTATCCGAATGCGAACCTCTGATTTATCCGAAATTTCCTCCGATGAGCGTGCTAAACTATTGCGTCGTCCAGTGCTGAATTCAGGCGAGATGATTGGGAAGGTGAAACCCATTGTCGACGATGTCCGCACTCGCGGCGATGCTGCTCTTTTAGAACTAACGGCCAAATTCGATAAGGCCAAATTGACATCTCCCGTCATCTTCCGACCGTTTCCTCCCGAATCAATAGAAATCGACGATGCTGTACGCCAATCCATAGATATCGCGTATAGAAATATACGCAAGTTCCACGAAGCACAATTAGATGACAAGACGCTTATCGTGGAGACGATGCCTGGCGTGGTTTGCAGTAGATTCGCAAAACCTATAGCTCGTGTTGGGCTGTACGTTCCCGGAGGGACCGCTGTACTTCCGTCTACGGCGTTGATGCTCGGCATACCTGCACAAGTTGCGGGGTGTCAACAAATAGTTTTGGCAACGCCGCCACGACCAGATGGCAGCATTTCACCTGAGGTGATGTATGTCGCTAAATTGGTAGGTGCCTCCGCCATTCTGAAAGCTGGAGGTGCACAAGCCGTGGCTGCACTGGCTTATGGAACAGAAACATGTCCAAAAGTTGATAAAATATTTGGTCCTGGGAATCAGTGGGTTACAGCCGCCAAGATGCTTGTGCAGAATGACACAAATGCTTTGGTTTCCATTGATATGCCGGCAGGTCCATCCGAGGTCCTCGTGAGTATGCAGCCCGTTGTTTTACCATCTTCCTCAACCGTTATGGCAGGTTATTGCTGATCATACAGCAAATCCTGTGTACGTTGCCGCAGATCTTCTTTCACAGGCAGAGCATGGCATTGATTCCCAAGTCGTCCTGGTGGCTGTCGATCTCACTCCCGACAAGCTTGCAGCCATCGAGAAGGAAGTCGATGTGCAGGCCCATACCCTCCCGCGTATGGATATTATCAAGCAGTCTATTTCGAAGAGCATCATCGTGAAGGTTTCGACAGTAGCTGAAGCGTTCAAATTCTCCAACGACTACGCACCGGAACATTTGATTTTACACCTCGACAATGCTTCCGCTCACGTGGGTTCAGTTAACAATGCAGGCAGTGTCTTCGTCGGGCCATACACACCAGAAAGGTTTGGGTTAAATTCGTCCTACTTATCACTGTTCCTTCTCACGTGGTTTAGTTGTGGTGATTATGCATCAGGAACGAACCACACATTACCTACAAACGGCTATGCGCGTCAATTTAGTGGTGTGAACACACAATCCTTCCAAAAACACATCACGTCACAAGAGATAACACAAGCGGGCCTTCAAGGTCTTGGACCCGTTGTCGCGACGCTCGCAGATTGTGAAGGATTGCAAGCACATGCCAATGCAGTTCGTGTCCGGCTTCAATAATATTCACAATGGTAACAGAACACTTGATTGAGCCATGCGTCATGTTAGTAGATGGTATAAAGTGCATTATCATATATCTTGAATGTACTGAGTCTACGATGCAACGACCAAAACCGTCCGGTTAATCTAGTTCGTACGATACAGCGCACGTTTTGCAACCTTGACAATCAAAGGAGTGTCTGGGAATGCTAATGTTTCCAGGTTTGTAGCATACTAGTTAAATGTGAGCCATTTGACAATAGAACGTGGGAAAAAATGGACCAACCGGAGTCGGGACGTCAGCACCAGTAACGCGCTCCACAGGCGCATCCAAGTAATCAAACGCCTCACTCTCGACTATTTGTGCGCAAATTTCGCTGCCAACGCCGAATCCAGGGAATCCACCCTCGACAATGAGCAGCCTAGAGGACTGGTCAGGGAGATGCTGGTAAGAAAGGTAAATCTTGCTGACCGGTTCGTTTTCTTGACCGATTTAATAATTGTATCGATATCAAGAGGTCGAATGCTACGTAGATTGACAACTTCAGCTTGAATACCTTCCTTTTCCAGGATTTCTGCGGCTTCTAGACTATGCGTGACCATTTTACTATGAGCCACGATTGTCACGTCGCTTCCCGCCCGTTCAATTTTGCATTTGCCAATTGGAAGTAGGAAGTTGTCCGACAAGGCCTCAGCGGACATTGGGAAAGTGACGCCATACATCATTTCATTTTCAAGAAATACAACAGGGTTGGGATCACGAATAGCCGCCTAAATCCGTGAGCAAGTGCAACTTGATTCAAGTGGCAAACGTGCCTTGAGAAGTCCTTTGCAGTCCTCTGCACTCCATGGGCTGACTACTTTCAGCCCTGGAATAGAACCATACCATGCTGCATAGTCCTGAGAGTGTTGCGCGGCGACGCCGGCAGCGGCACCATTCGGCCCTCGGAAAACAACTGGACAGACTACATTGCCACCGGACATGTAGTGTGTTTTTCCCGCAGAATTCACAATTTGATCAATTGCTTGCATGGCAAAGTTGAATGTCATAAATTCACAGCTATTGTAACTGATTGATTGGAACGATCAGACACATATAAGGAAAAAACACTGACATAGGACGAAGGCCTTGAAGGGCAGCACCGACCGCTAGACCAGCAAAGCCCATCTCCGTAATAGGTGTATCGACGACCCGCTTCTCACCAAACTTGTCCATGAGCCCCTTTGTCACCTATTACCCAGTCTGAATATGCATTGCGCCATATTCATATTTTTTGCAATGTCACCTTGTATGCACCATTGTAACGCGCGACCTCTTCACCAAGAATGAACACTTTTTCGTCCCTTAGCATTTCCTCCTCCATCGCCGCATTCAAAGCTTCACGAACTGTCATCTGCCGACATAGGTAGGACAAGGCAGACGGTCAATTAACGTGGAATGACATACACTATGGTCGCTTTGGGTTGCATAGGCGCGGAATGCTGAGGGGAGGTGGCGAGCATTGCGCAGGCGGGGAGCAACGCGAGAGAGGCGCAGACAGGTGGCCATGTGGAGGGAAGGGAACGGGAAACGGACGTTGTTGCGCGCTTTTCAAGCTCCGCGGCTGACCCTGCCATGTCTGCCCGAAGACCCGTCGTGGTCGTCACTGGCGCGTCGAAGTATTCACTTGTCCACCTCTGCCCTTGCCGCACTCACCCTGTCCTCCAGAGGCATAGGCCTTGCAGTCACTGCAATCCTCGTGCACAAATTTAATGCATACGTCGTCGGACTGGCACGATCTCGAACAGAACGCCCTGGATGCCTTGTCCTCTGACTCCCTCTTATTTGTTCCATGCGACGTGTCAGTCATAGACACACATTTGGCAAGTTGACTTGTGACACTTCGATCAGTGCAGATGAGGCCGCATTAACAAGCGCGATCACCAGAGTGAAAGAAACCTTTCATCACATCGATGGACTCGTTCTCAATGCTGCAGTATTTGATCCGCTCTGCAGGATCGGTGATAGTACACCTCTTGCAGCATGGAAAACGCACTTTAATATAAACTTCTTTTCCCTCGTGACAGCTCTGAAGGCCGCTCTTCCCTCTTTGTGCCAGAGCGATTTAGGGGGTAGAGTCATCTTTGTTAGCTCAGGCGCAGCGGTGAAGGGTGCTTCCGGATGGGGACCCTACAATGCATCGAAGGCGGCCATGAACTCTCTTTGCAGGTCGTTACTTATTTCCACCAACATGTGAATAGCATACTAACTCGCTCACAGAACTCTAGCGGAGGAGGAACCGAGTATCGTCTCAGTAGCCATCCGACCCGGCATGGTCAACACCGAGGTGCGTCGGAGATTATCATGGGCTATCACGACTGTCTAAGGACATTTTAGATGCAAGCCAAGCTACGTGCTGAGGGGCAGCTATACATGACGAAAGCTGCATATGATGTCTTTGCTAATGCTTATGCTGAGAATACGCTGGTCAAGCCAGAAGATTGCGGGCATGTCATTGCTGCATTGGCTCTTAAAGCACCTAAGCATTTGAGTGGACAGTTTCTTAGCTGGGATTCGGAAGATTGCCGGCCATTCAGGAAGGCATCAGGCGAATGGGGTTACTGATTTGCCTTTATGAATGTAAAAAATGTAATGCTTCGTTTCCTAATCCAAGTGGCTTCAAACACTGTCACGTCTGCAAAACTCCTAATTCACGATGTCTTCCCGTCTCGAGTCTTCTTTCAGTATCGATGTCCACCACCATTTTTTCCCTCCTGACTTGAACAAGACAAAGGCTAATGAAATCGCACAGTGGCGCGCCCCTACTGGATCTTTGCCATGGTCTGCGGAGAAGAGTATCTCTGCAATGGATGCAGCAGGTATTGACGTCGCGATTCTTTCCGTACCAGCAATTTCGGCCGCCATGGGGAGCCAAACTGTCATTCGTCAGTATAACCTTGCCATGAGAAGCATATGCCTTGAATATCCGGGCCGATTTGGTTTTTTTGCAACAATGCCTCGCTTGTATGACGTGGAAGGTACCTATCTAAAAACTACCTTGGTTATTCTCTCAGCAACTAGCATGTACTCAGGGGCCTTGGCAGAGATTGCCTATGCGCTTGATGTCCTGCATGCTGACGGTATAGCAATGGCTTCTTCATATGGATCAGGTCCTGAAGCCAGTTAGTCTATCCTCGCGACTGATTATGATAGAAATGAACCTTATAGCATAGAGTACCTTGGCGACGAAATATACGGGCCGATATGGTCAGAACTCGACCGACGTGCCACCGTCGTCTTCATTCACGGAACGCAAACGCCCTCTTCGACCCCATGTCCCTTCCCCGCTGCTTGGACTGCCAATTTCGGAGGTAATCGATTCCATACCATCTGGCCCGTGTTGTTAATTGATGGCTCAGGTCCCTAATGAAACCTTTAAAGCTGCTGCGCACTTGGTGGTATCGGGATTCAAGCGTCGATACCCGAATGTTAAGGTTATTCTCGCTCATTCCGGAGGCAGCACGATTGCACTTGCCCCTCGTGTAGCTGTGTTGGCTAGACACATGGGTTGCGAGCTCCTCACAGACCAAATTCTAAACGACTTCAGAACCTTTTATTACGAGACAGCTTTGTCTGCGCACGAATCCATCCTACTGGCCCTAGAAGCATTCGTATGCCCTGAGCGAATCTTATTTGGGACTGACTTTCCTGGTTAGTCTATTTCTTAGACGCATAATCGCAGTTGACATCGACGCATGCACAGCTGTCAGCGCCGAGATGGCAGATTGGTATACGAACAATTTGCGCAAATTTTATGCTGCCAATAATGAAAGGCTCGGCGAGTATCATGAGCATCAATGCACTCCGGTTGTTCCCCCGCTTCTGCAAAGATTACATAGACCGTGTAGAGTAAAGTACACAAAGACGGCTTAAGGAAAGGATAAGACTTATTGCTCGTTCAGCCACTTTAGAATTTCGCTATGCCCGGGTCCTCCGACCATAAGAGGCCCTCCATGGCACCCTTGTGGATCATACCAGATCCCTTTCTTAACACCATGCGAGCGAAGGTATCTAATAATTCGCTTTCATAGGCGATTAGTGATAATATTATGGAGAATGAAACCGTTCACTCACTTCGGAATTTAGGATAGCATCCTTTCCGCCAAGTAAGAAGCGCGCCTTGGAAGGGTCTCGAGCATTGGGTATCTCTTCATACCAGAGGGAGTTGGACGCCCAGTCAAAATGTCGTTGGAGAAGATTTGCGACGCCGAGTTCAGTGCTCACAAAGTATTGCATCAACAGCTCAGCTCCCTGAAGAAACGTGTTAATCAGTCATCATGGGGGACAGTTCTCATCTTACAGTCATGGGGGTGCGATAGAAGAAATTATAGCATACGTCTTCATATTATGAGCTATTGGTAGAGGGATGAATATGATACTTACCACCTTCCCAAGAACAAAAAGTCACGGGATCCACAAAGCAAGAACGCGTAACGATCTTGGGGCAGTCCTTAAGCAGCCATGCATGTGTGTATGAACCACTAGGATTACTCTCATGAACCAAACTTCAAGCCATGGGGTCACGACATACTTGGAGTGACTTAGAACAGTAATTCCTCCAGTCTTGCATGCTGATGGGGAACGACTTTTAATTTCATCTTCACTATCAACATTAGTGCCAAAATTGTGCTTATTGGGACTTTGAGTCACCCAGCCAAGCTCTGAGAAGAGGACTGGTCAAATTTTCAATTGTTTGGTACCTATCCAAGGGTTTGAGGAATTGAGGATGAAAGAAATCTTGGCTGATCTGAGGTTGAAGTAGTATGAGCACCGGGCGGTCTTGAACGGCGTCTAAAAGATGACGGAGAAAAAGATAATATTGGAACAAGCCTAGGCCGAGCCCATGAATGAATAAAACGGGACGAAGCTCAGAAGCATTGTTCCAAGCCGTGGGTGTTCTAACGAGGTATCTGTTGTCACATGTGAAGGCAGTAAAATGCAAAAAGATGAAAAACGTACTCCAGGCCCATATGATGGCCATATTTGATATGGTATCGGCCCATGAACCATTTTCTAATATATCGATTTACTATTGCGACGAGGGTATAGAAAAAGAGTGGTCTCCAGTTAACCTTGACCGGATCTATGGTCAGACGCATAGGAATATTGCGAGGGTCAGACCCCTGAGGGATATCACAACCTGTGCGCATTTTGAGCTGCTCTACTGCTTCATCCATCACTTTTCTCTGCGCAGGTGAGAGTTGTTCCAAAGGTGGCATGTCGGCATTGTATATAGACCAAAAAATCCACTGCTGCATTTCCCCGAGACGGATAGAGGGCCAAGTTGCCCTCTGGAACCAAGTGCGCAAACTGTTCCGGAAATCTATTGCTCGAGGGTCATCACATTCCAACTGGGTAATGGTTTCGTCTGGGCTTCCTGGTCTAAGGGTATGCAGAGATTCCTCGTCGCCTCCATCTGCAGGCAAGTTGGCCAGTCCTGTTTTTAGCAGCCTTCTAAATGCGGTCTGAATTTCCAGGACGTCGCCTTGGCTCGAAGGCGTGAGGCGTGAGATGCGCAAAGCAAGGTGGTAATAGTAGAGACTGAAGAGGGCCTAGAAGGGAGTCAACGGGGCCAGTGGTTAATGGATGATGGGTACCTCGGACAGGGCAACGGCGACAATAAAGCAGCTGGGCCAAGAAAAGAAGCAGGAGATGCGGTAGCGGAAAGCATAAATAAGGAAGAGCCAGGAAAGCGGAGCGACGGAGCAGAAGGGTATAACGACGGTGAAGAAAACAAGATAGAACGAAAGATCGCGGTGCCGTTGCGGGGCAGGTCGCTCTGCAATGTCGGGCGTCATCGCGTCCCTGCCCAATGCATTCGGTGCTCTTTTGACATTTGACCAGCCGTTGCCACCGCCCGTCACGTGCCCTCGTCTACGCTGCACATCGGCTGCTTTCTCCTCCGCGTCCGTCTTCGTCCGGCATGTTGCGCAACGCCTTGCCATACATATACCGTCCACTTGCCCTGTCTTCGGTATGGTCTCGGTCCTCTTGTCCGTGTGTCTGCTTATCGCTTATTAGAGGGCCGCAACAACTCTGTCCGCTCCCCAGAACGTATGTGATCCTACTTCGGTCCTCTCGGTCCTCGCTGCTTACGGCTCTTCCAGCACCCAAAAAAACATGGTGGTATATACACTGTATGATGGCCGTGCGTTACAACGCCTTTTGCTGACTAGCTGCAGGTAACATTAATACCTGGAGATGGTATAGGCGCCGAAATTACAGACTCGGTTAAGGAAATTTTCGAACACGTAAATGCGCCCATAGAATGGGAGCAGTATGATGTTTCCGGTGTGTCCTCATCTGGCGAGGCTCTCTTCAAGCAGGCCATGGAGAGTCTGAAGAGAAACAGAGTCGGTCTTAAAGGTATGGATGTTGCCCAAGTGGTTGAGCACACTAGATGACACCAACCAACCGCAGGCATCCTTTTCACGCCTATCTCGCAGTCGGGCCATATATCCTGGAACGTCGCAATGCGCCAACAGCTGGATATATATGCATCGGTTGTTCTCTGCAAGTCACTACCTGGATTTCCTACTCGTCATTCGAGTGTAGACTTTGCCATAATTCGTGAAAACACCGAGGGCGAGTATTCTGGCTTAGAGCACCAGAGCTACCCTGGCGTCGTAGAAAGTTTGAAGGTTTCCACACGCGCAAAGGCAGAACGTATCGTGCGGTTCGCCTTTGATTTTGCCTTGAAAAACAACCGAAAGGTGGTCTGTTCCATTCGCTGCGCTTTGCATTTATTAATCTGTCGCAGAAAGTGACCTGCGTTCACAAAGCCAATATAATGAAGCTTGGTGATGGTCTCTTTCTTAACACGTTCCGCCGCATGGCAGAAGAGTATAAATCGACTGGTATCGAGTATAATGACATGATTGTTGACAACACGTGCGTGCTATCCAACTACATTCGCAACGATGCCCATACTTTCTATTCAGTTCCATGCAGCTCGTAGCCCGACCTGGCCAATTCGACGTCATGGTGATGCCCAATCTGTACGGAGCAATCGTCTCAAATATTGGTGCTGCCCTCGTCGGTGGGCCCGGTGTTGTTCCAGGATGCAACGTTGGAAGAGTAATGTCGTTGTTCCTGCACGTGGTTCACACTGATGACATTACACGTAGGAATACGCACTCTTTGAGCCTGGATGTCGTCACGTTGCCAGTGATATAATGGGCACTAACCGCGCTAATCCGACTGCTATGATCCTTAGCGCAACCATGATGCTTAGGCATCTTGGGTGCGTTCCTGCTGACTCGTGGAAACAATAATCTGTTTACTTGCTAATTCTAAAGGCTTGATTCAATTGCGAACAGCATTGCGAGTGCCGTGTTCAGCACCATTAACGAGGGCAAAATCAAGACCTATGACATGGGTGGTACGTCTCGCTCCGTACGTCTAACAATAACATCCCTTTAAAGTAGTATTTAGGTTCCGCTACAACTTCAGATTTCACATCTGCAATTATTAGTAAACTATAACTGTAGCTGTGATGTGTTTTATGGACGCAATTAGAGTGGACATACGAAACATAATAGACGCGCTGGTCGTCGGCCATCAAATTAATGAATCGTTCTGCCAGTAGAACTGTAACATCGTCTTGAACTGGTTCGTTGTCCATGTGGTCGGGTCTTCTAGATAGCGCGTCTGCTTCAAACATTTTTGTTCCAGGTACATGTTCAATTTGTAAATCAAACTTTGATAGGAATGACAACCAGCTGGGTGTTAATCATTGTAGGGTTTTGTAGAACAATAAATATAGCACATGCATTCCACTACTGGAGGTAGCTTGGATGCTATCTGTAATATGGTTTCTGGTGTCTGCTTTGGTATCCCTGATTACTTGTAGATACCACATGACTAGGGTGTGGTCCCAAAGGTCTGGTTGGTATTTCTCCTCAGAAGGGGTGGAATGGCTTTGGGAGGTGGTGGCTTCAATGGTTTGTGATGTAAGGGGACCCTGAGGGTCATGGGTCAGTGTGTGATGTGGCTCAGGCACAATGTCATTAGGGTTGAAGTTGGAGGGTGTGTCATTGTGAGGGTATACAAGCACAGAGGTATTCCGGGGTATGCTCAATGAGGCAAGGGTCAGTGGGTCATCCTGACTTATTGACTGAAAAGTATGTGGAGTAGACATGAGGAGGAACAGGGGAGGTAGACATAGACTGTGGTTAGATAGCAATGTGAAGATTGCTAGTCTTCAGTTGAGTTTTCTCCTGTTTTTATATCTATCTAGGATTTCTTCCACATTAGTCAAGTTGTGTTCAGGTTCCCAAGTGTTGTATGACATATCATATCCTTTCCATTTGATGAGATATTGGTATGAGTTGCCTTTCTTGCAATGTGCTATTATCACTTCAACTTCATACTCTTCCTGGCCATCTACTAGATCAGGGGGTGGTCATTTGGTCCATGTATGTCAGTTTCCTTGTATGGTGTGAGGAGTGCTGTATGGAACACTGGGTGAATGCACCATTGAGTTGGTAATTTTAGTCTGTATGTTACTGGTCCTAGGACTTTCTCAATTTGCAATGGTCCTTCTCTTTTAGGTGCCAGTTTACATGTTTCATATGGTATGTGAAGATTCTTCAACTCTAACCATACTTTGCCTCCTTCCTTAAAGGGCTTAGAATGACAGATAGTGCATTTCATCATTTTTAGATGTGCTAACTTGTGTGCTGCAAGCACTTCTTCTCTTGCTTTGTGGAGTTGCTTTAAATGTGCATCTGCTGCAGGTGTGTTGGTTCTGCTAACTACTTCTGGTAGTGCCACAGGGTCTGTGCCATACATGAGGTGAAAAGGTGACTGTTTCAGCTCTTGATGAGTGCATTAGTTATGTGCAAATTTGGCAATGGGTAAGACTCTGCTCCAAAGCATTTGAATACTTCTTTGATATAGAGGAATGGAGGTTGACACACCCATGGGTGATCAACCTCCCATTTTAAGATCACCATCCCCCACATCAAGCCGGCCAAGCTCCTGCAATAAAGGCAAGGGGAGGACGCTGAATAAGATGTATTCAGACATCGAAAGTGACTGGTCCAGATTGGACGTGGAGGAGGAAGGGCTAACAGAAGCCCTAAATGAATCTCGCAGACAATATGAGCAGGATTCACACCACATCAAGGGAGAGAATAGGGCCTCCTCCTCTTCCCATCACGTACCACAGTGGGTGCCATTGGCATCCAGACTAGGAGACGCACAACTGCCACAGAGGAGCTCAAGGGCTTCTATCACATTGAGATGAGTCATGCCGGGGCAATTACCACCAAACAGCCCGAGCCCTTTCATTGTTATGATGATTGAGTCGTCTGTCAATCTACCCAATGATGTAATGCCACAAGGATTGTCCAAGATGATGGCAATGAAATAAGCCTGGCAAACACAAGTGGGTAAACAACACTGAGCCTATAAGGTGAGACTCAGGTTTGAGAAGAGGGTTATAGGGAAGAGCACATGAACTATGACTTGAAATCTCACCACAACCAGTTAAGGTTGCCAGAGACTAACTTGTGCTTACTAACAAGCTTTGCAGCAAGTTATAAGGTTTATACAAGCTAAGTCAAACTTAAGGTTTGACCTATGACAAACTCTGCTATTTATATGTGAACCTACTGTCTGTAAAAGGTAAAGAACATCATAGGTATGATGTAATGATAGTAGATGTCATAATGCATCATGAGTGAGGTCATAGCAACATCAGTATGATAGAATGAAGGTAGGCATGTTGCATAGGTAAAAACAGAGTCACAGCAAATGTTGTGTGACATGGCATAAGCTGTTTAGGTGGTGTCACAGGATTGACTGTCGAGAATGTGACAGGTGGGTTCAAAGGTATTGTCGTTGAGGGTCATGCTGATGGCTGAGGGTTCATCAGCACTGAAATTGGTATAGACCTTCCTTTTGGGGCTGTTTGTTTAGCTGCCAAGACCGATCCTTTGGGTTGCCTTGTGACAAGGGGCATTGTTGTCATCAGGGGTGTGGCCGAGTCTAATTCGGTGAGGGTGCAAATAACAACTTGTACTTCTTCTCCATTGAGAACTATGCAAGGCATGCTGGAAGGTCAAGGAGGAAACATGTTGTTGACATAGATATGTGTCTCGTTGATGGATTTGATAGCTTTTTTGACATGGGTGAGTATCCCTTCGATCTTATCATGGATTTGGTCTGCTGCATCAATGATTTTGTAGTGGTTAGGAATGATGTAGATGGGGTTGAACCAGGAGTTGATTTTGATCAGATTTCTGACATCATTCTTCTGCACATAGATGTGCAGCTGTCCATCACATACTAGCTTGATGGTGTCAATGATGTATCGTTCGACGTCGGCAATCAAGAGTCGGCAGAGGAGATCAAGGGCAAGCTGATCTAGGTTCAACTGAATAGAGTTGGTCAATTCCCATGCTAGATTGGTAACATTGATGAATGTTTCAATAAGGTTGGTGCAGTCAAAGTTGGCATGCTCTATCGCAATCTGTCTGATGGTGAGGGAGTGTGGCTGACTGGAAAGTATTCTCCAGACTTGTGCAAGACAAACAGGGATTGCCTGATCCAGTTCAATCTGGGCAAAAGTGATGGTTCTCCTAACCCGATTAAGTATTTGTGGATAGGTAGCACCAGCGTTAAATGCTCCTGAATATCCAGTAGTTCTGTGAGTTGGAATCGTTCATGGTTCTCCAGCCTTCTCTGAATATAGCATATGCATTCCGCTACTGGGGGGCTATCTGTAATATGGTTTCTGGTGACTGTTTTGGTATCCATTGGAGCACCCAATGAAAGGTGTCCCTGATTACTCTCAGGTACCACATGATGAGAGTGTAATCTCGAAGGTCCTGTTGGTACTTCTCCTTGGGAGGGGGTGGAATGATCTTGGGAGATGGTGGTTTTGATGGCTTGTGATGTAGTGGGACCCTGAGGGTCATAGGTCAGTGTGTGATGTGGCTCAGGCACGATGTTGTTAGGGTTGAAGTTGGAGGGTGTCTCATCTCGAGGGCATACAAGCGTGGGGTGTTCAGGGGTGCACTCAATGAGGTGAGGGTCAGTGACTCATCCTGACTTATTGACTGAAAAGTATGTGGAGTAGACATGAGGAGGGACAGGGGAGGTAGACTTGGAAGACATAGACTGTGGCTAGATAGCAATGCAAAGATTTGCTAGTCTTCAGTTGAGTTTCCTTCTGTTTTTATATCTGTCTAGGACTTCTTCCACATTAGTCAAGTTGTGTTCGGGTTCCCAGGTGTTGTATGATGTATCATATCCTTTCCATTTGATGAGGTATTGGTATGAGTTGCCTTTTTTGTGATGCACTATTATCGCTTCCACTTCATATTCTTCTTGGCCTTCTATTAGGGTGGTCTCGTGTCATTTGGTCCATGTATATCGGTTTCCTTGTATGGTGTAAGGAGTGCTGCATGGAACACTGGGTGAATGTGCCATTGGGTTGGTAATTTTAGTTTGTATGTTACTGGTCCTAGGACTTTCTCAATTTGGAATGGTCCTTCCCTTTTAGGTGCCAGTTTGCGTGTTTCATATGGTATGTGAAGGTTCTTTGACTCTAACCATACTTTGTCTCCTTCCTTAAAGGGTTTAGAGTGATGGATGGTGTGTTTCATCATTTTTAGATGTGCTAACTCATGTGCTGCAAGCGCTTCTTCTCTTGCTTTGTGGAGTTGCTTTAAATGTGTGTCTGCTGCAGGTGTGTTGGTTCTGCTAACTACTTCTGGTAGTGCCACAGGGTCTGTTCCATACATGAGGTGAAAAGGCAATTGTTTCATCTCCTGATGAGTGCATTGATTGTGTGCAAACTCAGTGATGGGTAAGACTCTGCTCCAGTTGGCTACATCATAAGCACAGAATATCCAGAGATAGTTCTCTAATTCCTGATTTAGACATTCTGATTGTCCATCAGTTTGCAGATGAAAGGCAGTGCTCATTCGATGTTTTATATTTAGTGCAGTGGTTATCTCCTTGAAGACTTTTGCTGCAAACTGTGGTCCTCAATCTGAGATCATGATATCAGGAAGTCCAAAGCATTTGAATACTTCTTTGATATAGAGCATCGCTGTTTGTTTGGCAGTAATTGTTTTGTGACAAGGCAATAGAATTACTCCCTTTGTAAGGCCTTGGTCGACCACGACAAGAATAGAATCAAAACCATCAGAGATTGGTCGATTGGTGATGAAATCCATTGTTATCTGTTGAAATGGTCATTGGGCATGCAAAATGATCAGTGTTAGGGGTGCAGCAGTGGGATGAGTGTTTGGTTTCATCTGTTGACAGGTTCCACAGCCATCTATATATTTCTTTAATAAGACGGTCATTCCTGGCCACCAATAATGAGTTTTGAGTAAAGGGGTGTCCTGTGCTTGGCGATTCATGGTATTCTTTGATGATATCATGGTGTAGATCTAGATCATCAGGAACATAAGGTGTCCCTTTGTATAATAATAGTCCATTGTCTAGCTTCCAGTCAGAGATAGTGCTTTGGAATGGAAGCGGGGTATTTTTGTCAAGGCAGTGTCTGACTTTTTCAACAAATGCATCAGTGGCACTGCTATTAATAATCCTTTCACGAAGATCTAATGATAGTGATTGGATAAACATAGAGTGTGGGAGCATAGTGACTGTTTCATCTTCTTCTTCTCCTTCGGCATGGTCAGGGCAGTGGGAAAGAGCATTGGCTTGAGTCAGTTTAGCTCCAGGGGTGTGCACTAGTTCTAGATTATATCTGGATAGATTATTCCACCAGTGAGCTTGGCATGCAGTCAAGTGTTGAGGTGTGCAATAATAGGTTAAGTTTTTATGATTGCATTGAACAGTGATGGTGTGAGGTGCTCCTAAGAGTAGGTATCTCCATTCTTTGAGTGCGCAAATTATAGCATAAAGCTCCCTGTCATATATTCATTCAGTAGGGGTTAAGGCATGAGAAAGATATCCACATGGATGCAGCTGGCCATTGCTGTCCACTTGGAGTATAGTTGCACCTATAGCCCATTTGGATGCGTTGCTTTCTAGAATAAAGGGTTTAGTTGCATCAGGCATGGCTAATACAGGGGTGGTCATGAATTGTTCTTTCAGAAGGTCAAAAGAGACTTGGCATTCCAGTGACCAGTCCCAAATTTTGTTCTTCTTTGTCAGATCATGAAGGGGTTTTGCAAGATGTGCAAAATGCGCAATAAAGCAACAGTAATAGTTTCCAAATCCTAAAAACGAGCATACTTGTTTGACTGTAGTTGGTACAGGCCAGTCCCTAATTCTGGCTTGTTTGATAGGGTCCATTTTGATCATGTTGTGGGAAATGATCATGCCAAGGAATTCCACTTCTTCCTTGGTGAATTTGCATTTCTCTAATTTTAAATATAGGTCATGATGTCATAAGCATTCCAGAACACATTTAGTTTGTGACTCGAGTTCTTGTTTTGTTTGTGCACATATCAGGATGTCATCCATATAAATGACGATCCATCCTTCATTGATCATGTCCCTAAAATAGTCGTCCATCATGGCTTGAAATGTTGCAGGTGAATTCCAGAGTCCAAAGAACATGACTGTTGGTTTGAATAATCCTCTGTTGGTGACAAAAGCATCCTTCCATTCATCGCCTTCTTTGATTCTTACATTGTTGTATCCCCATCTGAGATCTAGCTTTGTAAAGTAGTGTGCTCCTTTAAGCTTGATCATCAGGTTGGAGATTAAGGGTAAGGGGTATGAATTTGGCTTAGTCCATTTGTTAAGATATCAATAGTCCTGACAGGGTCTCAGGGCATTACTATCCTTCTTTGGAACAAAGAAGAAAGGTGATGCTTGAGGTGATTTTGATTGTTGGATATATCCTTTTGTTAACTGTTCTTTGATCCATTCATCTAGTGAGTTTTGTTCTAATGGTGATAGGTTATAGATCTTTGATTTATGAGGGACAAACTTGTCTCGTAATTCAATGGCATGATCCCAGGGTCTTGACTCAGGGAAATGCTCTGAGGCTTCTTTTTCGAATACTGAGTTCCACTCCATATACTTGGAAGGTACCTCTAGTCCTTCAGTAGATCCAGGTTCTACCTGACCTCTGTAGCAGTGCTCCATCTGTTGTGATGCAGTGATTTTCCAAATCACTACTTCTGGTATCGAGTCCTCATCCACATACAGTGAGCTGACCTCTGCCTGGCCAACAATCCCTTTGTGTGACATCGTGTATTGTTTGGCTAGAGCATCGTCATATTCTGCCACATCTTCTAGATCCATCTGGACCCAAAGACTCCATATGCATGCACAGATATCGTCTTTTTCGGAATTATGGAATTCCAGAGTCTTTTCTCGCCAGTCTATTATTGGGTTATGCTCCTCGAGCCAAGCCAGCCCCAAAATAAAGTTCTGATCACCTAATGATGTCACCCAGAACCAGTGCATCATAGTCTTGCCATTTATGTTAACGGTGATCAGACACCTTTCTAAGATCTCTCCTGCTTCATTCTCTGATCCATCAACATTCTTGACTTTGATTGGTTGGATCAAGGGTATTTGCTTCCAGTTTGAGGCAATGGATGTGTCTATGAACAGGCCTTCTGCTCCACAGTTGACTAGAGCAGTTTCAGTGGGTTTAATGGATTTGATGGAAATGGGGATGGAAATCTTTTCATTGGTTAAAGATTTTACTGTTACACCACAAATATAGATAGAATCCGATGTTTGAGGATCAGCATCCACTGATGTGTGATCCCTGTTTAAAAATCCTGTTCAGCAAGCAGACTGAGACAATCTTCTGAAGACAAGTGCGCCATCAAAGCCCTGATGGCCATCATACTTGTATTCTCACTAGCATTTTCTGACTCTTCTTCATCATATCCCTCAACCTTGTCACCTTCCATATATGTGGAAGTTGCTCTGATGTGACAGTGGGGTCATGACTCCTTTACTCCCTTCCCAAAATGCTTCTTCTTGTTTCCACTGCTTGGTTTCCTCATGGGGCATCTCGGTGATTGATGACCCCCTTTGTGACATATGAAACACAGTCCTTCTTTGACATGTTGCTCTCTTTCATCCTTGGATAATGCATTGATGATAACCATATCAATGTCCATTGCATCGGGATCTCTGTATCTCAGTGATGGTCTCCCTCCTCATGCATGTGATAGTCCAGCTAAAACACCTAGTCTGCTTTTGGCATTTGCATATCTTTGTGCAGCGTCATACCAGCCCTGTAGATCAGCTGGATTTTGCATAAGGATCTGTTGGACACTTTCAGGGGGAAGTCCTTCCGAAAATAGAGGAATGATGGTGGCTTCTTCCTTGATTTTGGACTTTTTGATCAGTTCCTTGAACTTGTCCATGTATAGTAAGATCAGCATCTTCTTGCATTGTCGCACTATTTTGTATAGCTCTGTCATGGCCCTTCCAGGGCTGTCCACCTGTTTCCAGTTACTCTCAAACAACTCCTTAAATGCAGCCCAAGTTCCCCATGCTGCTGCATTGTTTAGGTCACTTAATTTAGCTAGCTTCCATTGGCCTGCATTTCCACCAATGTGCATGAGTGTGAAGATGATCTTCTTCTTATTGGTGTTATAACCAGTATTGATCTCGAAGAACATCTTGCAATCATAAATAGCTCAGCTAGCTTGTGGTCCCTTCGAATTTAGTGGGCATGGGACCCTTGATGCATTGATTGGCATTTGCATTAGCCATTTCAATATCAGGGTCATCGTCTGGTGGTGGTGGTGGTGGAGTAGGTGTTCTGGGAGGCAGTGGAGTAGGGGTTCTTAATGGAGGTATAGGTGATTTAGAAGTTGGTTCTTCTTCTGGTTGTTTGTCCAAAGATGGTCCACTAGTCTGTGCAAGATCTAAAGATAAAAGTGGTCTTGGTGTGTTTCCTAATGTGGAAGTGAACTGCAAGGGGCTAGGTCATGCTGTTCCTAGCTCTTGAAACACTTTGAATGGGGCAGTCTCAAATAGGTCACTAGATTCAATTGTATTCTCCTCTTGGGAAGAATTGGAATCTGAGTCACTGGGTGCACAGAATTTGCCCTTTCTGCTAGAAGATTCTCCAGTTACTTCAGGGGTCCTGAGGTGCTCAGGGACATTGTTGATCCCTCCAGGAACGTAATAAGGTCCTTGAAAAGCTTTGTCCTCTACACAACAAACTTTGTCATTCTGATAGTATGTCCAACAAGATTTGCTAAGATCAAAGATAACTTCTACTCCTGCAAGATAGTATAATCCCTGGAATTTAATGGCTCCATTGAGTGGGCAGTTATTGTACTGTGGGATCCAGAAATGATGTCGCTCAACAGGGGTATCAGAGGGTCTGTATTTCCAGATCTGATCTTGGCTATCTTTTCTCCTTGAAGTGTGTATGTGTTTTGAAGTCCTCTGGTTGCTTTATTCACTGGGGGAGCTCCTCTTGTGAAGATTCCGGAAATCTTGATCAGGCACCAGTAACCTACCAGCCAGCTCTTGGGAAGTTTGATGGTCTGTGCACTAACAAGCTAATACTTGAGCTGTTTAGGTAAGTTCGACTTAAATTGTTATGATGATTGAGTCATCTGTCAATCTACCTGATGATGTAATGCCACGAGGATTGTCTGAGATGATGGCAATGAAATAAGCCTGGCAAACACAAGTGGGTAAACAATGCTGAGCCTATAAGGTGAGACTCAGGTTTGAGAAGAGGGTCATAGGTGAGAGTGCATGAACTACGACTTGAAATCTCACCACAACCAGTTAAGGTTGCCAGAGACTAACTTGTGCTTACTAACAAGCTTTGCAGCAAGTTATAAGGTTTATACAAGCTAAGTTTAACTTAAGGTTCAACCTACAACAAACTCTGCTATTTATATGTGAACCTACTGTCTGCAAAAGGTAAAGAACATCATAGGTATGATGTAATGATAGTAGACATCATAACGCATCATGAGTGAGGTCATAGTGAAATCAGAGGTCTTTACACTCCCCCCCCCATTCCGCGCGGAATCCACACGGAATCCACACTATTTTGAGTCTAGAATAGACTATTTTGAGTCTATTCCATGCGGAATCCACGGAATCCGCACAGATTCCGTGTGAATTGTGCACGGAATGCGGAATTGGCACAGAATGTCCACACGGAATATTCCGTGTGGATTCCGCGGAATATTCCACGGAATCCAGCATTCCACAGACTGTGCTCAGCTGTGACTCTTTATGCATATGGCATCCACATCTCATTTACTCCCACCATTGTTCCATTCATATTCCCATCATGTTCCCATATGGCTGATGGCATTCTCACTATATTCCCACGCCACATATGCACTTTCCCACCATGTTTTCACACAGTTTCTACAATGTTTTCACACTTATGCTTACATTTTTACTGTGTTCCCATTGACCTGCCCATTTTCCACCAGGCCCACATTCTCCACACCACATATCCACATTCCCACCATGTTCCCATGCCACATTTCAACTTTCCCACCATGTTCTCACACAGTTTTTACAATGTTTTCACACTTATGCTTACATTTTCACTGTTTTCCCATTGACCTGCCCATTTTCCCACCAGGCCCACATTCCCACGATGTTTCCACACTTAATATTCACTTTCCCACCATGTTCTCACACAGTTTCTAATGTTTTCACACTTATGCTTACATTTTCACTGTGTTCCCATTGACCTGCCCATTTTCCCACCAGGCCCACATTCCCACAATGTTTCCACACTTCATATTCACATTCCCACGATGTTCTCACACAATTCCTACAATGTTTTCACAGTCATACTTACATTCTCACCATGTTTCCATTCACCTGCCTATTTTCCCACCTAGTCACATTCCCACCATGTTTTCACACTTCATATTCACTTTCCCACGATGTTCTCACACAATTCCTACAATGTTTTAACAGTCATGCTTACATTCTGACTGTGGTCCTGTTCACCTGCTCATTTTCCCACCTGGCCACATTCCCACAATGTTTCCACACTTCATATTTGCTTTCCCACCATGTTCACACACATTCCTACAATCTCATAACAGTCATGCTTATGCAACAGGCTTTGTGGCAAGTTCATAAGGTTTGATTACAAGCTAAGTTCAACTTATAGTTTGAGGTACAACAGAACTGTACTATTTAAACTAAACCTAGAGTCTGTACAAGGTAATGAATGTCATAGATATGATGTAATAGGCATAGATGTCATAACACATCATAAGTGAAGTCATAGCAACATCAGGATGATGAAAAAAGGTAAGTGTGTGGCATGGATGAAAATATAGTCACAGCAAGTGATGTGTGACATTGAATAGAGATAACAGAAGATGAAGGCATTTCATAAGCACCAAAGAGGGAAACTGCTAACATAATAAAATGAAAGTATGCATAATTGTAACATCCTCAGTGTTAATACATCAAGAGCTGCTGCATTTAATCTTAGCTAAGCATTATCTAAGTGTCAGTGGTTAGTTAGCATGAATGTGGGGAAATGAACATGAAGTGTGGAAAAATTGTGGGAATGTGTCCAGGTGGGCAATGGGCAGGTGAATGGGAACACAGTGAGAATGTAGGCATGAGTGTTAAAACATTGTAGGAATTGTGGGAGAACATGGTGGGAACATGAAGATGAAGTGTGAAAACATGGTGGGAATGTGACTAGGTGGGAAAATAGGCAGGTGAATGGAAACATGGTGAGAATGTAAGTATGACTGTGAAAACATTGTAGGAATTGTGTGAGAACATGGTGGGAATGTGAATATTAAGTGTGGAAACATCGTGGGAATGTGGGCCTGGTGGGAAAATGGGCAGGTCAATGGGAACACAGTGAAAACGTAAGCATAAGTGTGAAAACATTGTAGAAACTGTGTGAGAACATGGTGGGAAAGTGAATATTAAGTGTGGAAACATCGTGGGAATGTGGGCCTGGTGGGAAAATGGGCAGGTCAATGGGAACACAGTAAAAATGTAAGCATAAGTGTGAAAACATTGTAGAAACTGTGTGAGAACATGGTGGGAAAGTGAATATTAAGTGTGGAAACATCGTGGGAATGTGGGCCTGGTGGGAAAATGGGCAGGTCAATGGGAACACAGTAAAAATGTAAGCATAAGTGTGAAAACATTGTAGAAACTGTGTGAGAACATGGTGGGAAAGTGGATATGTGGCGTGGGAACATGGTGGGAATATGTATATGTGGTGTGGGAACATGGTGAGAATGTGGTACATCATATGGGAACATGATGGCAATATGAATGGGACAATGGTGGGAGTAAATGAGATGTACATATGCAGATGCAATGTACTTGGATTCCACTTGAATTCCACACGGATTCCACACGGATTCCACACGGATTCCGCGGATTCCACGGATTCTGCACGGAATGGGGGGGGGAGTGTGAAGTACTGCAATTAAGCCATAAACTCCGAAAGGAAACTGGCTTCAAAATTCACAGGGAAAGCAAAGCAAGCTTTCACATTGAACCTGTAGAAGGTTATAGTTATGGCTGGGCTGATATTGATAAATTAGCCAGAGGCTTTAACTGTAATCTTACAGTAGGAGCGAACAAAAGTGGTGATGTCACCATTCCTACCTTACAAGGTAGAAGCAACTGGGCCACATGGTCCAGGTTGGTTAAAGCTACACTCCAATCAAAAAGTGTATGGCAGTATGTTGAGGGTACTGTTACACATAACCCTTGGCTACCCAGCTACCAAGATGAAATGGGTAGCACAACTGTCACAGCTGGTCAAGTCCAGGCACTCAACCAAATATGGAAATTACACCAAGAGTTTCTAGAAAATGATGGAAAGGCAAGGGGAATAATAACCCTAAATCTGCCTAAGTCTTTGGGACACCATATCAAAGACACATCAAAAGAAACTTGGGATGGCCTAACTGAGGCATTTTCCAAAGCTGGAGCTGTAGCAATATTTAATGTCTATAAAAAGACGAAAACTTGGGAATTCCCCAAAAACAAAAATCCTGCAGAATCAGTCCAAGAGTTAATGGAACTTTGGGCTGAAATGGCTGCAAATGGCAAAACCTTTGACGATGATTTCCAATTAATGGAAGTCATTGACAGGATGCCAGCTTCCTGGGACTCATTCAAAACCTACATACTTCTAAAAATGGTAGTAGGAACAACAAAACTTAAAGATCTCCTACCAGAGATTGAAAATGAGTACCAACATCACAAAGGCGACAAGGAAGAGCAGTCCGCAAATTTTGTAGCAAGGGGGAGCAAGCCCTATAAAGGCAAAAAACCTTTTAACTCTGGGTTCAAACCCAAAGTAAATTTGCCTAAAGGGAAATATGCCCAGCCTAATGCACAGGCAGGTCCTAGTAATAGACCGGCCTATGTACCCCCTGGCAACAAAACAGGATCAAATTGGGAGCATAATAAGAAAAATCGCGCAAATAAGCAAAAGAAATTAAACCTTTTGGCTAAAGCTCCAAAAGCTCCTGGGGATCTTTCAAGAAAAGAAAGAGCAGATCTTAAGAAATTCGCTAATATGGCTATAACAGAAAGCCATAAGATGGATGTGGATGTTCCTCAAAATTCTTCACTTGCTGATAGAATCAGCACAAACAAAGTTGATCCTGAGACATTAAAAATTATGAACAGGATCAAAGATCTTAAAGGAAAAGGAAAAGATCTTATCAAAGAAGACTTTGTTACCTGGAAAAATAATCCAATGGACATTCCAGAAGCTCATATTGATGACGAGAAAGCTCAAATAGAGCTACAAGAAGAAATACATGAGGAACATGTAGAAACAGGTTGCTGGGACAACAGATCGTATGTAAATTTCACTAAAAAATATCCAAATACTGATTATAAATCAGTGATGATGATAACATTGGAGGATACCAAGAAGGATATTATGATAATGACTTCTTCGCAGATGATGGAATGTAACCATCAGAAGAAGGCTTATCATGATATTGGTAAGTCCGTAGATAGCAGATGTAAAAATAGCATAATAGCTATTAGTTTAAATAAATCTGCATCGACTTTTAAAAGTGAAAAAATACGTGAGGATTACCGGATAATAGACTCAGGTGCATCTGTGCACATTACAAACAACAAGTCTGACTTTGTAGAGTATAATCCATATCCTGAACCAGAAGAAATCAAAACAGCCGATTCAAAATCAGCTGCAATGATACTTGCACAAGGGACTATAGTCCTTGAGTTTGAAAACTTAAAGGGACTTAAACATATCGCTAAATTGGAAGTTTGTTACATGCCAAAGGCTTCTCACAAACTTATTTCATCTGGACAATTAAAAATTGGTGGTTACGTTGAGACATCAAACAGTGATCATACAGTGTTTTTGTTCAAAGGAAATGATGTTATAGTTGCTAAACCCAAAAATCGCTTTGAACTGATACACTGGGCTAAAGTAACAATAAAACAAAAATTAAACAAATTGGTGAATCTCATAGATTTCACTACATGGCATAATAGGATGGCACATGCAAATAAAAATGTAATAAAAAATATGAGCCAACATACAGAAGGTTTTGATGATAAAATCAAAATACCATCTGATAATCCTATTTGTTCTGGATGTGCACAAGGAAAGATGCATAATAAATCTTATCCTATATCACAAACACGTGCAAAACAACCATTAGAGTTGTTACATGCTGACTTGCTAGAATTCCCACAAGAATCTTATCACCATAAAAAATGGTGTTTAATGATTATTGATGACTATTCTTCATATGCTTTTATGGCATTCCTATGAACTAAATTAGAAACATTTGAAAATTTCAAAAACTTTATTACACTGTTTGAAAACCAAACAGGAAGAAAAGTTAAACGTTTCAGATCAGATCGAGGGGGAGAATTTAAGTCTGGTGAATTTGATCAATTCTTAAAATGAAAAGGCATATTACATGAACAAAGTGCACCATACATCCATCAACAAAATGGACGTGCAGAAAGATTGAATAATACAATCTTAGAAAAAGCAGAAAGTATGTGACTCCATGCCCAATGTCCAAAATCATGGTGGGAGTTTGCTATGAAAAATGCTATTCACACCTATAACCGCACACCATTAAGAAGAACAAAATGGATGACGCCATATGAAAATTTGTACAATAAAAAACCTGATGTTCATTACTTTAAAACATTTGGTTGTCTAGCTTGGGTTTTTGTACCTAAAGAAATTAGACAAAATAAGCTTACTCCAAAAGCAGAAGCCATGACATTCATAGGATATGAAGATGGCTCTAAAGCTTATCAATTCATGAAAAATGATAACTCTATATTCGTTGGAGTTCAATCATTATTTGATGAAACCAAATTTCCTAGAGCAAAAACAGAAGGCTTAGAAAATAGACTATTTAATAGTCCACCAGGTATAGAAACAAGGGAGAAAAATAATGGACACGTATCTGATTCCAATTCCCACATGGATCACGGTCATCACACCTATGATAGTGATAGTGATGATGATACTCCCCACAAAAAGAAAAGATATCCAGAAAATCATGATACTACAGACAACAATTATAGTGGATCGTTTCATGATAAGGATAATCAAGGCCTAGAGGATACTTATATAAATCCTGACAGAAATCAGGATATAGAACCAAATGTTAATCATTCAATAACACCTCCTGAACGACCAAACATCTCCATGAGATGACTTGGAGATAAATGTCCTGAAAAAGGAAAGGACAAATGAGATGAAAAATATGACACATATCTCAGAAGGACTTCACCTCAAAAAACCTAGACTCATGCCTGACAATGCATATGGTCAAAAAGCTCCTCTCGAAATAGAAAAAGATATACAAAGTACTAGAGAATGGAGCAAAAGAGTCTTTGGTAAAGGCAAAGGGAAAGCAAAACCTACCCTAAGTCCAACTTCTTCACGAAAAGCTTTACAAAATCCATTACAACAAATTGAAATGGATAAAGAAATGGAGGAAATATCAGAATCAGAAACAGAGTCAGAACAATATAAAACACCATCTGCCTCAGAATCTCAACGATCATTCATTAAAGAAACAAGACCAGTTTCTGGTGGAGAATCTATTCCAGATTTGAATAGACAATCATCCTCTGATAATGAAACCGATCCATTTAATGAATCAAGTGAAGAAGAAGTCAATAGAGATTTACAGTCTAAATCACCTAGTGATGATCTTGTATACTTCTTAGAAAAACTATTAAAAGCTTCTAATCCCAAAGAATGGGAATTATGGCAAAATGCAATGAGAGAAGAAGTACAGGCCTTAGAAGACCGTGATGTATGGGAATTAGTACCATGTCCAAAAGACCGTAAACCTGTAAAGTGTAGATGGGTTTATGCAGTCAAAAGCGATGGCCGAAAATGTGCTCGACTAGTCGCTAAAGGATTTTCACAAATACCTGGAGTAGATTATGATGATACATTCTCACCAGTTGCACAATTTGAGACTGTGAGACTCCTTATGGCTACAGCAGCGCTAGAAGATTGGGAAATCGAAGCGCTAGATGTAAAGACAGCGTTCCTTTATGGAGACTTAGAAGACAACATATATATGGAACAGCCAGAAGGATTTATTATCAAAGGACAAGAGCACAAAGTCTATAAACTTAAAAAAGCCTTATATGGACTTAAACAAGCTTCATTAGCTTGGAATAAGAAAGCAAATCAAAGTCTACAAGAATTAGGCTTTGGACGGTGTCTTACAGACACTGGAGTCTATGTTTGCTATAAACAGAAATCAACTATAGTAGCTATATTATATGTTGATGATGTGTTATTCATGGGAAACAATAAAAAGTTACTCATGGAACTAAAACACAAATTTATGAAAAAATGGGAATGTAGAGATCTAGGACCCATTAAAGAATATCTTGGAATGACAATTGTCCAAGATAGGAAAAAGAAATTGATTATTCTTGATCAAATTAACTATGCAAAGAAAGTAGTTAAACATTTTGGTCAAGAAGATTCAAAACCTGTTCATACTCCTTTACCAGCAGGATATACACCTGTGGAGAATGAAGGTACTGCAACTCCTCAAGAAAGGAGTTATTACCAATCAATTATTGGATCTCTACTATATCTTACTCTTGGCATGGGATATGATATTACCCAAGCAGTAATCATGATGTCACAATTCATGGTTAATCCATCTAGAGAACACATAGCAAAAGCCTTATATATTATAAAATATGTCAATTCTTCCATAAATGGAAAATTGGTGTATGATGGCTTTAACAAAGATGGAATGCATGCTTACTCTGATGCGGATTGGGCTGGTGATCCAGTCACAAGAAAATCTGTAATGGGTAATCTAGTTCTATTGGCAGGATCTCCAATAAGTTGGATTTCCAGAAAACAGAAAACTGTTGCATTGTCATCCACAGAAGCTGAGTACATGAGTCTTTCAGACTGCTCACGCCAAATCATGTGGATAAAATCCCTATTCAAAGAACTGGGATATGACATTGGAGCTGTTGATCTTCATGTTGACAACAGAGGATCAATATTCTTAGCAAAGAATCCAGCTCAAGAACATAGAACAAAACATATTGATATTTGTTATCATTATGTTAGAGAACGTGTTGAGAACAAAGATATTAACATATCATATGTTCCCACAAATGAACAACTAGCTGATATCTTAACAAAAAATTTAACTTGGCAAAAGTTCAAAGAGTTAAGAAATGAAATTGGCATTGAGATCCTCAATGAGGGGGAGTGTTGAAATGAACATTGACAAATGTCTTTCGTATCATGGGAAAACATCTTGGATCTATCCGATCTCAATCGTTATCATATCTTATCAGTATTATCTAATAATCTATGATTATATAATGTTCATTGTATTTATATCTAGACAGATATTATAGAGTTCGATGGGACAGAACTCTGAACAATAAAGCCACCTCATGTATTCACATGGCAACTGTGCAAAGCTGTGCTTCACACAGCTTTCTACACAGCAATGACTGCGCATTGCTATGCTCAATACATTTGCTCAGTCATGCTATACAAATGCTCAGTCAGCATATCATAATAACGCTGACACAGACACAGTAGATAGATGTATATAAGCCTAGTAGTTTCTCCATCAATCTACATTCTCTTCTCTGCTATCAACCAGTTGAGCCACAGCTCCTGAGTGACCTACAGCTACCACAAGTAAGTGTTATCTTACTTAGCTCTACTATTCTGCTGCGCCCGTTGTTGTGCTACTTTGACACTAGGACTGGTAGGGTTTGTCCTAGCTGGACTCAGAATGAGCTTGGAATGGGCTCGGACTGCATTCGTAGTCCAAGTTCCATTTTGAGTGGGCTCTCTGCCAAAATTCCAAGCTCGGAATTGAAGCTCGGAATCTGATTGGAATACGAGGAGTCCTTGTAACCCACTCGGATTCCGAGATTTGGGGGGGGGGGGGGGGGGGGGGGGGGGAGTAAAGTGCTTGCTCAGCGCTGTTTACCCACTCATGTTCACCAGGCTTACTTCATTGCCATCATCTCATACAATCCTCATGGCATTATGTCATCAGGTAGATTGACAGACAACTCAATCATCATAACAATTTAAGTCAAACTTACCTAAACAGCTCGAGTATTAGCTCATTAGCACACAGACCATCAAACTTCCCAAGAGCTGGCTGGTAGGTTACCAGCGCCTGATCAAGATTTCTGGAATCTTCACACAAGGAGCTCCCCCACCGAACAAAGCAACCAGAGGACTTCGAAACACATATACGCTTCAAGGAGAAGTAATCTACAAAGATAGCCGAGATCAGATCTGGAAATACAGACACTCTGATACCCCTGTCGAGCTACACCATTTTTGGATACCACAGTACAATAACCGCCCACCCAACAGAGCAGTTAGATTCCAAGGATTATACTACCTTGCAGGAGTAGAAGTTATCTTTGACACCAGTAAATCTCGCTGGACATACTATCAAAACAACGAAGTATGTTGTGTAGAGGATGAAGCTTTTCAAGGACCATACTACATTCCTGGAGGGATCAACAACGTCCCTGAGCACCTTAGATCACCTGAAGTAACCAGAGAATCTTCTAGCAGAAAGGGCAAATTCCGCGCACCTAGTGACTGAGATTCCAATTCTTCCCGAGAGGAGAATATGATTGAATCTAGTGACCTATTTGAGACTGCCCCATTCAAAGTGTTTCAAGAGCTAGGAACAGCATGACCTAGCCCCTTGCAGTTCACTTCCACATTAGGAAACACACCAAGACCACTTTTATCTTTAGATCTTGCACAGACTAGTGGACCATCTTTGGACAAACAACCAGAAGAAGAACCAACTTCTGAATCACCTATACCTCCATTAAGAACACCTACCCCACCACCACCACCACCAGACAACAACACTGATATTGAAATGGATGATGCAAATGCCGATCAATGCATCAAGGGTCCCATGCCCACTAAATTCGAAGGGAACCGCAAGCTAGCCAAGCTATTTATGAATGATTGCGAGATGTTCTTCAAGATCAATACTGGTGATGAAATGTTACTCCACATTGGCAGGAGAACCGATGAGTTGGTGTAAACAGGCAGGTCTTTGGGTTCTGGTTCATGCTATTAAATTGCTCCCGAATGACTCCGAGAGTTTCCGAGGCTTTGCCGAAGTGGTGGGGACAGCAGTGGTTTATGGAATGCTGAGCAGTGATATGTCTACTCCAGCACTGCAAGAGCACAGGCCAAATGAGTAGGGGGCTGGGGAAGGTCCTGGAATATTCCTGACACCTCCAGTGGGTGCGGCGAAGCGTTCGGCGGGTGCTGTGTGATGCTGTGATGCTGTGACGATAGCTGGATGCCTGCGATGTAGTACAAAAGTCCAACCGAGACAAAAAGACAACCAGGAAGGCCAAAACGAAGGGAATTATCAGGGGAGGAGTAGGGTATTCATTCCTATAGTGACTACATGTGACAATGTAACTATCAACCAGCTGACTAAGCAGTGGCTATGCTATCTCCATCCAATGCTGAGCCAAAGCTCATCAGCAGTTGTAATGTGAATATGAAGGCTTTTGGAATGCGAGGTGGTGGCCGGTGTGGTGCGGTTCCGATAGTTGGCTGAGACTTTTTCGATGTTCGGGGGATAACCCAGCAATTTACTCTCCCCCCGAGCACTTTACTCTTAGCCCCCTAAGATGCTCGGACTCTGAGCTCAATCCTCAGACTCCTAGGACTCAGCTCAGAGTCCGAGTTTTTTTAGTATGGAAGTGAATTTGGCTGGAAACCCAGCCAAATTTGACCTCGTAGTCTGAGGTCAGTCCTAATGGAGTCCTAGCTGAGTCTCAGACTGGGCTCGGAAATCCTAGGACTGAGGGCACTTGGAGTCCGAGTGGACCCGAGCAGTGGGACAGGTTTTGTTGACCATAGGCATATATATATAACAGACTGTGACATTGTGACAAGAACGCGATGCATGGCCCCATGTGACAGCAGTGGCGCGCCGTTTACTGTTGCATGTGATACACCACGTGACTGCGCAATGACAGTAGTGACTAGTGATCGTTATCGATCAGACACCCCACCCACCATGCCCAACACACGATCCAATGCCGCTGCCACTGCAAAAGCCAGCAAGAGGAGCCGTGCCTCCTCATCTGTTTCTGCCAAGGAGACAAAGCGAGCAAGGTAAGTCCTCGTCCCTTTTTTTGAAACCTGGGTAATGATTCCAGCAGGAAAACATCGAGCATACGAGCAAAAGAGGATGCAGCCATGGCAAACGACATGCAAAAGCCCACCCCGTGCGTTTTTCCTCTTCATTCCAACATTTCCACTCACAAATCCTCCCGTTCTCTCATCATCACATCAACCATGCCCTCACCACGTCAATCGCACCCTCACCACATCAACGACGCCCTCACCATGTTGGCCACACCCTCGCCACATCAACCATGCTCTCACCATGTCAACTGCGCCCTCACTGCATCAACTGTGCCCTCACCACACCAACTATGCCCTCGCCGCATCAACCACACCCTCACCACATTAACCACACCCTTGCCGCATCAACTGCGCCCTCGCCACATCAACTGCACCCTCGCCACGTCGGCTACACCCTCACCACGTTGGCCGCACCCTAACCACATTAACCATGCCCTCGCCACGTCAACCACACCCTCACCGCATCAACTGTGCCCTCATGGCATCAACCACACCCTCGCTGCATCAACTGCACTCTCAATACATTGGCTACACCCTCACCACATCAACCGTGCCCCCACTGCATCAACCGTGCCCCTGCTGCGTCAACCGTGCCCCTGCTGCGTCAACTGTGCCCTTGCCACATCGGCTACACCCTCACCGCATCAACCGCACCCTCGCTGCATTGGCTACACCCTCACCACATTGTCGACCATTCCCCTGCCGCATCAACTGTGCCCCTGCCGCATCAACTGTGCCCTTGCCACATCGGCTACACCCCCACCACATCGACAGTGCCCTCGCCGCATCAACAACACCCTCACTGCATCAAATGCACCCTTGCCGCATCGGCTACACCCTCACCACATCGACTGTGCCCCCGCCGCATCAACCACACCCTTGCTACATCAACCACACCCTCACCACATCCACCACACCCTTGCCACATCATATCCCATTTGCCTACCCACTCCTATATATTATTTACTTTATATGATAATAGATCTGAACATGTTTTGAATGCCAGTGGAATATCTGTCCATCCTCCCAGACGTTCAGCCCCCCCTATAGCTGCTGCAACTACCATCCCTGCTGGATCTGGTCGCCTTCGTCGTTCTGACATGAAGCCTGATGACATTGAGGAACAAATAGGAGAGAGTGAAGGAACTGTGTGTGATAATTATGCCATTTTTGAAATAAACTGAATAACCATGCCAGACTGGTGACAGTGGTCATGAGGGTGATGAGGAAAATAATGAGGAAGGAAGCAATGTTGATACATCTGTGAGTTATGAGAATTGCATTATGTTGACATATATAAATGTATGTTAGGATGATGGGAATGCAGGAGACAATGGGGATGAGGACAAGGATGAGGATGAGGAGAGTGAAAGTGAAGTTGCAATCCCAGTAAGTGTAAACTGTTCTTGCATAACATTATTTCTAAGCTTGAACTAGGATGAGAATGCTGTGGTGCCACAAGTATATGAGAATGAGGGCAGGGCTCCTGCTGAAAGTGTAACTGACATTGGGAATGAAGTTAGTAAATTTACCCTCTGTTCATTTGATATTAACAAAACCAACATATCAGCTAGCTACATTTGACAATAGCCAACCCTTACAGGGTGCCTCTAGGACCACTGGAAGCATTATCAGGGGCAAGGCCACAGGAAATGTCTTTAGCTTGGCTGATGGTCCTGATCTCATGCCCAGAATCATTCAACCACAGGGCTTAGTGAAAGTATTCAAGTCCTGCATTGATATTTCCAATGATCAGGTTAAACCAAACCTGGTCCTCAAGACACAGGTAACACCCTCCCTTGTAGACATTCTCCAGGATTTGGGAGGCAAGTACTCTCCAGTGAAGAGTGAGTATGGATCAGCCAGAATAAATTTTTCAGTGGATTTACCATCCCACAGAGTATAATCAGAGGATATATGTAAGTGAAGAGAGTAACTGGATTGTGAAAGGCAGGTACAAAGATGTTGTTGCAAATGATACAGAGGGGGTTGAGTGGTCCATTGTTGATGGAAAATATGGACTAATAATCTGTGCTGTAAGTTTCTATATCTTCATTTTTTCCATTGGATTCAAACACAATGTGGCAGGAGGAAGAAATCAATCCTGCTCTTGGAACCAGTGGTAGTGCCAGTCCCTTTGTTTCTGTTTCTGGAGTTTCTGGAGGAGTTTCTGGAGTTTCTGGAGGAGTTTCTGGAGTTTCTGCTACTTCTGGTGCTGGTGCTGGTGCTGGTGCTGTCCCCTCTCAGTTGTCTGCTGATGAGTTGGTGACCTTTCTTGAAATTGATAAGCACCTGGTTGAGAAGGATGATACCTCCCTAAAGGCATACTACATGAAGTACAAAGCTTGCATCCAGGCTCAACACAAGGTTGATGATTTGGCCTCAAATGGAAACTGGCCTGCACAAAAGAAACCAACCTTCACTGATTTGATCAAACTTTTTGTGTCCCCCTCTATGTGGCATTCCCATGTCAAGAAGATGTCCAGAGTCCCTAACTTTCCCATCATGCAAGAATGGTTAGAAGGTGGAGAGGATGGAAAGAGTGCCCCTGATGATATGGATGTCTGGGGTTTCACAAAGACAAATTACAATTTTGTTGATTTGATGGAATATTTTGAAAGGGAGGACAAATCAAAGGTTAAGAAGGGCAAAAAAAGTGGGTCTAAGCAGAAGAAGAAGAGTGTAGATAAAGGTGAAGGAAGTAGCAAGAGAGAGAAGGCTTCAAAGTAAGCTCTAATATGAATGTGAATATGATGTATATGTATGCAAATTTTTGTAGTGCTGCTATTATTCCAATTCAAATATTGTCACTGTGCAACATGCTCCCAAGTTGTGCTTGGTTTTGGATCTTCATGCTGTTTATTCCAGCAGTTGCAGCAACAAATGAACAACCCTTCCCAGAGATACCTTTCTCAAAATTCTCCCAGTTTATTGAAAATAATTTCCATCCTGCCATATCCCTTTCAACAGTTCTTATGATCTTGTTTTCAATGACTGAAAACACTTCCCTCCTGAGTCTTCATGCACGGCAACAAAAACCACAATATAAAGGGGAAATATCAGGAATGGCTACTGGCTGGATAAAGTGCCTAACTCGTGCAGTATTGCAGCAGGTGAAAAACAGGGGAGATGAACTTATTTCTGCAGGTGAGGTAGACAATGATGAAGATGGTGACAATATCATTGTAAAAGCTAGCCTGAAGCTTGACACCCTGGCTAAGCTGCTAAAATTACATCCTTATGACAAGAAAGGAAAATTCACAGGAAAGCTTAAACCAGTGTCACTTGATGAGATATCTCCTGTGCATATCATTTGTCCAGATTCAGTTGTCTGTGAATCATTGACCTGCAATCCAAGGTCATTACTGCAACATACCAAACCAAGTGATATTCCACTGGTGACATTAGTGAAAAAATTTTCATCATACAAACATGTACCAGTACTCAGTGGATATTGTCCAGATTGCAGGACCATTTACTATGCAGATCATGAAAGAATACCAACTGAAACAGAGAACAAGTATGATAGGCTATATTTGAACTCTGCCACATATATTAAGATTGGACAGAGTTTATGGGTTGATAGATTATTCACTTCGGCTGTCATGAGTGGAATTTATAACTTCCATGCATCAGCAGCCACTTATACTGAGTTTTGGAACATGGGTTTTGGATCTGTGAATATGGCAAGAAGACAAGTATGGCAGGCATTTATACAAGAATCAATAAGGATGCAAGCTACTGAGTCTAGGGTTAATTTTACAATTGAAGATGGCCTACCAATAGATGGTGTTACAAAACGAGCATTTGATTGTCTGGGAAACAACGGCATCATTGTTGGTTCATTACAGCATAGTTGTAATGAATGCACACAGAAGTACAGGGAGAGGTCTGAGAATATAGTGCCTGCAGGGATAGATCCATCAGCTACAGTTGGCATGGATGATAATGCAATTCCACTTCCATTTCAAACAACTACCATTGAGGACTGTGCTCCTGTGAAAATGGCTGTACTGGATGGGATTGTAATGGGGCACACAGTAAGTCTTAAGGCTAAGGCTATATGTTTATTATTTATGGCATGACAACAGCATTGTGGTTATCAAAATTGTAAAGATGACTTGTTGAATGCACGTGGTGGTGTATATTGTGCATATCATGAAAATTTATTTGGAAGATTTTGCCATATCAGTAATTGCAACAATATTAAAATACAAGGTACTCAGGCTTGCAGACATCACCAAGGAAGGTGGCAAAGACATGTCATCAATCACAGGGAAAATGTATTGGGAGGATATAGAAGGGCAATGAGAAGATCTGATGAGACATGGCCTTGGATGCCTGCTGTTGATCATGCACAACAACCACAACAACCACATGATACTGAAGAGACAGTGGAAAGAAGAATTACAGAGCTCTTCACTCCTCCAAGAACATATTGTGTCGAAACAATTTGTGCACCTTGTGGTGTTGTTATTGCATGGGACAAATTTACCAAGGCAGAATCACCTACAAATATATTGAATTTCCTGGAGCATGTATATCCAGATGATGAGAGCAGGCCCTCATACATATGTATTGACAAAGCATGCATGCTCCTTCGTGCAAGTATCTCAAATGGTTCATGGGATAGGTGGAAGAATACTAGTAGGTTTGTTGTGGACTCATATCACTATGTGAATCATCGTGCAAGTGATGTATTATGTCATCAGTGGTGCAACCCTGCACCATTGGATGGGTCAGCTCCTAATTTGGTCATCATGGAGAGAGATGATAATGGCAGACCTTATTACAAGCGTGCCTTCAATACACAAGCTTGTGAGCAACTGAATGCCTGGTTGGGTGGATTTGATCATATTTTGAGGAGAATGACATCATGGAACTTCAACTGGTTCTTACATAGCATGTTATTCTATCACACAAAACATGTTATTGGAAGGCAAGGTCAAGAAGTTGCAGAAGGTTTGGGTGAGGATGATGTCTAGCTGATGCACATGCAGATGATGTATTCATCATCTGATCTACAAATATTAGTATTATCTGTGACACAAGTACAGTGACTCAAAAAACTGTCCAGATGTTTGGTGGACTTGGAAAGACTGGTTTATAGGTCCAGAAATAAATTAGATTAAAATATGAGAAAATTATGAGTGAGAGATAGATATCTAATATGTATGCTGACATCAGCATGACCTGATGGCATGAATAATCATGTGACCAAGAATCAAACAACTGGGTGAGTGCATCCAGACAGTTTCTTTGCTCTGTCCATGGTAACATGACTGGGAAGACATATATGAGATGGACATATGAAGAAGGTTACTGTAGAACAGGGAACTGAGATGGGACTTGTCATTGAATTAGGTTTGGGTATTGGTAATATGCACCCTCTGGAATTTGCAAGTGTCTGCCACAGTCCTGTGCTGCATACAAAAGACAATCACCAATCAAGCACAGCCAATATGAATAACTGGCATGGTAATGTGGCTGGGAAGATAGATACATCATGCAAGCACTTACAACTGCAAGAAATCAGAGAAGTGTGTGGGAAGATGGTGGGAATGTGGGAAATTGTGTGGGGACATAGTAGAAAGACAGTAGAAAGTGTGGGAAGTCTGTACAAGATGGGAATGTGAACAGGAACAGGTGTGTGGGAATGTGAAGAGGCATGTGGGAATGTGAACAGGTATGTGGGAATGTGAACAAGTATGTGGGAACATGAACAGGCATGTGGGAATATAAATAGGTATGTGGGAATGTGAAGAGGCATGTGGGAATGTGAACAGGTGTGTGGGAATGTGAACAGGTGTGTGAGAATGTGAACAGGTGTGTGGGAATGTGAACAGGTGTGTGAGAATGTGAACAGGTGCATGGGAATGTGAACAGGTATGTGGGAATGTGGACAATGTGTGGGAATGAAGTCACAGTGTGTAAGTGTGGGAACAAGCAGGAATGTTGTCAGGTGTGTCATGGGAGGAGTGTGGGAAGTTTGAGCAAAGTGGGAGTGTGCTTGAGTTCAGTCATAGTTCAGGTAGGACTGAGCTAGGACTGAGCTAGGACTGGGTTCAATCCTAGTTCAATCCTAGTTCAGTCCTAGTAGAGTCATGACTTAGACTGGGCTCAGACTGAATTCAGAGTCTACTCGGATTCCTAGGACTTCTTGGAGTGAGCTCAGACTGGACTCAGAGTCCTCGGACTCAGCTCGGACTCCACTTGGACAGGGGGGGGAGCAGTACTTTCCACTGGCCCCCCCATTCCGCTCGGAATCCGCGGAATCCGTGGAATCCGCACGGAATCCGAGTGGAATCCGAGTGGAATCTGAGTGGAATCCATGTGCATTGTATCTGAATATGGCATCCACATCTCATTTACTCCCACCATTGGCCCATTCATATTCCCATCATGTTCCCACATGACTGACCACATTCTCACTATATTCCCACGCCACCTATGCACTTTCCCACCATGTTCTCACACAGTTTCTACAATGTTTTCAATCTTATGCTTACATTTGCACTGTGTTCCCATTTACCTGCCCATTTCCCCACTTGGCCACATTCCCACAATGATTCCACATTTAATATTTACTTTCCCACAATGATTTCACACTTCATATTCACTTTCCCACCATGGTCTCACACAATTCCTACAATATTTTAACGGTCATGCTTACATTCTCACTGTGTTCCCATTCACCTGCCTATTTTCCCACCTGGCCACTTTCCCACGATGATTCCACACTTCATATTCACTTTCCCACCATGTTCTCACACAATTCCTACAATATTTTAACAGTCATGCTTACATTCTCACTGTGTTCCCATTCACCTGCCTATTTTCCCACCTGGCCACATTCCCACAATGTTTCCATGCTCAATATTCACTTTCCCATAATGATTCCACACTTCATATTCACTTTCCCACCATGTTCTCACACAATTCCTACAAAGTTTTAACAGTCATGATTACATTCTCACTGTGCTCCCATTCACCTGCCTATTTTCCCACCTAGCCACATTCCCACAATGTTTCCACACTTCATATTCACTTTCCCACCATGTTCTCCCACATATGTTGTAACAATCATGCTTACATTCTCATTGTGTTCCCATTCACCTGCCCATCTTTCCACCTGGACACATTCACACAATGTTTCCACACTTCATATTCACATTCCAACCATGTTCTCACACATTTCCTACAATGCTTTAACACTTATGCTTATGCAACAGGCTTTGCAGCAAGTTCATAAGGGTTGATTACAAGCTAGGTTCAGTACTTTCCACTGGCTCCCCATTCCACTTGGAATCCAAGTGGAATCCAAGTAGAATACATGTGCATTACATCTGAATATGGTACCCACCTCTCATTTACTCCTTCACTTTCCCACCATGTTCTCACACAATTTTACAATGTTTTAACCTTATGCTTACATTCTCACTGTGTTCCCATTCACCTGCCCATTTTCCCACCTGGTCACATTCCCATAATGTTATCACTCCCAAAGAAATTATGTGGCACATATAAATAGTTGATGCCCCAAATCCCCTTCATGCACATTCTCCTGAAGCTACCAAAATTCATTATGAGATTGATTCATTGTTACTACAATATAACTACAGTGTCATAGTACAATCAGCTACTCAGAGTCACTACTGTCATTGTCAGAGTCATCAACCCCAAACCTTTCTTGCTTTTTTAGAATTTGCATAGTATGAAAATTTAGCATTGTGTGAAGCAACCAATTGAAATTCCCAGGTGTCATTCGATTTAATATCAATTGAAAGCCACCTAACCATGCATTTAACTGTTCACATGCCTGAGTATTAAATGCTCTCTTCTCATAAGGTTGTCCATTATTGCTTATGCCCATGATGACCAGGTTGGGTGCTGAGCCATCTGATGGTGCAGGATTGCACCATTTATGGCAAAGTGTATCTGTTGCCTTGTGGTTTTTGTAATGGTATGAGTCAACAATAAACCTGCTTGTCTGACTCCACCTCTGCCAACTGTCATTGGCAATACTTGTTCTCAGTACAAGGCATGCCTTATCAATACATATGTAGTCAGGCCTTGAATCATGATCAGGGTAAACATGTTCTAAGAACTGCAGAATATTTGTTGGTGATTCTGACTTTGCAAATTTGGCCCATGCCACTACCACTCCACATGGAGCACATATTGTTTCTACACAATAAATTTGAGATGGCAAGAAGGCATCTCTATCCCTCCTTTGTCCATGTTCCACATCATGTGGCTGTGGCTCATCCTGCTGCCTTTGGATCCATGGCAAACTCTGATCTTGTTGCCTCAATGCTCTCCTAAAACCAGGGACCTTATTCCCATGTCTATTCAGGAATCTGGCCCAATTTACCTGGTGAGCATGACAAGCCAGTGTGCCTTGCACCTTCACATTTGTGCAGTTAGCTACATGACATAATGTCCCATACATGACCTCATGCAATGCACAGTATACACCTCCTCTTGCATTTGCAAGCTCTGTTGTGCAGTCTTGGTAAGCACATATTGTGTGTCCCATAACAATCCCATCTACTACAATCATTTTGACTGGTGCTTCACCTTCCTCAAGGATTTCCTCTTCAGCATCAACTCCCATGGTAGGTTTCCTGTATTTTTGAGTACATTCACTGCAAGCATGTCCCTCAGCTGCCCTGATCAGACCACCATCCCCCAATGCATAATATGCTTCTTTTGTCACTTCATTTATGGGGAGATTATCTCTCAAAGTCAAGTTTATGCCAGACATTGATGCCATAAATCTGATTGATTCCTGAACAAATGCATGCCTTATTTGTGTATGGGTCACTTTACCTGATGAGTTTTTACTGAAGACATTGTTCCAGAATGCAGTATAAGCTGCAGTTGATGCATGAAAGTGATATACACCATTCATGACTGCAGAAGTGAACTCTCGATCAACCCATAAATTTCTCCCAATTTTTATATACCTTGCAGAGTTTAGGTATACCTTATCATACTGGCCTGTTTGGGGAGAAGGTGCATGTTCATGATCAGCATAGTATGTTGTGTTGCATATATTACATTTTCCTGACAACACTTGAGCTTCTTCATAGACAGAAAAGTCCTTGATCAATGTGACTAATGGAATGTCTCGGATCTTTGTGGACATAACCAGGGAACGCTGTTTACATGCCATAGTTTCACAAACAATGGCATCTGGACATATGATGTGAACAGGCTCTATGTCTTTATGTGCAACAGGCTTGAGTTTGCCAGTAAATTGTCCAGATTCATTATATGGTTGGAGTTTCAGAAGCTTTGCCAAGTGGTCAAGCTTTAAACCCAATGTTTCTATTTTCTCCTTATCATCTTGGGTGGCAGGCAGCTCACAATCATCCAGTAAACTTTCACCATTCTTTTCAAGCCTCATTCTGAGTGGGCGTACAAGGGCTTTTATCCATGAAGTAACAGAGATAGCTCTTTCTTCCTTAAATTGCTTTTGTTGCTGACGCCCATGTAGGCTCAACAGCTGCACATTTTCAGTCATGCTGAACAGAATCACAAGGACACTTGTCAGTGAAATTGATGAGTTGAAATTTTGCTCAATGAAGGTGCTGAATACCCTGAATTGTATGTCAGGGAAAGGTTGCTCATTTGCTGGAGCAGCCATTGTAGTTGGAAGCAACAAAAGCAACATCAAACATCCCAATACTGCATGTAGTTGTTGAATCATCCAAATGAGCCTATATATTCCAAAAAACAGCCAAGTACTATTACATTCAAATTGTGCAGTTCAGCAACACATATTAATGCTCACTCAGTCATTTTCTGCCTCCTTTTACCATGTTTCTTTGTAATCACATCTTCCCTTTCCTTCTCCTTGCCCTTACCCTTCTTCTTCTTTCTCCCCTGATCCCTGTCAGATTCCTTTGCTTTCCCCTTACTCTTTCTTCTGATAACAGTATCCTTATCCTCCAACCATCTTTGTAAGTCTTTGAAAACAAAGGGGGATTTCTCCTCCCCCCAAACTTCCATGTCTGGAAGTGCATCCTCATCCTCATCCAACCATTGGACCATTTCTGGGTACTTGGAAACCCTGGAAAATAACTTCTTGAGGTGGGAATGCCACATGGTCTTCCCAATAAATAGCTCAATGATCTCTGTGTCTGATGGCTTTCTGATAGCCCAATCACCTGCACTGGAGATGCTCTCAGCAGTTGAGAGAGCCTGGAGACAGCCCTTATATTTTTTGTAATACATTTGCAGCCCCACATCCTGTTTGTTGTCTCTGAGTAAATGTTTGGGGATGCATAGAATCTCCACAAGTTCACTCCTGGATTCATCACTGGGCTTGACATGATTATTGGATGCAGGAGTGCCAGCTATAGTCTTGGGTGTGGCACCAGATGTGTTTCTGTCAAAATTCAGGTTGAAACCCTCACCCTCCTAAATAATCAGTAACATAGTCATGATGAACATTAAATAGGCACATACCAAAGCTACAGAAATGCACAACTCCCCATTTTCATTTCCCCATGAAATGGAGTCATTTTCCTTCAAGGCTGTATTAAAGCGACCTTTCACAGACCATTCACCTTCCTCATATGTGAATATCCTCATGTTCTTCTCTTTAAAGTAATTAATCATGATACTCAAATCAATTTGGATTTGCACTCACTTTCAACAGGTGAATAGCGCTTGGCTAATTCATCAAGGACTGAAGCTAAATCTTCACCAACTTTAACCTTCAAAGACATCTGAGGTTTGCTGGTAGCAGGATCCTCTCCAGCCCTGAAGATCTTGACTCTCCCAACTATGCCAATGGCAGGCTGTAGGGAAACCTCTGCATCCCCTGCATTAAAAACATTACCAAGTGCTTTCCCATGACTAATGCCTCCTGTGGTGCGAGATGCACCTTGAAGATCTTGATCAATGTGAATGTCTACATATATATTATTTAAAAGCATAATTAATCATTGAACATTCCAACTCACCTTTATCCTGTCCAAACAAATTTGTGATGCCATCAGGTTGAACCCTAGGTGCAGGTTGTGTATCAGCCTAATGATTGTTAGAATTTTGATGGTCACAGACCAAGACTAAATTCTTACCTTGGACAAGTGCTCTCCAGATCCACTGTCACCCTTATCATCAGTCTCTACAGAGATGCCAATCTTTACCAAATTATTAGGGATGAATAATGATTGTCAAAAACATACCTTGGACAACTGTCTTCCAATTGCACCATCAGCCTTCTCACTCTTTTCACTGTCACTCTCAGTCTGTTCTGCACCATCACTTTCAATGCTCTCACTTTCAGCACTACCAGAATCCTCATAGCCACTGCCACTGCTTATCTCATCCTCAGATAGCAGGGCTTGTTGGCCAGCCACCATGTCTGAGTGGCGAAGACGTCCCAAGGGATGAACTGGCTTGATGAACTGCACAGTTGCTGAGCGTAGACGTTCAGGTGGTGCAACTGTGATACCACTTTGGTCTAAGACCAACTCTGATCTATGGATATGAATGCATGGTAGATACACCATAAATGCATATGGAATAGGAGAAAGTTGGTGGGTTGAAGTGTTTGAGGTGGATAGGGATACCATAAATCAGTAAAAGAACAAGAAAGAATGGATATGGCATACGCAGTTGGTGCCCTTGAATCATTTGCGCCAGCCACAGTGCCCCCCATTGTTCCAAAAATGGGCACAGCATTGCCAGTCAGTGCCCTTAACTCACTCCGGGCTGCAGGGGCCACTGCATCTTGATGCATGCGTGTGGTGGGCATGCTCCTGCATGAATGAAGATAAGAAGTATCATAAAAAATGGGCTCATGCACCATGAGCCCTTCATTCCTGTCCTGGTTGGTGCCGTCGACTCATTCTGGGCCACAGCTTGATGTGTGCGTGCAGTGGGCATGCTCCTGCATGAATGAATATAGATATATTAAAAAAATGAGGGCTCACACACCGTGAGCCCTTGGTTCCTGTCCCAAAAGGAAGCGAAGCGCTCCCAGTTGGTGTCGTTGACTTGCTCTGGGCCATATCTTGATGCACCCGTGTGGCAGGCATGCTCCTGCGTGAATGAAGATAGATATATTAAAGAAAAGAAGACCCACACACCATGAGCCCTTGGTTCCTGTTCCAAAAGGGAGCGAAGCGCTCCCGGTTGGTGTCGTTGACTCGTTCTGGGCCATATCTTGACGCGCCCGTGTGGCAGGCATGCTCCTGCATGAATGAAGATAGATATATTAAAACAAAAGAAGGCTCACACACCGTGAGCCCTTGGTTCCTATTCCAAAACGAAGCGAAGCGCTCCCAGTTGGTGCCATTGACTCGCTCTGGGGCATATTTTGATGTACCCATGCAGCAGGCATGCTCCTGCATGAATAGGGATAGGATTAGCATAAAACATACGAAAGAAAATGAGCCACGCACTGTGAGTCCTTATCCATTCCTTCATCCTCTTCGCTGTCCTGACGGCACCTCTTTGTTCTCCGTTTCTTTGCAGATCGGTCCGATGCTTCCGATATTGCATGTTTGCGGCCACTTCTTGACTTCGGTGGTGACATAGTGGTGGCATCGAGTTGCGATCGAGTGCGGGCCATCAGGATTTGGGATATCTAAACGATGGCGAGTGTGATGTGTACAGTCACAAGCAATGCTGCTAGAGTGTGACAGTGCGGACTGTTCTGAGCGGAGTTTCCGCACATTCCGTGTGGAATTGCTCGGAATGGCAAGTGGATTCCGCGGATTCCATGCAGAATGATGCAGATTCCGCACAGAATAGGGGGGCGAGCGTAAAGACCTCTCAGAAGCTAGTGATTAAAAGTGTGGGATTTCAGGCAACTGCTGGCCTTGGTAGACCTTGTACATGGTACAAGGACCAGTACATATGATCTCCTCCTAGGGCATGGACCGTGCTTATCACCAGTTATAACACTGATAAGAAGAAGATCATCTTCGCACTCATGCACATTGGCAGAAACACAGGCCAATGGAAGCTAGCTAAATTAAGCGACCTAAACAATGCAGCAGCATGGGGAACTTGGGCCGCATTTAAGGAGTCATTCAAGAGTAACTGGAAACAGGTGGACAGCCCTGGAAGGGCCATGACGGAGCTATACAAAATAGTGTGACAATGCAAGAAGATGCCGATCCTACTATATATGGACAAGTTCAAGGAACTAATCAAAAAGTCCAAGATCAAGGAAGAAGCTGCCATCATTCCTCTATTTTTGGAAGGACTTCCCCCTGAAAGTGTCCAACAGATCCTTATGCAGAACCCAGCCAATCTACAGGGTTGGTATGATGCTGCACAAAGATATGCAAATGCCAAAAGCAGACTAGGCATCTTAGCAGGACTATCTCATGCTGGAGGAGGAGGAAGACCATCACCAAGATACAGAGATCCTGATGCAATGGATATTGATGCAGTTATCAAAAGATGAAAGAGAGTGACATGTCAAAGAAGGACTGTGTTTCATATGTCACAAAGGAGGACATCAATCACCGAGATGCCCCATGAGGAAACCAAACAGTGGGAACAAGAAGAAGCATTTTGGGAAGGGAGTAAAGGAGTCACAACCCCACCATCACATCAGAGCAGCTTCCACAGCAATGGAAGGTGATGAGGTTGAGGGATATGATGAAGAAGAGTCAGAAAATGCTAGTGAGAATACAAGTATGACAGCCATCAGGGCTTTGATGGCACACTTGTCCTCAGAAGATCATCTCAGTCTGCTTGCTGAACAGGATTTTTAAACAGGGATTGCACATCAGTGGATGCTGATCCTCAAACATCAGATTCTATCTATATTTGTGGTGTAACAGTAAAATCTTTAACCAATAAAAAGATTTGCATCCCCATTTCCATTGAATCCAATAAACCCACTGAAACTGCTCTAGTCGACTGTGGAGCAGAAGGCCTGTTCATAGACACATCCATTGCCTCAAACTGGAAGCAAATACCCTTGATCCAACCCATCAAAGTCAAGAATGTTGATGGATCAGAGAACGAAGCAGGAGAGATCTTAGAAAGATGTCTGATCACCATTAACATAAATGGCAAGACTATGATGCACTGGTTCTGGGTGACATCATTAGGTGATCAGAACTTTATTTTGGGGCTGCCTTGGCTCGAGGAGCATAACCCAATAATAGACTGGCGAGAAAAGACTCTGGAATTCCATAATTCTGAAAAAGACGATATCTGTGCACGAATATGGAATCTTTGGATCCAAGCAGATCTAGAAGATGTGACAGAATATGACGATGCTCTAGCCAAACAATACATGATGTCACACAGTGGGATTGTCGCCCAGGCAGAGGTCAGCTCGCTGTATGTGGATGAGGACTCGATACTGGAAGTAGTGATTCAGAAAATCACTGCATCACAACAGATGGAGCACTGCTACAGAGGTCAGGTAGAACCTGGATCTACTGAAGGACTAGAGGTACCTTCCGAGTATATGGAGTGGAACTCAGTATTCGAAAAAGAAGCCTCGGAGCATTTCCCTGAGTCAAGACCCTGGGATCATGCCATCAAATTACAAGACGAGTTTGTCCCTCGTAAATCAAAGATCTATAACCTATCACCATTAGAACAAAACTCGCTAGACAAATGGATCAAGGAACAGCTAACAAAAGGATATATCTGACAATCAAAATCACCTCAAGCATCACCCTTCTTCTTTGTTCCAAAGAAGGATAGTAATACCCTGAGACCCTGTCAGGACTATCACTATCTTAACGAATGGACCAAGCCAAATTCATACCCCTTACCCTTAATCTCTGACCTGATGATCAAGCTTAAAGGAGCATGCTACTTTACAAAGCTAGATCTCAGATGGGGATACAACAATGTAAGAATCAAAGAAGGTGATGAACAGAAGGCTGCTTTTGTCACCAACAGAGGATTATTTGAACCAACAGTCATGTTCTTCAGACTCCAGAATTCACCTGTGACGTTTCAAGCCATGATGGACAACTATTTTAGGGACATGATTGATGAAGGATGGATCATCATTTATATGGATGACATCCTGATATGTGCACAGACAAAACAAGAACTCGAGTCATGAACTAAACGCATTCTGGAATGCTTACAACATCACGACCTATATTTATAATTAGAGAAATGCAAATTTGCCAAGGAAGAAGTGGAATTCCTCGGCATGATCATTTCCCACAACACAATCAAAATGGACCCTATCAAACTAGCCAGAATTAGGGACTGGCCTGTACCAACTACAGTCAAACAAGTACGCTCATTTCTAGGATTCGGAAACTATTACTGCTGCTTTATTGCGAATTTTGCACACCTTGCAAAACCCCTTCATGATCTGACAAAGAAGAACAAAATCTGGGACTGGTCACCAGAATGCCAGGTCTCTTTTGATCTTCTGAAAGAACAATTCATGACTGCCCCTGTATTAGCCATGCCTGATGTGACTAAACCCTTTATTCTAGAAAGTGATGCATCCAAATGGGCTGTAGGAGCAACTATACTCCAAGCAGACAGCAATGGCCAGCTGCATCCATGTGGATACCTCTCCCATGCCTTAACCCCTACCGAATGCAATTGGCAAATATATGACAGGGAGCTTTATGCTATAATTCGCGCACTCGAAGAATGGAGATACCTGCTCTTAGGAGCACCTCACACCATCACTGTTCGATGCAATCATAAAAACTTAACCTATTATCGTGCAGACTGCATGCCAAGCCCGCTGGTGGAATAATCTATCCAGATATAATTTACAACTAGTGCACACCCCTGGAGCTAAACTGACTCAAGCCAACGCTCTTTCCCACCGCCCTGACCACACTGAAGGAGAAGAAGATGACGAAACAGTCACTATGCTCCCACACTCTATATTTATCCAATCGCTATCATTAGACCTTCGCAAAAGGATTATTAATAGCAGCGCCACTGACACATTTGTTGAAAAAGTCAGACACTGCCTTGACAAAAATATCCCACTTCCATTTAGAAGCACTATCTGACTGGAAGCTGGACAATGGACTATTATTATACAAAGGAACACCCTATGTTCCTGATGATCTAGATCTACGCTGTGATATCATCAAAGAATACCATGAATTGCCAAGTGCAGGACACCCTGGATTCTTCAAAACGCTTGCTTTGCTCAAAACTCGTTATTGGTGGCCAGGAATGACTGTCTTACTAAAGAAATACATAGATGGCTGTGGAACCTGTCAACAGATGAAACCAAACACTCATCCCACCACTGCACCCCTAACACCAATCATTTCGCATGCCCAACAACCATTTCAACAGATAACAATGGATTTCATCACTGATCTACTGATCTCTGATGGTTATGATTCTATTCTTGTCATGGTCAACCAAGGCCTTACAAAGGGGGTAATTCTATCACCTTGTCACAAAACAATCACCACCGAACAAACAGCAATGCTCTATATCAAAGAAGTATTCAAACACTTTGGACTTCCTGATATCATGATCTCAGATCGAGGACCACAGTTCGCAGCAAAAGTCTTCAAGGAGATAACTACCATGCTAAATATAAAACATCGAATGAGCACCACCTTTCATCCGCAAACTGATGGACAATCAGAACGTCTAAATCAGGAATTAGAGATCTACCTCCAGATATTCTGTGCTTATGATGTAGCCAACTGGAGCAGAGTCTTACCCATTGCCGAGTTTGCACACAATCAATGCACTCATCAAGAGCTGAAACAATCACCCTTTCACCTCATGTATGGAACAGACCCTGTGGCACTACCAGAAGTAGTTAGCAGAATGGATGCTCCTGCAGCAGACGCACATTTAAAGCAACTCCACAAAGCAAGAGAAGAAGTGCTTGCAGCACACAAGTTAGCACATCTAAAAATGATGAAACGCACCATCCGTCACTCTAAACCCTTCAAGGAAGGAGACAACGTATGGTTAGAGTCAAAGAACCTTCGCATACCATATGAAACATGTAAACTGGCACCTAAAAGGGAAGGACCATTCCAAATCAAGAAAGTCCTAGGACCAGTAACATACAAACTAAAACTGCCAACCCAATGGCGCATTCACCCAGTATTCCATGCAGCACTCCTTACACCATACAAGGAAATGGACATACATGGACCAAATGACACAAGACCTCCCCCTGACCTGATAGAAGGCCAAGAAGAGTATGAAGTCGAAGTGATAATAGTGCATCGCAAAAAAGGCAACTCATACCAATACCTCATCAAATGGAAAGGATATGATACATCATACAACACCTGGGAACCCGAACACAACCTGACTAATGTGGAAGAAGTCCTAGACAGATATAAAAACAGGAGGAAACTCAACTGAAGACTAGCAATCCTTGCATCGCTATCTAACCACAGTCTATGTCTTCCAAGTCTACCTCCCCTGTTCCCCCTCATGTCTACTCCGCATACTTTTCAGTCGATAAGTCAGGATGACCCACTGACCCTCGCCTCATTGAGTGCACCCCTGAATGCCCTGCGCTTGTATACCCTCAAGATGACACACCCTCAGACTTCAACCCTAACAACATCATGCCTGAGCCACATCACACATCGACCAATGACCCTCAGGGTCCCCTTACATCACAAACCGTCAAAACCGCCATCTCCCAAAGCCATTCCACCCCCTCCCGAGGAGAAGTACCAGCAGGATCTTCGAGACCACACTCTAGTTATGTGGTACCTATGAGTAATCAGGGACACCTTTCATCAGACACTCCAATGGATACCCAAACAGACCCCAGAGACAGTATTACAGATAGCACCCAAGCTACCCCCAGTAGTGGAATGAATATGTTATATTCAGAGAAGACTGGAGAGCCACAAACAATTCCAACTTCAGGAACTCTGGGATATTCAGGAGTGTTTAATGCTAGTGCTACCTATCCACAAATACTTAATCAGGTTAGGAGAACCATTGCTTTTGCCCGGATTGAATTGGATCAAGCAATCCCTGTTTGTCTTGCACAAGTCTGGAGAATACTTTCCAGTCAACCACACTCCCTCGCCATCAGACAGATTGTGATAGAGAATGCCAATTTCAACTGCACCAATCTCATCGAGACATTTATCAACGTCACTAATCTAGCCTGGGAACTAACAAACTCTATTCAATTGAACCTGGATCTTCTTCACTGACTCCTGATCACCAATGTTGAACAATACATCATTGATGCCATCAAACTAGTATGCGATGGACAACTGCACATCTATGTACAAAAGAATGACATCAGGAACCTGATCAAGATCAACTCCTGGTTTAACCCCATTTATGTTGTCCCAAACTGCTATGAGATCCTTGATGCAGCAGATGAAATTCACGACAAGATTGAAGGAATACTTGCCCATGTCAAGAAGGCAATCAAATCCATCAATGAGACACATATTTATGTCAATGATATGTTCCCTCCTTGACCTTCCAAATTGCCTCACATTATCCTCAATGGAGACGAAGTCCAAGTAGTTATTTGCACCCTCACTGAATTAGACTCAGCCACACCCCTGATGACAACAACACCCCTTGTCACAAGACAACCCAAAGGATCGGCTTCAGCAGCCAAACAGACAGCCCCAAAAGGAAAGTCTATACCAATCTCAGCACTGATGAACCCTCTGCCATCAGCGCAACCTCAATGATGATACCATCAAACCCACCTGTTGCATTTTCGACAGTCAACCCTGAGACACTGCCTAGACAGAAAGGAAAAGGCAAGGCAATGACACCTGCCACTCCCCAGGCACCTTGAAAACAACCTCGACACCCTCACTGTCTCATCTGCAATTCCCAAGGACATATCACATCACAGCACAACCCTAGCCATCATCTCACATTACTGAGATCAACATCTAAACGCATCGAGAATGCAGGGTCTACCCCTGGCACATCACCATGCCCATCAAACTGCTCCCAACGCCCCCCTTCGATGCATCCTTGCCCTCTTCATTGCACATGCCAAGGATTCCAGCAGGGAACCCACCCCGGAACTATTACCTTCAATAATGAAGAAGAACATTGTGCTTGGTTAGCAGGACAACACTGCCCTGACAATGAAGACAACAAATTCTGCCTCGGAAAGCCCAATTGGTGGACCAAGACCAAGCACAACAACATTGAGTGAGTGCTCACTGTACTTTTGTTTTATTATGTATAGTACTACTTGTGGACAAGTAATCTAGTGAAGAGCTAGTGTTACAATTATGTGCACTTTGCATTTTTCTTATGTCAGCACCTGCCTCTTTTGGTGCTTATGCAATCTCTTCTATTTTCATATGCTTATGCAATGTCACACAAACGATGCTGTGACTCTATTCTTACTTATGCCCCATGCCTACCTTCGTTCTGTCATACTGATGTTGCTATGACCTCACTCATGACGCGTTATGACATCTACTATCATTACATCATACCTGTTACGATCTCACGGACTCAGTTTCTTTTTCTCTTCATTTTCCATATTTTTACTTATTTGTCTGGGGCCTCTACGGGGAGTTACTACTTAAGGAAGGCTGTTACCACCCCTATGTTAGGACGCCCAAGGGTTAGTCAGCAAGTGGCTGCAAGAGCCTTGGGGTTAGGGTTGACCGATAGGATGGCCAGGGGCTAGATCGGTCTGGACAGGGGACCGGGGTAACACGAGGCATGGAGTGGTCCAGATCTATTGCTGCACACCACAGCCTTAGGGCTTAGGGTTTGTTGCGCACAGACCAGGGACTGGGTATATGAGTAGTAGCTGTTGTAGTAGCGAGTCCCTAAGACTCTGGATAGTTTCCCTACCTGGGACAACAATCTAGTTGTGTTTGGTTTCGTCTCTGTTCTCATTCTCCTCATTGATGAGGCTTGAGGTTGTGTTTGGGTAGCTCCTAACAATACCCATGACATTCTTTACCTTTTACAGACAGTAGGTTTATGTATAAATAGCAGAATTTGTCATAGGTTGAACCTTAAGTTCGACTTAGCTTGTATAAACCTTATTACTTGCTGCAAAGCTTGTAAGTAAGTGCAAGTTAATTGCTGGCAACCTTAACAAGGTTGTGGTGAGATCTCAAGTTGTAGTTCACATGCTCTTGCCTATAACCCTCTTCTCAAACCTGAGTCTTGCCTTATAGGCTCAGTGCTGTTTACCCACTCATGTTCACCAGGCTGACTTCATTGCCATTGTCTTGGACAATCCTTGTGGCATTACATCATCAGGTAGATTGACAGATGACTCGATCATCATAACAGTACATTGATCTGAAGTAGGGCAATTTGTCACCAGACCTATCTAAAACTATTTATACATATGTACTACAACACTGGTACACCTCCAACATAGCATGTTTCACAATGTCCAGAGGTGTTGCCAGGGCCCATAACCTGTTGAAATGTTGGACAGCAGTGCAGTGCACTGGCTAAGTAAGTGTTTCAATGACTTACATTTAGTGTGGTTGGTTTGTTGGTAGTTGTGTACAACTGGGTAGTTGATTGAACTGAAGGATCATCATCAAAATGACCTCCTTATATGCATTTCTGTAACCCTAACCTAAGTACAGTGTACAGTACTATTAATAGTTACATTACTATATACAGAACCCTAACCAGCACCATAATATGTCATTATGTGCCTTATTCTATTATTATTCCTTCTATGATGTTCTATATGACATCATATCATTTCACATGACTCATCCACAGTCATGTTCTATATATAAATGTTCCATCATATTCCATATGACATCACTTCCTTCCATATGACTCATTATGAGTCATTTCAGTTCCATATGAGTCATCTCGGTGCCGAATGAGTCATTTTGGCTCCATATGAGTCATATTGCTTCCCATGAACAACATGAGTCATCAATGATCTGAATATTATAATTAGTTAAATATGAAACACTTAATTAATAGTTCTTTATATTCTTATCATCAATCTGATTAGATATAGATGATCTTATGATTGATCTGATTAGATTAGATTATCTGAGTATAGATAAGATAAGATAACTATTTCAAACGGAGTTCCTATCGGAGTTTTAACAGGTGTGTTTCCTAATGTGGAAGTGAAATTTAAGGGGCTAGGTCATGTTGTTCCTAGCTCTTGAAATGCTTTGAATGGGGCAGGCTCAAATAGGTCAATAGATTCAATCGTATTCTCCTCTTGGGCAGAATCAGAATCTGAGTCACTGGGTGTGTGGAATTTGCCCTTTCTGCTAGAAGATTCTCTGGTTACTTCAGGGGATCTAAGGTGCTCAGGGACATTGTGGATCCCTCCAGGAATGTAGTATGGTCCTTGAAAAGCTTCATCTTCTACACAATGTACTTCGTCATTTTGATAGTATGTCCAGTGAGATCTACTGTCATGAACTGCTCCTTTTCACTTTTCTTTCACTTCATTTCTTTGTTTTTATCTAAGGCCACAACCAAACATCAAAGATAAGATAATGATAATCTAATCAGCACAAAGATTAGATTACGATTAGATTAGATAATATTACAGATGTGCAGCCTTGCTTATGCTTTTCCTTTGACTCACTTGGATCACTGATCCACATTATGTAATGCTTCTCAAATATTCCATGCTATTCTTAGAGTAGGGTTACCCAGAGTACTCCACAGCCTTTAGGGTTGTAGGGTTTAGTGCACAGACCATGTACTTAGGTATATAAAGTGTGCAACGAATGCCCAGAGACTCCATTTGAGTTCTCTTGGGATTTCCCCTTGTCAACTCCAATCCCTCTACCCTCTCTTCTTCAGTCTCTAGTGGGGCCCTAAGATGTCACATCAAGGGTAGCCCTGATATCTACTAGTGTTGAAGATAACTTCTACTCCTGTGAGGTAGTATAATCCTTGGAACCTAACTGCTCCATTGGGTGGGCAGTTATTGTACTGTGGTATCCAAAAATGGTGTAGCTCAACAGGGGTATCAGAGTGTCTGTATTTCCAGATCTGATCTCAGCTATCTTTGTAGATTACTTCTCCTTGAAGTGTGTATGTGTTTCAAAGTCCTCTGGTTGCTTTGTTTGGTGGGGGAGCTCCTCTTGTGAAGATTCCAGAAATCTTGATCAGGCACTGGCCAGCTCTTGGGAAGTTCAATGGTCTATGCACTAACAAGCTAATACTTGAGCTGTTTAGGTAAGTTTGACTTAAATTGTTATGATGATTGAGTCATCTGTCAATCTACCTGATGATGTAATGCCACAAGGATTGTCCAAGACAATAGCAATGAAGTGAGCTTGGCAAACACAAATGGGTAAACAGCACTGAGCCTATAAGGCGAGACTCAGGTTTGAGAAGAGGTTTATAGGCAAGAGCACATGAACTATGACTTGAGATCTCACCACAACTGGTTAAGGTTGCCAGAGATTTTTAACTTGTGCTTACTAACAAGCTTTGCAGTGAGTTATAAGGTTTATACAAGCTAAGTCAAACTTAAGGTTCGACCTACAACAAACTCTGCTATTTATATGTAAACCTACTGTCTGTAAAAGGTAAGGAACATCATAGGTATGATGTAATGATAGTAGACATCATAACATGTCATGAGTGAGGTCATAGCGACATCAGTATGACAGAACAAAGGTAGGCATATGGCATAGGTAAGAAATAGAGTCACAGCAAACATTGCATGACATTGCATAAGCATATGGAAATAGAAGAGATTGCATAAGCACCAAAAGAGGCAGGTGCTGACATAAGAAAATGAAAAGTATGCATAATTGTAACAGGTTTCCTCCTGGAAGCTTTGATAACCAAGGAGGGCTGCTGCAATGTTGGTAACCACTGTGGTGTGGAAGGTGCTTGCTCCAATGTGCCATGTGCTTGGATTACTGTATGAGGCTCTGACCTTTGCACAGATGACTTGGACCCTAAGGCTATTGGCAAAATTCCAGATTTCCTGGATTTGTGGGAAAGCTGGCCAGTTATATGCTGACCAGTATTGTCATTTGAATAGGACTAGATAGCAGTACCCATTAGAAACTTTTTGGAAGTCACTGTAGCTTTCAACAAATCACAATGATGGTTTGCCTCCACTCCAGTACTATGAATGCCAGATCAGTCAAAACCATTTATAAAACAGGCAGATGAAATGGGACCCCTTCACCCATGCAGTTTCATCACCCTGCACTGACTTCAATAGAACAGAACTGATAATCAGATTTATGACAGAGATGTCATGAATGCTCACTTTTCACTTTTTCATCATTTGTTTCCAAGACATTTATATTCATTTCTTTGTTTTGATCTAAGGTTGCAGCCAAACATCAGATATAAGACATTTGATTATCTAATCAGTACTAGATTAGATTAGATATTGGATGGTGGCCTTGCTTATGATTTTCCTTTGACTTGTATGGATTGTTGATCTAGCTTATGTTATCTTTCTCAAACATTCTATGCTATTTATAAAATAGGGTTACCCCCCAAGTACTCACTAAATCCAGTACTTTTCACTCCCCCCCTCCTTCCCACTGGAATCCATGTGGAATCCATGTGGAATCCTCATGCATTTCACTAAATATGTAGGTTTCTGACTGTGTTGATTATGTAATTCCATGTGGAATCCATATGGAATCAACACCCATTTCAACACATTTGCAATCATGTTCCCATATGACTGACCACATTCTCACCATGTTCCCATGCCACATATCCACTTTCCCACCATGTTCTCACACAGTTTCTACAAGGTTTTCACACTTGTGCTTACATTTTCACTGTGTTCCATGTTTCCACACTTCATCTTCACTTTCCCACCATGTTCTCATACAATTCCTGCAAGGTTTTAACAGTTATGCTTACATTCTGACTGTGTTCCTGTTCACCTGCCCATTTTCCCACCTGGCCACATTCCCACAATGTTTCCACACTTCATATTCATTTTCCCACCATGTTCATACACATTCATACAATGTCAGCTTATGCAACAGGCTTTGCAGCAAATTCATAAGGTTTGATTAGGTACAACTGAACTCTACTAGTTATACTAAACCTAGAGTCTGTAAAAAGTAATGAATGTCATAGATAGTCATAGCAAGTGATATGTGACATTGCATAAACATAAGAGAAGATGAAGGGATTGCATAAGCACCAAAGAAGGAAAGTGCTGACATAATAAAATGAAAGTATGAATAATTATAACATCCTCAGTGTTAATACATCAAGAGCTACTGCATTTCAAGCTGACTGATCTTAGCTAAGCATTATCTAAGTGTCAGTGGTTAGTTAGCATGTGCCTGGTATTTTCTTTTGTCCCCTGTGTTATAAATGAGGGGAATAGATGAGATATGGGTTCCATGTGAAAGGGAGGAGGCTAAATATGGTGAGAATGTAGGTAATGTGTGGATGTGGGAAAATGAACATGAAGTGTGGAAACATTGTGGGAATGTGGTCAGGTGGGAAAATAGGCAGGTGAATGGAAACACAGTGAGAATGTAAGCATAAGTGTGAAAGCATTGGTGAAACATGTTGGGAATGTGAATATTAAGTGTGGAAACATTGTGGGAATGTGGGCCCAGTGGGAAAATGGGTAGGTCAATGGGAACACAGTGAAAATGTAAGCATAAGTGTGAAAACATTGTAGAAACTGTGTGAGAACATGGTGGGAAAGTGGATATGTGGCATGGGAATATAGTGAGAATGTCATCAGTCATATGGGAACATGATGGGAATTTGAATGGGACAATGGTGGGAGTAAATGAGATGTGGGTACACAATGTATGTGGATTCCACTTGGATTCCACATGGATTCTACATGGAATATTCCATGTGAACATTCCAATCCAATTCCACATTCCACACAGAATTCACATGGAATCCATGTGGAATAGACTAAAAATAGTGTGGATTCTGCCCAGAATGGGTGGGGGGAGTGTGAATACCTTGGGTTGTGGGGTATGTGGAATGCTTGAATTCCTTGTGGATTCCACATGGAATAGGGGGCTGAGCATAAAGTACTCCACTTTTTCTTTGTAACTATCCATTCATTGCTCTGACCCATAGGCTTCTTGTGCCTGTCGATATGCACATGCTAATTGCACTGTGTGCTCCTGGATCTGGGTCAATGTGGCATCCTCTGCTAGATTTTCATGCCTGATAAGGTCTCAACCGAATGCTGGATTGATGTGTGCCAAAAACTGAGCTATTAAAGCCATGTCGTTCCATTTGACCAACAGTGACAAGGCATTAAACCATGTGCAATAATCTTCAATTGGTGAGTTCCCTTGTTTTAGTGCAATAAGGGAATCTATTGCCTTCTGCTTAGTCTCCATGGACATGAAGAACTCATGCATTTGGTCCTTGAAGTCTTGCTATGTTTTGAAGGGGAATCTTTTGGTCAAAGGTTCCCAGAGCCAATTCATGTCCTCATCCAGTTGACCTTCATTCAGATCCTTCCACAAGATGTCTCGGGACCATGCATCCTCAGCCTGCTTTTCCTCATACTCCTGCTGAGCATCCTGAACAGCCCGAAGTTTCACACCAGCCCAATCTCCAGCTTGGTTATCCTTTCCTTTTTGAATGCAGTACAGGCAGATTGAGATTTTGTGATCCAGGGTTGTTTCTTGTGCCAACATGAAGGATGTCTCCATTTGGTGCACCCATGCATCAACCATTCATGGGTCTCCCTCGTAGTGATCTGGGAGTTCTAATTTGGTGGTTGGAGCTTGAACTATCAGGTTGGCCCAGCAGTACTCATTAATGATATCCGATATAGATTGAGCTGTGGCTGTGGCTGCTTCTACTTGGCATTGACCTTGGTGATAGATCTGGTCCTCCCTGTTGGCTCTTTGTGCTGGCATTCCTACTGTATCCATCATGGATTGGTATGTCTCTTCTTGGAAGCTCTGATACCCCAAGAGTGTTTGTGTGATATGTGTAACCATATCAGCCATAGCTCAGAAGACCCTTGCTCCCACTTGGTGATGTCCATATCCCTTTCGCATCATTAGGTGGATTTGTTTCCAACTGTGGACATATCCTTTGTTCTTGATGTGCCATACATGTGTACCATCCCTAGGTGATTGAAGATTAACCTGTGCATTGTTATTGTTGATGAGCTTTGGCTCAGCATTGGATGGAGATAGCATAGCCACTCCTTAGTCAGCTGGTTGATAGTTACATTGTCACATGTAGTCACTATAGGAATGAATACCCTACTCCTCCCTCAATAATTCCCTTTGTTTTGGTCTTCCTGGGTGTCTTCTTGTCTCAGTTGGCCTTTTGTACTATGTCGCAGGTATCCAGCTATCGTCACAGCGTCACAGCGTCACACAGCGCCCACCGAACGCATCACCACACCCACTGGAGGTGTCAGGAATTCTCCAGGACCTGCCCCAGCTTGCTACTCATTTGGCCTGTGCTCCTGCAGTGCTGGAGGAGGCTTATCATTGTGTAGTTGCTCATCAAAGTCCCAGAGGTCCTGGACTGTTGGATATGCTGGCCATGTGTATTTTGACCATAACTCCAGTTTGATCAATTGGAGATAACAGTATCCAGCCATCATTGGGTGTGGTACTGGGACCCATGTGAACACCTTTTCAATTTGGGTTTGTTCTTCCTGGCTCCCATTGCCATTCTGCATGTGCATCAGTGCATTCCAATCTGCCAGTTCAATTACCATGCCTTCATTGGCATAAAGTTCTGTGATAGCTGTGACATGATTTTCCAACTGCTTATCTTCATGGTAATTCTCATATTGGTGAATAGCGTCCATGGTCTTGTAACACCACATCAACCACTGGTTGTATTTTGATGCTGCTAATGCCTGGTACATCCAGTCATTTTTGTTGCCCTTGTAGACAATGTTGAGAAGGTTTTCCAGGACCTTCCAATCCTTTTCCGCACAGTTCAATGCCTGCTGTGCCTGAGTTGCTGCTCAGCACATGTGTTGTAGTTCTAAGAGATCAGCCCACACTGCCTCTTGTTCCTGAATCTGTTGGCACTCCATGTTGTCTAGGAGCCACTGAACATCCCTGTGTTGTTGCCATTCCTCATGCTGGCAGTGGCACCTCCAAAGTCTGACATGATTGTCAAACTTTTGCACATATCCATCATGAGTGATCATCAGTGTCCATGTGATGATAACAGTGTTGGTTGCCCACTCTGCATTGAAGATCACTCCAATCTCCACAAGTGTCATGTGGGTGTTGGTGTCAGAGTCCGATCTGCTAAGAGGGGGCGGGAATAGGTCATGGGTAGGAGTGCCTGGCCTGCGGACCAGTGACAGGAAGACTGAGGTAGCGAGGGCGTCGAAAGGGTCCGGAGTCGGGGTAAAGGAGGGCTTGGCTTCAACTGATGGGTTGTGCCTGCCAAGTGCACTATGCCCAATTTCGGGGGGTGTGCGAGTGCCAACCGGTAGCGTTGGTGCCGAGGGCGTGGCTGTGCGACGGGAGACATGCAACTCCGCAGTAACGAAGTGCAACGGTATGTGAAGTGTGTTGTCGATGTACGGAATGGCGAGCTCGCAGAAGAGGTAGCGGACCGAGAGAGTTAGGTCGGAATCCACGAAGGGCAGAGTAGGACAGAACTAGTCGATTATCAGACTGGAGAAGTACAGTGCTTCGTAGCTACTTATATACTTATCTAGGGGTCTGATACGTATGGAGGTAATACTGGAAAACAGGGCAGAGAGCGGTGTGGTATCGAGGTACCATGATGTCAGTCATATCGGTAACGGGGTAGTAATGCCGTGTATCGAGTGTCGGATCTATCGGTCGTGATATAAGTCGTGTGGTTACGTGTGGGCGTGACGGAGTAGAGGTGAGATAGCCTTTGTTGAGGAGAGATGGAGGGCTACTCGGGTTGTCAACGTTCTAGTCAGGTGATCGCATAATGCTGTGCCGGGTGTCGGTAGCGGTTTCTCGGGAATGGGTCTTGAGGGCTTGAGCGAGTGTCGTATCCGATAGTCGGTACCGTGGTCAGTAACTGCGCGTGGTGCGGTCGTGACAGTATTCCCCCTTTAAGGCCAAGCCCATGAGGCTGTGAGAACGAACCTTAATGGGGTGATGCGTGCCACCGAAAATTCTTCAACCTTTGCCCCAACCATGTCCATCACCGAAGATTCCGCTGCCGATCTCTTGGTGCGATTGGAGGTTGAGGAAGCTGCCCAGGAGGAAGAGGAACGATGGGAGTGTGAAGAACAGGAGCGGAGGCAAGCAGAGCAAAGGCGCGAACGGGAGGCGAAGAAGATCGCGTTGAGGGAGAGGTTGGCACGGGAGGCCGCCAAAAAGAAAAGGAGAGAGGAGGAGGAATGGGTGTGTGCAGAGGAGGAGGAACGACTGCGTGTGGAGGAACGAAAGAGGGAGGAAGAGCGAAGACGGCTTGAGCGCGAGGAGGCGGTGGCACGGCGACGACGTGAGGAGGAGACACGTACCCAACAAGGGAGGCCGAAGCCGCGTCTGAAGAGTCGGGTGCCGTGAGAGGAGCGTGGGCCCTCTCCAGTGGACGTACCAAGCGTCCTGGCGCAGGTGGAAGCCGCGGAGGCCGAACAGCCAGCGCGGGATTGGGAGGCGTTGGAGGAGTTGGTGAGGGCCAATGAGCAGGAGATGGCGCGGGCGAGGAGCAATGCGAAGCGGGCGTGGGCCCGTAGCATGAACGCGGAGGCAGGCCCATCGAAACGGGTCAAGTCGACAACGCCCGGGGAGCGGGGCTGTTGTGACAGGTGAGTCCCGGTGAGTCGGTACCGCTTCAGGAGCTGACTTGCTCTAGGTGTGCAAAGGCTGGGAGGGATTGTCTCCCATCGATGGGGCCCAGGAAAGGGGCCTCTTGCGAATGGTGCCGCGTGCATAAGCAAAAATGCACTGTGAAGGGTCAAGCGGTTTTGGGGTGTGAGCCGAGGAAGCGCGTGAAGAGCGCGAAGGCAATCGCATTGAGCGAGTCGGAGGAGGAGGACGGAGACGAGTCGGAAGAGGAAGATGGGGAGATCGCGCAGTACTCGAAGTGGCAGTTCGAGGAAGCACAGAAGATCAAGGACGAGCTGCGGGCACAGCGGCGTGTTCAGCTGCGAACGGAGGAGGCCGTGAACCGACTCGGGGATTGGCTCGGGGCGCTGTATCAGAAACAGGCCGAGTACCGCCAGGCTCTGCATGACCTGGTGGAGTCTGAGGGGGCTCATGCTGGGAACCGGTCGGAGGAACAGTCGGGGGCTCGGGAGGTGGCGTCGGGAGTCGAGGGCACACTGCCTGCGGATTCGGAGGTACCGATGCCGGTGTCGGGAGACGATGTTCGCATGGGAGTGCTGGATGGGGAGACTCGAGTGTCCGAGGAGGAGTCCGAAGCCGAAGGGGAGGTAGAGTGGAAAGGAGTTGAGGTGGGCCCCGATGCCGCATCGGCTCCCTAATGTATATATAATTTTGTTCTTGTTTTCTTGTGTATATACTGTAGTTTTCTTGATGTCATGACTTGTAAATGAGTGAATGATTGTCAGAGTTGAGTTAATGGGCCGGGTTTCATCAGGTGTCGGAGGTGAAAGTCGGCAATAGCTTCTTGCGCGTTGCTAAGTTCGGAAGCCAATACCCAAGACGTCTCTTCATCAGTCCCTTCATAGCCCGCCCAACGTACCAAGTATAGGAGCTTGCATGATCGGCGTCGGTTGTCAATCTTAGCATCTAAGATTTCGGCGATCTCATACTCAAGCTCGCCGTCAATGGTGATTGGGGGTGGGGGTGGTTGGTGCCGATTCGGGATTGTGTTCGGCTTATGAGGTTCTAACTGGGAAATGTGAAAGACTGGGTGGATGCTTCGGAGGTGCGGTGGTAAGCGCAGAGTATATGCCTGTCGACTAGGGTGTGCAATGACTTCAAAAGGGCCTAGGTACTTCTCCGCGAGTTTCCTGGAAGGGCGCGTGGTCCGAATATGGTCCGATTTGACGAAGACTTGGTCTCCGATACTAATCGGCAGTGGCGGAGTGCGGCGCTTATCAGCGGGTCCTTGGTAGCGTTGCTGAGCAATGGCTATTTGCTCGCAAAGAGTGGTGTGAAGTTCATCGAGGTCGACTACGAAGTCGTGTGCGCGTTGCGAGGCTAAGTCCCGTTCGGGGTGTATACTGAGGTTTGGGTTATAGCCTTTGTTTGCGAAGAATGGAGATACTCCTGTAGTAGCATTCGGCGCGTTGTTGTATGCGAACTCGGCAAGTGGGAGTAGGTCGGACCAGTTGTCTTGCTGGTAGGTACAGTAGATGCGCAGGTACTGTTCCAACGTTTGATTTACCCGTTTGGTTTGTCCGTCGCCTTCGGGGTGATACCCTGAGGTGTGGTGAAGGCGCATGTCTAAGGCAGTACCGAGTGAGCGGAAGAAGCGGGAGACGAACTCGGAAGTGACATGTTCCGGAACGCCATGCTTCGAGAATACGTGCATCACGAACAACTTGGCTAGCTCTGCCGAAGTAATGGTGTCTGTCGTCGGAATGAATATGCTTTGTTTCGAGAGGCGGTCGACAACAACGAGGATGGAGGTGAATCCAGCAGAGGGGGGTAGTTGTTCGATGAAGTCCATGGAGATGGAGTTCCACGGCTTTTCCGGTATCGGGAGTTGCTGCAAACAGCCATAGGGTTTGTGTCGTTGGGACTTGGAGCGCATGCAAGTGGTGCACGACTTGCAATAATCCTGTACAAACGTTCGCATGTTGGGCCAGAAGTACTTTTGTCGGATGAGTAGGAGTGTCTTATTTTGACCGAGGTGCCCTGATAATATGTGGTCATGATGGTATTGCAGAATGTGTAAATGAAGGTCGGTATGTTCTGGGACATATATGCGGTTGTCACGGCGAAGGAGTTGATCGGAGGCAAGGGTCCAGCGTGGGTCGGAAGGTGTCGGCAATTGGTTAGCAGATATCGGGTCCATCGGTAGCGCGTTCCGAATATCCTTGTGGAGCTGATCGATGTCCAATATCACTGCGCTGTGTATAACGGGTTGAGCGAGAGCCGAGGCTCGGAGTGAGGCGCAGAGCTGGTTGTTGGTGAACATAGGTCGGTAATTGTGCGGGTTGACTGCCGCATAGTCGTTATTCCCCCCTTTAGGGTAGACGTCCCATCGTCTAGTTAGAGCGTCAGGCTTAGTTCCGAGGCAGCCAGGATGAAAGCGGATGACCAGATTGAATTGGTTAAGGTATTCCGACCACCGGACCTGTCAGCGAGTTAGGAGCTTCGTCGTGGAGAAGTACTCCAGGTTTTTGTGGTCAGTAAAAACTTCAATCGGGTCACCCGAACCTTCGAGGTACTGGCGCCATTGCTAGAAAGCCGAGAAGATAGTCAGAAGCTCCTTGTCATGGGTGTCGTAGTTGAGTTCGGGAGGCGTAAAGGAGCGGGAGTAAAATGCGAGCGGGTGTAGTTCACCATCGGTAGCGTAAACCGAGAGGATTGCGCCGAGAGCGTAATCCGAGGCATCGGTTTCCACTATGAGCTTAGCGTCAGGAGTCCAATGAGCAAGGATAGGGGCGGACGTGAAAGCCCGCTTGAGCTGATCGAAAGCGGCGCAGCAATTGCTGTCAAAGTTCCAAGGTGTGTCCTTACGTGTGAGCCGTGTTAGGGGAATCGTGATGGCGGAATAGTTTTGGATAAAACGCCGGTAAAAGTTCGCGAACCCGAGGAAATACTGTATGTCTTTGACCTTCCGGGGTTCGGGCCAGGAGAGGATAGTGTCGACTTTATCTTTTGCCATAGAGAGACCTGCCAGGGAAAGTATGTAACCGAGATATTCGACCGTGTCCTTGGAAAACTCGCATTTCTCGGCATTGGCATATAGGCCATTCTTCCTTAGTCTATTGAGGACTTCCCGAACCTGGTCTCGGTGATCGTCTGCCGAGGTGGAGTAGATCAAGATATTGTCTAGATAGACGACAACGCAGACGTCGAGCAGGTCAGAGAATACGTCGTTCATAAAACGTTGGAAAGCGGCGGGAGCATTCGTAAGGCCAAAAGGCATAATGCACCACTCGAAAGAGCCGTAGCGGGTGCGGAAAGTGGTTTTCCATTCATCACTGTCGGCGATGCGGACCAGGTGATAGGCATGGCGCAGGTCGATCTTGGTGTAGATGCGCGCCTTTCTGGGGCTGTCGAGCAAGTCAGAAATGAGCAGCAATGGGTACCGATCCTTTTTTGATATCCTATTGAGGCCACGATAATCGACGCAGAGGCAGAGGGAGCCATCCTTCTTCTTGACGAAGAGTACAGGAGCTCCATGAGGAGAAGAAAATACCCTTATGAAACCGAGGGAGAGGTGTTCATCAATGAATTTGCGTAGTGTGCATAACTCCGAGGGAGAGAGTGAATAAACTCGACCAGGAGTGTCATGGACCGCTCCTTTTCACTTTTCTTTCGTTTCGTTTCTAAGACATTTATATTCATTTTCTTTGTTTTGATCTAAGGTCACAGCCAAACAATCTAGATAAGATAATGATTATCTAATCAGCACAAAGATAAGATAATGATTAGATTAGATTAGATAACGGAGATGCGGCCTTGCTTATGTTTCTCTTATGACTCACTCAGATCACTGATCCACATTATGCAATCCTTCTAGTACATTCTATGCTATTTATAGATAGGGTTACCCTAGGTAACTCCACAGCCTTTAGGGTTATGGGGTTTAGCGCACAGACCATGTATCTAGGTATATATACTGTGCAACAAACACCCAGAGACTCCATTCGAGTTCTCTTGGGGTTTCCCCTTGTCAGCTCAGTCACAGTCCTCTCTCTTCTTCAGTTCACTAGTAGGGCCCTAAGACATCACGTCAAGGGTAGTCCTGATAAGGAGGAGGTTTCGCACCGGGTTCCAACTCGATATTGAGGTCATAGGGTCTATGGGGCGCGAGAGTTTGAGCCTTGGTTTTGCTGAAAACGTTGGCATAATCTCGGTAGTCGTCGGGAATGTTAGGGAGGTCTGGGGTTGTTTCCGTTGAAGCTGCTTGGCCGCGGATAGCGTTGAGCGAGAGCGAAAACTGTTGTGAACCAGACAATTTACATGTGCGGGCAAAAGCTGCGGCGCTGATGATGGACACAGATGGGGGAGAAGGGTCAGGCGGTACCGAGGTCAGGGGTTGAGTAAGCGAAGGTGGCTTTGAGAGCCTATCTTCATTGGTGATGGGAGTCGGTGTCAGTAACCGAGCATCCTGGTCAGGGGAGGATCCTTGGGATGCGGGCATTCTAGTGTGATCGATGGTCTGGAAAGATATGAGGCTCCTGTGCCAGTCAATCAACGGATTGTGTCGGCAGAGCCATCGGTGGCCTAGTACCATCGGGCAGTTCGAATCCAGTGGGGTTACTAGAAATTCTTGGAAAAACGTTTCGCCAGTTGGGAAGGTAATCGTGATGTCAACGGCTGTAGTGATTACCGAATTTTCAGAACCGTCGAGTAGGTGCAAACGCAAAGCAGAGATGGGCTTTATTGTCAAGTTATGGTTTGATACAAAAACGGGATCTATAAAGCAATGGGAAGAGCCACTGTCTATCAGTGCGAGGGCAGATGGAGTACTAGGAATAGTAGATAATTTCAGTTTTACGTATAAGGAGTCAGGGTCCGAAAACACAGCACAAAGACGCGCAAACTGTGAAGCACAGCTAGGGGTAGAGCGACTCCCAGCCTGTGCGCTGTTCTGAGAGTCGCTGTCTAATTTTTTGAGTCCTGCGCGTTGGAAGTGGGCGCGGGAGTAGGGGAAGCCTCAGTTGCCGAAAGATTGGCTGCCTTGCCATGAGCGGAAGCGGCTTTCCTACAATCCTTTGCCAAATGTCCACCAGTACCACAGTAGAGGCAGAGGTTGTTCTCCATGTGGCGCTTGCATTCGTCAGTCTTGAGTTTGCCATCTTTGCCGAGCTTCGCCGATATATCGGGTTTTGGCTTAGGCGTGTTGGAAGACGGGTTGTTTTGGATGTTGGGTGACGATGTACCTGGTTTGTCGGGTGGCGGGTTGTTGGGTTTGTTGAAGGGTTTGTATGGTTTAGTATCCTTCGAGGGTGTGGACTTGTCCTTCTTGTCGTGAGTAGTGACGCCTTTGTTGTCGCATGCAATCTCATCCCTAGTCATCCAGTGGATTTGATCGCATTGCTGAGCTTTGAGGCGCATCTTATTCAGTGTGGTAGGTTTGCCGCCTTTAAGCAATTCGGTACGCAACCGAAGTGGTAGCCCATCATAGAACCGAACCCGAAGTGCCGGTTCGTTCCACGACGTTCGGGCAGCCAGTTTATTGAATTCTACAATGTAGCGGGTTATGTGGTGGCTGTCCTTCATACGTAAACTGATAAGAGCTGACTCGGTGTTGCCACAGAAATCGAAAGGTCCAAAGTGTTCGTTAAGTTTGGTAGCGAATTTGTCCCAATCCCATACCCATTCTGGTAGTTTGTCAATGTCACCCATGATAACAGGCTCGAACCAGTCGAGCGCTGCGCCTTTAAGGAAAGAGATGGCGTAATGAATCTGTTTCTCATCGCGGGTGAATGCGCTGGGCCGATCACTAAAAGCTAGACTGCAGGAAACCAGAAACTCGCGTAATTTGTCGGGTTTTGTTCCATCGAAAGGTTCCGGTTCCTTGACTTTGACTGAGGTTGGCGTATGGAGTTTGCGTAGACCTCGGTTGAGGTTCGTCAGAGCCTGAGCAAGGAGGATGTTGGAGTCGGTAGCTGTGGTTGGGTCGGCCTGGTCCCCGGTCGCAGGGTTGTCTGGTAATCCCTCTCCAGGATTGTCTTGAGGTGGAGGATGTTCTTCATCATCACCCGTTCCGGCGGGTTGTCCTGTAACTCTCGGAGTAGTTGAGATAGATGTGTGTGGCTCATCAGCATCGGTGTAGTCCCTTTCTTCATCGCTACCCGAAGGAGGTGTCGGAGAGCGAGCTTTACCTTTGCCGGAGTTCCTGCCAAGAGCAGCAAACATCGTGGAGCCGGTAGCGAGATTCTTGGTTCAGCGGGATACTGAGATGGCCTGGCGACCGAGTAGGTGTTGATAGTGCTCGTTAGGTATGACCCCACGGGAGCAAAGGTACATAGGGAGTGCACTAGCGTGAGTCTGATAATACTGTCAGAGTCCGATCTGCTAAGAGGGGGCGGGAATAGGTTGTGGGTAGGAGTGCCCGGCCTGCGGACCAGCGACAGGAAGACTGAGGTAGCGAGGGCATCGAAAGGGTCCGGAGTCGGGGTAAAGGAGGGCTTGGCTTCAACTGATGGGTTGCGCCTGCCAAGTGCACTATGCCCAATTTCGGGGGGTGTGCAAGTGCCAACCAGTAGCGTCGGTGCCGAGGGCGTGGCTGTGCGACGGGAGACACGCAACTCCGCAGTAACGAAGTGCAATGGTATGCGAAGTGTGTCATCGACGTACGGAATGGCGAGCTCGCAGAAGAGGTAGCGGACCGAGAGAGTTAGGTCGGAATCCATGAAGGGCAGAGTAGGACAGAACTAGTCGATTATCAGACTGGAGAAGTACAGTGCTTCGTAGCTACTTATATACTTATCTAGGGGTCTGATACGTATGGAGGTAATACTGGAAAACGGGGCAGAGAGCGGTGTGGTATCGAGGTACCATGATGTCGGTCATATCGGTAATGGGGTAGTAACACCATGTATCGAGTGTCGGATCTATCGGTCATGATATAAGTCGTGTGGTTATGTGCGGGCGTGACGGAGTAGAGGTGAGATAGCCTTTGTTGAGGAGAGATGGAGGGCTACTCAGGTTGTCAACGTTCTAGTCAGGTGATCGCGTAATGCTGTGCTGGGTGTCGGTAGCGGTTTCTCGGGAATGGGTCTTGAGGGCTTGAGCGAGTGTCGTATCCAATAGTCAGTACCGTGGTCGGTAACTGCGCGTGGTGCAGTCGTGACAGTTGGGTAAGATGTAATTGAATTCGCACTGCATGGCGATGGTTGTATATCATGTGGTTTTATCTTCAACCAGTTCCATTCTATCTCCAATGGCAATTGGTCCATTCATTCAGCAGTTGCCTAGTTTCCTGAACAGTTGTACAGGTTTGTTGCCTGTTCGCTTGTCTGCTCATGCTTTCCTTCACATGAGGTTTGTCTGATTGGGTCAATAACACACCCTAACTCAAATGTTCAATTTAATTCCAACAAGTGCCAATACAAAACTAAAGTGCCTGGGAATTCACCCTACAGATCGATGTGATCTGAAACAGGACTTTCAGCCCCATGATACACTTGTAATGCACCAGTTGTTTCACCCATTCCATGGGTTTTACCACAAGTATTGGTACAGCTAGCTTGCCAGTGCCTGCCCACACTTTCAATGACTGTTCTCGTCCAATTCCTGTTTTGTAGCCAGAGGGGATGAATTACCCTGTAGTCAATAACAATGGTTACTGAGACTATCTGCTGTTGAATTCATAGTCACCTAGCTCCTCAAGGCTGTCTGTGGCCACATGTTGTTACATGCACAGAGTCAGACAAATGTTGATGTCAAAATAAAAAACTCACTTTGTCGCCGTGAGCTGCAACAAGTAAGGCATACTCGGTGCTGTGGTGAACAACAAAGGGCAAGGTTGTAAAGACTCTGGATTATGTTAGGAGCCACCCAAACACAACCTCAAGCCTCGTCAATGAGGAGAACAAGAATGGAGATGAAACCAAACAACACTAAGATTGAGTCCTGGGTAGGGAAACTATCCAGAGTCTTAGGGACTCACTACTACAACAGCTACTACTTATATACCCAGTCCCTGGTCTGTGCACAGCAACCCTAAGCCCTAAGGCTGTGGTGTGCAGCAACAGATCCGGACTGCTCCAGACCTCATGTTACCCCAGTCCCCTGTCCAGACCAATCTAGCCCCTGGCCATCCTATCAGTCAACCCTAACCCCAAGGCTCTTGCAGCCACTCGCTGACTAACCCATGGGCATCCTAACATAGGGGTGGTAATGTCCTGCCTTAAGTAGTAACTCCCCATAGAGGCCCCAGACAAATATAACAAAATATGGAAAATGAAGAGAAAAATAAACTGAGTCTGTGAGATCATAACAATGCACTAACAAGCTAATACTCAAGCTGTTAGGTAAGTTCAACTTAAATTGTTATGATGATCAAGTTGTCTGTCAATCTACCTGATGACATAATGCCATGAGGATCATCTGAGATGATGGCAAAGAAGTAAGCCTGGTGAACATGAGTGGGTAAACAGCACTGAGCCTATAAGGCAAGACTCAGGTTTGAGAAGAAGGTTATAGGCAAGAGCACATGTATTATGATGATCGAGTCATCTGTCAATCTACCCGATGACGTAATGCCATGAGGATTGTCCAAGATGATGGCAATGAAATAAGCCTGGCGAACATGAGTGGGTAAACAGTGCTGAGCCTATAAGGTGAGACTCAGGTTTGAGAAGAGGGTTATTGTTAGGAGCTACCCAAACACAACCTCAAGCCTCGTCAACAAGGAGAAGGAGAACAGAGACAAAACCAAATACAACTAGATTGTTGTCCCGGGTAGGGAAACTATCCAGAGTCTTAGGGACTCGCTACTACAAGAGCTACTACTTATATACCCAGTCCCTGGTCTGTGCACAGCAAACCCTAAGCCCTAAGGCTGTGGTGCGCAGCAATGGATCTGGACTGCTCCATGCCTTGTGTTACCCCAGTGCCCTGTCCAGACCGATCTAGCCTCTGGCCATCCTATCGGTCAACCCTAACCTCAAGGCTCTTGCAGCCGCTCGCTGACTAACCCTTGGGCATCCTAACATAGGGGTGGTAATGTCCTGCCTTAAGTAGTATCTCCCCATAGAGGCCCCAGACAAATAAGTAAAAATATGGAAAAAGATGAGCAAAAGAACTGAGTCTGTGAGATCATAACATATCCCTCCCATTAAGACTTCGCGTCCTGAGAAGTTGATGCTATGGGAAAGACTTCCTTGATGCCTGTGTTCAAAACTTTCTTTGGGGAATCAAGCATGGGTACAACTGGCCCACCGTGCTCAAGATCCTTTGAGAACGCCCCATCTGTATCATCATCTTCGGCGTTAGCCTCCTTGCGGTCTCCTTTCCACCGCGACCAATTCCGTTCCAGTCGTTCCAGGTAGTCCCATTCAAACCGACCATCTTCCCAGCCAAACAAGCATTTTGGTGCTGTCATCTGTGTAAAGTTTTCGTAGGGGCGATAAATCATCCCCCTAGCCTTTCGAGGTGCCCCTGGGTTTCGCTTGTGAAATTTCTTGATCTCGTCCTGAGCATTGGACAGGTTCTCCACTGGTTCCCAAGTCGATTCCTCTACTGGGTAGTTTTTCCATTTTACCAGGTATTCGAGATGACTGCTGCCTTGTCCGCTGACATGACTGTCCATAACTTCTTCAACTTCATATTCATCATCCTGTGATTCCTCTGTCATCTGCGCTTCCTTGCGGTTCGCAGCTTTTTCTTTTTGATGAGGAAAGACTGGCTCTTTATACGGCTTTAGGAGTACTTCGTTAAAGATGTTATAGACTTTCCAGGACACAGGGATTTTCAGCTTGTATGCAGACTCCCCGACTTTTTCCAAAACCTCCAGGGGACCGACGAATTTCCCATCCAACTTCTTGGTGGCGTGGATCGTTGGTAGATGCTCCATGCTTAGATAGACCTTGTCACCAGGTTGATACTCTTGTGTGGGTTGTTTATTTAAGTCCCATCATTTCTTCATCGTAGCCGCGGCCTTTTCCAGTGCCACTTTTGCTTTTTCATGAACATCCTCTACTTGTTTTGCCAGTTCCTCAACTGCCACTACCTTTGGCTGATGTGTGGGGTTGAGTCCCTTATTAGGATGACGTCCGTAGTTCATAAAGAAGGGTGAGAACCCTGTTGCCGAGTGAGTCCGATCATTGTGACAGAATTGGGCTACTGCCAGCCAATCGCTCCAGTTATCCTGTCGGTGGTTGACAAACATGGTCAAGAATTCCTTGACTTCCTGGTTTACACGTTCTGTCTGTCTGTCCGTCTGTGGGTGATAGGCCGTCGATCTGTTTGGCTGGATTCCCAGCATTCCGTACAGGTCATCCATGAATTTAGATGCGAACTGAGGTCCTCAATCACTGATGACCTTTTTCGGTAATCCGTGTTCCCTGAAGATATTGTCCCTGAACAATACTGCGACCCCTTGTGACGTGATAGATGATGTCATGGGTAAGAAGTATGACTTTTTCATGAAGCGATCCACCACGACCATTATCATATCATTTCCCTTGGATTCTGGTAGTGGCCCCATCAGATCGACTGAGACAACTTCCCATGGTGCATCTGGTACCTCATTAGGGATAAGTGGCGCTGCTCTTGCCTGTCTGTCCGGCTTAGCATGTTGACATGTCTCGCATCCTGGGATGTATAGCTCGATGTCTTTCCTCATGTTTGGCCACCAGAAGTCTCGTGTGATTAACTCTAGCATTTTGGCTACTCCCGGATGTCCCCAGGAGTGATGAATTTCGATGACGCTTTCCCTGAGTTTGGTGATTGCTGGTACATAAACACGTCCTTTCCATGTGATAAGGCCATTTTTACGTTGGAATTCCTGGTTTCCTTCCGCCAATCCCTTCTGGACCTGTGTATCCTGGTGTCGTGTGGCAGCCTTGGAGATATCCTTGATGATATCTTCGATAGCTCTGTCATCGTCGTAAACTCGGGCAAATAATTCATCTTTCAGCAAAATGATTCCTTCATTGTCATTAGTCCTGCGCTCGTGTCCCACTCTCCTAGAGAGAATGTCTGCCTTTGAATTTGACTTTCCTGATTGGTGTTTGATAACAAAGTTATAGTCCTGTAAGTCTGTAACCCATCGTGCCTGTCGCCGGTTCAGGTTCTGTGCTTTCCGGAAGTATGTTAGATTCTGATGATCCATCAACACTTCCACCGTCTGTTTGGCGCCCTTGAGATAGTGTGACCACTCGTAAAATGTGTGCATGACTGCCAGCATTTCCTTGTCATATATTTCATAGTTCCTTTCGGCGTCGTTAAGCGACCTTGAAATGAATGCCACCAGTTTCCAAACTTCATCCTTCCCTTGCTGCGACAAAATTCCACCAGTTGCGAAGTCTGATGCGTCTACTTCGATTCGAAATTGACCGTCATCATCTGGGATTTTAAGGACCACCTCCCTCCCCACAAGGTCTTTCAGTCCCTGAAAAGCCTCGGATTGTATTTGTGTCCAGTTCCATTCCTCTTTCCCTGTTAACCTGGTTAGAGGTTTGGCAATTTTAGCAAATCCGTCCACAAAACGCCGGTAGAAATTGATGAAACCCAAAAATTGCTGGAGTTCTTGCTTATTCATGGGTTCTGGCCATTTGGTGATTGCTTTGACCTTTCCAGGCTCCATACTTATGGAGTCGTGGCTAATCACAAGTCCCAAGAAATCGATTTCATCCTTGTCAAACCAACATTTTTCCAGTTTCAAAGATAATTTGTGGGTTTCTAATTTTGCCAGGATGCGATTAACATGTCCCTTATGTTCCTCCTTTGTTTTTGAGAATACCAAGATGTCATCCATGTAAATGACGACCCATCCTTCAGCAATTTCCACTCTGAATATGTCGTTCATCATGGTTTGGAAGGTTGCTGGTGAGTTGGTGAGTCCAAAGAACATGACTAGTGGTTCGAAGAGTCCCCGATTGGTCCTAAAGGCTGCCTTCCACTCATCTCCTTCCTTTATCTGGATGTTATTGTATCCCCATCGAATGTCCATCTTGGAGAATACCTTCGCCTGGGACAGTTGGTCTACTAATTCTCCGATAAGAGGTAACGGGTACCGGTTCTTGATCGTCATCTCATTTAACTGATGATAGTCTTGAACGGGTCTCAACTTCCCATCCTTCTTTTTAACAAAAAAGAATGGCGATGCCATTGGTGATTTGCTGGGTTGAATCTGCCCCGTGTCCAAGTTCTCTTTCAGAAATTCGTCCAGCTGTTCCTGCTCATTCCAGTTCAAAGGGTAGATTTTGCAATCTACTGGATTCGATCCAGGGATCAACTCGATTGCATGATCCCAAGGCCGCCTTGGTGGTAGTTCATCGAAGGTTTCCTTGGTGAAGACCTTTTTATGTCCTAGATAGTGCGCTGGCACTATCTCCTCTAATGTCCATTTCTTGGCCATTTCACTTTCCTTTGCTGCTATATCCGTTGCTACTGACTGCAACTTGAATTCGGGCTCCCCGATGTGAATTGCCAATAACTTCTCTCCTTCTGCTAGGGGTTCCATGCTGTCTACCTCATCCTCAGGTTCAGTGACATCCGACTGTGTCCAACATGTTCCTGGGCACCGATTGAACTTTAGCTCCTTCTTCTTCCAGTCAATCGACGGGTTATGATGCTGCAACCAGTCATGTCCTAGGAACAGGTTTGTTTTTCCTAGACGCACTACTCCACACTTGATAATCTCTTCATGATCCCCAATTCGTAGCTTGAATTGCATCATATATTCGAGATTCCCCATCGAGTTCTTGGATCCGTCTGCATTGTACACCGGTACTGGTCATATTAACTTTCGCTTATTTAGTTTGTGCTTTTCCACAAACTCGTCATTCACACAAGATTGTGTGCATCCACTATCCACTAGTGCCACTACATTGATGGTGGCTCTGGTGTCCATGGATGTGATAACTCCTTTCGCATCCATTTCATTTCGTCCAAATGTTTTGACCATTGTGTGTCACAAGTGTGCTAGATTCCATAGCGCCTCTTGCTCAGTCATCGCATTTAACTCTTTTAAGAGATCCTTGGTGACCTCTCTCTCTCACGCATTGTGCACCCAAAAATGTAAGCATTCCAAGGCAGTTTTTTCGTCCTGCTGCCATATTCTCCTCACAACCCATTCCGGGGTCCATACTCTGAGTTTTGGTCTGGTTGCACTCATAGTAACATTTCTCAGACGGTGAACTTGATTTGAGCATTCATATAATAATTCAGGTATTTTGATTCCAGAATCACTATGTACAAGTTCGTTATCCTTGATACTGTTACAAGCCAGTAGAGCTGAGCGCTCGTCTACTGGCTTTCGCCAAAACCCTTCTCTTCGCTGTACTTCTTCCACTCGGCCTCTGTAATCTCTTCCATCCGCATTTCTTGGATCTGTCTACCTTTGCCTTTTCCTGAAGGCTTTCATGGTTCTGGACATTGCCATGAGAAATGTCCTGGTTCCCTGCAGTTATAACAACTGCTGTATGGTTTTCTGGACTTATCAATGTCCATTGTGTTTGGGTCTCAAGTCGATGTCGAAGCCGCTGGTGGGGCACTAAACTGATACTGAGTTGGCCTAGTATCTTTAGGCACTTTTTCCTTGTAACTGTCCATTCGGTGTTCAGATCCATATGCTTCTTGTGCCTGGCAATATGCACGTGCCAGCTGTATTGCACATTCCTGGATCTTTGTCAAAGATGCGTTGTCCTCAAGGTTTCCATGCCTGATTAGATCTCGTCCAAGCACTGGGTTAATGTGTGCCAGGAATTGAGCGATCAAGGCTGCATCATTCCATTTGACCAGAGGTGACAGAGCATTGAATCGAATACAATAGTCTTCAATCGGCGAGTTCCCTTGTTTGAGTGCGATGAGGGAATCAATCGCCTTCTGCTTAGTCTCTGTGGACATGAAGAACTCATGCATCTGATCCTTGAAATCCTGCCATGTTTTGAATGGGAATTTCCTGATCAGGGGTTCTTGAAGCCAGTTCATATCATTGTCAAGCCGACCCTCGTTCAAGTCCTTCCACAAAATATCTCTGGACCACGCTTCCTCAGTTTGCTTCTCCTCGTACTCTCGTTGAGCATCCTGGACAGCTCGTAGTTTCACACTGGCCCAGTCTCCAGCTTGGTTGTCTTTCCCTTTTCGGATTCAGTACAAGCAGATCGAGATTTTCCGATCCAAAGTCATTTCTCATGACAACGTGAAGTAGGTTTCCATCTGTTGTACCCATGCGTCGACCATTTGCGGATCTCCCTCATAGTGATCTGGGAGTTCCAATTTCGTTGTCGGGGTCTGGACTATTGGGTTGGCTCGGCGGTACTCATTGATTACATCCGAGACTGACTGTGCAATGGCTGTAGAAGCTTCTACTCATTGTTGTCCTTGCTGGTAGATCTGGTCTTCCCAGTGTGCCCGCTGAGCTGGAGTTCCCTCCGTATCTCCCATAGACTGGTAAGTTTCTTCTTGGAATGTCTGATATCCCAAGAGTGCCTGTGTAATGTGTGCCACCATGTCTGCCATGGCCCGAAAGATCCTAGCACCAACCCAGTGATGTCCGTAGCCTTTGTGCATCATTAAGCGGATCTGTTTCCATCTGCGGACGTGTCCTTCATTCTCAACGTGCCATACATGTGTGCCATCCTTGGGCGATCTGAGGTTGACTCATGCGCTGTTATTGCGCAATTGTTTGTTGAAGTCCCAGAGATCCTGTACTGTTGGGTACGTGGGCCATGTATATTTTGACCATAGTTCCAGTTTGATTAATTGGAGATAACAGTATCTGGCCATCGTTGGGTGTGGAACTTGAGCCCAGGTAAAAGCTTTTTTGGTTTGGGTTTGTTCCTCATGGCTCCCATTGCCATTTTGCACATGCATCAGCGCATTCCAGTCCGCCGGTTCTATGACCATGCCTTCATTGGCATATAATTCTGTAACAGCCATAACATGGCTGTCCAACTGCTTGTCCTCGTGGTAGTTTTCGTATCGGCAGATGGCGTCCTTCGTTTTGTAACACCACATGAGCCACTGGTTGTATTTTGATGCCGCCAATGCCTGATACATCCGATCGTTTTTGTTGCCCTTGTAGACAGCCTCCAGAAGGTTTTCCAGGACCTTCCAATCCTTTTCCGCACGGTTAAGTGCCCGCTGCACCTGAGTAGCCGCTCGGCGCATTTGTCGTAATTCCAAGAGTTCAGCCCATGCTGCCTCTTGTTCCTGAATCTGTCGCTGCTCCATGTCGTCTAGGAGCTTCTGCACGTCTCGGTGTTGCTGCCATTCTTCGCGCCAGCAGTGGCGCCTCCAAAGTCTGACATGGTTGTCAAACTTCTGTATATATCCATCGCCAATGATTGTCAGCATGCCTGTGATGATAGTTACTTTGGATGCCCATTCCGCATTGAAGATCGATCCGATCTCCTCCAGTGTCACATGGGCATGTGGTAGGATGTAGTTAAATTCGCACTGCATGGCGATTGTCGTGTGATGGCATATAAGTTGGTCTTCAACCGGTTCCGTTCTATCTCCAATGGCAATTGGTCCATTCGTTCGGCAGTCGCCAAGTTCCCTGCACAGTTGCACAGGTTTGTTGCCTATTCACTTGTCTGCTCGTGCTTTCCATCGCACAAGGTTTGTTCGATTGGGTCAATAATGCACCCCAACTCGAATGTTCGATTTAGTTCCACCAAATGCCAATTCAAAACTAATGTGCCTGGGATTTCACCCTACAGATCGATGAGATCTGAAACGGGACTTTTGGCCCCTTGTTACACACGTAACAAACTGGTGCTTTCACTCGTTCCTTGAGCTTTTCCGAGATCTCTGGTACAGCTATCCGGCCAGTGCCTGCCTGCACTTTCAACCGCGATCAATCTGTTCTCGTCCAAAGACCTTTTTGTTGCCAGTGGGGATGAATTACCCCGTAGTCAGTAATTACGATTACTGAGACTATCTGTTATCGAATTTGTAATTGCCTAGTTCCTCGAGGCTGTCTGTGGCCACGTGTTGTTACATGCACAGAGTCAGACGAATGTCGATGTTGAGAAATGAAACTCGGTTTGCCGCCGTGAGCTGCAATGAGTAAGACGTACTTGGCGCTGTGGCGAATGACGAAGGGCAAGGTTGTAAAGACTCTGGATTATGTTAGGAGCTACCCAAACACAACCTCAAGCCTCGTCAATGAGGAGAAGGAGAACGGAGACGAAACCAAATACAACTAGATTGTTGTCCCGGGTAGGGAAACTATCCAGAGTCTTAGGGACTCGCTACTACAACAGCTACTACTTATATACCCAGTCCCTGGTCTGTGCGCAGCAAACCCTAAGCCCTAAGGCTGTGGTGTGCAGCAACAGATCTGGACTGCTCCATGCCTTGTGTTACCCCAGTGCCCTGTCCAGACCGATCTAGCCTCTGGCCATCCTATCAGTCAACCCTAACCTCAAGGCTCTTGCAGCCACTCGCTGACTAACCCTTGGGCATCCTAACATAGGGGTGGTAACGTCCTGCCTTAAGTAGTATCTCCCCATAGAGGCCCCAGACAAATAAGTAAAAAGATGGAAAAAGATGAGCAAAAGAAACTGAGTCTGTGAGATCGTAACAGTTATAGGCGAGAGCCCGTGAACTACGACTTGAGATCTCACCACAACCTTGTTAAGGTTGCCAGAGATTAACTTGTGCTTACTTACAAGCTTTGCAGCAAGTAATAAGGTTTATACAAGCTAAGTTGAACTTAAGGTTCAACCTACGACAAACTCTGCTATTTACAGTGGCTCACAAAACTGAGTTAATGTTTCGCACTTTTTGCATATTTGTTGAATAGCTTGTGAACCAGAACAGGTATAAACAAAGCATTGGTTCATCAAAAACTGCTGTGGAGCAGGGCTATCAGGCGAATAAATAAATACATAATTCCAATCAGAAACCATGGTGATATAGCTAATTCAATTCAGGGACTCATTGACTCAGTTTTGTGAGGAGCATCAGAAATATCAGAATCTGATACTCCACTGATTCTATGGCAACAAATATGTAACAGATGGTTGCTATAGTGATCCTACCTTTGATGGTACCTATAATGCAGTTATTTAAACCAGGCCAACATCTCCATAACCTCACTATTCTCCAATACATCCCATCTCTTCTGCTCAGAAGGACAATATCTGCTCTCTGGCTCTCAATGGCCATTCTACTTGTACTATTGCCTTCAGACTCAGTCTCAGCCAGTCCACAGTGTCCAGAACACTCAAAAAACTCCATCTAAACCAGCATCACTCCTCTGGAGGCTGCCCTTCCAAGCTCTCAGCTACCTCTCAAAGGGATATCCTTACACAAATCGCTACTGGAAAGGCTTCTAATGTGGTCCAGGCCACCCATTATATCAATACCATCATCCCTACCCCAGTCTCCTTAGAAACAGTCAGAAGGGTTCTCAGAAACAATTCATTCAAAGCTGTAGTAAAGAAGAAAAAGCCCAAGTTTACACCAGTCCAGAAGAAGAAGTGCTTGGCATTTGCTCTGAAGCACAAGGAGTGGACTGTGGAGGACTGGAAGAGAGTCATTTGGTCAGATGAGACCAAGATCAATAGGTTTGGGTCAGATGGGCAGGAATATGTGTGGAAACAGAAGGGACAGGGCCTAATTGATAGAGAGGTTCAGGGCACTGTCAAGTTTGGAGGTGGGAATGTCATGGTATGGGGGTGTATGAGCTGGAATGGTCTGGGCCAGCTTGCTGAGGTTGAGGGGAGAATGGATGGTGACCAGTATGTGTCAATTTTGGAGGACCACTTACTGCCCAGCATGGGGGAGAGTGGAATTGCTGGGGAGGAGATAATTTTTCAACAAGATAATGACCCAAAGCACACCTCCAAGAAAGCCAAGCAGTGGATGGAAGATCAAAATATTACTCTTCTTGACTGGCCTCCACAATCTCCAGACCTCGATCCCATTGAACACCTCTGGGTTCATATCAAAAGGAGGCTTGATCAATATCCAACACCAGCTAGAGGGGTTTGGGAGACTTGGGAGAGGGCAGTGGAAGTGTGGGAAGATATTGAGCCAGAGGTGTGTCAGAATTTGATAGAGAGTGTACCTAGAAGGCTGGAGGCAGTCATCAAGGCCAAGGGAGGCTCTACAAGATACTAGAATCACAATTTTTCATCCTTTGAGGATAGGCTCACAAACTGAGTCAATGAGTCACAAAATTAAATCAACTATATCTCCATGACTTCCCATTGGAATTATGTAATTATTTAATCGTCAGATAGCCCTAATCCACATCTCTTTTTGGTGCACCAAACCTTTGTTTATACATGTATTTGTTTACAAGCTATTTAAGAAATACTCAAAGAGTGCAAAACATTGACTCAGTTTTGTGAGCCACTGTATATGTGAACCTACTGTCTGTAAAGGGTAAAGAACATCATAGGTATGATGTAATGATAGTAGATGTCATAACGCGTCATGAGTGAGGTCATAGCGATGTCAGTATGACAGAATGAAGGTAGGCATATGGCATAAGTAAGAATAGAGTCACAGCAACGTTTGTGTGACATTGCATAAGCATATGAAAATAGAAGAGATTGCATAAGCACCAAAAGAGGCAGGTGCTGACATAAGAAAAATGAAAAGTGCGCATAATTGTAACACTAGCTCTTCACTAGATTACTTGTCCACAAGTAATACCATACACTAATAAAACAAAAGTACAGTGAGCACTCACTCAATGTTGTTGTGCTCGGTTTCGGTCCACCAATCGGGTTTTCCGAGGCAGAATTCATTGTCTTCATCATCAGGGCAATGTTGTCCTGCTAACCAGGCACGATGTTCTTCCTTGTTATCAAAGGTAACAGTCCTGGGGCAGGTTCCCTGCTGGAATCCTTGGTGTGTGCAACGAAGGGGACGAGGATGCATCAAATGAGGGTGTTGTGAGTGGTTTGATAGGCATGGTGATGCGCCAGGGGTAGATCCTGCATTCTCAATGCGTCTAGGTGTTGATCTTGGCAATGCGAGATGATGGTTAGGGTCATGCTGCAACGTGATGTGTCCTTGAGAGTTGCAGATGAGACAATGAGGGCATCGAGGTTGTTTTCGAGGGGCCTGTGGAGTGGCAGGTGTCGTTGCCTTGCCCTTTCCTTTCTGTCTAGGTGGTGTCTTGGGATTGACTGTCGAAAATGCGACAGGTGGATTCAAGGGTATTGTCATCGAGGGTCGCGCTGATGGCTGAGGGTTCATCAGTGCCAAAATTGGTATAGACTTTCCTTTCAGGGCAGTCTGTTTGGCTGCTGAGGCCGATCCTTTGGGTTGTCTTGTGACAAGGGGTGTTGTTGTCATCAGGGGTGTGGCTGAGTCTAATTTGGCAAGGGTGCGAATAACGACTTGGACTTCATCTCCATTGAGGATAGTGCAGGGTGATTTGGAAGGTTGAGGAGGGAACATGTTGTTGACATAAATATGCATTTCATTGACTGATTTGATTGCCTTCTCAACATGAGTGAGTATTCCTTCGATCTTATTGTGAATTTCGTCTGCTGCATCGAGGATCTCGTAGCGGTTTGGGACAACATAAATGGGGTTAAACCAGGAGTTGATCTTGATCAGGTTCCTGACATCATTCTTCTGCACGTAGATGTGCAGTTGTCCATTGTGTACTAGTTTGATGGCATCAATGATGTATCGTTCGATGTCGGTGATCAGGAGTCAGTGAAGAAGATCCAGGGCAAGTTGGTCCAGGTTCAATTGAATAGAGTTTGTTAATTCCCAGGCTAGATTAGTGATGTTGATAAACATTTCGATGAGGTTGGTGCAGTCAAAGTTGGCATTCTCTATCGCAATCTGTCTGATGGCAAGGGAGTGTGGTTGACTGGAAAGTATTCTCCAGACTTGTGCAAGACGAACAGGGATTGCTTGATCCAATTCGATCCAGGTGAAAGTGATGGTTCTCCTAATCCAATTAAGTATTTGTGGATAGGTAGGACTAGCATTAAACGCTCCTGAATATCCAGTAGTTCCGTGAGTTGGAATTGTTTGTGGTTCTCCAACCTTCTCTGAATATAGCATATGCATTCCGCTACTGGGGGTAGCTTGGGAGCTATCTGTAATACAGTCTCTGGCGATTGCTTCAGTATCCATCAGAGCATCCAATGAAAGGTGTCCCTGATTACTCTCAGGTACCACATGACTGTTACGATCTCACAGACTCAGTTTCTTTTTCTCTTCATTTTCCATATTTTTACTTATTTGTCTGGGGCCTCTATGGGGAGTTACTACTTAAGGAAGGCAGTTACCACCCCTATGTTAGGACACCCAAAGGATAGTCAGCGAGTGGCTGCAAGAGCCTTGGGGTTAGGGTTGACTGATAGGATGGCCAAGGGGCTAGATCGGTCTGGACAGGGGACTGGGGTAACATGAGGCATGGAACGGTCCAGATCTGTTGCTGCACACCACAGCCTTAGGGCTTAGGGTTGCTGCACACAGACCAGGGGCTGGGTATATAAGTAGTAGTTCTTGTAGTAACGAGTCCCTAAGACTCTGGATAGTTTCCCTACCTGGGACAACAATCTAGTTGTGTTTGGTTTCATCTCCATTCTCATTCTCCTCATTGACAAGGCTTGAGGTTGTGTTTGGGTAGCTCCTAACATAATCCAGAGTCTTTACAACCTTGCCCTTCGTTGTTCGCCACAGCGCTGAGTACATCTTACTCGCTGCAGCTCACGACAATGAAGCGTGTTTCATTTTTTGACATTGACATTCGTCTGACTCTGTGCATGTAACAACATGTGGCCACAGACAGCCTCGAGGAGCTAGGTGACTACGAATTCGACAGCAGATAGTCTCAGTAATCGATATTACTGACTATGGGGTAATTCATCCCCTCTGGCTACAAAACAGGAATCGGACGAGAACAGTCTGAGCGTCGTTGAAAGTGCAGGCAGGCACTGGTGAGCTAGCTGTACCAATACTTGCGGAAAAACCCAAGGAACGGGTGAAACAACTGGTTCATTATGAGTGTATCAAGGGGCCAAAAGTCCTGTTTCAGATCACATCGATCTGTAGGGTGAATTCCCAGGCACTTTAGTTTTGAATTGGCATTTGGAGGAATTAAATCGAACATCCAAGTTGGGGTGCGTTATTGACCCAATTGGACAAACCTCGTGTGACGGAAAGCACAAGCAGACAAGTGAACAGGCAACAAACCTGTGCAACTGCGCAGGGAACTAGGCAACTGCCGAATGAATGGACCAATTGCCATTGGAGATAGAACGGAACCAGTTGAAGATAAATCACACCACCATCACACGACGATTGCCATGCAGTGCGAATTCAGTTACATCCTACCACAGGCCCACATGACACTGGAGGAGATTGGATCGATCTTCAACGCAGAGTGGGCATCCGACATCACAATAACCACATGCACACCGATGATCACCGGCGATGGTTATATCAGGAAGTTTGACAACCATGTCAGACTTTGGAGGCGCCACTGCTGGCGCGAGGAACAGCAGCAGCACAGAGATGTCCAAAGGCTCCTAGACGATATGGAGCTATGACAAATCCAAGAACAGGAGGCGGCATGGGCTGAGCTCCTAGAATTACGACACATGTGCCGAGCGGCTACTTGGGCACAGCGGGTGCTGAATCATGTGGAAAAGGATTGGAAGGTCCTGGAAAACCTTCTGGAAGTTGTCTACAAAGGCAACACAAACGATCGGATGTACAAGGCACTAGCGGCATCAAAATACAACCAATGGTTGATGTGGTGCTACAAAACCAAGGATGCCATCCACCGATACAAGAATTACCATGAAGACAAGTGGTTAGACAGCCACGTTATGGCTGTCATGGAACTATATGCCAACAAAGGCATGATTATAGAACCAGTGGACTGGAATGCACTGATGCATGTGCAAAATGGCAATGGGAGCCATGAGGAACAAACCCAAATCGAAAAGGCGTTCACTTGTATCAGGACACCCTTGACATGACGTCTTAGGGCCCCACTATAGAACTGAGGAGTAGAGAGGGAAGACTGGAGTTGACAAGGGGAAACTGTTAGGAGCTACCCAAACACAACCTCAAGCCTCGTCAACGAGGAGAAGAGAGAAGAGAGACGAAACCAAACACTAAGATTGTTGTCCTGGGTAGGGAAACTATCCAGAGTCTTAGGGGCTCGCTACTACAAGAGCTACTACTTATATACCCAATCCCTGGTCTGTGCGCAGCAAACCCTAAGCCCTAAGGCTGTGGTGCGCAGCAACAGACCCAGACCGCTCCATGCCTCATGTTACCCCGGTCCCCTGTCCAGACCGATCTAGCTCCTGGCCATACTGTCGGTCAACCCTAACCCCAAGGCTCTTGCAGCCGCTCGCTGGCTAACCCTTGGGGGTCTTAACATAGGGGTGGTAACATCCTGCCTTAAGTAGTATCTCCCCGTAGAGGCCCCAGACAAATAAGTAAAAAATATGGAAAAAGAAGAGAAAAAGAAACTGAGTCCGTGAGATCGTAACATATCCCTCCCATTAAGACTTCGCGTCCCGAGAAGTCGACGCTATGGGAAAGACTTCCTTGATGCCCGTGTTCGAAACTTTCTTTGGGGAATCAAGCGTGGGTACAACCGGCCCACCGCGCTCAAGATCTCTTGAGAACGCCCTGTCCGTATCATCATCCTCGGCGTTAGCCTCCTTGCGGTTTCCTTTCCACCGCGACCAATTTCGTTCCAATCGCTCCAGGTAATCCCGTTCAAAGCGTCCATCTTCCCAACCAAACAGGCATTTCGGCGCCGCCATCTGTGTAAAATTTTCGTAAGGGCGATAGATCATGCCCCTAGCCTTTCGAGGTGCTCCAGGGTTGCGCTTGTGGAACTTCTTTATCTCGTCCTGTGCATTAGACAAGTTTTCCACCGGCTCCCAAGTCGATTCTTCCACAGGATAGTTCTTCCATTTCACCAGATATTCGAGACGACCGCTGCCTCGTCCGCTGACACGACTGTCCATGACTTCCTCTACCTCGTACTCGTCATCCTGTGACTCCTCCGTCATCTGCACTTCCTTGCAGTTGGCGGCTTTCTCCTTTTGACGTGGAAAAACAGGTTCCTTATAGGGTTTCAGGAGTACCTCGTTGAAGACATTATACACCTTCCAAGACGTGGGGATTTTCAGCTTGTATGCTGATTCGCCAACCTTCTCCAGGACTTCCAGAGGACCCACAAACTTCCCATCTAGCTTCTTGGTGGCGCGGATCGTTGGTAGATGCTCCGTGCTTAGATAGACCTTGTCACCAGGTTGATACTCTCGTGCAGGTTGTTTGTTTAAGTCCCACCGTTTTTTCATTGTGGACGCAGCCTTCTCTAGTGCTGCCTTCGCCTTTTCATGGACGTCCTCCACTTGTTTCGCCAGTTCTTCAACAGCCACCACCTTTGGCTGGTGCGTGGGGTTGAGTCCTTTATTAGGATGATGTCCGTAGTTCATGAAGAAGGGTGAGAACCCTGTCGCTGAGTGAGTTCGATCATTGTGGCAGAATTGTGCTACTGCCAGCCAGTCGCTCCAGTTGTCTTGTCTGTGATTGACAAACATAGTCAGGAATTCCTTGACCTCCTGATTGACTCGCTCCGTCTGTCCATCCGTCTGAGGGTGGTACGCCGTTGATCGGTTGGGCTGAATTCCGAGCATTCCATAAAGATCATCCATGAACTTGGATGCAAACTGAGGTCCTCGGTCGCTGATGACTTTCTTGGGTAATCCGTGCTCTCGAAAGATGTTATCTCTGAACAATACTGCGACTCCTTGTGACGTGATTGATGATGTTGTCGGCAAGAAGTAGGATTTCTTGGTGAATCGATCCACTACGACCATGATCATGTCATTGCCTTTAGACTCCGGTAGCGGTCCCATCAAGTCAATCGAGACAACCTCCCATGGTGCATCTGGTACTTCGTTTGGAACCAGTGGTGCCGCTCTCGCCTGTCTGTCCGGCTTGGCACGTTGACATGTCTCGCACCCTGGGATGTACAGTTCAATGTCTTTTTTCATGTTCAGCCACCAGAAGTCTCGTGTGATTAGTTCCAACGTCTTAGCTACTCCCGGATGTCCCCAGGAGTGGTGGATTTGGATAACACTTTCTCTGAGTTCCGTGATTGCTGGTACATACACGCGTCCTTTCCATGTGATGAGACCGTCCTTGCGTTGAAACTCCGGATTCCCTTCTGCCAATCCTTTTTGAACCTGCGTATCCCAGTGCCGTGTTGCCGCCTTGGAGATATCCTTAATGATATCTTCGATGGCCCTATCATCATCGTAGACCCGCACAAACAGTTCGTCTTTGAGTAAGATAACTCCTTCATTGTCGTTGGTTCCTCGTTCATGCCCTGCTCTCCTTGAGAGGATATCGGCTTTGGAGTTGGACTTTCCTGATCGGTGTTTAATGACAAAATTGTAATCCTGGAGGTCTGTGACCCATCGTGCCTGTCGCCTGTTTAAGTTTTGTGCCTTCCGGAAGTATGTTAAGTTCTGGTGATCCGTTAGCACTTCTATCGTCTGCTTGGCGCCCTTAAGATAATGCGACCATTCGTAAAATGCATGCATGACTGCCAGCATTTCTTTGTCATATATCTCGTAGTTTCGTTCGGCGTCATTGAGCGACCTAGAAATGAATGCTACTGGCTTCCAGACTTCGTCCTTTCCTTGTTGTGACAGGATTCCGCCAATTGCAAAATCTGATGCGTCAACTTCGATTCGGAATTGGCCGTCATCATCTGGGATTTTGAGCACAACCTCCCTCCCCACAAGGTCTTTCAGTCCCTGAAAAGCCTCAGACTGCATTTGTGTCCAATTCCATTCTTCTTTTCCAGTCAACTTGGTTAGAGGTTTGGCGATTTTGGCAAATCCCTCCACAAAACGTCGGTAAAAATTAATGAACCCTAAGAACTGTTGAAGTTCTCGCTTATTCGTGGGTTCTGGCCATTCCGTGATTGCCTTAATCTTTCCGGGTTCCATGCTAATGGAGTCGTGACTGATGACAAGTCCCAAAAAATCGATTTCTGTTTTGTCAAACCAACACTTTTCCGGCTTGAGCGACAGCTTGTGCATCTCCAGTTTTGCCAGGATACGGTTCACATGGTTCTTGTGTTCTTCCATTGTCTTTGAGAACACCAAGATATCGTCCATATATATAACAACCCATCCTTCTGCAATTTCCACCCTGAAGATGTCGTTCATCATCGTTTGAAATGTCGCCGGTGAATTAGTTAGACCGAAGAACATGACCAGTGGTTCAAACAGCCCTCTATTCGTCCTGAAAGCTGCCTTCCATTCGTCACCCTCCTTGATCCGGACGTTGTTGTATCCCCAGCGGATGTCCATTTTGGAGAATACCTTTGCCTGTGACAACTGATCTACCAACTCTCCAATCAGCGGTAGTGGGTATCGGTTTTTGATTGTCATTTCGTTTAGTCGGCGGTAGTCCTGGACCGGTCGTAACTTTCCGTCTTTTTTCTTGACAAAAAAGAATGGTGACGCCATTGGGGATTTACTAGGTTGGATTCGTCCCGTGTCTAGGTTCTCTTTCAAGAACTCATCCAACTGCTCTTGTTCGCTCCGGTTCAGCGGGTAGATTTTGCAATCTACCGGGTTCGATCCTGGGATTAACTCGATCGCGTGGTCCCAAGGGCGTCTCGGCGGTAATTCGTCGAAGGTCTCTTTGGTGAAGACCTTCTTGTGTCCCAGATAGTGCTCCGGCACTATCTCCTCTAATGTCCTTTTTGTGGCTTTTTTGTTCTCCTTGGCCGCAATGTCCGTTGCCACCGATCGCAGCTTAAACTCTGGCTCCCCGATGTGGATGGCCAGTAATCTGTCACCCTCCTCTAGAGGTTCCATGCTATCGACCTCATCCTCAGGTTCTGCGACGTCCGACTGTGTCCAACATGTTCCTGGACAGCGATTGAACTTTAGCTCTTTCTTCTTCCAGTCAATTGACGGGTTGTGGTGTTGTAACCAATCATGTCCCAAAAACAAGTTTGTTTTTCCTAGACGCGCAACTCCACACTCGATAATCTCCTCATGATCCCCAATCCGTAGTTTGAATTGTGTCATGTACTCGAGATTCCCCATTGAGTTCCGGGATCCGTCGGCATTGTACACCGGTACTGGTCGTACCAACCTTCGTTTGTTGAGTTTGTGTTTTTCTACAAACTCGTCATTCACACAAGACTGTGTGCATCCGCTATCCACCAGTGCTGCTACGTTGATGGTAGCTCCGGTATCCATAGATGTGATAATTCCTTTCACATCCATCTCATTTCGTCCAAACGTTTTAACCATTGTTTGTCGCAGGTGCGCTAAATTCCATAGCGCCTCTTGTTCGGTCATCGCATTTAGTTCTTTTAGGAGATCTGATGTGATTTCCCGTTCCCGTGCATTGTGCGCCCAAAAGCGCAGGCATTCCAAAGCAGTTTTTTCATCCTGCTGCCATATCCTTCTCACAACCCACTCCGGGGTCCAGGTTCTGAGTTTTGGTTTGGTTGCACTCAAAGTAACATTCCTCAGACGGTGAACTTGTTTTGAACATTCGTATAATAATTCGGGCACATTGATTCCAGAATCATTAGATACAAGTCCGTTGTCCTTAGTACTGTTACAGGCCAGTAGAGCTGAGCGCTCGTCTACTGGCTTTCGCCAAAACCCTTCTCTTTGCCGTACTCCTTCCACTCAGCCTCCGTAATTTCCTCCATTTGTATCTCTCGGATCTGTCTTCCTTTGCCTTTTCCTGAAGGCTTTCGTGGCTCTGGACATTGCTGTGAGAAATGTCCTGGTTTTCCACAGTTATAGCAACTGCCATATGGTTTCCTGGACTTGTCAACGTCCATCGCGTTTGGATCTCGGGTAGAAGTCGAAGCTGCCGGTGGTGCGCTAAACTGATACTGAGTTGGCTTAGTATCTTTTTGCACTTTTTCCTTATAGCTGTCCATTCGGCGTTCTGTTCCGTAGGCTTCTTGTGCTTGACGATATGCGCGTGCCAGCTGTATTGCGCGCTCCTGAATTTTGGTTAGAGATGCGTCCTCTTCCAGGTTTCCATGACGAATTAAGTCTCGACCAAGTGCTGGATTGATGTGAGCCAAGAATTGAGCTGTCAAGGCCGCGTCGTTCCATTCAACTAGTGGTGAGAGCGCATTGAACCGGATGCAGTAATCTTCGATTGGTGAGTTCCCTTGTTTTAGTGCGATAAGGGAGTCGATCGCCTTCTGCTTGGTCTCTGTTGACATGAAGAATTCATGCATCTGGTCCTTAAAATCCTGCCACGTTTTAAAAGGAAATTTCCTGGTTAAAGGTTCCCTGAGCCAGTTCATATCCTCGTCGAGTCGACCTTCGTTCAGATCGTTCCAGGGGATGTCTCGTGACCATGCCTCTTCCACCTGTTTTTCCTCATACTCTCGTTGAGCATCCTGAACGGCTCGCAATTTCACACCAGCCCAGTCTCCTGCTCGGTTATCCTTTCCTTTTCGAATGCGGTACAGGCAAATCGAGATCTTTCGATCTAAAGTTGTTTCCCGTGACAGCGTGAAGTAGGTTTCCATCTGTCGGACCCATGCATCAACCATCCGCGGATCTCCTTCATAATGATCTGGGAGCTCTAGTTTTGTCGTGGGAGCCTGGACTATTGGATTGGCTCGGCGGTACTCATTAATCACATCTGAGATGGACTGCGCGATTGCTGTAGAGGCCTCTACCCGACGTTGTCCTTGTCGGTAGATCTGGTCTTCCCGATGCGCTCGTTGAGTTGGAGTTCCCTCCGTGTCTCCCATGGACTGGTATGTTTCTTCTTGGAAAGTCTGGTATCCCAAGAGTGCCTGTGTGATATGTGCAACCATATCCGCCGTAGCCCAGAAGATCCTAGCACCGACCCGGTGATGTCCATAGCCTTTGCGCATCATTAAGCGGATCTGTTTCCATCCGCGGACGTGTCCTTCATTCTCAACGTGCCATACACGTGTGCCATCTTTGGGCGATCTGAGATTAACTCGTGCGCTGTTATTGCGCAATCGTTCGTCAAAGTCCCAGAGGTCCTGGATTGTTGGATACGCGGGCCATGTGTACTTTGACCATAGCTCCGGTTTGATTAATCGGAGATAACAGTATCCTGCCATTGTCGGGTGTGGGACTTGAACCCAGGTAAATGCCTTTTCAATTTGGGTTTGTTTTTCATGGCTCCCATTGCCATTTTGCGCATGCATCAGCGCGTTCCAGTCCGCCGGTTCAATGACCATGCCCTCATTGGCATATAGTTCCGTGACAGCTGTAACATGGCTGTCCAACCGCTTATCTTCGCGGTAGTTTTCGTATCGACGGATGGCGTCCTTCGTTTTGTAGCACCACATGAGCCATTGATTATATTTGGATGCTGCCAGCGCCTGATACATCCGATCGTTTTTGTTGCCCTTGTAGACAACCTCTAGAAGGTTTTCCAGGACCTTCCAATCCTTTTCCGCACGGTTAAGTGCCCGCTGTGCCCGAGTAGCCGCTCGGCGCATGTGTCGTAACTCTAAGAGTTCGGCCCATGCCGCCTCTTGTTCCTGGATCTGTCGACGCTCCATGTCGTCTAGGAGCCGTTGAACATCTCTGTGTTGTTGCCGTTCTTCGCGCCAGCAGTGGCGCCTCCAAAGTCTGACATGGTTGTCAAACTTCCGTATATATCCATTGCTGGTGATCGTCGGCGTGCGTGTGATGGTTGCAATGTCGGATGCCCACTCCGTGTTGAAGATCGATCCGATCTCCTCCAGTGTCGTGTGGGCGTGTGGTAGTACGTAGATAAATTCGCACTGCATGGCGATGGTTGTGTGATGGTGTATAGATTGTTCTTCAACCGGTTCCGTTCTGTCTCCAACGGCAATCGGTCCGTTCGTTCGGCAGTCGCCTAGTTCCCTGCGCAGTTGCACAGGTTTGTTGCCTATTCGCTCGTCTGCTCGTGCTTTCCGTCGCACGAGGTTTGTTCGATTGGGTCAATAACGCACCCCAACTCGAATGTTCGATTTAAATTCCACCAACTGCCAATTCAAAACTAAAGTGCCTGGGAATTCACCCTACAGATCGATGTGATCTGAAACGGGACTTTCGGCCCCTTGATACACTCGTAATGAACCGGTTGTTTCACCCGTTCCGTGGGTTTTTCCGCAAGTATTGGTACAGCTAGCTCGCCAGTGCCTGCCCGCACTTTCAACGACGCTCAGACTGTTCTCGTCCAATTCCTGTTTTGTAGCCAGAGGGGATGAATTACCCCGTAGTCAGTAATAACGATTACTGAGTCTATCTGTTGTCGAATTCGTAGTCGCCTAGCTCCTCGAGGCTGTCTGTGGCCACGTGTTGTTACGTGCACAGAGTCAGACGAATGTCGATGTCGAAAAATGAAACTCGCTTCGCCGCCGTGAGCTGCAACGAGTAAGACGTACTCGGCGCTGTGGCGAACGACGAAGGGCAAGGTTGTAAAGACTCTGGATTATGTTAGGAGCTACCCAAACACAACCTCAAGCCTCGTCAACGAGGAGAAGAGAGAAGAGAGACGAAACCAAACACTAAGATTGTTGTCCCGGGTAGGGAAACTATCCAGAGTCTTAGGGGCTCGCTACTACAAGAGCTACTACTTATATACCCAATCCCTGGTCTGTGCGCAGCAAACCCTAAGCCCTAAGGCTGTGGTGCGCAGCAACAGACCCAGACCGCTCCATGCCTCATGTTACCCCGGTCCCCTGTCCAGACCGATCTAGCTCCTGGCCATACTGTCGGTCAACCCTAACCCCAAGGCTCTTGCAGCCGCTCGCTGACTAACCCTTGGGGGTCTTAACATAGGGGTGGTAACATCCTGCCTTAAGTAGTATCTCCCCGTAGAGGCCCCAGACAAATAAGTAAAAAATATGGAAAAAGAAGAGAAAAAGAAACTGAGTCCGTGAGATCGTAACAGAAACCCCAAGAGAACTCGAATGGAGTCTCTGGGTGTTCGTTGCACAGTATATATACCTAGATACATGGTCTGTGCACTAAACCCCATAACCCTAAGGGCTGTGGAGTTACCTAGGGTAACCCTATCTATAAATAGCATAGAAGATACTAGAAGGTTTACATAATGCGGATCGTTGATCCGTATGAGTCAGAGTGAAAGCATAAGCAAGGCCGCATCTCTGTTATCTAATCTAATCATTATCTTATCTTTGTGCTGATTAGATAATCATTATCTTATCTAGATTGTTTGGCTGTGACCTTAGATCAAAACAAAGAAAATGAATATAAATGTCTTAGAAACGAAACGAAAGAAAAGTGAAAATGAGCGGTCCATGACAGTACCCCCTCTTTAAGGTTCGTCTTCCATGACGAAACCCTTATCCTGAGGTTTCGAAGGATACATGTCCATCAAGGCCATTTCGCTTTAGGTACATATAATGCTGCCAGGCATTGAATGCCTTTTCCGACAGCGTCCAGGGATCTTGTCCTGCGTTTACTCTGTCCAACTGGACTTCAACGGCGCGAGACATGGTAATCTTGGGGCGGAGGGTTCGTGGAGGGGTGGGTTTGGGTTGTTCGTGTTCAAAGTGGCATCTAGACATGCCAGTGCATTGGTGTGAAACGTTGGACTGAGCTCCCAACGTAAGAATGGTTTTTTGTGATTTTTTACAGTTACGCGCACAGTTATTGTGATTTTTACCCATGTTTGACTGAGAAGGCCGAGTACGACCTTTTTGTAACTGATTGAAGCAGTTTAAGGCCCTACTCCAGGGCCCATTCTTTTAGTTTTCACAACCGTTGCAATCGCAGGGACCATCTTTGTCCGATGGTTCATTTAGCTGCGTAAGCAAACTTTGGCCCTTCCATTTCTTCCAATTTTTCTCCCATTGCGCAGTTTCTGCTACTGCGTTTATGTCGATCCTGGACACTATTGGTCCATTATATTCTGTGAAGTTCTCGTACGCTTTGAACTTCAATCTGTTAAAAGCATCTTGGCCTATGATGCGAATTGCTCCTGGATGTCTACTATAAAAATCTTTTATCTTCTTTTTTGCATTTTTAACATTTTCTACTGGTTCCCATGAGTTATGTTCAGCAGTATATCCTTTCCATTTTACGAGATACTGCAATTTATTTCTTTTTAGACGAACGTCGATTATTTCTTCGACTTCGTATTCTTTTTGTCCCTCTATTTCTACCGGAGGTGGCGGTGCCAGTTTCTGTCCTTTTAATGGTCTCACGTAAGGACGAATATGTGATACATTTATAACCGGGTGGATCTGTTGAGAAAAGGAAGATCCAACTCTACTGCATTTGGAGAAATTATTCATTTGATTGGGTATGGTCCAATCCATCGTTCTGCTAGTTTTCGTGTAGGTCTATTGACCAACTGCAGATCTTTGGTTGATAACCAAACTTTATCTCCTACTTTGTAAAGAGGAGATTCTCCTCTTTTTCTATCTGCGTACAGCTTCATGTCATCCTGCGATTTTCGCAAGGCAGCTTGCGTTTCCTCATGAATTTCCTTCATTTTTTGAGCAAACTCCGTTGCTGCTGGATGAGATCCCTCTCTTCTGGGTTCCATACCCATTCTGGGGTGTTTTCCGTAGTTTATGAAAAACGGTGTTTCCTTGGTGGATGACTGAATTTTACTATTATAACTAAATTCAGCTATAGCCAACCATTCAGACCAAGTTTCTTGTCTGTGGTCCACGAATATCCTCAGGTACTGTTCTAAGTCCTGATTCATCCTTTCTGTTTGTCCATCCGTCTGTGGATGGAAAGCTGTAGACAAATCCATGGAAATGCCTAACATTTGGTTCAATTCTTTCATCATTTGTGCGGCGAATTGAGGACCTCTGTCAGAGATTATTGACTCTGGGAGACCATGTATTTTCCAAACATGATCTCTGAATAGAGTTGCTAATCCTTGTGCTGACGTTTCTTCGGATGTGGGTATGAAATGTGACATTTTTGACATTCTGTCACACACTACCAATATCGCATTGTGTCCGTGCGATTCGGGAAGCTTTGTAATGAAGTCTGCTGATATATGTGTCCATGGACGACTTGGTGCAGAGTTCGGCATTAATTTCCCTGCTGGTGGCTCTGGGAAATTCTTGCTTCTTTGGCATTTGTCACATCTGGTGACATATTTTTTTACAAATTTGGTGACTCCTGGCCACCAATAGTTCCTTGTAACGAGTTCAACCGTCTTCCACTGTCCTCCATGTCCTGCAATGGGCGTGTCATGATGAAGTCTTACTATCTCCATCCATAGTTTTTCGTCTTTAGGGACATACACCTTCCCTCTCCAAAGGACCAAGCCTTGTTCCATCTGCCATTCTCCTGCATTAATCGTTTTTACTCCGGCTTTCTTCATTGCTTCTTGTCATGAACGCTCATTTTCACTTTTCTTTCGTTTCGATTCTAAGACATTTATATTCATTTTCTTTGTTTTGATCTAAGGTCGCAGCCAAACAATCTAGATAAGATAACGATTATCTAATCAGCACAAAGATAAGATAACGATTAGATTAGATTAGATAACGGAGATGCGGCCTTGCTTATGCTTTTCCTTTGACTCATACGGATCAACGATCCGCCTTATGTAAACCTTCTAGTATGTTCTATGGTATTTATAGATAGGGTTACCCTAGGTAACTCCACAGCCTTTAGGGTTATGGGGTTTAACGCACAGACCATGTACTTAGGTATATATACTGTGCAACGAACACCCAGAGACTCCATTCGAGTTCTCTTGGGGTTTCCCCTCAGTCAACTCCTCTCACCTCTCCTCTCTTAGTCTTGCTAGTGGGGCCCTAAGTCGTCACGACGAGGGTAGTCCTAATAGTAGAACTCGAATTCTCACATCGCTTACTGCCCCACTCGTCGAGCACCACGCTCACCCACACCCGGACTCCAGGGTTAAGGAGACATCTTGTGTTTGCGAATCATAGTCGTCCGTCGACTTTAAAACGCCTTGGATTCTTGTAGACATTCCATAAAAAGTCTACTCATTCGTTCCTGGTTATCGCAAACCAAAGATCCTGCCCCGGATTATAGGGACCGCTGTGCACAGCATACCAGTGCCGAGATTATCACACGTTACGTGATACGCGATCAGGGATACGCTTCGTCAGCCCCTTGGTTACGTTAAATTACCCTGACCTAGGCCCCCTGAAGGGCTATACATCTATATACGTATATACCAAACTTTCCGTAATCCTTGAGAGTAGCCGCCGCTTGGTCACGCGCTCTTGAGAAAGATCCGTTCCTCTTAAAGGAATAGTGATACAGGGACAACCGTTCGGCCCCCTGTTAGCATACATCCGATTCGTTTTAAAAAATAGAAAGGTACATAGGAGTTGCAAGAACGGTTGCGGATCTTGAACTCATATATACATAGGTGACAGGTCACAAACCTTCCTCACCTCGTACCTTTCCCAAAACGGATCAAGAAGATATCAGAGATCTTCTACGAAGAGGCGGCTCATCAGAAACCGAGATCGAAGCGACGATCCATTGGATTCTCACAGGACAGCACTTCACAGAGGAAGACGCTGAGAATCTATTCGAGGATTTACCTCCATTAGAAAACAACAGTGACTCGGATCAAAACAATAGAAATAGGGATAGCACGGGTAGTTCAGATTCAATACGAGAACAACCACATCATTTTGAACCAACCCCATTCCCTGTTATCACACGAGATCCAGCCACCCTCGATATCAACAACTTAATCAGCTCCGACGCTACTTACATCGGAACAGTCGCCCCACCTTGGTCTCCGCCAAGAGAATACACACGACCGCCTCGGTCACACACTACTACAGATTCAGACGACGATTCGGATACCGAATCATCCCGCACAGGTTTCAGATCCCTCCCACCCCCGTATCCACCAATGTCGGACTTTGGTCCAGAACCCGAGGTCGAAATGAACTCGGCTCAGCTGTTGGCCCAGCTGAACGCTCAAGCGGCCACAATAAATACGTTGCAAACACAATTGCAACACCTCCAAACGCAGATGATCGACGCCGCGGCAGCAGCCGCAGCCCCTGCACCACCGCCAGTACCCGCACCGGTAGCACCGGTTGCCCCGGTTGTTAATATACCGGAGGGAACTATTTTTAACATCACACAACCCGCTGGACACGCATCGTCCAAAATAGATGCAGCTAAGCCGCCGGTCTTTACCGGTAAAATGACGGAAGTCGATGGGTTTGTCAACTCGTGTCGGCTGTATATGCGGCTCAAAATGGAGCACGCACAAGAAGAAGACAAAGTGTACTTTGTCTTATCATATATGTCAGAAGGGTTCACTTTAGATTGGAGAGACAATCTATTGGAACAATACAAAAATGACGAGGAAGTTCCCACAACAGTGGAGAACTTATTTCAGAAAATAAAAGAGGAATTCGGAGACACAGACGAACAGTCTTCGAAAATAGCAGAGTTGCGCACGATTCAACAAGGCGCCAGTACATGTGAAGAACATGTACAAAAATTCAAAAAGATAGCTCGAGGCACAGGATACGAAGGACGAGCCTTACTCGAGGAGTTTAAACGGAGTCTCAACACAGGACTCCGAAAAAGAATTTTAGAATCAGATGAAGTGCCACAAACGGCAAACGGGTGGTATGTCAAAGCCATCCGACTGGACCGCCAATGGCGCCAAGCACGCGCCGAGGAAAAATATTATTCCTCGAGGAACAGTAACTCCGCTAATAGGAGTGAAGGTGGCTCTAAAGGGCCTGCTTCGTCAGCAAAGACGACACCAGCTGGGCAGCCAAAACCCAGATGGACATTTCCACGCCCATCAGGATCAGCGCCCCAGCCGCAACAGGCAGCTGGACCCTCCTCGGGTAGTAATGTTCGACCTCCGCGCGGGCCGAATGATATGGACGTCGATAGGAACAATCGTCCACCGCCACGGTGTTACAAGTGCGGAAGACTCGGTCATATCCGAGCAAATTGCAGATCCGGCCTGGACGTCAGGTCAATGACCTTCGAAGAAATGAAGGAATACTTCTCGAAAGGCGAGGAGTTAAAAGACGACGAGAGCCAGTGAGTCCCACTCTGGACTCTCGTAATAGATACAATGTATTGGTAGTTGAAAAGCTAACGGACATAGCGGTTGAATCGGAGGTCTCAAGGACTTCCGAAACGACCCCGCAAGAGGCGGTCTCTGGTACGAAAGTACAGGAGCGCGGCAGGGCGGTTACACCTGTGCTTAATTCCTCTGTAGCTCAACAAAAAATACGAAAAGGGACAAAAGATTTCTTCATTCGCACAATAGGTCCAAAAGAAGAAATCCTGATGCAAGTCAGTCTGGAAACCATGGACACACACGATAAACATGAACAAACAGCGCTTCTAGATTCAGGAGCTACGGGTTTGTTTATGAATAAATCCTTTGCTAAACGTATGAATTATAAATTAATTCCCTTAGCCAACCCCATTCCAGTTCGAAATGTCGATGGAACTCTAAACGAAGGAGGCATGATAACGCACGAAGTAGATTTAATACTTCACTATCAGGGTCACATGGAGAGAGCTACATTCGAAATATGTGAACTAGGAAAAACTGATGTAATCATTGGATCTACATGGTTACGACGACATAATCCGGAAGTAAATTGGGAGACTGGAGAAATTAAACTTACTCGGTGTCCACGTTCATGTGGACATAAACAAAGAGAGTGGACCGCGGAGCGGGAACAGAATGCTAGGTTAGCAGAGCACTGGGAGGCTTTACAATACCTATGGGAGAAAGAACGCAAGTTGGACTTTGCGTATTGGTTAGAGGAGAAGCGAATGGAAGATGCGGGCGCATCTTTCATAGAGGAAGCCAAACATCCGAAACAGTACAAGTACGGAAATAAATACCTGTTCTTGCCCCTGTTTCCACCACGATCGCCAAAGGCAGGGTCCTTCTCAAAACAGATAAACGAACTTAGAAAACAATCACCAGAAGAAATGGTACCTGAAAAGTATCATCAATACCTAAAAGTATTTGAAAAGAAAGCATCGGAACGAATGCCGGTTTGAAAGCCATGGGATCATGCGATTGATACCAAACCAGGCTACGAACCCAGAAAAGGAAAGGTGTATCCTTTATCCCCAGATGAACTTCAGGAAGTACGAGACTTCCTTGACGATCAAATAAAAAAGGGATATATCAGACCTTCTAAATCACCGCAGACGTCACCGGTGTTTTTTGTAAAGAAAAAAGATGGAAAAAAGAGAATGGTACAGGATTACCGATACCTAAATGAGTGGACAATTAAAAATAATTATCCACTACCACTCATATCAGAGCTCGTAGATCGAGCAGGTAAAGCCAGGCACTTTACCAAATTGGACTTACGTTGGGGCTACAACAACGTACGAATTAAAGAAGGCGACGAATGGAAAGCCGCCTTTACAACACCGGAAGGAGCATACGAACCGGTGGTCATGTTCTTTGGGCTGACTAACTCACCAGCCACATTTCAACATATGATGAACGATATCTTTAGAGATATGATCAATACAGGCAAAGTTATCATCTACATAGATGACATTTTGATCTTTACAAAAGATAAAACGGAACATGATGAAATCGTACTTGAAGTACTCCGGAGGTTGCAGGAAAACGACCTCTATGTAAAACCAGAAAAATGTGTATGGGATGTAGACGAAGTTGAATTCTTAGGTGTCATCATTGGACCTAATGGAATTCAAATGGACCCTAAAAAAGTAGAGGCAATCTTAAACTGGCCAGTACCAGCATGTGTTAAAGATGTGCAACGCTTTTTGGGTCTTGCCAACTATTATCGCAGGTTTGTCAAAGACTTTGCGAAAATAGCACAACCATTACATGCACTGGTGAAAAAGGATAAAAAATGGGAATGGACAGAAAAAGAGCAAAGAGCTCTAGAAACTTTAAAAAAAACATTCACGGAACAGCCGCTACTAGTAGCTCCGGACTCTAATCGAAAATTCAGAATAGAGTCTGATGCCTCGGATTACGCAACGGGAGGAGTATTATCAATGCTCTGTGACGATGAGAAATGGCGGCCAGCAGCCTTCTTATCTAAAACGTTAAATGAAACCGAGAGGAATTATGATGTCCACGATAAAGAAATGTTGGGCATTATGAGGTGTCTTGAGACATGGAGACACTATTTGGAAGGAGGGAAGGAGGAATTTGAGGTTTGGACGGATCATAAAAACCTCGAATACTTTATGAGTGCAAAAAAGTTAAACAGAAGACAAGCCAGATGGGCTTTATATCTTAGTCGTTTTAACTTCAAGATCATTCATAAAGCTGGTAGTACAATGGGCAAAGCAGATTCTCTGTCCAGGAGGCCAGACCTTAAAGAGGGGGTGGAGTCAGATAACAAGGATGTAACCTTGTTGAAACCAGAACTTTTTCTCGTAAAAGCTTTACAGCAAGGACACTTGCTCATTGACGGTGCAGAGAAGGGACTCTTAAAAAAGATTAGAGAGTCAGAAGCACGTGATGAAGAAGTAGTCAAGGCAGTAGAAGCAATGAAAAAGGCCGGAGTAAAAACAATAAATGCGGGAGAATGGCAAATGGAGCAAGGCTTGGTCCTTTGGAGAGGGAAAGTATATGTCCCTAAAGATGAAAAACTACGAATGGAGATAGTTAGACTCCATCACGATACACCCATTGCAGGACATGGAGGACAGTGGAAGACGGTTGAACTCGTCACAAGGAATTATTGGTGGCCAGGAGTCACAAAATTTGTTAAAAAATATGTTACCGGATGTGACAAATGCCAAAGAAGTAAAAATTTCCCAGAACCACCAGCAGGGAAATTAATGCCGAATTCTGCACCAAGTCGTCCATGGACGCATATATCAGCAGATTTCATTACCAAGCTTCCCGAATCGCACGGACATAACGCGATACTGGTAGTATGTGACAGAATGTCCAAAATGTCACATTTCATACCCACATCTGAAGAAACGTCAGCACAAGGGTTAGCGACTCTATTTAGAGATCATGTCTGGAAAATACATGGTCTCCCAGAGTCAATAATCTCTGACAGAGGTCCTCAATTCGCCGCACAGATGATGAAAGAATTGAACCAAATGTTAGGCATTTCTACAGATTTGTCTACAGCTTTCCATCCACAGATGGATGGACAAACAGAAAGAATGAATCAGGACTTAGAACAGTACCTGAGGATATTCGTAGATCACAGACAAGAAACGTGGTCTGAATGGTTAGCAATAGCTGAATTTAGTTATAACAGTAAAATTCAGTCATCTACCAAGGAAACGCCGTTTTTCGTAAACTACGGAAAACACCCCAGAATGGGAATGGAACCTAGAAGAGAAGGATCTCATCCAGCAGCCACGGAATTTGCTCAAAAAATGAAGGAAATTCACGAAGAAACACAGGCTGCCTTGCGAAAATCGCAGGATGACATGAAATTATACGCAGATAGGAAAAGAGGAGAGTCCCCTCTTTATAAAGTGGGAGACAAAGTTTGGTTATCAACCAAAGATCTGCAATTGGTCAACAGACCTACACGAAAATTAGCAGAACGATGGATTGGACCCTATCCAATCAAACGAATTATCTCTCCTAATGCGGTAGAATTGGATCTCCCCTTCTCTCAACAGATCCACCCGGTCATTAATGTATCACGTATTCGTCCTTACGTGAGACCCTTAAAAGGACAGAAACTGGCACCGCCACCTCCAGTAGAAATAGAGGGACAAAAGGAGTACGAAGTCGAAGAAGTAATCGACGTTCGTCTAAAAAGAAATAAACTGCAGTATCTTGTAAAATGGAAAGGGTACACTGCAGAACATAATTCATGGGAACCGGTTGAAAATGTTAAAAACGCAAAAAAGAAAATAAAGGACTTTTATAATAGACACCCAGGAGCAATTCGCGTCATAGGTCAAGACGCCTTTAAAGGATTGAAGTTCAAAAAATACGAGAACTTCACAGAATATAATGGACCGATAGTATCCAGGATTGACATAAACGCAGTAGCAGAAACTGCGCAATGGGAAGAAAATTGGAGAAAATGGAAGGGCCAAGGTTTGCTCACGCAGTTAAATGAACCATCAGACAAAGATGGTCCCTGCGATTGCAACGGTTGTGAAAACTAAATAAAAGAATGGGCCCTGGAGTAGGGCCTTAAACTGCTTCAATCAGTTACAAAAGGTCGTACTCGGCCTTCCCAGTCAAACATGGGTAAAAATCGCAACAACCGCGCGCGTAACTGTAAAAAATCACAAAAAACCATTCTTACATTGGGAGCTCAATCCAACGTTGCACACCAATGCACTGGCATGTCTAGATGCCACTTTGAACACGAACAACCCAAACCCACCCCTCCACGAACCCTCCGCCCCAAGATCACCATGTCTCGCGCCGTTGAAGTCCAATTGGACAAAGTTAACGTGGGACAAGACCCCTGGACACTGTCGGAAAAGGCATTCAATGCCTGGCAGCATTATATGTATCTAAAGCGAAATGGCCTCGACGGATATGTATCCTTTGAAACCTCAGGATAAGGGTTTCGTCATGGAAGACGAACCTTAAAGAGGGGGTACTGTCATGAACGCTCATTTTCACTTTTCTTTCGTTTCGATTCTAAGACATTTATATTCATTTTCTTTGTTTTGATCTAAGGTCGCAGCCAAACAATCTAGATAAGATAACGATTATCTAATCAGCACAAAGATAAGATAACGAATAGATTAGATTAGATAACGGAGATGCGGCCTTGCTTATGCTTTTCCTTTGACTCATACGGATCAACGATCCGCCTTATGTAAACCTTCTAGTATGTTCTATGGTATTTATAGATAGGGTTACCCTAGGTAACTCCACAGCCTTTAGGGTTATGGGGTTTAACGCACAGACCATGTACTTAGGTATATATACTGTGCAACGAACACCCAGAGACTCCATTCGAGTTCTCTTGGGGTTTCCCCTCAGTCAACTCCTCTCACCTCTCCTCTCTTAGTCTTGCTAGTGGGGCCCTAAGTCGTCACGACGAGGGTAGTCCTAATACTTCTACTGCCTTGACTACTTCCTCATCACGTGCTTCCGACTCTCTGATTTTCTTCAGAAGTCCTTTTTCTGCACCGTCAATGAACAAGTGTCCTTGCTGTAAAGCTTTTATGAGGAAAAGCTCCGGTTTTAACAAGGTCACATCCTTGTTGTCAGCCTCCATCCCCTCTTTAAGGTCTGGCCTCCTGGACAGAGAATCTGCTTTGCCCATAGTACTGCCAGCTTTATGAATAATTTTGAAATTAAATCGACTAAGATATAAGGCCCATCTGGCCTGTCGTCTGTTCAATTTCTTTGCACTCATAAAGTATTCGAGATTTTTATGATCCGTCCAAACCTCGAATTCCTCTTTTCCTCCTTCCAAATAGTGTCTCCATGTTTCAAGACACCTCATAATGCCCAACATTTCCTTGTCGTGGACATCATAGTTCCTTTCTGTTTCGTTCAACGTTTTAGATAAGAAGGCTGCTGGTCGCCATTTCTCATCGTCACAGAGCATTGATAATACTCCTCCCATTGCGTAATCAGAAGCATCAGACTCTATTCTGAACTTTCTGTTAGAGTCCGGAGCCACTAATAGCGGCTGTTCTGTAAATGTTTTTTTTTAAAGTTTCTAGAGCCCTTTGCTCTTTTTCTGTCCATTCCCATTTTTTATCCTTTTTTACTAATGCATGTAACGGTTGAGCTATTTTCGCAAAGTCTTTGACAAATCTGCGATAATAGTTGGCGAGACCTAAAAAGCGTTGCACATCTTTAACACATGCTGGTACTGGCCAGTTTAAGATTGCTTCAACTTTTTTAGGATCCATCTGAATTCCGTTAGGTCCGATGATGACCCCTAGGAATTCAACTTCATCTACGTCCCATACACATTTTTCTGGTTTTACATAGAGATCGTTTTCCTGCAACCTCCGAAGTACTTCAAGTACGATTTCATCGTGTTCCGTTTTATCTTTAGTAAAGATCAAGATGTCATCTATATAGATGATGACTTTTCCTGTATTGATCATATCTCTAAAGATATCGTTCATCATATGTTGGAACGTGGCTGGCGAGTTTGTCAGCCCAAAGAACATGACCACCGGTTCATATGCCCCTTCCGGTGTGGTAAAGGCGGCTTTCCATTCGTCGCCTTCCTTGATTCGTACGTTGTTGTATCCCCAACGTAAATCTAATTTGGTAAAGTGCCTGGCTTTACCCGCTCGATCCACGAGTTCTGATATGAGTGGGAGTGGATAATTATTTTTTATGGTCCACTCGTTTAGGTATCGGTAGTCCTGTACCATTCTCTTTTTTCCATCTTTTTTCTTAACAAAGAACACCGGTGACGTCTGCGGAGATTTAGAAGGTCTGATGTACCCCTTTTTTATTTGATCATCAAGGAAGTCTCGTACTTCCTGAAGTTCGTCTGGGGATAAAGGATACACCTTTCCTTTTCTAGGTTCATAACCCGGTTTGGTGTCAATAGCGTGATCCCACGGCTTCCGAACCGGCATCCGTTCCGATGCTTTCTTTTCGAATACTTTTAGGTATTGATGATACTTCTCAGGTACCATCTCTTCTGATGATTGTTTTTTAAGTTCATTTATTTGTTTTGAGAAGGACCCTGCCTTCGGCGATCATGGTGGAAACAAGGGTAAGAATGGATATTTATTTCCGTACTTGTACTGTTTCGGGTGTTTGGCTTCCTCTATGAAAGATGCGCCAGCATCTTCCATTCGTTTTTCCTCTAACCAATACGCAAAGTCCAACTCGCGTTCCTTTTCCCATAAGTATTGAAGAGCCTCCCAGTGCTCTGCCAACCTAGCATTTTGCTCCTGCTCTGCGGTCCATTCTCTCTGTTTGTGTCCACATGATCGTGGACATCGAGTAAGTTTAATTTCCCCGGTTTCCCAATTAACTTCCGGGTTATGTCGTCGTAACCATGTAGATCCAATGATTACGTCAGTTTTTCCTAGTTCACATATTTTGAATGTGGCTCTTTCCATGTGACCCTGATAGTGAAGTATTAGATCTACTTCATGCGTTATCATGCCTCCTTCGTTTAGAGTTCCGTCGACATTTCGAACTGGAATGGGATTGGCTAAGGGAATTAGTTTGTAATTCATGCGCTTAGCAAATGATTTGTTCATAAACAAACCCGTAGCTCCTGAATCAAGAAGCGCCGTTTGTTCATGTTTTTCGTGGGTGTCCATAGTTTCCAGACTGACTTGCATCAGGATTTCTTCTTTTGGACCTATTGTTCTGATGAAGAAATCTTTTGTCCCTTTTTGTACCTTTCGTTGAGCTAAAGAGGAATAAAGCACAGGTTTAGCCACCCTGCCGCACTCCTGCACTTTCGTGCTAGAGACCGCCTCTTGCGGGGTCGTTTCGGAAGTCCTTGAGACCTCCGATTCAACCGCTATGTCCGTCAGCTCGTCCGTAGGTAATACAGTATATCTATTACGAGAGTCCAGAGTGGGACTCACTGGCTCTCGTCATCTTTTAACTCTTCGCCTTTTGCGAAGTATTCTTTCATTTCTTCAAACGTCATTGTCCTGACGTCCAGGCCAGACCTGCAATTCGCTCGGATATGTCCGAGTCTTCCGCACTTGTAACATCTTGGCGGGGGTCTGTTGTTTCTGTCGACATCCATGTCGTTTGGGCCACGTGGAGGTCGAGCGGTATTACTATTCGAGGAGGGGCCCGCTACCGGTTGCGGCTGGCTCGCTGATCCTGATGGACGTGGGAAAGTCCATCTGGGTTTGGGCTGACCAGCTGGGGCCATCTTTGTTGACGTAGCCGGTCCTTTTGCACCTCCTTCACTCCTATTGGCGGAGTTACTGTTCCTCGAGGAGTAATACTTCTCCTCTGCGCATGCTTGGCGCCATTGTCGATCTAATTTGATGGCCTTTGCGTACCATCCGTTTACCGTTTGAGGGACCTCGTCGGATTCCAAAATTCTTTTTCGAAGTCCTGTGTTTAGACTCCGCTTGAACTCTTCCAAAAGAGCTCGTCCCTCGTAACCCGTTCCTCGGGCTATCTTTTTAAACTTTTGCACGTGTTCTTCACACGTGTGTGCGCCTTGCTGTATAGTGCGCAACTCCGAGATTTTTGATGACTGTTCATCGGTGTCACCAAACTCGTCTTTGATTTTCTGAAATAGTTCCTCGGCTGTTCCGGGAACTTCCTCGTCGTTTTTGTATTGTTCCAATAGATTGTCTCGCCAATCTAAAGCGAACCCTTCTGACATATATGAGAGAGTAAAATAAACTCTCTCTTCTTCCGATGCGTGCTCCATTTTGAGCCGCATATACAATCTGCATGAGTTGATGAATCCATCAACTTCCATCATCTTGCTGGTGAAGACCGGTGGCTTTGCTGCGTCTATTTTGGACGACGCGTGTCCTGCGGGTTGGGTAATATTGAAGATAGTTCCTTCCGGTATATTGACAACTGGGGCAACCGGTGCTACCGGTGCGGGGACTGGTGGTGCAGGGGCTGCGGCTGCTGCTGCCGCGGCTTTGATCATCTGATTCTGCAGATGTTGGAGTTGACCCTGCAGGGTATTGATTGTGGCCGCTTGGGCGTTCAGCTGGGCCAATAGCTGAGCTGAGTTCATCTCGACTTCAGGTTCCGGTCCGAAATCCGACATTGATGGTGGGTAAGGTGGGGGAAGGGATATGTATCCGGATCGTGAGGATCTGGAAGAGTCCCTGGATGAGTCGGTGTCTGTTGTGGTATGTGTACGGGGAGCTCTAGTATAAGCTCGTGGTGGAGACCAAGGCAGTGCGACTGCTCCGATGAATGTAGCGTCGGAATTGATAAGGTTATTGATATCGAGAGTAGCTGGATCTCGGGTTGCTACTGGAAACGGTGTTGGTTCCCAGTGGTGTGGCTGTTCTCTGATGGAATCCGAACTACTGGTTGTATCTCGATTTCTATTATTATTATCTGAATCGCTATTTTGTTCTAATGGAGGTAGATCCTCAAAGAGGTTCTCTGCGTCGTCCTCTGTAAAGTGTTGCCCAGTGAGGATCCAATGAAGCGTTGCTTCGATTTCTGCCTCCGATGAACCGCCTCTTCGTAGAAGGTCTCTGATGTCTTCGTGATCCGTTTTGGAAAAGTACGAGGTGAGGAAGGTTTGGGACCTGTCACCTATATATATATGCGTTCAGGTTCCACAACCGTCCCTGCAACGCCTATGTACTTTTCTATTTGAAAAACGAATCGGATAGTATACTAACAGGGGGCCGAACGGTTGTCCCTGTATCACTATTCCCTTAGGGGGAACGGATCTTTCTCAAGAGCGCGTGACCAAGCGGCAGCTACTCTCAAGGATTACGGAAGTTTATAGGTACGGTATATATGGTATAGCCCTTCAGGGGGCCTAGGTCAGGGTAATTTAACGTAATCAAGGGGCTGATGAAGCTTATCCCTGATCGCGTATCACGTTACGTGTGATAATTCCGGCACTGGTATGCTGTGCACAGCGGACCCTATATTCCGGGGCAGGAACTTTGGTTTGCGATAACCAGGAATGATGATGAGATTTTTGTGGGGATGTCTCAAAAAACCCCGTAAAGGCGTTTTAAAGTCGACGGACGACTATGATTCGCAAACTCGAGATGTCTCCTTAACCCTGGAGTCCGGGTATGGGTAAGCGTGGTGCTCGACGAGTGGGGCGGTAAGAAAGACTATTCGAGTTCTTCTATCAGGACACCCTTGACGTGACGTCTTAGGGCCCCACTATAGAACTGAGGAGTAGAGAGGGAAGACTGGAGTTGACAAGGGGAAACCCCAAGAGAACTCGAATGGAGTCTCTGGGTGTTCGTTGCACAGTATATATACCTAGATACATGGTCTGTGCGCTAAACCCCATAACCCTAAAGGCTGTGGAGTTACCTAGGGTAACCCTATCTATAAATAGCATAGAAGATACTAGAAGGTTTACATAATGCGGATCGTTGATCCGTATGAGTCAGAGTGAAAGCATAAGCAAGGCCGCATCTCCGTTATCTAATCTAATCTAATCATTATCTTATCTTTGTGCTGATTAGATAATCATTATCTTATCTAGATTGTTTGGCTGCGACCTTAGATCAAAACAAAGAAAATGAATATAAATGTCTTAGAAACGAAACGAAAGAAAAGTGAAAATGAGCGGTCCATGACAACTTGGGTTCAAGTCCCACACCTGATGATGGCTGGATATTGTTATCTCCAATTGATCAAACCAGAGCTATGGTCAAAATACACTTGGCCTGCATATCCAACAGTCCAGGACCTCTGGGACTTCAATGAGCAGTTGTGCGACAATAGCACATGAGTTAATCTCAGATCGCCCAAGGATGGTACACATGTCTGGCATGTTGAGAACAAAGGACATGTCCATGGATGGAAACAGATCCGCCTCATGATGAGAAAAGGCTATGGACATCACCGTGTTGGTGCTAGAATATTCCGAGCTGCAGCAGATATGGTTGCACATATCACGCAAGCCCTCTTGGGATACCAGACTTTCCAAGAAGAGACATACCAGTCCATGGGGGACACAGAGGGAACTCCAACCCAACGAGCACACCGAGAGGATCAGATCTATTGCCAGGGACAGCGACGAGTAGAAGCCTCTACAGCAATCGCACAGTCCATCTCAGATGTAATCAATGAGTACCGCCGAGCCAACCCGATAGTCCAGGCTCCGACAACGAAATTGGAACTCCCTGATCATCATGAGGGAGATCCGCAGATGGTAGACACATGGGTTCGCCAAATGGAAACGTACTTTACGCTCACACGGGAAACAACCTTGGATCGAAAAATCTCGATCTGCCTATACCACATTTGAAAAGGAAAAGACAACCGTGCTGGAGATTGGGCTGGTGTGAAACTCCGAGCCATACAGGATGCTCAGCAGGAATATGAAGAAAAGCAAACCGAGGAAGCATGGTCCAGAGACATTTCCTGGAAGGACCTAAATGAAGGTCAACTTGACGATGATATGAACTGGCTTAGGGAACCCCTGACTAGGAAATTCCTGTTTAAAACATGGCAGGACTTCAAAGATCAGATGCATGAATTTTTCTTGTCCACAGAGACCAAGCAGAAGGCAATTGACTCCCTCATCGCACTCAAACAAGGGAACTCGCCAATCGAGGACTATTGTATCAGGTTCAATGCTCTGTCACCACCAGTTGAATGGAATGATGTGGCCTTAACAGCACAATTCCTGGCGCATATCAATCCAGCACTTGGTCGGGATCTAATCCATCATGGAAACCTAGAAGAAGATGCATCTCTGACAAAGATCCAGGAGCACGCAATACAATTAGCACGTGCATATCATCAGGCACAGGAAGCCTATGGATCAGAATGCTGAACAGACAGTTACAAAGAGAAAGTGCCGAAAGATACTAAACCAACTCAGTATCAATTCAGTGCACCACCGGCGGCTTCAACCTCGAACCGAGACCCAAACGCGATGGACGTCGATAAGGTCAGGAAACCATACAGCAGTTGCTATAACTGTGGGAAACCAGGACACTTCACGTGAGAATGTCCAGAACCACGAAAGCCTTCAGGAAAAGGCAAAGGGAGACAGATCCGAGGAATGCGAGTGGAAGACATTACAGAGGATCAATGGAAGGAGTACGGAAAAGAGAAGGGTTTTGGTGAAAGCCAGTAGACGAGCACTCAGCTCTACTGGCCTGTAACAGTATCAAAGACAATGGACCTGTACATAGCGATTCTGGAATTCAATTGCCTGAATTATTGTACGAATGTTCAAACCAAGTCCACTGTTTGAGAAATGTTACTATGAGTGCAACTAAACCAAAACTCAGAGTATGGACCCCGGAATGGGTTGTGTGGAGAATATGGCAGCAGGATGAAAAAACTGCCTTAGAATGCTTACGTTTTTGGGTGCACAACATGCGAGAGGGAGAGATCACCAAAGATCTCTTAAAAGAATTAAATGCAATGACCAAACAAGAGGCGCTATGGAATTTAGCACACCTGCGGCAAACAATGGTCAAAACATTTGGACAGAGTGAGATGGAGGTGAAAGGAGTTATCACATCAATGAACACCGGAGCTACAATCATGGTAGTTGCCCTAGTTGATAGCGGATGCACACAATCATGCGTGGATGACAAGTTTGTGGAAAGACACAAACTCAACAAACGAAAGCTGGTACAACCAGTGCCGGTGTACAATGCAGATGGATTGTGGAACTCAATGGGAAATCTTGAATATATGACCCAATTCAAGCTACGAATTGGTGATCATGAAGAAATCATTGAGTGTGGAGTGGCACGTTTGGGGAAGACAAACCTGTTCTTGGGACATGATTGGCTACAACACCATAACCCATCAATCGATTGGAAACATAAAGAATTAAAATTCAATTGATGCCCAGGAACGTGTTGGATGCAATCAGAGGCTGCCAAACCCAAAGATGAGGTGGACAGTATGGAACCTCTAGCAGAGGGAGAAAAATTGTTAGCAATTCACATTGGGGAGCCTGAATTCAAGTTGCGGTCAGTAGCAACAGATATAGCGGCAAAGGAAAGTGAAATGGCCAAGAAATGGACATTAGAGGAGATAGTGCCAGCACATTATCTAGGACATAAAAAGGTCTTCACCAAGGAAACCTTCGATGAGTTACCACTGAGGCAGCTGTGGGATCATGTGATCGAATTGATCCCTGGATCAAACCCTGTAGATTGTAAGATCTACCCCCTGAATCGGAACAAACAGGAACAGTTGGACGAGTTCCTGAAAGAGAACTTGGACATGGGGCGGATTCAACCTAGCAAGTCTCCAATGGCATCACCATTCTTCTTCGTCAAAAAGAAGGATGGGAAGTTGAGACCTGTTCAGGACTATCATCAGTTAAATGAAATGACAATAAAAAACCGCTATCCACTGCCCCTTATTGGAGAATTAGTGGATCAACTCTCACAGGCCAAAGTGTTCTCCAAGATGGACATCCGTTGGGGATACAATAACGTCCGAATCAAGGAAGGCGATGAATGGAAGGTGGCATTCAGAATGAACCGAGGACTGTTCGAACCACTAGTGATGTTCTTCAGTCTAACCAATTCACCAGCAATGTTTCAGACAATGATGAATGACATCTTCAGGGTGGAAATTGCAGAAGGATGGGTCGTCATATATATGGACAATATCTTAGTGTTCTCAAAGACAATGAAAGAACACAAGGGCCATGTAAACCGTATCCTAGCAAAACTGGAGATGCACAAGTTGTCACTCAAACCAGAAAAATGTTGGTTTGACAAAGCGGAAATTGATTTTTTGGGACTTGTGATCAGCCATGACTCCATTAGTATGGAACCGGGAAAGATAAAGGCAATAATGGAGTGGCTGGAACCTCAAAATAAGCGAGAACTACAGCAGTTCTTGGGGTTCATCAATTTCTATCGGCGCTTTGTGGAAGGATTTGCAAAGATTGCCAAACCTCTAACCAAGTTAACAGGGAAAGAGGAATGGAACTGGACACAGATACAATCCGAGGCTTTCCAGGGACTGAAAGACCTTGTGGGGAGGGAGGTTGTCCTCAAAATTCCAGACGATAATGGTCAATTTTGAATCGAAGTGGATGCATCAGATTTTGCTATTGGTGGGATCGAGGTCTTTACACTCCCCCCCCCATTCTGCGCGGAATCCACACGGAATCCGCACTATTTTGAGTCTAGAATAGACTATTTTGAGTCTATTCCACGCGGAATCCACGGAATCCGCACGGATTCCGTGTGAATTGTGCATGGAATGCGGAATTGGCACGGAATGTCCACACGGAATATTCCGTGTGGATTCCGCGGAATATTCCACGGAATCCAGCATTCCACAGACTGTGCTCAGCTGTGACTCTTTATGCATATGGCATCCACATCTCATTTACTCCCACCATTGTTCCATTCATATTCCCATCATGTTCCCATATGGCTGATGGCATTCTCACTATATTCCCACGCCACATATGCACTTTCCCACCATGTTTTCACACAGTTTCTACAATGTTTTCACACTTATGCTTACATTTTTACTGTGTTCCCATTGACCTGCCCATTTTCCCACCAGGCCCACATTCTCCACACCACATATCCACATTCCCACCATGTTCCCATGCCACATTTCAACTTTCCCACCATGTTCTCACACAGTTTTTACAATGTTTTCACACTTATGCTTACATTTTCACTGTTTTCCCATTGACCTGCCCATTTTCCCACCAGGCCCACATTCTCACGATGTTTCCACACTTAATATTCACTTTCCCACCATGTTCTCACACAGTTTCTACAATGTTTTCACACTTATGCTTACATTTTCACTGTGTTCCCATTGACCTGCCCATTTTCCCACCAGGCCCACATTCCCACAATGTTTCCACACTTCATATTCACATTCCCACCATGTTCTCACACAATTCCTACAATGTTTTCACAGTCATACTTACATTCTCACCATGTTTCCATTCACCTGCCTATTTTCCCACCAGGCCCACATTCCCACAATGTTTCCACACTTCATATTCACATTCCCACCATGTTCTCACACAATTCCTACAATGTTTTCACAGTCATACTTACATTCTCACCATGTTTCCATTCACCTGCCTATTTTCCCACCTAGTCACATTCCCACCATGTTTTCACACTTCATATTCACTTTCCCACGATGTTCTCACACAATTCCTACAATGTTTTAACAGTCATGCTTACATTCTGACTGTGGTCCTGTTCACCTGCTCATTTTCCCACCTGGCCACATTCCCACAATGTTTCCACACTTCATATTTGCTTTCCCACCATGTTCACACACATTCCTACAATCTCATAACAGTCATGCTTATGCAACAGGCTTTGTGGCAAGTTCATAAGGTTTGATTACAAGCTAAGTTCAACTTATAGTTTGAGGTACAACAGAACTGTACTATTTAAACTAAACCTAGAGTCTGTACAAGGTAATGAATGTCATAGATATGATGTAATAGGCATAGATGTCATAACACATCATAAGTGAAGTCATAGCAACATCAGGATGATGAAAAAAGGTAAGTGTGTGGCATGGATGAAAATATAGTCACAGCAAGTGATGTGTGACATTGAATAGAGATAACAGAAGATGAAGGCATTTCATAAGCACCAAAGAGGGAAACTGCTAACATAATAAAATGAAAGTATGCATAATTGTAACATCCTCAGTGTTAATACATCAAGAGCTGCTGCATTTAATCTTAGCTAAGCATTATCTAAGTGTCAGTGGTTAGTTAGCATGAATGTGGGGAAATGAACATGAAGTGTGGAAAAATTGTGGGAATGTGTCCAGGTGGGCAATGGGCAGGTGAATGGGAACACAGTGAGAATGTAGGCATGAGTGTTAAAACATTGTAGGAATTGTGGGAGAACATGGTGGGAACATGAAGATGAAGTGTGAAAACATGGTGGGAATGTGACTAGGTGGGAAAATAGGCAGGTGAATGGAAACATGGTGAGAATGTAAGTATGACTGTGAAAACATTGTAGGAATTGTGTGAGAACATGGTGGGAAAGTGAATATTAAGTGTGGAAACATCGTGGGAATGTGGGCCTGGTGGGAAAATGGGCAGGTCAATGGGAACACAGTGAAAACGTAAGCATAAGTGTGAAAACATTGTAGAAACTGTGTGAGAACATGGTGGGAAAGTGAATATTAAGTGTGGAAACATCGTGGGAATGTGGGCCTGGTGGGAAAATGGGCAGGTCAATGGGAACACAGTAAAAATGTAAGCATAAGTGTGAAAACATTGTAGAAACTGTGTGAGAACATGGTGGGAAAGTGGATATGTGGCGTGGGAACATGGTGGGAATATGTATATGTGGTGTGGGAACATGGTGAGAATGTGGTACATCATATGGGAACATGATGGCAATATGAATGGGACAATGGTGGGAGTAAATGAGATGTAGGTACATATGCAGATGCAATGTACTTGGATTCCACTTGAATTCCACACGGATTCCACACGGATTCCACACGGATTCCGCGGATTCCACGGAATCCGCACGGAATGGGGGGGGGAGTGTGAAGTACTGGCCAATGTGCATGAGTGCAAAGATGATCTTCTTCTTATCGGTGTTATAACCGGTATTGATCTCAAAGAACATTTCACAATCATTCATAAATAACTTGGCTAGCTTGCGATTCCCTTCGAATTTAGTGGGCATGGGACCCTTGATGCATTGATCAGCATTTGCATCAGCCATTTCAATATCAGGGTCATTGTCTGGTGGTGGTGGTGGTGGAGTAGGTGTTCTGGGAGGCGGTGGAGTAGGGGTTCTTAATGGAGGTATAGGTGATTCAGAAGTTGGTTCTTCTTCTGGTTGTTTGTCCAAAGATGGTCCACTAGTCTGTGCAAGGTCTAAAGATAAACGTGGTCTTGGTGTGTTTCCTAATGTGGAAGTGAACTGCAAGGGGCTAGGTCATGCTGTTCCTAGCTCTTGAAACACTTTGAATGGGGCAGTCTCAAATAGGTCACTAGATTCAATCATATTCTCCTCTTGGGAAGAATTGGAATCTGAGTCACTAGGTACATGGAATTTGCCCTTTCTGCTAGAAGATTCTCCAGTTACTTCAGGTGATCTAAGGTGCTCAGGGACATTGTTGATCCCTCCAGGAACGTAGTATGGTCCTTGAAAAGCTTTGTCTTCTACACAACATACTTCATCGTTTTGATAGTATGTCCAGTGAGATTTACTGGTGTCAAAGATAACTTCTACTCCTGCAAGGTAGTATAATCCTTGGAATCTAACTGCTCCGTTGGGTGGGCAGTTGTTGTACTGTGGTATCCAAAAATGGTGTAGCTCAACAGGGGTATCAGAGTGTCTGTATTTCCAGATCTGATCTTGGCTATCTTTGTAGATTACTTCTCCTTGAAGCGTGTATGTGTTTCGAAGTCCTCTGGTTGCTTTGTTTGGTGGGGGAGCTCCTCTTGTGAAGATTCCGGAAATCTTGATCAGGCACCAGTAACCTACTGGCTGGCTCTTGGGAAGTTCAATGGTCTGTGTGCTAACGAGCTAATACTCAAGCTGTTTAGGTAAGTTCGACTTAAATTGTTATGATGATCGAGTCATCTGTCAATCTACCTGATGACGTAATGCCACAAGGATCGTCCGAGACGATGGCAATGAAATAAGCCTGGTGAACACAAGTGGGTAAACAGCGCTGAGCCTATAAGGCAAGACTCAGGTTTGAGAAGAGGGTTATAGGCGAGAGCGCGTGAACTACGACTTGAGATCTCACCACAACCTTGTTAAGGTTGCCAGAGATTAACTTGTGCTTACTTACAAGCTTTGCAGCGAGTAATAAGGTTTATACAAGCTAAGTTGAACTTAAGGTTCGACCTACGACAAACTCTGCTATTTATATGTGAACCTACTGTCTGTAAAGGGTAAAGAATGTCATAGGTATGATGTAATGATAGTAGATGTCATAACACATCATGAGTGAGGTCATAGTGACATCAGTATGACAGAATGAAGGTAGGCATATGGCATAAGTAAGAATAGAGTCACAGCAATGTTTGTGTGACATTGCATAAGCATATGAAAATAGAAGAGATTGCATAAGCACCAAAAGAGGCAGGTGCTGACATAAGAAAAATGAAAAGTGCGCATAATTGTAACAACATGAACTACAACTTGAGATCTCACCACAACCTGTTAAGGTTGCCAGAGATTAACTTGTGCTTACTAACAAGCTTTGCAAGTTATAAGGTTTATACAAGCTAAGTCAAACTTAAGGTTCAACCTACAACAAACTCTGCTATTTATATGTAAACCTACTGTCTGTAAAAGGTAAGGAATGTCATAGGTATGATGTAGTATGCATAGACATCATAACGCATCATGAGTGAGGTCATAGTGACATCAGGACAGAACAAAGGTAGGCATGTGGCATAGATGAAAATAGAGTCACAGCAGATGTTGCGTGACATTGCATAAGCATAGTAAAAATAGGAGAGTTGCATAAGCACTGAAAGAGGCAGGTGCTGACATAAGAAAATGAAAAGTGCACATAATTGTAACAGCATTAGAAAAAGCTGCATCCAATATGAAGAAGCATTGGGACCTCAATAAACAGCCTGCTTGGGAGTACCAACCAGGTGATAAGGTTTACCTAAGCACAGAACATCTACCTACAATCTGTGCTACCAAGAAGCTGGATGGGAAATTTGTTGGTCCTTTGGAGGTCTTAGAGAAAGTCAGTGAATCAGCATACAAGCTAAAGATCCCTATGTCCTGGAAGGTCTACAATGTCTTTAATGAGGTACTCCTCAAACTGTATAAGGAACCTGTTTTCCCTCATCAGAAAAAAAAAGCCCCCAACTGCAAGGAGGTGCAGATGACAGAGGAATCTCAGGATGATGAATATGAAGTTGAGGAAGTTATGGACAGCTGTGTCAGTGGTCAAGGCAGTGGTCATTTGGAATACCTTGTGAAATGGAAGAATTACCCAGTAGATGAGTCAACATGGGAACCTGTGGAGAACTTGTTCAACACACAGGATGAGATAAAGAAATTCCACAAGTGCAACCCAGGGGCACCTTGAAAGGCTATGGGCATGATCTACCACCCTTATGAAAATTTCACACAGACAACAGCACCTAAATGCTTGTTTGGCTGGGAGGATGGACACTTTGAGCAGGACTACCTGGAACAATTGGAAAGGAATTGGTTGTGGTGGAAAGGAAACTGCAAGGAGGCAAATGCTGAAGATGACAATATGGATGGGGTGTTCTTGAGAGATCTCAAGTGTGGTGGGCCAGTTATACCCATGCTTGATTCCCCAAAGAAAGTTTTGAACATGGGTGCAATGGAAGTTTTCCCCATAGCATCAACTTCTTGGGATGCAAAGTCTTAATGGGAGGGATATGTCACAATCCGATGGACTCTATCTATTTTTCTCTTCATTTTCATTATTTTTCCATATTTGTCTGGGGCCTCTATGGGGAGATACTACTTAAGGCAGGACATTACCACCCCTATGTTAGGATTGAGTGGCTGCAAGAGCCTTGGGGCTAGGGTTACCGATGGGATGGCCAGGGGCTAGATCAGTCTAGACAGGGGACAGGGGTAACATCAGGTCTGGGTCAGACCCAGTCCAGATCTGTTTGCTGTGCACCACAGCCTTAGGGCTTAGGGTTGCTGCACACAGACCAGGGGCTGAGGTATATAAGTAGTAGCTCTTGTAGTAGTGAGTCACTAAGACTCTGGATAGTTTCCCTACCTGGGACAACAATCTAGTTTGTTTGGTTTCATCTCTACTCTTTTCTCCTTGTTGACAAGGGGATTTTGAGTGCAATTACCTGGAGAAGTTGGAATGGAACTGGCAGAAGTGGAAGGGGAACTGAAGACCAATTTATGAAGAGTTGGATCTGTTGGGGGCATTCTCAAGGACTCTTGAGTGCAGTGGGATGGTCACCCATGCTTGATTCCCCCAAGAAAGATTTGAACACTGGACCCACTCAAGTATTCCCAGTGGCATCAACTTCTCAGGATGCAAAGTCTTGAGGAGAGGGATATGTTATGACCTTCTGATCTTTTTCCTATCATTTTCCTTATTTTTACTTATTTATCTGGGGCTTCTACAGGGAGATACCTCTTAAGGCAGGACAGCACCACCCCTATGTTAGGACACCCAAGGATTAGTCAGTGAGTGGCTGTAGGGACTCTTGGGGTTAGGGTTACTCAAGTCTAGATCAGTCTAGGAGGGGGCTGGGTGTAGGTATGTCATAAGAGTCCAGACCATTGCTGTGCACCACACCCACTAGGGCATAGGGTTGCTGCACATGGACCTAGTCATGGGTATATAAGGGGTCTCTCTTGTAGTAGTGAGTCCCTAAGACACTAGGTAGTTTGTCCTCAGGCAATCTACTCTTCTTCTTCTCACTCATTCTTCTCTGTGAGGCCTAGGGGTTGTTTGGGCTAGTCCTAACATGACCCTGTACAAGGTGGAGGTTATGGGATGTACAAAAAGGTCAGGAATTATCTGGAAAGGGAAAGGAGTGCAAAGGAATCACACCAGGAGCTGATTAAGTATCTTGAAAGTGATCTCCAAGAAACCAGGGACCAGATCAAGTGGTGGGGGGTGAGTTCAAATAATGTGATATCAGCTCATTCTGATCCCTTTCAGTATCACTCTCAAGAATATCCTGTATTGTCTGCCATGGCTTGTGACTATCTTGCCATTCAAGGGTCTTCAACAGCATCAGAGCAATCCTTTTCTCAAGGAGGTTTGACTGTAACACAATTACAAAACAGTCTATCTGCAGAAAGTGTTGAGGCACTGCAACTTTTGAAGAATGCTTATTCCAAAGGTGATCTTGCTGCTGATGTGGAGGCAAAGAAATGGGAGCCAAAAGCATAGTGGTGTAATAGTATAACAGAATGTAGAAAGGACTGTACACTTTGTTTTGGTGCAATATGACTGCATAAAGTGTAGGGCATTGCAGCTTTTGGAGGACAATTAACCTTGCTGCTGATGAGGAGGTAAAGAAAGGCCTGGGAACCCAGCAGGGTGGCATAGTGGTCTAACAGAACTTACTAGAAGACACTATATAATTTAACTGAGGTGTAGTAAACATTTCATGCTCTCAGTTTCTCTAAAAATTCCTAATAAGGAAATTTGGACTTGGTTGCATGTCACATATGAGCATCAGCATGTGGAGCAGCATGTGTTAAAACTCCAATAGGAACTCTGTCTAAATAGGTATCTTATCTTATCTATAATCGGATTATCAGATAAGAATAAAGAACTATTAATTGGTGTTTTATATTTAACTAAATATGATATTTGGATCATCTATGTATGACATATTAGGCACTGATATGACTCAGGATGAGTCATATGGAAGGATATGATGACATATAGAACATCATAGAAGGAATATAAATAGATATGACACAGAATGACACATTACAGTACCAGATAAGGTTTTGATAGTAGTAGAATAGCCATAAATAGTAGTGTACATTGTACTTAGGTTAGGGTTACTGAAATGTATATAAGGAGGTCATTCTGACAATGATCCTAAGCAGTTCAATTAACAACCCAGTTAACCACAACTACCAACTACCAACCACAGCTATAAATATAAGTCATCACAACACTTACTTAGCCAGTGCATCCATGCTGCTGTACTACTGTTTCAACAGCATGCTATTATTTTTATATACAGTATTTACTTCCATACTTATTCTGCATTCCATGTGTGGATATGCAGATAATCAATATTCTGTAAGTCCAAACAACATTCCAGTTTCCAAAAGTCCAGAGATTATTGCCAGATATATCTGATGCTTGCTTAATCCCAACAGGTGGATAATTCAAAAGATGTGGGGATTGATGCACAATTTTGACATACATTTTACCAGCCACAGACATTGCAGGTAGATGCAGGGACAACAGTTGTCCGTCAGAAGTTTTAAACTTGGATAGATTGCCATGGTTTGGACTGTGTTTGGCATTGTCCCTTTCACCTTGAATCTCAAACTATGCAGTCACGCATCGACGACGTTCACGCAAACGCGCCGCCAGAGGATTTGGCAGACCAGGAATACGATGAACTAGATGAGGGTGATTTTTCGGATGCCGAAGAAGGGTTTGATATCAGAGACCAGCTTCGACCAGCCCAGGCCAACATACTCACAACGCGCCAGTTACATAGTCAGTCATTTACTTAGACCCTGCACGGTACCCTACTGACAATGTACGATAAAGCGCTGATTCACGATGGACTAATTGACTTGAATCCATCATACCAGCGAGGCATGTACCAAGCATACAAACCAGCTCATCTATATTTTATCCGTTGAATAGATGTTGTGTGGCCCACGACCAAACAAATTAAACTTGTGGACTCAATTTTTCGGAATTTCTACATACCACCAGTTGTATTCGCTGTGCAAAAGGACGTGGATGGAGAAGATGTCAGAATATGCGTTGATGGGAAACAGGTAGAAAATCTTGACTACTGAATATGGAGCGTTTTCTAATAGAAGACAGAGACTCACGTCAATACAAAAGTTTTTTGACGGGCAAGTGCGTTTTTATTCAATTATTCTCAGAAATACGTTGATTTATGGAGGGAATAGATACCACGTATGTTGTCCGTTGAATGGCTATTAGCATTTCCCCCAACTTCAAGTTAGACAGGGATACACTAACGAAGAAAAATTACTGGTATACGGTGTCTGAATCAACCAAATCTCTGCGACATGAGGTTCCAGAGTACTGGAAAGAAGTCTTCGCGGAAAAGAAGATCACATGCTGGTGAGTCTTTTTTGGAGATGAGATTAGCGTTGCATGCTGACTGAGTCGTGCTTGGAGTGGAGTACCAAGGGCTCACTCCTGATCAGGAGAGAGACATCTTTCAGCGAGTGCAGCTCGGAATGAGCCTAACAGCAGCAGGTACTGAAAACTATTATCCCGTATTTGCAGATAATCTGAATTGCTGTAGAGAAACTCCAGGCCATTTCGTCGCCTTGGGCCAAGTACGTTCGCGGTGAAACTCTTGCACCTTTGACTTACTGTTGCCCAGATGGATATCTGAGCTAGAGATGAGACATGTCTCTGTCGATGGCGGTCTATCTAGCCAATTCGAATGGGATACCAAACGTGGGCGTGACTTCCAGAACATTGCTCACTTCGTCTACTGTTGTGATGGACTGCCAAACGAATATCTTCCAACCGCGCAGAGGCTGGAAAAATGGTTAGCTCGTGTGGATCCGCCTGGAGAGCAGTTTAAAAACGAGATTGATGATTCGCTGCGGGAATTGTGGATGATAGCAAAAGAAAAGCAACACAATAAAGGATTCACTGCAATAGGAAAGCGTTTGGCGCCAGTTGAGTTTGTCTTCATTGGTAATTACGGTCCTTCGCACTGTTCCGTTCCTTCCCTAACCCAGATGTCAGGAGTCTTAGTATACAAGCTTCGGAATAGAACGCGCGAAGAACGTGCAGCTTCCATATATCATCTTCGAACGGCAGTGCGAGGGGAATTCAAAGATATCCGAAACAATAACGTTGTGGGCAAGGTCATGTGGACCATCATCAACGAGTTGACACACAATCCGACGAGTTCCCTGGCGTATCGCGACGCAAATTCCAGATCGCGACGAAAGCGCAAGGCCGATGATGAGGGTGCCGATGAATACAGGCCCGAACCAGTCAAGACTCTCGGGAAAGGGATCAAAACACGTTCAAAAGGAGCAAAGATGTAAATCTTATTGTGTTCTATGAATGCAGCGAGTAGTTTCAACCGTTGTATTGCGTCCGAGCGGTATACCAGACAACGCCGGATTCTGTGATCGCCCTACAGTATTTTAGCAACAGCTTGTCTCTTTCTTTAACATTGATTGCAATGTCAGTTAAGAACTGGTGATATCTCCTCTCCCTTCCAACGAGGGCGCACAAGGAACAGGTCAGCAAAACGAGCTGCTGGCTCAGCAGGAAGTGCAGAAGAAGGGAAATAACTAAGTATGCTGTTTCCCAGTTCGGTAGATGTGATGTAATTGCCCTTGTCCAGGTCAGAAAATGCGAGTCGCCAATGCACTAAAGAACGCACAGAGAGTAAATAGAGTGATACAGCAGATTCATAACTGTCGCCAACAGAGGATTTCCACTTTGTCAGAAGGATATCACGTTCAATTGGCTCACGCTAATCCGGTCAAAAGCATATGTGACGTATAAGATATATAGGAAACCTACCTCATGTTCTCTTAAAAGGTTTAGACCGATCTCTTTAACAATGGCCGTAATGTCCATGTTCCATTTCCCATTGTCGACTTGCCCAAACCAGGATAATACGTGATTAGTGACAGAAGGCACCACCTCGTAGTCATTTGCCAACGCCGAAACTAGTTCGTCTACGGGCGCAGCATCGTGTGGAAGGGAGAGCGCAACCAGGACGTTCAAAAGGAGTTCAAGGACTTGGTGAAGATAGCTGGGAGCGATGGGTCGAAGCTCTCCTGTCATAAAGTGCGTCTCTCGTTGAGGCCATTCAATTCTGCGTTTGACTGACCATTGATGAGGAGGATTCGTCGATCCTTCAATGCACGGGAAAGCTCATCATCGCTTGCCTGAATATCTCTCTTTGCTTGGTCATATGTTAGGCTTCCTTGCTGCGTTCCATCAGCCTTGGACGGGCGCGGTGGGCTTGGCGACCACTCACTGATTCTTGAACATCAATATCCATTCCTACCTGATTCTCGTCGAAAGACCGTCCTTTGAGAAGGCCATCCAGTTTATGTAGTTTGGGTACACAGGGCACGAGTTCCAGGATGTCGCTTACTTGGTCCCGTATATTGAGGGAAGTACCATCAGTTTCGCAGGGAGTGACGATCAGAATCGTATTGGAGAGGATTATGGATCGAATGGTGTATGTTTTATCTCCAGTACATAGAACAGCATCATCGTCTGGTTGACCCTTGACGGATAATCTGCAGAAGCGTCAGATCCTATGAGTTCAATAACCCATCCATGTACCTCAGAGAGCTTGAAGATTGAAGAGACGATTCGACCAACTGGCAAAGATCAGAAGGGAGTTCAAGAAGCTTAACGCTGCCAGATTCAGCCAATGATCGTGGCGAAAAACTGAGCTGGATGGTGGTCATATTTGATCAAACGAATAAGATTTATTTTGCATGTGACATGCATCCAGTACGTAAATGTCCGTCTCTACGCAAACACAGTTTATATAGATAACGTAGCCAAGTTTATCTACTTGTCAAGGATAGTTGTTTCAACGATGATGCCTGTGACGCGGTATGGGTCTGGAAAGCATTTAGCGATTCTTCTAAAAATTTATATAGATTCTGCGTACCAATGTTGGAAGCCGGACGTCTGTCCTCAAGATAGCCATATCCATTTGCGGCAACATGGCGCGGAACACGAATAGAAGCTCCACGGTTGGCAACGCCAGAAGAGAAGGAACCGATATGACCGGTCTCATGACGACCAGTCAGGCGCATGTCGTTGTCCTCACCATAAACAGCGATGTGTTCATTGTGCCTCTTGGCCAGCTTCTCGATTGCAGCCTCGATGTACTTCATACCACCAGGCTCGCGCATCGACTCGGTAGAGTAGTTCGTGTGGCAGCCCGCACCGTTCCAATCACCCTGCAATGGCTTGGGGTGGAAGGAAACTTTGACTCCCCATTGTTCCGCAATGCGGACCAAGAGGAAGCGGGCCATCCATAAGTGGTCACCCATGGAAATACCTTCACAAGGGCCAACCTGGAACTCCCACTGGGATGGCATGACCTCAGCATTGATACCGCTGATGTTGACCCCAGCATATAAGCATGCTCGGTAATGAGCTTCAATCAGATCTCGGGCAAACACTTTTCCAGTACCTGCATTTGCGACTGAGTTTCGGTGTCGAGGCAAGTCGAACATGACGTCATACCAGCACCGCAATAGTAGGGACCTTGAGGTCCGGGGAAGCCGCCTTTGGGCCAGCCGTATGGTGTACCATCTACATCAAAGAGGGTATACTCCTGCTCTAGACCGAACCACGGCTTCTCGTCCTTGGCCAATTCCATGACCTTGGCAGCATGGTGGCGGTAGTTAGTCCTGTTTGGGGTGCCATCGTTGTTATAGGTCTCTGCGAGAACGAGGATGTTGTCGCCGCGGCGGAAGGGGTCCTTGAAGATCGTGCAAGGGCGGAGGTATACATCGGAGTCACTGCCGGGGGCCTGATTCGTTGAAGAACCGTCAAAGTCCCAGACCCGGAGTTGGCTGATGTCGGTTACTTTCTGGTTGACAGTCTAAAAGCAAAGAATGAGCATGGGTAATCAGAAGAAAGAGAGGGGGTCCAAACCGTCGTCTTTGAACGGAGACCGCCGTCGCCATCGATCCATACGTCTGTGGCAACAGTAAGGCCGAGAGCAGAATGAGAAGAGACGGCATACACTCAGCCTGAACTTTTTGACCCTGGTCGAGGGCAAGGAAGGGAGCCAGAAGTTCGTTGTTGTATTGCTGGGCCATGACTATGGAATGAGGAGCAGACGATGAAAGGGAGGTATAAAAGGCGGGAGATGAAGGATATTGACGCGTATTTGGCAACGAATATGATTGGACGATAAGCTTTAACACAACAGATCCGCCACTAGATAGTGCCGTCGGCCGAGTCCGCCGCCGCGTGACAGCCGCCACCGTCCCTTTGCCACTGACCGGATCCTACATGAGTGGACCTTGATATTTATATTCATGTTACCTCCGCGCTCATTGCAACGAATAAAGTCCTAACCGCTTCGGGATCCAAGCCGCACGAGGCCGTCCTCAGCGTTCTCCTGCTCCTCCACCGTGTCTGATTGTGTCACCTATGTACACTTCTGCTCCTGTCCTGTAATTTTTTGCGAGACGGACGCACCACCCTGAGAACAGATTTCTTTGACGATTCCTGTAATTCCCCCGCAATGATCAGTTCGTCAAGAATCTGTCATTCCTTTCTTCATGGAGTTGTTCGGGCGATGCGCGAGAACTTGACGTACCGCATAAGCTTTCTGGAAATTAAATATTCTGTGGCATGTGAGCAAGATCCGATCCTTAGCTTGTTTCGGTCTTACAGGTCTAGCTCACAAACCTGGGTGAGACATGTCAACGTTTCCAAAATTCCGCGAAGTGTAAACATACGTTGCCAAAATAACGGTCCAGGACCTCCACATAGCGGTGTATGATCTCCAGCGTGACTAGCTCATTGTCGCCGGAACCGATACCGCACACAAAGAATAGCGACGCATATCGTCGGTACACTACCTTGGCGTCTATCGTGAACGTTAGTGGCCACCGAAGTACCACTTGAAGGTTTGACGTTTCAAGCACCTTTATATTCCAGGAAATTACACATGCGTGTTCGGCGGGCTAATACTAGCTGCGTTACATCCTTTACAATCTTTGCCTTTGCTTTCGACGGCATCGTCGTGAACCATTTTGCAAGTCGCACTTTTCCTGATGACAGTAATGAGATAACTTGGGTATCTACGCTAATCGCTCCCCCACCTTGTCTGGAGACGAGTAAGATATAGTTGATCATGTTGTTTGGGTCTGAAAGTTGTCACGGTCTTGTCACGCCCCATTGCCGCGGCCTTTTACCGGTGCATGTCGAAATATGGTGCTGTGTCCACAAGTTCTGCGCATGATTGGCGTCGGCGATGCATCCGTGACTCTCACGCGGTTGATAGTTGCGCCGATGAGCTGACCACGAGGCTCGCGGCACGTACAATATTAGAGCGACTTTACGCCGAGGTGCACCGATCGGTAGTGCGTCTCTTTGGCGAAATGGGCCAATCTCATGATCTGGTACCAACGCTTTGTTTGTTCTCGGGCAGCAAGGCAACAGCAAGTATTTTCATTGCAATGCATGCTTGGATGACCGTCGGAAATTGAAGCGTATAGTTTCTGAGCTAGAATCGTGTATTGCAAGTTCAGGGTCCACACCTCCTCTGGATCGCGTTAGCGATCTAGGAGGATCACGAGGCAGGCTCATATTGAATGCGGTAACATTGACATTTGGACAGAGAAATCACCGCCACATTGACACAACAGCATCCACAACCATTACGCCATGATTGCAGTGTGTTTTTTCAGAGTGACTACGGACCGACGTGCCATCGTAAATCCATCAACGGACTTGTGGCGCCCACATCTTTTCGAACGAAGACTTCTGAAATCATATACATATACAGGGCCGCTTGGGTGGGTCAAACATTGCCCTTGGCATGGTAGACACGATAGCCAGTTTATTAGTGCTGGCCGGTTTACCTGAGTGATTCATAATCGTTTGGCGCCGCACAGCGCGTCCGTTTGACTCTTTACAAAGCGGGTTACAGAGTAATGCTCAAGGGCAATAGTATTGATCGTCCGATCGATCATCACTTGACTGGTACAGGAGCCATACTGCGTGTGACACCAATACAAGGATGAAGCTATGCAAGCGTGTACACAACGTGTTTGCCAACGTATACTTAATGAAACTGTCGAGGGACACATGCTCCTTGCATCTGTACCCCGTATCGCGGTTATACTCTTGCTGCCAGAATCATTATATCAGTAACTCGAACTGGCATGCTTATTTCTTGTCCACTTGTATCGATACAATCAGGCAGCATGCCACGAGACATGAGCTACCGCAAGCCTGTGCCATTGTATATTCCATCTCCTCCTTCGTCGCCATTGACGGAACAAGAAGAATCAAATTCAGACGAACATTCGAGCCAAGAAATTCCGCCTGTTCGTAGACCACCGATCATGTCAATCTTATCCAGCTGAAACAATTGACAGTTACCCAGAGAGTGGCGCGAGGCAATTGAGCGGGCTCTTTCCTTATCTGTGCTCATTCCCTCGTCAAATTACGGCTCGGAAGAGTCGGATGTTGTCAGTGTCGGACCGATTAGCATATGAAATCCAAACTAACACACCGTGCAGTTGAATCAGCATGCTGGTATCAACATCAACACATTCAATGTTGTTAAGCAACCAACACTTGTCAGAAGAGAGTCCACGACTTCTGCGGCATTCTTGAGCCAGGAGGAGAAGCGGCAGCGGCAGCGCCAGATTCACCGAGTAAGTACCTATATAACGGCAGGCATACGGAAGGTCGACATTGTGCGCAGATTTATAGACCGCCCACACCACCGCTTCGTGCGCATCAACCGCAACGAAGAAAGCTTGAGCTCAACGATGAATGGGTGGATTCGTGCAGTACAGTGAGTATAGCATCAGCGTCCATTACGACGTAAGGACTCAAGTACTCGTTTGTGACAGCTGCCAGACATGTCGCGGGTAGAGAGGATAGGATCCACAGCTATGCGGTTACAAAGCTCTCGCAGCACAGGACAAACATTGGTAGCAACATCGCCCACAGCAGCTTCCGCGGGTCGAAAGAAGCAAGTTGCAGCGATGAGGGGGAGAAGTGCAAAGATGTGGACAAGTACGATGAAGAGAGTCTGCGGGCAGCTGGCAACGAAGCTGGAGAAGCGAATGAGATGGCTGAGGTGTTGATGGATGTCGCCTATGATGTCGCTGTACTATAAAAGGAAACTATACCTCCACTGCTGCACGACGCCAACGGCTTCTGTCCGTTCATATCTCCGCCAGGTGCATCGGATGGCCCACGTGGACACCACGCACATCCCTAATGATGCCCAGGATATACCCAACCAATACCGGGGGCGCAGGGAACGCCAGCTGCTGGGTCTGCGGGCCAATCGAACCCGATATAAGGAGATGACAGCAGAGACCCTCGGACAATCATATAGTGCTAAATTGTTGCGCCTCTGTGATGGCGGTACGTCGGCAAGTCTTTGGCCATATACACAATGCTTATGCTAATTTAACCAGAATTATGGCAGGTATTTCAGGAGCTTGATGTTGACGGGAGCGGCCGCTTAGATGTGCTCAAGTTATCACTGGCTTTGCATAACGCGGGTAAGTGAGTTGTCTGTCTGGTGAACAACGATTGTTCACCAACTATAGGCTCTAAGCGCTGTTTGAGCCATGTTCCTCAGTTCATCGCCGGTCTCGCTGCATCTCCACGTTCAGACTTTGGAGAATTGTCATTTCTTCCCAGAAAGTCATCACTGGCAGAAATTTACCAATGTTACAACGTCAGGCGTCGAATAGCAGCTGTAGACGGTCCTGCTGCCATTCCTGCGGAAGGTTAGTCTCAATTACGACTGCCCTGTCGACATCTAATGCTCACTACTCCTCAAGTCGGTGTTATTCCCAGGAACGAGGAGCAGCATCAAGCAAATAACGCACAGCATGACATTCAGACGAACTCCGCCGAAGATGCTTCTGAGGACGAGGAAAACGAGCCCCATACTGTTCTAGTACAAAACACTTCGCTCAAGTTCCTTCTTGCCGGCGGTTTTGCTGGCGTAGGTAGGCCATCACATTTCAGCTAGTATGTAAACATAAGCGTCATCAGTATCCCGAACCTGCACGGCCCCGTTTGATCGGCTCAAGGTGTTTTTAATAACACGACCTCCCCATCTTGGAGGATGTGCTGTGCCCGCTAAGCCCAGTCTGGTTAATATTGCGGTCTTCAAGAACGCCATTGCTCGCATATATGCAGAAGGCTGTATTCTTGCGTTCTGGACAGGCAATGGTCTGTCTGTTGCCAAGGTCTTTCCGGAATCAGCGATCAAGTTTTATACATATGAATCGGCCGTACGCCATTTTACCATTCAGGATTTCAATAAGTATGTGACTCCGAGTAGAAGCGTGCCTTTGCAAAGTATTGGGATGATGTCGACGACCCATGCGAAATCAGTGGAACAAGTCGATTCATCTCTGGAGGAATTGGAGGAATTAGCAGTCAACTCTGTGAGCTGGTGTTCTGTGAACTACTTCATCTCTCGTGATTCCAAACTACTTTATAGCAATATATCCTGTGGAAACGCTCAAGGTGAGAGGGGACGGTCCATGGTGCAGTCAAAGAAGGCCTTATGGAACAATGTAGACACAAATGATGACCAGCATGGGGCACAAACGCAATATAGTCGCGGCTATCCATCACGTATGGTCGTTGGGTGGGGTACGTGCTTACTACAGAGGCCTAGTGGTGCGCCAGATCGCATTCTTCCGTCGGTTACCCATTGAACTCTGCGTTTCCGTTTAGATTGGCCTCGTTGGCGTCTTTCCGTAAGCCTTTACATACCTACTTGTTCGCTGGATTCATTCTTGAAGCAGTTACTCTGCGATCGACATGAGCACCTTTGAGGCGCTGAAGCTTGCATATGGAAAATCGACGGGCAAGGAACAGCCTGGTGTGCTGACCTTGTTGGCATTTGGTAGCATCTCTGGGAGTATCGGCGCCATCAGTGTATATCCCCTCAATCTCATCCGTACACGTCTGCAAGCTTCAGGCTCGACGGGACATCCGCAGCGGTACAGCGGTGTGTTGGATGTTGCATTCAAGACCTGGGAAAGAGATGGGTGGAGAGGCTTTTACCGTGGCTTGTTCCCAACGTTGGCCAAAGTAAGCGAGACTCGATTTATACCTTGATACGTGCTTTGAATATTGGTCAGGTCATTCCCTCCGTCTCTATAACTTATACAGTCTATGAATATAGTAAACGGAGGCAAGTTCTCACAGATGCTCGATGCTCTCTACTCATAAATCCGTAGACTTGGTGTATGATATGTCATGGTATGCAATCTAGACTACTTACAAGCTATCATTCACTTACGTGTAATCACATCGCAATCCTATTTGAATTGTTCGTTTTTGATTGTTAGATGTGTGAGAAATCAGCATACATCAGGTGGTATCTATCTACACTATGGTAAATTCTACGATATCAATGACCGAGTTCGACGGCAGAATGCCGAGGCACGAGTGATATGCAATGAGGATCCCAGTTATGTCGTGATGGACGTAATCGATCAGGAGCATTAAGGCCGGCAAAAGACGTTAAAATAGGGGAATAACTGAAAATGGATATAAACAAGCAAAGAATTTAGGATATATCACCGTTGACCAAAGAATAGATTATCGGAGATAGCATTAGGCGAACACAAGGGGGGTCATGAAGGTAATTCCTGAAGGGCCATTTTTTCTTGCACAAGGACTTGCAGATCCTTCTCCGCTGGAACCTGACGAGTCAGACGCGATCGTAGATTGTACCGCCATGCTCGGACCCAATCCCATCTGGAAGGTCGTTCATCTTCCTGAATGATGGCGGAGTTTGATATGAATGCGCGAAGACGATTACGGCTTAGAATGGGTGCTAAAGATAGAAACGAAAGGAACACGAGCTTGAGAAGGATGTCTGGAGACGTCAGGAGTGATGAGATGGACTGCGAAGTTGGGGAGGGCGTGGATGCCACGGTTTGAAGGATATCACCAATCTAGGAAAGCATAAGCGAAACACGACGAGGGAAGCAACTCAACATACTTGGCACGTGACAGCCGTCCAAGGGAGTGAACCGATGAACGAGCCTAGGAAGCAGTCGGAGATGGCAACTCCGCAGACACCACAGGCTATGTTGATACCTGACCAGGGGATGACGCCGACGAGCCGTAAAATGGACAGCCTAACCCAGGCCGAGGACTTGGTCTTTGTGCCGAACGTGTGTAGATCGGCCTCGGCCTCGCCTTCCAAGGCGGCGCGCGTCATATCGAGAGCCTTGGGAAAGAACTGAGCCAAAAATGGGGCCAAAGGAGTGGCCAGCAATGTCGCGCAAACTGAGCCGATTGTGGTGAGAAGCGTCAGAAGCAGCTGTTGCAAGCGCGGGTGAGAACAGGGCACCGGCCAACACATTCTGTGTAAGAGTGGGGTTACAACCATCAGTGAGAGAAGAAAAGAGCGCCACTGACCCAGACGACGCTGCCGGGGATAGACCAAGCGTGCTTCCATACAGCAGAGACGGCCATTACGGCCAGGACATGAGCAAGAGGGCCAAGGCCGCTTTGAGAATAAGCGTGAAGCTCCCTGCCCAGACGAGCGATGTCGGTTATGGTCCGCGGCCATGCGAGAGTAATGGGGAGGGTGTACATGGACACGAGCACGAGCGAAGTGGACGCGAAAAAGAGCAGCAAGACGAGGCGGGAGCTGGTGAAGATGGAGTCATGGACGTCGTGGGCGAAGGAAGACTTGTGGGCAGATGCGGAGAGCGGAAGGACGGACATGGAAGGGTCCAGTGGGGACGGGGGAGGAGGATTGAGGCAGGAGGTGGAGCGACGACGACCAAGCGAGGCGAGGGAAAGACCTGAGCGAAGAGTCGTCGATGACGGCGCGCGATCTTGCGAGAAGAGGAGGAGCAAGCGTCTGTCCACCGGCTGCCATGGCGGAAGGACGAGGACGCGTGTCATCCGCTTGCCGTCAGCCGAGCCAACTCATGTCAGCCGAGGCCCGCCGCCCGTTCATCATTAGTAACCAACCGCGCCATGTCATTCGCTACTCTACACAGCACTAATGCGCCCGTCTGCTCTCCTGGATAATCGTAGACAGCTCCTCCAACTTGCGCTTCGACCGCAACAGCGTCCCGAGCTGTCACCCACAAGTCAGCCGCTCACTGCCAGTCCATCTAGTCCAATGCAACCTACCCGTTTCTTAGTCAGCTTCCTTGCTCTCTTGTCCTGCGTGTCTTTCAGTCAGCATCACTCCTCGCCAGCTCTTAGCCTACCTTCGAGTTCCTTAGCAGCTCCATCACTCGACGCTCGTACGCCGAGAATCCTGCCACCTCCCGGACAATACTTCGCACGAACTTTGTCTTGCTAGACGTGATGCCCTTCCGCTGGCTGGGGCGCGCTGCTTTTGCAATGGGCGTCGTGGGGTGCCCATGGTTCAGGCCGGGCCGAATATCTTTCATACATTAGCCAGGTACATGACCCATGGGCGGCGTAACACTCACTCGTGCGAACCATTTTTGTCTTCGTCGTCGTTGCGTTGTTGGATAACTTGTGCTGATATGACGGTCACGTGTGTCGTCAGTGGCTTGACTGTATAGTTCCATTCACACGCTCGTTATCTAATCGACGGGTTCTTATCTTATGCATCTACTACCACTTGTCTCTGTGTATTCCAATGTTCCGCTCCTCCAACCCCATCTTCCGGGAAATGTCGTGAATAAGATGCGGACAATATTGCTAGAGGGATCCTTATTCCCGTTGAATGTTGGTGGCCTCGCCGCTGTCCTGTCGGGCGCGAGTCTGGTTCAGGCAGCGTCTCCTCCTCTTCCTCCTCCTCCTCCTCATCTCCATCACCTGCATCCTTCCAGAAATTAGATAGCTTTCAAAGCCCATTAGACCAAACCTACAGGGTCAAAGTCTTCCATCTGCTTGTCTTCGTCTTCGACGTCTTCGTCTTCGTAATCGTCGTCGTCATCGTCGAGCCAACGACCCCGCCAGTCCACCAAGTCCAATTCCGATGGACTCTCGGGCCGCAGCCGTAACCATTGCATCCGCGGCCCGCTCTTCGCCTTCTCGCTCACTTTGAAACCATATATTCGAGGTATATAAACGTATCCAGACGCCCGCTTCTGTCCTCCGTATGGGTTTGGATTCTCAAAAGACGTTTGCCGGGAGCTCTGTGAGTTGTTGCTTGATACGCTTCTGGGAGATAGCGATGATCCTCCGGAAGAGGGTGATTTCCAAAACGGCGCCGGTGCTAACTCTCGGTAGGATTGGAAAAAGAGATGTGCGAATGTAGTGCCAAAAAATGCACCTACATCGTAGACATATGCTTGTACAACACTGACGAGACTAGATAACTCACCATCGACACCTTGGTATCTGCTGCTAGGCGGCACGTAGATATCATTGCAATTTGGGCAGTAGAGCTTCACAGTATCAAGTCCAGGTGTGTCCGACCGTCCACAAGGCACCACATTGCAACTGTCGCAGTACACTCGAGGGCAAGAGCCAAACACACCAGTTTCGTATTTCTCTAGCTGTCTCGAAAGTTAGAGTTACTTAGCTCGCCAGGCAATTGACTGACCATTGCCTGTAAACCCATCCGCGTTAAAATATATCTTTGATGCACTAGTCCGTATAGCATTTCGGCCGACGACTCCACAATCGAAACATCAGGTATTTTGCCGGCTTCCTCGTCTGCGAAACGCATTCGGTAAATTGACGAGTTCAAAAAATGACCAGACGGACGCATACCCGGTTCAACGTCAAGGACCATCTCCATGGCTTCCTTCCAAAATGGCACCATGGTATTCAAGCCCGTCAAGTTAAAGTCGTCCTCGATAAAATCTTCCGTAACCTCGCAAAAATATTCGTGGCCCGGAAGCGAACAAAACCAACTAATCCACGTGAGAGTGGAGGTGGGAGTTGACGAAGCTACAGGAAAACCCTCGGCATGGCACCAGTGAACATGGGATGGGTACTCACTATAGCCTTCTTCCTGCTCCTCAACGTCTTCCATTAATTCGTCGCCCTCTATCGCGCCATCGACAACCTCTTCTCCTTCCAACATGTCTTGGGATGGCTGTTGAGATGGTGTCTGATGAACAGACATCGCAAAAGAGTATTGAAGCGTCGGCGATGTGATAGGGCGTGCGACTTTCCAACTCCGACGTCTAATTGAAATTGCACTCCCTCTGCTTTTGTACATGCCCAGCCCAAGATGCAGGGCCTAAGACTACGAGTAATACCAACTGTGATACCCCCCAACTCAGAAACGCGTATAGAAAACTGTGCCAACCATCGAGCTCGTATAATTCTGCTATAAATGTGCTGATGGTGGTCAGACACCCACAGTAGCCATCGATAAGGCCCTGCACTGTTCTGCACGCTGTCGGAGAGAGAGGATCGACGGGCTTGTTCTGCAAGACATGGAATATTCCGATTAACGCCGTACCCAACACATTGGCTGTAAAGGTCCCGAGAGGGAATGCTTTTATTCGAAGGTTCAGTTGAATCGCGAGAAGATATCGCGTGAGTGCGCCTGGATAGGAGAAAAGGAGCGCAGCAGTTGCCTGACTTCGGAACCGAGGAGACATCAAGAAATATGCAGGAAAAGTCCCCGCATATGTCAAAACTGACAAAATTACCAGTGTGTGTCGCACAAAGCGTGGAGGCGCTTGCACAGTTCCGAATTGCCGAAAGGTTACAAGTAAGAGGGACATGACTATGCTGCCCAAACAGGAGGGCTGCCGCGCATATCGATAATGTGTAGACGGTTAGACCAATGCCATCAACGGCCTTTCCAGCTGTTAGAAAAATCCAGATACTGTTTTTTTTTTTTTTTGGAAACTGACATTCCTCAAGCCTCCACGTTTGCCATTGTCTGCGTTTGTCCACGCACTCCATACTTCGAATTGCCAAGTGGAAAACGTGGTCAAGGAACCACAAAAATCCTGACGCATGTTGGCAAGAAGATGTTGCTACAATGCAGCGCACCCACCAGTTGTCAAAGCCGTGTACAATGGACCGTAACTATGAAACAGTCATTGCACCTTCTCGCAACTATGATGAACAACACACAATTGACCTATAGGTCTTCTAAGACGCAGGGCAACGCCCATGACAAGGCAGCCAACGGCCTGAGCGTATACCAGGGGAAATATGCTTGCGCCGTCATACGTTGCTAGAGATGTCAAGCCCAAACGCGCCAGGGTGCCGAACACGGCCCCTGGCATAATCAAGGCCAGGACTGGGAAAGAAAGCGGTGCGTATACTTTCGCTTTTGGTATGCCTTGATGTTCATCTGGTGGTCTTTCTAGCGTTTCAGTGGATTCAATAGCGTGTGCAGCATAGCTGTTCATGGGAAGTGTGACAACAACCACTGCAACTTCACAGCCACTCAATCATGTTGCAAACATTTGTTGCCGTCTTCATCTTTGCGGCTATCATGGCTTTCTCTCGCTTCTCAAGATCAAGATGGGATGCCAAGGGGAAGGTATAACTGATTTGGATAATGTCTCATGTGTCGTTAAATATGGCTTAGCATTGCTATGTCACAGGAGGGTCGGCCTGGCCTTGGGCTGTCGCTTGCCACGGAACTCACTAAACAAGGCGCGCACGTGTCTATTGTAGCGCGGAATGAGGACAGATTGCAAAAGGCTTTGGAAATTTTAGAAGTGTGTTACTACGCTACCTCCACAATGACGCGCCATAATTTTGTTTCCAAAGAGAGTTCGCCAATCTCCTGAGCAAGTTCTGAAGGCTTACTCGTATTCTCTCACGGACTCTATAGCATCGACCTGCTGCTCTTCAAGCAGCTTCTGACGCACATGGCGGCAGATGTCCTGATGCAGTCTTTCTCTGCGCCGGAACTGCCCGCCCAGGCTTCTTTTTAGAGGAAAGTGGTGATACCCTCAGGAAAGGCATGGATGATGTTTATTGGGTACAAGCTTTTTCTGCGCTAGTCAGTTATCTTTATCTTTTCGCAGCTTGTGTTTATATTACACAGGCAACCGTCAAAAGCATGGTCAAGGATGGCGTTCGTGGAAAAATTGTCTTTGTCTCGTCGGTATTGGGTTACATGTCAATTGTTGGCTATTCTTCATACTCTCCTGCGAAACATGCAATTAGAGGTAATTCCGTGGCTGCTTCATGCTAGCGTCGCCTTACCTTTATGCACAGGGTTGGCAGAAACGCTTCGCTCCGAGCTATCGCTATATTCTATATCCGTCCATATATTCTTTCCTGGCACAATCTACAGCCCCGGATATGTCGAAGAGAATAAAACGAAACCAAAGATAACCCTCAAAATTGAAGAGGGTGACGAAGGCATGACGCCCGATCAGTCCGCACGACTGTTGTTGCAGGGTATGCCAGCGTGACTTTGCTGATAGAACAGAATTGAATTGTTCGAATTAGGCGTCAAGAGTGGCCAATTCCATATAACCCCTGATTTCCAGGGTAATATCTTCCGAGCATCAACACGGGGATCGACCCCCAGCAATAACGTATTTTTGGATACCATATATGCAATAATTGGATGGGTGAGTGACCAACTGGGAGAGTGTACAACTTTGACGAATATATTATTAGATTGCATTGCCTATCTGGCGTAGAAGCGTTGATTCGATGATAGTCAGACATGGTGAAGAACATACTCGATACCTTGCAGATAAATTGTCATTAAATTCATAGTATATGTTGGATAATAGCGAAGCTCCCCGCGAACGTGGAACATGAAACTCCGTAGCAGAAGCATTATTAACTATCACGACTATTCTCGGTCCTCGCCATTAGGCAATTGACAGCATGTACGGTGCGGCCATGCCTTGGTTCAGATGAACCGTATGTAAGATGGAAAGGGCAATGTGGCGTGTCATTTATTTTATACCTTGGCCATTGAGGGCAGGCATTTTCGTCTCGATCAACTCGAGGCTGTGATTTTCCGCCGTTGTTCCGATATGACACGCAGGTATGACAGGAACGGATCATCATCACCATAGTACCTAGTACTCGGCACAGCGAATTTCCAAACATTTCCCTCTCACTGTCAGCGAAGGTTAGGAATGCCTCCCGGATCTGCCATTCCCGACTTCTATTACTATTGCTTTGCGATCTATGAACCCCTCTTAACTATAATGGGCTTCATCGGTACCTGGATGTGAGCTCATATCTCAGTGCTTCCGTTCGTTTCATGATAGGGAGTTTGTCAGCGATCCGAAGGGTGTGCGTTTTCCACCCCGCTTCAGTATCTTATCTTCTTTATCTTATGATAATCCAGGTTCATGATTCGCAAGCACCTTGGGTGAACTCATCTCCTCCAGTAGAGCTGCCAAATGCAACTCTCGTCACTCTGATACAGCTTGCCCATGTCTGCGCCCTACTTGGCACGGTTAATTACTCCATACTGTCTGTAGCGAGGAATTACCTTCAAAACAACCTTTTCCTTCAAGAGAAAATTGTCTCTGCATTGTTTACCCCGTTGCTCTTTGGAGACGTTTTTCATTTGTATCTGACCCTCTGGGCACTGGGAGACCAAAGGTGGGATTTTGCTACCTTGGACACCGATGCTTTGGACCACAGTGATTTTGGGCCTTACGTTGTTGATACCTCGCATTGCTTGGCATTTGGGCATTGGACGTTATGTCCACCAGTGGCATAAGAAAAGCGAGTCAAAGTAGTTAATCGTGAGTCTTAGGCCCATTGTCCGCAGTCATGATCATGAATTTTTCCCAGGTATATATTGTTGCACAATTAGTACAGACTAATAAACTTATATACTTGCTATTCCGCGCATGACAGCATTCAAAAAGGTGTATTAACTATGGACGACCTGCTCGGTAAGCCCGGGGCAAGTGACTTCCGCGTAGGTTTCTTCAACTGTTTCTTGTTTACCGCCAACACGTTATTTTGCAGAGCAACAATCTGCGCAACATTGAGAAGGTTGAACACACGCTCACTGGAGTAACCTACAATTTCATTGTCGTCTCCGAATTTGAAGTTGTCTTGCACCACTTCGTCCTCGTATTTTTTGATTTCATACTTGTCCAGGAATCCTTTCTTCACCTTTGCGAAATCCCACGCAACGACGTAGGGACCGGTAGAGGTGACTATTGCATTCTCAACTTGGCCTTCGCCTTGGTTGAATCTGTTTTGCAAATTGTTAGCTGCGCATGACATGTTTGTCATACTCACCGAGCGGGTGTGAAAGAAATGTGATGTCCCATGTATGCGACATGTTCATTCCGAAGCTGTAACCGCCGCGGGACAGGTTTGGCCGTTGCCGGGAAGCTGCGATCGAAGCCCAGGGATCCTGTATAACGGCCTTCGCCAATCATGGTATCAATTAGCAAAAGGTAGCCCTTGGTTGTTGCGACGATCCATCGACCATTTGCGGTAACATCAATTCCGATAATAGGGTCGCCTAAGGGTGGTAGGGCAGTTTTCGCAATCTTTCCGAGAGAGTCGTACAGTCTGATGTCTCCCTTTTCGCTTGCAACTGCCAGTTTACCCGCTGCCGTCGTGGCTACACCGGAGAACTTGTTCTTGCTGACGTATTGTTTAAACTGGCTCTCCACCTAACTTCGTTCCAGATATACGAGGGTCAATGCGAAAGAGTGCGTTGTGAGAAGCACCGATTATAGTCTGCTCGCGGGTAGTTGGTGCAAATTTGTTGTCGGGTGCAATATGATTGACGACGACATCCTCGTGCACTTTCCATTCCTCTACAACCTTGCCAGTTTCTATATCCATATTGTATAATGAGTTGGGACCCGTTGGGTTCATTAAAATCATCTTTGTATCTTGATCGTGAAGCATGACCTGTTGAGGCAATGAACAGTAGTCCTTTTGTCAGTCAATAACTTACATTCTTTGGCTTGAATGATTGACCTTTGGGAGTCGATATTTTACTGATAGTCGCATAGTATTTGACTCCATCATCAACCGAATGATCAAAGACGCCGATGTTGTCCCCTCGAACGACGTAAGAACGATCGCCCTTGTAACCAACCATTAATTGCGAGTTGCGATCGCTCTTGGCGAAAACTGAAGTCGGAATGTCTTCTTCTGCCTCTTCTTCGGATTCGCTAGAATCTTTACATCGTTACGTCAGAATTACGACTTGCCGACGCGGAAGAGCGAAACATGACTACCTTCGACGTCCAATTCCGACAATACTTCTTCTTCATCTTCTTCATCTTCGTCTACATCTTTCATCTCAACGTCCTCGTTCGCACTTAGAATATATTTCTGTTCGTCAGCCTACAACGCAACAGATGAGAAGCAAAGCTTTGCGTTCACAAATCTTTCAAACCTTCGCTTTCCTCCACTCTTCTTGATGTAGAAACTCCCATAGACACCTCGTAACAATTTCCATCATCCTTTGATAATCACTTTGATCGGTAAAATGCAATAAGCCGCTACGAGGAATGTTGTCATCTCCAAAATAATTCCATGTGAAGGAAAGCATCTTGTGAGACCAGCGTTGATTCATCTCTGACGTTATTTTATGCGCAAGAATATGCCCATTGTCATTCTTGACGACGAGCCAATAATCAAAAGTGGATCCTTCAAATTGAACCACTTGTCCAGTGACAGACCCTTGCGGCAAGAATCCCTTTTCAGAATCCCAGTAGTAAAGATCTGCTCCCTCCGTGGCAATGACACGATGGGAAGGAAGTTGAGAAGCGGTTTGTTGGGCTATTTCCAGCGATTGATCAGAATCGATTTTGTCCTGTGCAGGTTTCGCAAGTCTAGGCACTTCCCTCGCGGCACTTGGGCCGACAATGTTTGGCTTTTTCGATGCTTTCTGTTTTGATGTGATTTTTGACTTTGCAGGAGGACTGACCATGATTAAAGCCGGATTGTGGCACAAGACACTAGTGATGACATACCGATAGATGAACTCTTCTAACTCATTGTCTTGCGTATTGTCCGCACTTCGCTTGTATTTGCGTTCATACATGGCACGATACATGCAGGTTTCGAAAAACGCTCTGGTAGGGTCGTTGGTACCTGTTGCAACGTATTCGTAGAACTCGTCGATGTCACCGTCAAGGTCGCGCCATATGAAGGTCGGGTCGCCGTCAAGTTGTCCGGTACGAAATTCGAGTTCTTCCCCAATCAAGAAAACTCGCTCCTCGTCGGCTATTAACTCAGCAAGTCAATAAATAGACGAGCAATGAATTTATGATGCACTTTCGTCCTCGTCCTCGAGCAATTCCTGGTCTCCTTCCTCGAAGACCCTGGTAATGACGAGCTGAAAGTTGTGCTCCATTGATGGCACGCGCCGGATAGTCGCCATGGCATCGTTATATCTGCGTGAAATGAGGACTTTCAATCATCCAATCGAAAATACGATTCATACATGCACTCGCGTGAGGAACGAATGATTCCCGGTCGAACGAGGAAGAGTTGACCTGATCACAGTCCATCAGATAGTCAAGTGAGCCGACGCGGTAGGGCGAACCGGTTGAGATTTTCACAACTTCGGCGGCATTTGGATCGTCTGATTTCGCACTGTCAAAGATAACAAGAGAAAGAGATAATCTAGACACAAACGCCAAACTCTCCCAATAACTAAGGATAAGCAGTAAGAAGCGTGTGCTGGAACTACAGCTAAGAAAGCGACTGACGGCTTCGGAAGATATTCATTTGCTTAGGCTCTCAAGACAGGACAGACAAAGTGAGGCGAATACAAAGCACAAGGAGTCATAATAATACACGGTGTGACGATGTGACACTGGTCACGAGTGCGAGATGAACACACCTGAGCAAAACGCTCGCCGCAGTGGTTTGTCCGTCTGCTTCTTTCAAAACAATGTTTGTTAATGCATACCTAGGTTCAACTGCTCCCACTACCCCCACATCCAGCGCCAGAGCTCGATATACAACGGGTGATGTATGACTAGATTTATTACATGGTTGATACCAATTTTTTTTAATTTAAATTTCAGCCCGCAAATAATGCGTCGCCTACGTCGACGTACTCAGAATCCACGGCAAATCCAATCAGATTGAACGATCGGTCCGCTTTTCATAGTGTGTTTGCAGCGCCTTACACTGCTCCTGCCCGCAAGGTCGTTGTGCGCTGTGAGCCTTCACTATTAACGTGCTTCGATTCAGCGGACAAGGAACTGTATGATTTATGGATGCCTCGAAGGTAGACCCCATCGCACAATATATGGCACATTACTGTACATCCTGCACATCGTATGGTGGTTAGGGAGGCCGTGTGTAGTAAGTAGATCACATATACGCACTGCCAGAAATGCGGCCAAACCACCTGCCGTGTTTCCGGTGCTTTGGTTTAGTTCCCTTTTCTTCTTATTTTGAGACAGCAGTTGTTGCAGGCCTGCTTGCCGTGCACCCTGTCGGTGACGTGGTGGTTTAGGGTGACTCTACGTCAACGGGATGTGATGAGGAGGGCGGACTTTCCCGCGCCACCTTGACAACAGAGACGTTGCGACAAACGAGACAAAGACGACGCAGGACGGATTGTGGGTTTCCTTTGTTATGGCGTTGTGTGTGGCGACCGACCCTGATTTCGCCAGAGCCATCGAGGAGATAGGTGCCGCACTTGGGACACGAGTCTGGGAAAGTGCATGCTGGCGATAAGAGACGAGCGCGTGAGATGTATCTGGCGGCGAGAGCGGGGGCGACGGGAAGGAGGGCGAAGGGGGCAGCGCGACGGAAGGCGTCAGTGGCAGGGTGGTCCATTGGCGGAACACAAAAGGCAGGCGTTGTGGCCATTGTCTCGATGGCTCATTTATACCACGCACTGGACACACCTCCGCTCTCGCTCTCCCCATGCAGTGGCTTTCTCGCTCCTCGTCCTCAAAACACAGACCAGACCTCTCTCCAGGTGTCCTCGGCTCAGGCGCAACCGTCGTTCGCACCCCAGAAGATGCCCTCAGAAACACCAGAGTAAGGCTCTCTCCCCGCGAGGCCCCAATTCCCCCGCCAAGCAATTCTTCAAAGAAACACGACGCTAACTTCGCACCGCCCCAAAGCCCTCCATTGCCTCCATTGCCTATCCCGGTTGAGGATGAGACCCAGCCAAGTAGACTGCCACCCGATGAATATCAGGATCTGGCGCAGGCGCCTGCATACTCTCAAGGGGAACTGGCATTTCCGCCCATTGCTTTCGGTGTTCGGTCCACTTCACCGCCTCCGCCGTTCCGGCCAATCCTTCTCTCGGAGCTGCCGGCGGGGGATGTAGATCCATTAAACACGATTGTTACCCTCCAGACGTCAACAGAGACTTACAGGACGTCGCTGGACACATTAATGTCCCAGCCCTCAGTCTTGACAGAATATATCACGTCCCTGTTGTCACGTTCCCGCACCTATTCGAACGCGTCTTCTGTATATTTAACAGACGGGGGTAACTCAAACATCGCCGCTACCTTTTCGTCACCTTGCAGAATCGATATTTTCCTAGATAGGCCTAGTTCTCCGTAAGTATTAGAACTCAACGCACAATGAAATGGATCTAACTGCGAAAAAGATATGTCCATCTCCTTGCTTACTTGCGATCCTCATCGGGTCCGAAACCGAGCAGGGCTACGCTGCCTATGAAGGTGCAGTTGGTGCACAACTACACGCAGGAGCGTTTAGAAAATCTTTTGGAATTGCGTGACGAGGCTGCCTTTCTGGGGCTTGCAGAGTTGCAGAAACTCTGCGAAGACGAGCTGCGCTCAAGACAGTGCACTGTCCTATTTGACAGACATAGTCATGATTCAGACACTCTAGGATCCATACACAGTCAACATCCATCAGTGAATAGTCTCCATACCCTGATTGAACAGGTTGAAGTCCAAACCAATTCGTGCTTATCCACCACGTCGATCCCCAAAACACATCGACGACCAGAATCAAAGGATAGTAAACACGGGGAAGTTCACGCCACGAAACAAATTCTCACTCCGGAATCTCGGACAGGTTCTCGCGGCGGGTCCGCTGGCGGGCAATGTAGTCCACCTCGTCCATATCCAGCAGGTTGGATATGAAACTTTATCTCCAAGTTTTGCTCCCTATCATTCTTTCTGTATGCAATCACACCATAGTCAGAGAATCTTTTTATCGGGTTCCTCACTCACTAGTCATGTTGTTGTATCTCCTAGTTCTGTAGTGAACTATCTTTTATCGCGAACATCATCAGACGTAATAATTACTAATTCTTATACTCTATTGTACTTGCCTTGACGAATACGCCACATCCCTCGACACCATTCAGTATGGCTTACGCCTGTTCTTCTTCAACTCCTGGTCCAGCATCTTAGCCTTCCTAGGTCCAATTTCGACAGGTCTAATTGCCGTGCTGTCCGCTTTCTTTAATTTCACTGGCCGATTGCCAACATATTTCCCTGGTAGAAATGAGCAACATGCTCAGGTGATGCTTGGATGACGTACCGTCCATCTCCTTCCAAGCTTTTAGAAAGTCTTCGGGATCAGAAAAGGCCACAAAGCCATATTTCGCCTAAACCCATTGACAAGCTGAGATCACCACTTTGTTTCGATGAACTAACCTTGCCACTGAGTCTATCACGCTTGACTCGTGCTTTCTGGAATGAACTATACTGGCTGAAAGCGTTGGCTAAAATATCGTCGGAAACGTCATTACTCAAGTCTCCCACAAAGAGCCGGAACCATGCTGGGCAGGAGTCAGATCGGGCAGTCAGAGGAGTTATGGGCTAACGTACCTGGATTCCACTCTAGCAACGTTTGGTCCTCCCAAACCTTTCCCCCGCCCTTTCTCAGTACAGTCAGCCTTTTCCCACCTTTAGCGAGCTTTCCGCCCGCACCACGCTTATCACCCATTGCGCCCGGAACATAGGCACTTTGCTGAGCGAGAATGCCGACATCATACTCATAGGCATTGGCCGGTACGGGCGCACTGTGAGACGATGTTGCACCAGGAAGAGGGAAGGATGGACCTTGATAAGGTCTGTAATACGGATTTATATCATATGCACTTTGTTGCTGGATATATTGTTGGTATTGCTGGCTTGAGTATGGGTCTGCCATGAGTGTCGGTGGCAAATGTGCAGGGTTGTGGCTGTGCGCATCTCCGTGTGAAATACTTTCTAATTAGGATCTGCCACTCTAGAGTGTTCGTCGCTCCTCGACGCCCTCCTCAAGGCAAGTCTGCCTCGCTTCTTCTGTTCTGCCTTATTGTTCCTCCATACCTTCACCGTGTAATCGGGTGTCTGGTCAAGACAACGAATGGGATGGAGGGGTGGATGCAGAACTTGTACATTGGATGTCGATCCAGTTGCTGATCCGAATTTCAGATGCCGTTTGTCAAAAAAATTAAATCTGACGCTTACTTTTCACGATTTCAAGTTAAATATCGCCGACGGAGGGAGGGAAAGACAGATTGTATGTGCCCTGAGTTGCTGATTGAACGACGATTGGAGCTTTTGCAGACTACGCGCGTAAACGGTTGGTAACCCAAGCCAAAAATAAATAGTACGTGTTCCAGTAAATGAACATTCAACAGTCTTGAAAACCATTGTATGCAGCAACGCTCCCAAATATCGCCTCGTCGTCCGCATCACAAACCGTGACATCATTGTACAGATCGTGCTATGCGCGCCTACAAGGCGATTTCGTGCTAACTGCAGCTCGGTCCCGTGAATTGCCACGATATGGCATCAAACATGGCCTGACAAACTGGGCAGCTGGTATGTACCTTCTTGATACAGCTAGCCATCAACTGATGCGATAAAGCTTACTGCAACTGGCTTGCTCTGCTCCCGCCGTGCTTTGACAAAGCTTGGCCTTGCAGACAAGTATCAAGGTGTCACAGAACCTAACGGCACTATCGCCCTCACACAAGCTCTTGACGATGAAGATGCGCCCTAGGCCTTTCAAGTGTTATCTTGATGTTGGTCTGAAGCGCACTTCTACTGGCGCCCGCATATTCGGCGCGATGAAAGGCGCAAGCGATGGTGGCATCTTGATCCCTCATTCGGAGAAGCGTTTCCCTGGATATGACCCAGAAAACAAAAAGCTCGACGCTGAGGTGCTCAAGAAGTATATATTCGGTGGCCACGTAGCTGAATATATGCAAAGCTTGGAGGAGGAAGACGAGGAAAGGTATGAGCTTCATATTCTTGCGTCATTGTATATCCTGATTTCGACCCGACCAGATTCAAGAAGCAATTCTCTACTTATCTAGACGACGGAATTGGGTCGGATGACATTGAAGAGATGTATACAAGTGCTCATGCTGCAATCCGGGAAGACCCCACCTTCAAACCCACGGAGAAAACAAAAGACTGGAAGGCGGAGAGTCTCAATCACAAGGTACACAGGCTCACGTTGGAGGGGCGGAAGGAAAAGATTGCTGACAAAATCGAGAAATTCAAAGCCAGAGGTGGAGCGGAAGAAGACGAAGACGAAGAGTAGAGCTTTGCATCTGCACACGTTCTTCGTACAATATCTCTGTTGCATCTGTATCCGTTACATCCTCGAACAGATGTATTTTCTTGATATCGATGGCTTCGTGAATTTCGTCATCATCTGCTTTCGCAAGCTGCTTGTATTATTCCGCATATCCATTCGAGCAGAGAGACATGACCGTCGTGCGTTGAATAGGACAGGGTTCGTCCATGACGACCTGTCACATCGTCCAACCGGAATGCCATACAATCGATCGCAAAATCATTCCCGAACTGAATGCGAAAGTTCCTTGAATCGGATGACTTGAATATCAGTCAGCAAACGGATGCATACAACTCACAAGACACATCTATCCCATCTTCCTATACATCTATCCAGATCCACAAACCATGTTCCCCCCACCCTTTCACTGCAACTCTTTCCGATATCGCAAATTCTTTGAAGCAAACAGGTCCCGACCTCATCTGACAGCAGTTGACAAAGCTGAGGTATAGATGTTATTGTTATAGTCGCTTGAGATAAATGGGCCGTCAATGAAGATGGTGCCTCGAACGACAACCGTATGCCGTAGCTAGAAGAAAGAGTCAGGTGGATATGGTAAGTAGCATCGCTCTGCTTTCATACCGATTGTCGATGCGAATGAGTGCCTCTCCACTCATAAGTCTACTTTCGCCCTTATCTACGCAATCCAACAGATCTTGACCGGTTTCCTCGACGGGAGTGAAACGCAGCGAGGCGCCAATACCAGCAGCTGCCAGTGACTGTACAACTTTATCGAGTTCCTTCTTGATCCGTCTGCAAAATACTTGATATTGAAGCAGATCAATTACGAGCTGTAGCATGTGAGGCACACGGGAACGATCAGCCGAGCCGCTTTTCACGGTCTGGCCTCAATCTCTGCATCTTGAGAAAGCCATGTTGCCGAAGGAGCAAGACATGAAGTCCGTGGTAAATTAGGTTACATATATTATCGGCATTGCTTGTTTCTTGCAGTTTCTGTTCATTGTTGGAATTAACCTACAACAGAAATCAGGACAGTCAATTGTTTAGAATTCTGCACCGCACGAGTTCGAACTGTAGCTCCATTCCCGGTGCTGCATCTATAAAGATAGCCCTTTCGGATACCCTAGCCGATGCAGTCGGAAGATTGGCCGCTTCTTTAACAAGCAAAGAAAATATCTCTTGTTCTATGATTTCCTGTTGAGCACTATGGAGGGCGGCATCTAGGTCGCTTCTGTCCACAAGGGCTGATGATTGGTATTCAAAGTGACTGCCATCCGTAGAAATTATTGAGATGCGCAATCGAGTCTGCTGACGATGCGGAAAGATGAGATTGTCAGATTCTTCCATGTTTGTAGGCATATACGCAATAGCTTGACGACGAAAGAAGGCTGGAGCTGCACACAAGGATTAGATCTTCTCCATTCATACCTCTGACCGATGAAAACGCACACTCTTCCAAGCCAAAAACAATAAGGAAGTCCTTGGCCGTCTTGTCGATGCCCTTCCCCGTACTTGATCCCAGAGGCAATGGTGCGGGAACTAGCCTCCAATTAGCTCGTCTGATCTTCAACGCATCCGACCAATATTTTTCTCCTCTTTGTCTCGCCCTTTCCATGTTATCTGCAGCAGATTTGAATACATCAGCTGCTTTCCTGAGTGCTTCGTCTTTTCCCCCAATTGTCAACTGCGCATTGAATGCCTGTACGGATGTAATTGAGGGAGGCTTATTGACGACGGTAGCAGAGAGTTGAGAAGACGGCGTCAATTCAGCAGCAGTACTGCTGGGCACTGGGAAGTCCGATGGGTTATTTATCGCCAATAATGACGATAGAAGGTCTTTAGCATGCGACATTTCCCCAAGTGCAATACTGGCTGGATTAATATTGCTCCATACCACAAGCCTCCAAGCTCACTATAGATGGGGCAAAATTTCCATTCGCATTTTCAAGAGATCTTCTGTAGTCATCGTCGCCGTTACTGTCTTCTCATTAGCCTCCTCCTGCATCGCATGGTCGATATCCGCATCTTGAGTCAGAATACCGGCTTTACCGGATGAACGGCCCTTTCCCTTCTCAAAGAAGTCAGCACCACGTTCAATGAAAATGCGGCGCAGCTTCTCGCCCAATTGTTGTGTCAGAGTTTCTTTACTGGAGGAGAGGTGAATCGGGGCGTTTCAAGATAAGTTCCGGCTACGTACGGTTCATAGATGTATTGGCCGTCCGCGATGTCATGAAGGACGGGGATAGGATCGCCATTGTCGTCCTTGTACGGCCTCTCGAGAGAGAGCTTGATCTTCTTCCAAGATGGTTCTTCCATTGTGAGATTTATTTGTGTATGTGGATGTAGCATCGAGTCAGTATTCAGTACACTCTTTGCGATGGTCAAGGCCTCAACCCAAACTTCACCGAATCTGTCGCCGTTCAAGCGGAGAAAGTCAGAAGATGATGAAGCCAATACCTCAGCTGCAAAGAAGCAGCGGACTCGTGTCAGGTATGGCCAAAATTGAACGTTTTGCGTGCCCAATCTAATCGTAATCCAGCTTCTCATGCGGGGAATGCCATCGTAGAAAACAGAAAGTACGTCGTTTGTGAAAGCCAACCTCCCTCACTTATTCTCTTCCAGTGTGATAGACAGATACCCTGCTCCCACGTCAGTATTTCGCTTGCCCTGCCCTCTGCCGCCTGACTTGCCGCAGTGCATAACTCGTAAGGTACCTGATCTATGTAAACCATACACCCCAGGAAAGGCCGACCAAGACCTGAATGTCCGAATAACAAGGCTGGAGCACATCATTCAAGCTGCATTGCCCCACTACTGGTCGTCCAATTCGTCAATATCATCTTCAATGGGTCTACAGGCTGCTATTGACAGGAAAAGCTCCCCGTCCATTGGGGATGATGACAATGGATCCATTACCGAAGACCATGATCCTATGGGAGGGACTTTCCAGAGTGGGAAATGGTATGGTAATAGCGTTTCAGGAAGCGTTGCACCTGGTTCCGTCCTTGAACAAGTATGACACGTATTTCTATCCAACGGATGCATTTCTGAATGCGTGCATTCAAGCTGAAATGTGTGGCAGGACCCTTGCCCTCTGATACAAAGCAGAAAGATAGTCCTCGGATACCCGGACATAATCATGACACGAATAATTTTGATCTGGCGCAAACTTCTAGTGTGCAACACTTCGGGAGTCCTGGTCTAGAAGCAGTTGAAAATGACACAGAGTCATCTACAGTTGATAATTTCCTCACTATGCTTCGGGAATCGGGTTTCTCACCACAGAAGATCGCAGAACTACTGCAAGAATTACCTCCTCCCAGGATATGCGATGTTCTCGTCAACTTCTATTTCAGCACCATGTGCGGAAAACACCTATTATTCAAATTGTTATATTCATTCTTTTGAATAGTAACTGGACACGATATCCCATCTCCGAGCCAGATTTTCGTGCGGCCTACATGTCTCTCTGCGCTAATGTCCGGGATGGACTCCTGTTGACCACTTCAAGCCAAGTGCGATTTTTACCATTGTTATTTGTGACTCTTGCTATCTCCGCGAGACTCATTCCTGGTCGAATTACGAGCGATGTCCTTGACATAAGGAATTCCTCCTTGCAGTATTATTGGTCTTGTTAGTATAGCGCTTCTCCATATAATTGTACTTATTTATATCATGCCCAGCTCGGAGAGCTCTTCTAATGGCCGCGGCTATACAGCCAGATTCATTGGATATCGTTCTTACCCGACTTTTGGTGAGTGCCCGTTCTTGACATAAGCAGCCTTTAATGACGCTTTCCAGAGTGCTAGATTCCTTACCTTTGATCGACGAATCACTGAATGCTGGAGTCAGCTTGGGGCTGCTGTACGGACCGCGCAGGCCTTAGGTTTGCATCGTGACGGCTCTACAATGGTAAAACTTACGCATCAGCTTGGCAGCCCGTTTTTAATAGCGTCGTACAGGAGTTAGATCCATCTGTGGTAGAATATCGGAGACGCATATGGTAACCCCACTTATTTATCCAACCTACCATCCTCAATCAGCATCTCTAGGTCTTACTTGTACCACGCAGACCGTTCCTACGCTCTTGTACTGGGCCGACCGAATTCAATCCAGGATGATTATACTTCAACACAACCTCCATGCAACATTGGTGATGTGTCATCGACCTCTCACAATAGCGACCACCCGCCACTATCTTCTCCGACACCTATGACGTTCGTCATCCTTCGACATCAACTGGCAACCATAATGGGCCGAATTGTTCATCATTTCCAACGCGTGCGAGAGAAAAGCCATTATTCAGAAGTAATCGCGCTTGACGATGAACTGCACAGCTTCGTCAGCGATCTCCCCCCACATTTTACCCTCAGTCCAGACAAATCTCTGGACGAAACATTCAAATATATACCGGTACACAGATATCTATTGCTGACAGAAGTCATGTTCGTGAGGATCAATTTGCATCGCCCATATCTCTTGCGACGACTGAATTCCGACCGTTATGCTCGCTCACGACAAGCATGTTTCGACTCGGCAATGAAAGATTTTAAGATTCGGCAGGCGTTCCGTGAAGTTATACCGAAAGAAGCTCGGAATTCTCTCAGCAATGCCTACCGTGATTTTCAAACAGCCATGATCAGCGGCATCTATTTTATACTCGAGCCGAAGGGAAAGTATGCGGCTGTCATGCATGCCATTCTTGATGGTTTCATGAAAGACCATCACGACACTCAGAACACAGACAAAACGACTCGCAGGGAGTTGAAAATAATCGAGTTCTTGCAAAAGAAAGCCTCGCAAATTGAGAGCATGGAGTTGCAACGATCTGTTACTAATCAGACATCGGAACAGCAAGCCCAGCTTTTACTGGGTTTACAGCAGAACGTATCCACGGCAACTCCTCAGAGGCCAAATTCTTCTGCCCTTACGGCTTCACCTACCTTGACGTATCCAAGCCATGTTACCCAATCTCCAACGCTCTCTAGGCTGCACCATAGTTCTGAACATGTGCAATCTCCGACAACAACTGCTAGTCCAGGGACTGTAGACGACGATACGGCCGCACAGTCTTTGCTCGATCATTGGTGCAACACAGTTAGTAATGCGCCCATTGATGCTTCTACGGGTGCCATGTCCTGGGGTGGCCCTAGTGGGGCTGACATCTCGGGCTGGGTGCAAGCCTTAAACGTGAACGGAGCAGATCTAAGATTGTCGTCAGGGTCGGAAGATTGGAATTACTGGGAGGCTTTGGTGAGTCAAATTCAAAGGGCGCCCTAGGAATTATGTACATCTTTGTTTCTTTTGAATATTTCCAGCATCTCTTTGTATCGTAATATATGTTGTGCAGCTATACTCTATGTATTATGGAGAGTTTGTACGTAATCCGATTTACGTCAACCCACTTTCGTGACTTGCTCGTCGCATGCGATGCAGTCCATCAACCGTTTCCTGTACGGGCCGACCCCAGAGGAGCGTGTCAGAGCATGGCAAACAAAGTTACGTGCCGAGTCTCGTCAGCTTGACCGTGAGATGAGGCAGGTTGGATGAAACTGCTGCTTCAATGACCTGTTACACATGATGAACCATATAGCTCGACATGGCGACAACGAAAGCCCGCCAATCTGTAAAGCAACTTGCAAGCAAAGGGGACGTTAAATCTGCTCGTATTCTTGCCAAAGAGGTTGTCCGTAGCGCCAAGCAGAAGGACAGGTTATCTGTGAGCAAGGCACGATTAGGTTCTATCGGCATGCAGCTGTCGCATCAGCTTGGCAAGTGAAGTTGTTGTAAAATGTGATGATCAATGGATTCTCATATGATTCTAAGCAATGACGAAAGTGACGGGTTCACTACAGAAATCGACGGAGATAATGAAGCTTTCCAATGCCCTCATTAGACTTCCTCAATTGAGTCAAACGATGCGACAAATGAGTATGGAGATGACAAAGGTAGCAGACATGATTTACGGATAGCATCCGCCTTAATGCTGCTCTAGGCTGGAGTAATGGAGGAAATGTTAGAGGACACAATGCAGATGGATGACGACGAAGAGCTGGAAGCGGAGGCCGACGAGGAGGTAGAAAAGGTGCTTTTCGAGCTCACAGATGGCAAGCTTGGTCAAGCAGGAAAGGTTGATGGTGGACTGCCGGTATGCCGAGTCCTGTATAAGTGGTGTGCCCTGCTGATTAGTATGTAGGCATTGGAGACAGGCGTTGAGTCTGAAGAAGCCGAACGGGTTGAACAATTCCGACAACAGTTACACGGTCTATTAAGCAGCTGAGCGCAGAGCATTGATTACATACAGTTGTTGGACTTGTAACTTTAGTGCTACGTACGCTCCGTTCGGATCAGTTGGCACGTGTCTGGACGGGAGGAAACGCGAAGTCTTTCTCGTTGTTTTTCCCTGTCAAAATGCTAGTTCGGTCATTGACTAGCTTGGCACTGAAAACTTCCAGCATAGTGCGTATGTACTCAGCGTCCAATGCTATCCTCACGTCCTTTCAGGTGGGCAGGCGTTACGCATCAGCTGCTCCGACGGCAGCCTTCTCTGGCCAGAAGGGTTCCAATGCAAGTGTCTGATCTGTGACCATTATGTGCCATTAATTGCATGAATAGGGCAAATATACAGTGACCCTCATTCCCGGGGATGGTTAGTCTAGCAGACAACATCATTCATCATTCTGACTCGATTACAACAGGCATTGGTCCCGAGATTAGCCAGTCCATCAAGGATATTTATGACGCGGCAAAGGTATGATTTATGGATGCAGTGCTGAGTTGCGCTTCACGTAGAAAACAGGTTCCCATTGAATGGGAGGAGGTTAGCGTTACACCTGTTCTAAAAGGCGGGAAAACTGTCATACCAGACGCTGCCATTCAATCCGTTAAAAGGAGCACGGTAGCTCTGAAAGGTGTGCTTCATACGTCGCTGCATGCTTCTAGCTCAACCCCTTTGTGCAGGACCACTTGCGACACCGAGTATGCATCTGACATCCTCTGATCCATTCTAAATTTCACGAAAACACGTAGTCGGGAAGGGCCATGTTTCACTGAATTTGACTCTTCGGCGTACCTTCAACCTCTTTGCCAATGTGCGACCTTGTAGATCTATCAAGGGCTTCAAAACTCCGTATGATGATGTCGATACTGTTCTTATTCGGGAAAATACTGAAGGAGAGTACTCTGGGATTGAACATGAAGTTCGTGCATGTTTGCTCAAACCTACGAATCTGACACCACTGCGTAGATTGTGGATGGTGTAGTGCAGTCAATCAAGCTGATAACTTGGGACGCTTCTGAACGAGTTGCACGTTATGCGTTTCATTATGCTCAGTCAACAGGTAGAAAGCGTGTCACCGCCGTTCACAAGGCGAACATCATGTGTGTCAGCTATCCAAGGCTTCCTGTGCAACGTTAATTGCATTTGTAGGAAAATGTCTGATGGAATGTTTTTGTCGGCATGTCGCGAGGTGTCTAAAGAGTTCCCTGATGTCGCGTATGACGAGGATTTGTTAGATCGCGTCTGTCTTCAGGTCTGTTAGTGTTTGCCACAGGAGTTGTGTTGGTGACCTGTTTTTCAGATTGTTACCAATCCTCGGCCATTTTCTGACCGCGTTATGGTCATGCCCAATCTATACGGCGACATTTTGTCTGACATGTGTGCTGGCCTTATCGGCGGACTGGGTTTAACTCCTTCGGGAAATATTGGGCGTGTGCGTTCCTGTCATTACGTTTGATTTTGAGCAATTGATAGGACAACAGGATGCTTCAATTTTTGAAGCAGTTCACGGTTCAGCTCCCGACATTGCAGGTATGCTTATAAGATTCTATCACCTCAATAGTCTAATGCTTTTTCGTAGGCAAGGGCCTTGCTAATCCCACAGCACTGTTGTTGTCATCCCTGATGATGCTGCGGTAAGACAAATTTTCGATCTAGGGTTTTGAGCGGCCCGCCTAATAATTACTGGCGTGACAGTCATATGAAATTAGAAAGCTATGCGGACAAGATCGAAAAGGCCACGCTTTCGGTGAGTTCTTTGTCGCTCCGAGTCAAATCGAGGCTGAACACAAGTAGACGATTGCGGATGGCAGGACGATCACAGGAGACCTGGGCGGAAAAGCAACGACAGTTGAATATACAAATGCTATCATAGAAAAGCTGCGCTAGTAGAGGTTTTGTTTTTTGGTAGAGTAATGTCACGTAAAACAAGCAAACAAGCTTCGTGTTTGTTCGTGGGAAGGCGCCCAGGCAAACATTCCATCGTCAAGTGTCCTTCCTTCACTCCACCACTTGCTTACCTCCACCTCGCATTCATTGTCCTCACTCGCCCTACAGGGCAAAGCCAACCAGTTCTATACTCCAACTCGGTCGTTCGTGTTTTTGTTGCACAGCCGCTCTGCCTGTCTGATGTTGCGTCCAGCTCTGCCTCGAATCTCAACAAAGCACGAAAGCACCAAAAAATTGCATAATTTGTAGTTTTAAATTACGAACGATATGACCGACGAATCTACTCCACAATCCATACCTCCTACCAAAAAAGACGAAAAGAAACTGACTACGACTTCCGGCCGTGGTCCAAAGAAGAATGGACAGGGCACTGCGAGCTCCAAGTCACTGGTTGGATCATCTTCTCAAGCTCCTCCGAGGCCGTCTTCGAGGTCCAACAACAAGAAACCGCTCGCGAACAATGCTGCTGTTGATTCAGGTTCGGAGTCGGCGTCTAAAAGGCAGGCTGAAAGCAACAAGAAGTCTGATCAACGCAGGAATGGGGGTAATCGTAGTGTTAGCCATCGCAAGATGCAACCCTCAACATCGCAAGGCAGGCCTAGTAACTCTTTGAAAGACCAGGCTCCAAGACCATCAAATTCGCCGGCTCCGGTTAGTACACAAACGAAGGAAAGTGACGCTCTTTCCTCGTTGCAGCGTGTGATAGCGGACTTGAAAACTGCGTCGCCTGTTCAGACTCAGGCGAATGCCAACGTCAATCCTTCCCAATCCAATCCTTTCCAGGTTGGCACCCAGCCGTTCCCTTCCACTGCCGTTGGTGATTTTAAGCATAAGAAAGCTGCTTCGTTGGGTGCACCCAGCTTATCCGGCAATTTCAATTCATTTTCTCCCAATCTGGGAGCTATGCTCGAGGATGTGGAGGATAATGGTCCATTTGAAGAAGGGGAAATACCCGAGCAATATTATAATCCTACTCATCAGCCGCGTTCTCAGTCGCAGAGCTTTGTCGCGCCTCGTTTTGCTGCGCTAGCTCAACAAGAGCAAGCGGAGCCCCTAGGTCCTACTGGGCGACCTCAATTGGCGCCCAATTTCATGTTTGGAGCACGCAAGGGGGTGTCCCACGTAGTCCCGCCCATAAGCGAGGAAGACGTTGGTTTCCAGTTCCCTCAGCAGCAACAGAACTACCGGTCCAACATAGTAGAGCAGACGAGTAGTAAGGGCGATGGTGGAGAGATCACGGGGATCATGGCCGAACAGGTAAATGATTGTCTCTTAATATAGTTTGAAAGTTTAATTCGACAATCAGATTGCCTTGCAAAATCAAATCGAAGCACTCCAACAGCAACAACAAGTATTGTATCAACAACAGCTTGCTTCTAACCAGGTATTATCGTTCCAAACGCCTGGGCTGGCTCCGACCCGCCCACATGCTCACAGGCGTGTCCAGAGTACGGTTCCAATGAGTCCAGGGGCAGGCGCTTCCTTCGGAGTTGTACAGAACACAATGGGACAATTTGGGGGCCTGGGAGCATTCAATTTAGGTCACCCGCAGGATATGCCTCGTGGTCATGGGCGAAGGCACAGTGTCAATGTTGTCAATAAGGCCAACAACAACCAAACTACGGTTTTTGGAAACACCTACGGTTCACAAGACAGTTTCGACGATGGGTTCATGCCCGTGGGGCTAGGTGGACATTCGAGACAAGTTTCCCGTGTTGATTCGACTTGGCGCATGAGTGAGTTCTCGGGTTTTAGACCCGTCTTTTGCTTAACATTCATATTCAGATGGGGGTGTTGGAGCGCAAGGCAATAATTTCGCCACAGATTTGGCTCAGGCGCAGGCCCAGTTACAGAGTTTACAGCAGTTCCGAGCTGCCGCTGGAGGTCATCACCACAAGATGCCATCCTTCAGCCTTCCGAACATGCTCCCCAATATGATGGCCGCCAATATGATGGGATTGGGTTTAGGTGGCATTAGCTTCATACAACAACAGCAGCAGCAGTTCCAGTCCCAAATACAGCAGCAATCTAGCCAACCTCAGCGCAAGTCACTCTTTGCTCCATATCTTCCACAAGCGTCTTTGCCTCCGCTTTTGGCAGCTGGAAAACTTGTCGTTGGCATCCTCCGCGTCAACAAACGTAACAGATCTGATGCTTATGTTGCAACTGAGGTCCTGGATGCGGATATCTACATCTGCGGATCAAAGGATCGTAACCGAGCCCTCGAAGGTGACATAGTTGCAGTTGAACTTCTCGAAGTCGATGAGGTCTGGAGCACGAAGAAGGAGAAGGAAGAGAAAAAAAGGAAGAAGGAAGAAAATGCAGCATATGACATGAAATCTGGTGCCGGTCGCAAAGATGATAAGAAGAAGGATGATGTTGAGGTCGAGGGTCAAGGATTAACGCTTTTCGAGGATGAAGAGTTGGTCATTCTTTCACTGAATAGCAGGGATACTAAGGTTTGCAATTACAGGGTAACGGACGAAGTGAAACCTCAGTTTGCTGGCCATGTCGTTGCAGTCGTTGAACGTATGCCTGGACAGTTATTTTCAGGTACCCTTGCTCTGTTACGTCCGGCAGCAGCAGCCACAAAGAGAAACAAGAGGCAGAACGGCGGGAACGTGAAGGTGACAGGACAGATGAATCGAAACGTCCGACAGAGCGCCCCAAGATAGTGTGGTTTAAGCCAACGGATAAGCGTGTTCCACTTATTGCTATTCCCACGGAACAAGCACCCCCCGATTTCGTTGAGAACGAGCAAGCTTATGCCAACAAACTCTTTGTTGCATGTATCAAGCGACATGTATGTATAGTTCTTGTTTACAGGTTGACGCTTGATGAATCATGAATTACAGCCTATTAGCTCACTCCATCCATTTGGAACGCTTGTCGAAGAACTAGGTCCCATTGGTGACGTTGAAGTTGAGACGAGCGCGCTCCTCAAAGACTGTAACTTTCCTACAGAAGAGTTCACGGAGAATATATTAAAGTGTTTGCCTCCCATGCCTTGGATGTGAGGTTAAGCCCGTTGGAGTGCGGATTTTGTCTAATGATATTTTAGAATTCCTGAGCGGGAATTGGAAGCTCGGAAAGATCTTCGAAATGAACGAACCTTCACCATCGACCCAAAGACTGCAAAGGACCTTGATGATGCACTTTCAATCAAAGTCAATGAAGATGGAACATTTGAACTCGGAGTCCATATTGCGGATGTGTCGTACTTCGTCAAGCCCAATACAGCCATAGATAGGGATGCTAGGAAAAGGGCAACCAGTGTTTATCTTATTCAGCGCGCCGTACCCATGTTGCCGCCAGCTTTGAGTGAACAACTTTGCAGTCTGCTTCCGGACGAAGACCGTTTGGCGTTTTCGGCCATCTTCACACTCAACAACGAGGCGAAGGTACTGAAGAAATGGTTTGGCAAGACCGTGATACGGTAGTTCACATTTCAAGCTAGATACTTCTCCGATCACTGACCTGCATCACTAGCTCGGCAGCGAAGGTGTCATATTCGGACGTACAGATGATATTTGAAAGCGGCACCGCCGACATCATTACCACCGGAAATCACTCCTTCGAGGATATTATATCTGATGTCAAATGCCTCGCGGATCTTGCAAATAAGCTTCGTGTTCAAAGATTTGCAAACGGAGCTCTCAGCATTGAGAAATCATCATTGAAGTTCAAAATAGACAACAGCGGGCTTCCAGTTGATTGTGGTCTGTCTGAGCATACGCAAGCTCATGCATTGGTTGAGGAAGTAAGAATCAGGCGCAATTCAAGTTTTTTAACAATTCTAAATTTCAACAGTTCATGCTCTTGACAAACATTGCGGTGGCACAACACATTGCCGTGTACTTGCCAGAACAAGCTCTATTGCGCCGTCATGACATTCCTTTGGAACGTCGTATTGTACGTTGGGCCTTAAACCGCATATTCACTGACTGACATCTAGGTGTTAGAGAACATATGTAGAACGTGCTCAGAGACTCGGTTATAAGATCGATACATCTTCATCTGGTGCACTCATGCGCTCTTTCGAAGCTGTTACAGATCCAACTGCTCGAAAGGTGCTTGAAATGCTGTCATTCAAGGCAACGCAACGTGCCAAATATTTCTGTGCGGGCATGGTTGATATTGCAAAATACGGTCATTATGCTTTGAACGTTCCTCTCTACACTCATTTCACGTCACCTATTCGTCGATATGCCGACATCATCATCCACCGTCAACTTGATTCTGTACTTCAAGGAGGAGGTAAATATCATGGTTGTTGTGCGTACACATTCTGAGACAACTTCAGCAGATCCAAAGTTCACCATGGATCGTGATGCCGTAGCAAAGGTGGCACAGCAGTGTAACATGTGAGATTTATAATCATCTGTGAAACATATCTGATATCGCAATCTAGTAAGCGCGACTCAGCTATGCTTGCCCAAGAACAATCGGCTCACCTCTTCCTTTGTATCCTCATCTCTGACCTCACGCACCGTTATGGTCCTGTAATTCGCCAAGCCAAGGTTATAAATGTGCTTGATGCGGCGTTTGATGTAATAGTGCCCGAATTTGGCATAGAAAAGCGCGTCCATGTGGATCAAATGCCTATCGACGTCAGTCTCTGCACTGCATCCTAATTATAGTCACTAATCCCTTGGTCAATAGAATCATGTTTATGACGATCATACACATACATTGCAGATTTATTGGTCAGACCGTGATGTTATAACCTGGCTGGCAGAAAACAGCGACGATGAGCATCTCAAGAAAGTCAAGCAGAATGCAGAGCAGCATGCGCTCAAGATGGAAGTCGCCTCACGTCCTGTTCACGATGAGAAGGCGCTATTCGAAGAAGATGACGGCGATGATGAAATTGTTCTTGGTCGTGAGGAAGAAATGCACAAGCCGAAAGAAACTTCGAAGCAGCGACTATTGTCATTGGCCAAGGAGAAGCCCATGTTTGAGAGTTTACGAGTAACATCAGCTGGTCATAAAATACAAGACATACGGGAACTGATGACTGTGCCTGTGAGTGGTGTCCATTAGATCGCAAGTGAATGAACAGTGACCCCCGTTCAGGTCATTATAACGGCCGATCTAAGAAAAAGCCCACCTGTTATCAAGGTTTACAGCGTAAACCCTTATGTCGGCTCAAACAATTGAGGGATGGCCTCTGACCCATTTTTATTGCATGCAATGTCATATATGCTCTTTCGCCTGCTAGGTCTGGTAAGGCTGCTACTATTGTTACTACGTGTGTTTTATTACTGTTTTACGAGAATGCTATGACTATGCGTGAGACTTGTTTTCCTTAACACCACGTGAGCCTTCAGTTGATGCACAAGTTCATGGTATGGACGTCGACAAACTTTTCAAAGTAAAGTGCAGCATTGTCGCCCGAGCCTTGTATTTATACAGATTGCAAGGTACCACAATTACCCTCTGGCAGCAACAAGAGGAAAATGCCGAATGTGCCAACGCCAGACATGCTGAAGAGAATGAAGATGGAGGCTGTGGCACAAGAGAATGGACGCGAGCTCTCATCTCGACAGCCCCAGAAGAAATACAAATCTGCGACGGTTGAAGAGGTAGATGATGATGAGGCTGAGCGCGACTTCGCGCCTGGAGGGGATGCTGATTACTTTGTCGAAGAAGACGATGAAGGCCGTTTTTTTGGAGGTGGCCTGACCGCAGAACAAAAAGAGATTCTGAATATTTTTGACAAAGCTTCTGCAGAGGGTGTCCAGGAAGACGTGAGTAAAGGCAGGCACGCTTTGGAACCGTGATGTTGACGCTGTGCAGGCCGACTCTTTGTCATTACCGACAATCAGAAGGATGCTTCTAAGGCTGGAGCGCGCAGTTGATAAAAATCAAGATCAACGGTCCAAACATCCTGACGACCCCACAAAGTGAGGGATTGCAACTGGTTACGCTGGTAGTGGGATGATTCACCTGAACTTCAGGTTCATCGACTCGGAAGCCGACCTTGATAGTGCAATCAAATCACTCCTTCCCTTATCCCAAGCGCCATCGGTGGCATACGCAGAAGTTACCCGTTCAGGTTCATTGGCAAAGTTGATAGGACTTCTCGCACATGAAAACGTAGACATTGTTATTGACGTCGTGGAGCTGATTCATGAACTCACTGATGAAGATTCGGGGAACGAAAACGAAGAGACAGCAGAGGAAACTGCAGCGGCAATGAAAACATTAGTTAATGGACTGGTAATATCCACCACTGCAGTTAAGGCAACGAACTGACTATCGGTTCTTCAAGCTGGATCACTCAATATTGGAATTACTCGTAGACAATCTATCAAGATTGAATGAACAGGAAGAAGCAGACAAGCAAGGCGCATTCCACATTCTTGGTTCGAGCCATCATGTCATTTCTGGTATCACACTGAGTTCCCTGTGCCACAGGAACCTTTGAGAACCTACTTGGATTCAACCCTGATTTAGCCACGGAACTGGTTTCGAAGACAAAAATTGTAACTTGGCTACTGAATCGCATCCAGTCCAAAGATCACGACGAGAGCAGAGGCTATGCAGCGGAACTGTTATCTATTCTACTTCAGAACAATATCGCAAATAGGTTGGAGCTCGGAAAGCATAACGGTGTCGAAGTCATCCTGAAAGTGCTTTCGGTATTGACCACATACATGGACACTGATATTCGACTAACAACCACTTCAGCAATATCGTCGAAGAGATCCTGTAGACGCAGATGAGACCGAGTTCATGGAAAATTTATTTGATACACTTTGCTCTACGCTTTCAGAAGTGTCGATCAAGAAATTGTTTCTTGAGGCTGAGGGACCCGATCTTATGATATTGATGATGAGGTGCGCAAATTGAACTCTTTCTGTACATCGCTTGACTATGCCCAATAGGGATAAAATGCAATCCAAGTCTCGTGCGATCAAAACCATGGACTATGCCATGTCTGGAGCTGCGAGCACTACCATTTGTGAAGCTTTTATTGAAGCTTTGGGCTTGAAGGTACTCTTTTCTGCTTTTATGGGCAAGGTAACTCTCAGTCTCTGTCAGTTATGCGTCTGTTGAGCAGCTTAACGTCTAGGCCAGAAAGCAAAGAACGACAATTCCTGCGTCAGAAGACGTGGCTCATATGCTTGGAATAATGTCCTCGCTTCTCTCGAATATCGCTTCAGATTCGACGAGTCGGATCCGATTACTGGCTAAATTTGTAGAGGGCGATTACGAGAAAGTTGACAAACTTCTCGAGATACGTGATAGCGCATTCATTAGGTTGAAAGCAACCGACGCAATAATTGATGCAGAAAAAAAGGTAATTGAACTTTATGATGCTAAATTGTGAGTGATAACGGAAGTTCGACAGGAAAGATTGACAGCAGGAGATGAGACGGCCGACAACAACGAAAACCTTTGCTATTTACGTCGGCTTGACGGCGGTCTGTTCACGCTACAAACTGTTGATTATATTCTCGCTTGGATTATTATGGAGGATGATGGGGTATGTAGTCAATTTTTTCTTGCCGAGATTCAAGCCTGATTGCACTTATGTCTTGCAGATCCGTACACATGCATTGACAATGCTGGGCCGCAAGAACTTAAGCTTAATTGACCTCGTCAAAACATTGCGACTATACCATGATAACATTGATGATGAAACGGCAAGTAAAGAAGCCGACATGCAAGAATCGGCTTCGTTGAAAGAGATTCTTCAAAATCTGATTAATGCGCTGGACACGACAAGCAATCAATAACACGTACATATGTGATCGTGGTAATAATGGCGACCTCAGTGGAAAGCAGCACTTGGGTTCATTGAGGCCAAAATCATCTGCAATGCTCCCTTGACCTTGACTAGCTCCTTTTGAAACCTTATTTCGGCAGCAACTTTTTGGCGCAATCGAAGAAAAAGAGAATCAACCAAGGGTGACTGTCCAAAGACAGTGCCATACATATCTGCAGAGCTATTAGCAGCAATTTCTTCTAAATGTTGATTTTCGTACCAAGTATAGGGGTGGCAATGTCACAGACTAACTGGCCAAACCGGGGGTCTGCCACGTACTTGACCATGAGTCTAAGAATCGGTTCCAGAAGCACGTCATCCCGACCGGCGAGGGCGGATCCTAAGCCATCACGATGTATCAATTCCTGGATTACGGAAAAAGTGGTTGTTGGTGGCACTTGCTGCATGCACTTAACACGCTATCATAATAGGAACATGTGTCACTCACCTTACGGAGGACGGCATCCAAGGCAGCTGAGTACTTGAAGCCTTTTAAAAGCTTGTCGTAATCCTTCAGTCGTTTGCTCCGCCTGCTTTCTACCTTCATTTCATCTACATCGCCAGTGGGTCTGGGGCGTAATCTTTCTCGGATTGCGCCTTGTCCTGCAGTATTTAATGAGGGACCGCTGAGGGTGATACCGGATCCAACTGTTGCTAATTCCGAAGCCTTTGCCTGTCGAAAGCGAACTGACAGAGTACCGTCAGCCATACCTGCAGCAATATGAGTCTCGTCCGGCTATTTATTACAATTTAACATTCATCCCGAGAGAGAGTAGAGGCAATTCCACCCACGGATATGGCAAGAGACAACAGTGGAGCTGGGTATCGCATCGTGTGTACCACCTTGTACGTGCCGACGTCATACACTTTGACCAAGTGGTCCAGGCTACCGGTCAGCAGACGACTGGCGCCTGCATTGAAGGTGAGCGCTGTGATGGTTTTTTGATGATTTGATAAAGCACGGATACAGCGACCACCTGCGACAATATCCCAAACTTTGAGGATCGGGCCGGCCGTTGACAGCGCTGCTGTCCCCGATGGGAACATAAGAACTTGCTCCACTGGCACGGACGTTGACGAAATGTCTGTACCGAGTGAGCCCATTACCATCTCGCAATTCCCAGTCCTGGCATCGTGCAACCGGACAGTGCCATCGTACGAACCGCTCAGAACCAAATTAGAGTTTGAAGTCGATAGTTGACCCGTCCGAACATAGTCCACGTGCCACGCGAATGTAACAATGGGCGTTTGAGAAGGAACATCCCATAATTTTATTGTCGTGTCGTCCGAACATGACAGGATTTGCGTGGGTACGAGAGGTGAAAATTTGGTCACATGCACAGGCTGCTTATGAGAGTCAAGCGTACGCAGAACAGTGCGCGAACCCATGTCAAAAACCTTTTGCGCAAGGTGGGTAAGCACGCGAAGAGTAAGATCCGGCTTACCTGAACCAGCCCACTGTCATCGCCGGCAACGAGCAACTTTCCATCGTCTCTGATGTTGCCACTTCTGGCGACATCCTTGAATCTGGAGATAGTCTTTACGACTTTTTGTATCCGCGGTGCATACACTTGCACCCTTGTGGCAGCCGTGACAGCATATTTGTGCGGTTTCAATGATGCAAAGTGAATAGAGGTAACTGGGGCATATTCCTTGATGAATACCGGATGCTTAAACTGGCGCCAGTAGCGAGACTCTGGATTGTGCTTGGAAGTCGTAGGGCGCGGCTGAGCCTTGAGCACAAGCGGCTGGTAGTCCATCGCGCTTGCAGAAAATTCGCGATAAATAACACGTGACTAGACCTTTAAAATCTGATCGATTCAGCTCGATTTCAGCGTTCAAATTTTCTCTTTGACGTACCCTTAGACATGTTGCTCTACGAAGATATCTTGACCAGCGATGAGATGTTCTCTGATGCCTTCCCAATGTATGTCGCTCACGCTGATTGCGGGCGCTCAGTCTTATGACCCTGCAGGAAGACCGTCGATGACATCGTTTACGAGGTTGATTGCAAGTTGATCGTCGTTAAGGAAGGAGAGATAAACATCGGTCTGTTTATCCGACTTTCCCCTCCACGTCTGTCTGACGATAACCATTAGGTGCTAATCCCTCTTCAGAAGAGCAGGAGGAGGTCATGGAAGACGGTGCAACAACTGTCAACAATGTCGTTCACAGTTTCAGACTCCAACCGACCACCTTTGACAAGAAGTCGTATCTGATTTACCTCAAGGCACGTTTCATTATCCGTGCGTTCATATGGAATCAGATATATTATATGAATAGGGGTACATGAAAGCAGTGAAAGCGGAGCTAGCGAATAAGAATCCTAGCCGCGTTGAAGCATTCGAAAAAGGCGCTCAAGCTTATGCGAAGAAAATTATTGCCAATTTCAAAAATTTCGAATTTGTGCGTGTCGACATTTTCGAGTCAGATGATACTGATGATGATTGGCCAGTACTCTGGCGAATCAATGAATACGGAAGGATTGGTGGCACTCTTGAACTATAGGGTGAGTTCTAGTAGATGCGATTCTCGGATCCCAAAGGCTGACGTGTATTCTAGGAGGATGGTATCACACGTATGTGTCCAAAGTACTCGCAACTACTGTGCATTGACTAGCTACCAGCGTATTTCACATTCTGGAAGGATGGCTTGAAAGAGGTTAAACTGTAGCTTCAGATTTGTATGCGCGACAATCCCCTGCCTCTGGTGTATCCCTTTATCATGTCAATGGTCATATCGTTTATGTGACATTGAATGGCTTCTCGTTAATTCACTAGTACTACAATCCTTGACAAGGGTATTGAAAACTTGTTTTACGTCGTCAGGGTTTTTGTCCAGCACGTGCCGCCGTCTTAACGTGAGTTTAACATGCCAACTATGTTATTTTAGCAAAATATACATATCAGACGCAGTGCAGCTGACAGATCAGACCGAATAACGGCGTACGTTCAGAACGATGAAGCCATTGTACATCTGAACACCTTTGTGCCGAATAGTTCATCGCTTCTTGATCAGGTAAGCCCGACGCGACCACCGAGCCTAGGAAACATCGTTCCTTCGTTCAGTGACATCCCCTCTCAGCCTTTATCCTGCGAAACAACCCCTCTTGGGACGAAGCCTAATGGTTACGAGTGCATCACATCCAAGTGCAGAAAGCTTGCCGCATGGTAAATCTAAAGCCGATATCCTGAAAGGCTATCGTCACAAGAGTGGTACGTCTTCATTATAATTGGAAATCAATAAATCGAAATTAACGCGTACAAAGCTCGAGAGTGTCTACCGGAGAATCTGCTTCTCCGCGATGCATTATACTTGCTACAGGGGATCTCAGGTCGTTACATAAAATTTTTCCGTTCCGAGTTGGATCACTCAATCTTATTCACGGACGAATCTGTGAGCGTTTGTCTCGAGTAATGTTTGTCGCTGATAAGTATAGAAACATTTTATCCCTCCACCTACTCGTGCCTTGATACATCGATTGGCAGAAGTCGGTTACCTCTACGCCAGAGTAGAATCTTTTGTGAATGAGAGGGAAAATGCAGCAGGAGTTGGTATGATCGAACAAAGCCTTTGCCATCACATTCAAGCGCAATTGACTGAATATTATCGATTAATTGCGATACTTGAATCTCAAATGGCATCTGATGGGAGAGTTGAAAACGCCGAGAACACTAAAGATGAGCGCACGGGTCTTACCCTGCGAAGACTTGATGTCTGGATCAATGAATGGAGATTGCGAATGCGCATGATGAGCGTGTGTGTGGAGGGCGCAAAAGGTAGAATGCATTATGGTTTACGGCCAATATCTCCTTAATTTTTCCGTAGATGCCCATGGTGGAGCGCTTGTCAACTTGATCCATGGTTACACGGACAATGGTGATCCATTCGTTCGCAAGTTCACGGACCGGCTCTTGGAGGAGGTACAAGACTGACAAGCATTTCTTTGGCGCAGCTTACCTTGTGTAGGTCTCGAAACCATTCTTCGCAACACTGCATAAATGGTTATTTTCTGGAGAGCTGTATGACCCATTCTCTGAATTTTTCGTCGCGGCAGATCCTGCCATGGTGAACATGAATTATGTCTATCCATCATCTCTGGTCGGTGTCGGTCAATTATCGGGGGATGGTGGATTTGGAGGTTTGACGGCCGATGACATGCCGGGCCTAGAGGATGGGCTAAAACTCTGGGAGAAGAAATTTCAACTACAAAAGCAAATGCTTCCGGCATTCGTCGGTGAGACCTTTGGACGAAAGGTGCATGTTCATTGCTCAACCAACGTCTCACTCCAACCAGAGTCATTCGCTAGATATTTGCAACTGGCAAGAGCTTGAATTTTATTCGGTATAGCTGCCATGATAGTGACTGGGTCGTAACTCAGGAGAAGATGAATACCACCGGAGGAAGTAAGCAGCTTGCATCGAACACACTGCTTCATTCACTTGATTACTAGCATTGTGCTATAGCGATATAGCAGGCCTCGAAAGATCAATTGACACTGCATATCAGATTGCTAGCCACAGACTATTCGAAATATTTCTTGACAAGTTCAAGCTGCTTGATCACTTGTCTGCGCTCAAAAATTACATGCTGCTCGGACGTGGCGATTTTGTTGATCAATTAATGGAGGCTCTTGGGTAATATCGACAAGATGGAAATTTTGCAAACTGACTCATCCGTATTGTAGGTCTAGCCTATCAAGACCAGCAAACACTCTTTACCGACACAATTTGACGGCGACACTTGAAACTGCTATCCGTTCTTCGAATGCTCAGAATGATTCTCCCGATGTGTTGCGTCGGCTCGACGCTCGCATGCTTGAGTATTCACATGGCGAAATTGGTTGGGATGTCTTTACGCTCGAGTACAAAGTCGATGCACCTATTGATACAGTACTGAACTCGACTTCCATGGAAAAATATCTGAAGATTTTCAAGCATCTTTGGCAGATCAAGCGCATTGAAGTTATTTTGAACAAGGGCTGGATGAGGACGGCGGGTGGATCGCGCCGTTTTCTGCGCGTTCCAGGTATGACAATGAGCTGGCTATTCGTGTAGTGCTCAGTGTTTTAGCAGAGTTGGATCCCGAGTGGCACCAAATAAGGCTCGTAGCCGCCGAAATGATTCATTTTGTGCGACAGATACAAGCATACTGCCATCTAGAAGTCATTGAATGCTCCTGGAAATTTCTGACAGAGTTTCTCGCAAAGAAAGAAGGGGGGCTCGATGCATTGATTGAAGCGCATCGAACATACTTGGGCAAATTGGAGAAGAAAATCCTTTTGTTGAGCCCGAGAGCTGGCAAAGAGGTACATCTCAGCCACCGTTATATGCTTTATATATAACGCAAATCGCAGGAAAACGTGTTAAACCTCATGAGAGAGGTATTTTCCATTATTATACAGTTCCGCGAGGCAACCGTGAGTTTACACTGATTTCGTATCATGCTCAAGTAACAATAGATAGGATAATTTCTACAATTATTGTCTTTCTGAGTCATCTCGCCGAGACCAATTGTTGGACAGGACGAGAGTAAGCATGGTCGCTTACTATACGATTGCCCTTCTGACATGATTGATATAGGGTCTGCACACAGAATCTTCATCCAATTTGGACTCGGCAGACTCTCTCCAAAGCATTTTGCAGCAGTTGAAGGAGTATGGCACGCTTTTCACAGAAAAGATTCAAGCCATCGTGTTACATCTTCAAGCACATCCTGACTTGGATTGTCGTTTCCTAGGGATTAGGCTGTCATTCTCAGACTTTTACAAGATTAGAAAAGAACAGCATAAATGACAGTAAATGTGGCTCTTATATCTCGAATATCGGTTCTTGTAAATACAAATATGATACTCAAAGCTCATCGTGGGATGTCTCGACCGGAGGCGATGATTGTGCAAGGGGTACTTGAGCATCGTCTTGGGCCGGGACGGAAGGGGGTTCCAGCGAATTATTGGCATGCTCCTCGACGAATTCTACAAGACTCTCAAGGGATCGGTCGCCATCATAATCGATGAAATCACGAGAACCAGCGGGTTTGAATTTGATGGTAGGGAAGCCAGAGACCTGGAAATTAACAGATGGGGGGAGGTCGTTCTCAGTGGCTTCCATCTTGGCACTAAGCGAGGCATCAGGCTAAAAATCACGCGAAATAAGAGTGGCGAACATTATGACACGGTCCTTGCGATCGGCAAACTTCTCGCCAAGGCTGTCCCAAATAGGCTTAATACGTTTGCAGTGTCCACACCTTATAAAGACTTGAGTCAGTTATTGGGAGATTTCATCTTTATATCTCACCATGTGGCATAAAACTCGATGAAAACATCCTTGCTATCATCGAGCACGACTTGCTCAAAGTTCTTACCAACGATAACAAAGACGGGCTCGTTCTGGGTTTGGGGAATGGGTTCACTCTTGAGGGTAGGCTCAACCTTGCCATCAAGGTACAGTTGAACCAAGTTGGAGACGGCTTCTGGAGTGACTTGGTTAGACTGGTCCAAAGGATATTTGAGTTGCTTCGTAAGATCCTGAATGACGAATGCAGGCCATTTCGCTTCGGCAAGGTTCAGTGCTTTTGCATGGTCACCGAACTGGATGGCGTCGATCCAAACAAAGTTCAGCTTTGACTTATACTTCTTAGCAACAGGTCGGACGGCTTCGAGAAGCTCATCCTTTTTTTCATCTGTCGGATCCACAAAGACGTAAGCAAGAGGCTTGTCGCTTGTAGCGTAGATACGGTAGTTCTCCCCGCTGACTTGGTCAAGGGTGGGAACGGACAACTCATTGAGCCAATTAGCGAGTTCTTCTGAAGTTAGGGCAGAAACAGGGTATGGATAATCAGAACGAGGTTCGTCAAAGGTGCGGTATACAACAAGGGCGGGAGGGGTGACGCTAGCGTCTTCGATGACAGCCTTGTCAGTTGACAAACCAAACAGGTAATCATCGCGGTGGGCTTCGGCTGCAGCACTAAACTGTGCAGCGGGCGCGTCCGTTGGTGAAGCAAGGTAAGCGATGGCAACAAGTTTGTCTGCCTTTTGGAATTCGCTATGGTTATCAGCTGTCACGTCAGACACAGCCGGCAAAGACTGCCTGTGAGAGGGTTAGTAGCGCGCTTGCAGGCACAACGTGACACTAACTTGATCATGTAGCTGATGATACCGTCTGCCTGACGCGGACCAGCGTACTCTTTTGCCTCGCCAGATTTGTAAACTTTGAGGGTGCTATGAAGGCAAGCGCGTTTAGGATAGGTAATGAACGATGAGTGCGACATACGGGTAGCCTTGGACGCCCTTGGACTGGCAGAGCTCGGCCTCTTCAACGCAGTCTACTTTTGCAACTTTGATGTTTTTCTCTTTGAGGGCAGTTGCTGCCTCCTCGTAATGGGGAGCAAGGGCCTTGCAATGGCCGCACCAAGGAGCAAAGAACTCGACGAGGAATGAGAGGCTCAGGGTCGACGAGCTCTTGGAAGTTGGAGGCAGAGAGGCTGATGACGTCCGAGTCAGCCTCGGCAAGGACGCTGGCGACAAGGGCCAGGAGGGAAGCTGGCGCGAGGAAACGCATTGTTGAAGGCGCTGACAGGAGACACTGCTTATAAAGCTATTCAAGCCTACGTGTCACTAAGCTCGTTATGTAATCAAAGCACCTGCACATCAAATTCACTGCCCCGTCCGCGCCCGCTCAAATACCGACGCTCTCCTCCCCGGAACTCCCGCGGCGCTGGGAATCCTTCCACTTCAAACCTCTGCCCGCTGTACTCCGGCGGTGCGTTCCCATTGCCCGCAGTCCGGCTCGGTGGTGGCGCTAGCGTGCTTGTGCCCGATGCCGTCCGCATTCTCACGGGCGGAGGAAGCAGACTCGTCCTCGATGCGGGCGACGCTGGCGCCGAGATGCCTTCCGACAGTTCGCGCACGCGCTGTGGCGCAATGAGTGTGCTTGGCTGTTCTTTCCGCGCCGGAGGCGGGGGTGCTGCTTTCGTCGCCGACCCAAGTGACATACTACTTGGACGCGGAGGCGGTGGAGGTGGCGGCGCCCGCCCGGCCGTCGATGATCCTGTTTTGGTCGTAGTCTGACTCATACTTCGAGGTGGTATCGACGGTGCTCGTCTCGTCGTGGGTGGTGAATTGCTTCGAGAGGGGATAGGGGGTGATGGTCGCGACGGGGTAACAGGCGGTGGGCTTGCAGCTCGGGCAGGTGGAACAGGTCTGCGAGGAGGTATGGACGGTGCAGAAGGTGCTGCTGGTACAAGCCGCGTGGGCATAGACGGCACGCTTGCGGCTGGGCGCACAGGTATGCTTGGCGCAGCGCGAGGAGGTACAGTTGGCGAGGGTCTGTTAGGAGGTGCGGGGCGCGTGGAAGGAGGCTTTGGCGGTGCACTGCTCGCTAGTTTGGGGGGAATAGACCTCGTAGGCGGCGAGGGAGCACTGGCCTTGGCTACTACGGGCGGCTTGCCGAGTGCGGAAGGTTTCACTAGCAAACCTGAATGCCATTTGTCACCAGAGGATACAACACGCACCTAGATTACTTTGTCCAGACGGTTTCAGCTTGGGCATGCCACCCGCAAACAAGTTGCCTAGTTGTGGGGGACCTGCACCAGCAACTGGCAACGGGACACTGGCCGATCCTGCCCCAATACCAGATCTATCTGACCCGCCCGTCCTGGGCTTGGCTAGAGAGGGTCCACTTCTATCGTTTGTTTCTGCCTTTTTGAGCTTCTTTCCGGCCTGAATTTGCTTCAAAAGTTCACTCGACGCCATTGCGCGCTGACGGCAGTATATCTGTGTCTGTGTCACAAGAGCGTTTATCACCCCGTGATGCGTGACTGTATCACGTGACTAACTGGAAACCAGTCCGTTTGGAATGACGCCCATACGCCCATCCCCACCCTGCCATGGCGGCCACGACTTCTACAGAGGCCAATGCCCATCTGGCCACCACCACAGATCTAGAACAACGCGTTGCCAGGATAGCAGACCCCCATACAGGTATGTCTGTTTTTTTTCTCGTCTCTATACGTTGACTGACCCCTTATGACAGACCTTCGCACAAAGCATATTGTAGCATGTGAAATCAGGGAGATGTTGGATACCGTCAGAGACTCGGAATCTGTCAGAGCTCTCCCGTATCTTATCCCTGCTCTACTGGAGCTCTTGCGATCCGGAGAACCATCCTTATTAAAGGAATCCATGGAATACCAATTTCGTCGCGTGTTAATCGAGATCATTCACCGACTACCTTTTAACGAAGCCGTCCGCTCTCACGCTAATGCAATCTTCAACTGTATGCTGCATGTTCTTCGACACGATAACGAAGAGAATGGGGTCACTGCATGTAAAACCCTTGTGGACTTGACTCGAAACTATAGAATCTACACCGCGGATAGTGTTGCAGAACTGGCCTCAATCTGTCAAGACGTCTTTCACAATGCAAAAGGCCTCGCGGAAGAGTTGTTAGCTGAGGATTCCCCTGTGATTGACTCAAACGCTGTTTTCCCCAGTATCCGCAGTTTCAAAGTAATTGGAGAAATCGGCATGGTCATGGTGATCATGTCCCAGATTCACCGACAAGCGATAGAAACTCCGGCTCAAGCAACTATGGCCCCGGCATTTGAAGTATTGTCTTTGGAGGCGCCAGCGCAGCATGTTGCTAGAACAAACTGCGAGGCAATGGGTGGTGTATGGGCTGGAATGGCTCCAACCAGTTAAAAATCCTTCGACATATGCGGATATGATTCAATGTCAGATCAAGGTTGGTTATGCGCGCTTGCACCCAAGTTGATTGATTCACCTGAGCCCTAGTTATTGTCTTATGTCGCCTATGTTATGCGGTTCTTGTCAGAAATAAGTGAACCATGGGGAGAAATGTTGATTCGTTGCGCTATGCGTCTTCTCTTAGACTGCCCTGCTAATGGCATTTCTTTGAGAAAGGTCACACCCTTTTTGTAAGAGATAGAAGGCTGCTGACTCGTCTATTTAAGGATCTTATGGTCGTCTTTCGTCATCTGGTCGGAACACCCCATCGTATTGCGCTTTTTGACCAGATCGACAAGCTCTTCGATGAGCGCGTTCTGCTCGGTACTGGGATTGCAAGCAAGGAGATGTTGCGGTAGGTTGCATCCCACTGCAGGAAGAATTTTTCAATAACATGGCAACGATTAGACCTGTGGCATACAGCGCTGTTGCTGATATGGTTCACCATCTCAGGAATGAACTCTCTGTTGAACAGATCACTCGAATTGTCCAAACGTATTCGCGCATGCTGCACAACCCTGCGTTAGGCAATAACATGCATCTTTTGTTCGCTAAAATGATCTTTGGCTTGGCCGACGTCGTTGTCAACAAGGACACGCCACAGGGAACTGCACAGCTGCTCGGTGCTGTATTCAGAACTTGTCTTGACAGGCTAGAAGCTCTTTCGATGGTCCAAGATGAACTTACGGCCAGCATGGAACGGCAAAAAAGGAACGAAACGACTGTACCAGACATGATCCTTATTGAGAAGGCAAGGCCGGTGGGTGGCGCTGTATTTGCCGTCGAAAAATCTGAAGATGTGCTTCACGGTGAGTCTTCTGATAGATAGTATTGCATTTACTAAATGATGTATAGAGTCCCGCCTCATATTTCGCACATTATTACATGGTTTCCGCGTTTGTTTGTCCACGCTTAAGAAATGCGAGGCACCGACGCCTGACGGTACTCTTATCTTCCGGTGGTTCGAAGGTTGCATCAGGTGCATGTTGTTATTCGACCCTGATACCCGTCTCAACGAACAGTCGGACGCTATAGACTGGTTTGGTCACTCTCTGGTGGAAATTAATCCATACATTTTCCAGGAAGTATGGATTCATAAGATCGATTTCTTCTTCCAATGTGTTCAGAAGCGAGTCATCTTACTCAATGTATGCCAGTTTCTATTTTCTCGGGAAAACACATCGCCTACTCTGCTGGCTATCGTTTTGCGTTATCTCGTCGATAGACTTCCGTCGCTGGGGGACCACGATGATCTGACCGCGGCGGCCACCATCCGACTTTACAAAATGGCGTTTGCAGCCGTTGCGCAATTTCCAGGGACGAACGAACCAATTTTGGCTTCCCATCTTTCGAAGTTACTCGTGGATTGTTTCCCTCTTGCCGCCAAAGCCACGAAACCCCTGAATTATTTTTATTTGTTGCGGGCTTTGTTCAGAGCAATCGGAGGTGGAGGGGGTCGCTTCGAACTCTTATACAAGGAAGTACTGCCGCTATTACCAGAGATGCTCGAAAGCTTGAATCGACAACTTCTTGCTTCCGACGGTGTCGTTAGAGATACGATCGTGGAATTGTGCCTCACTGTTCCCCTTCGACTAACCCATCTTCTTCCACATCTTAGCTACTTGATGCAACCACTGGCCATGGCTCTTCGAGGGAATGCCGAGTCTGTTTCGCAGGGCCTGAGAACACTCGAACTTTGCATCGACAGCTTAACACCAGATTTTTTGGATCCAACTCTGAGTTCCGTCCTGCGCGAGGTAATGGAAGCCTTGTTTGGACTTTTGAAGCCTATACCTGCAAATCACCATCATGCTCATACCACGATACGCATCCTGGGGAAGTTGGGAGGTCGGAACCGGCGCCTGCTGACCAAGGAGCTTATGCTCACGTATCACGATCATTCCGAACCAGGCTAAAATGTCTATTTCATTTGGCGGCAATGTAGAGAAAATGGATATAACCGCCATATCCCGCTTGTCAACTCGTATCCTTAACAAAGGGACTACTGTTGATCGTGTTCAGGCATACAATTTCCTGGAGAATTGCTTATCGGTGTTGTTACACGAGGTGCGTCATTTAGCGTTATCTTGACTTAAACCCTTATACGTCCTGTGTCAGGGGGTCAAAGGCCGCAATGTTGAAGAAACCTTTACCATTACTTTGGAGGGTATACATGATGCGACACATGTTCCGGATGTCAAGGAAAGGGCGGAAGTATATCTGCAAAAAGTAGCGCGGACCATTTTCCAGATGGAAATCCGTCAAAGTCAGAATCGGGAGGTTGGGGTCCGACCAATGCCAAGCACGCTCCTCACTTGCTTCCTTGATGCAATACCCTATGCTCTTGCTCGGGACAGCGCCAAGCAAGGCGAGAGTGCTCAGGAGCTGCTTGCACGCGTCGTACAAGACCTAGCTTCAATGTGTAGCGAACGCAACGTTTCCTCACAAGATGTCCTTTTCATCTTGCATCAGATTGCGAATCGATTTAACGCGCTATGCTTGGACTGACTCCTGGGTCCGAAAACGCGCAGGTTGCAGAGGCGTCGAAATTATGACCTGCACACCAGACCTAGGTGTCCGTTGGATAACGGATCGTGATATTGACCTTGTCCGCACTCTGCTCCACGTCCTCAAAGATCTTCCTCATGACTTGCCCCGTGATGTGGATGGTGTTGTTGAAGTGCTTATCAAGGTCCTGCATACCAGCAACACGGACCTCAATTTCCAATCTGACAGTGCTAATCACGTTCGATCCAAGTTATTCCATTTGGTAGGGATATTGTTTCCTGAGCTGCAAAGTTCAAATTTGGTAGTCCGTCAAGCCGTACATCGATGCATCGAGGAGTTGGTGATTCTAAGTAATAAATCTCCAGTGGAGTTGCTTACACCACACCGGGACCGCATATTGGCAGGGATCTATTCCAAGCCTTTGCGGGCTCTTCCATACCCCAAGCAGATTGGTATTATTGAGGCCGTCCGTTACTGCTTAGGCCTGGATCCACCTCTCATCGAGTTGAATGATGAATTCTTGCGCTTGTCGCACTGAAGTACTCGCTTTAGCGGATGCCGAAGACGCTTCCCTGGTCGGTCGGGGGAATGCACATCAACATGCAGCGGAGGTTACGCGGCTTCGTGTAGCGTGTATCAAATTATTAACGGCTTCCATGCCATTGACAGATTTCTTCTCGAGGCAACACCAGACACGACAAAGGTAGGGGATGTCAATGCACACATATATAACTGATCGAGAACATCCTACCAGAGTGACTTCTGTTTACTTCAAGTCGTTGTATTTCCCTTCTCCGGAAGTTAAAGAAGTCGCTCACGAGGGCCTAAGAAAAGTTTTGACTCACCAGAGTCGCCTCCCTAAGGAGCTATTGCAGACAGGCTTACGTCCGATCCTTACGAACCTTGCCGATGCGAAACGCTTATCGGTGCTGGGACTGGAAGGTCTAGCTCGCTTACTTGAACTGTTGACGAATTACTTCAAGGTCGAGATTGGACACAAGCTATTGGATCATTTTCGTATCGTCGCAGATCCCCAGGTATTGCAGGCATCGTCCCGATTACCGCCTCCAGATAACGAGGATGTTGCTAAATTGGTCAAACTTGCCAACATCTTTCATCTCTTACCTGCTGCAGCAAACATTTTCCTTGAAGGCTTCATTAATGCCGTGGTGCAGACTGAGGCACAGATGCAATTCTCTACGCAAAGCCCTTTCTCAGAGCCTCTTGCCAAGTATCTCGACAGGTATCCGATCGAGGGTGTTGATTTCTTCATTAGCAAACTCGGCTTTGCACGATACTTGAGAACCTTCAGAAGCATTCTGCAAGCAAGACTGGCCCCCCACCTAGAATGCGAATTTGCGTCCCGAACAAGTTTGCTTGTCAGACAGTTTTTGATCGGTCCAGAGGCGCAAGTCATACCGGCGTTACAAGTTCTCGGGGACTTAGCGAACCTGATTCCCACATGGTTCTCAGAGAATGAGTATGTCGTCGACGCATTGCTCCATATCTGGAACCAAGAAACAGTGCAGCCTGAACAATCCGCTGTTATTGACAATGATGTCATTGAACGTCACACCCTAATGCTCGACATGTTCGTGCAATGTCTAAAGAGATCTCCTCGGGTCGATTTGCTCTTCGAAATCTTGGCAGCCTACACCAGAAACCTAGGCATGGACTTGCTTCACGTTACGAAATTCTTGTATGAGCATGTAGCTTTAAGTCAGGATTTGATTTTCAAACGAAATGTCTTGATGCGCTTCCTGACATGGTTTAACAACTCCTCAATCTCTTTGCACGAGAAGATGTACGGCTTTCGTTATCTCTTAACACCAATTCTAGTTGCACATGCGGCGAGTTCAATACCTAATGTTGACCTTGTTGACCTTGATTTCATCAATCGTTTACATGCTATGGTCTGGCACCCCAATACGGAAACAACAATCTCCGACACGGATGATATGTTTAAAATTGAGCTACTACACGTGACAACTATACTGGTACAATATTACTCGGAGTTGCTGGAAGATGCCAGAAAAGATATCATTAAATGTGCTTGGTACTTCATCACAACGAGCGAGGATACTGTAGTCAAACAAACCGCCTATCTTCTAGCGGCTCGTTTCTTCGCAGCCTTCCAGACACCACAAAAGTTCATTTTGCGCGCATGGACAGGTCTACTTCGTCTTCCTCATTCCGAAGGTCGATCTCAGCTTCGACAGGAAGCCTTATCCATACTTGCGCCGTCGCTACCTCGTTCTGATCCCAGTGAGCCTGGCTTCCCTCAGTGGGCAAAGACTACACGGCGGTTGCTCGCAGAAGAAGGACTTGCGCAAATAATCGGCATTTATCATCTCATTGTCAAACAGCCTCAACTATTTTATCCAGTCCGCTCCCTTTTCATACCCCATATGACTAATACTCTAACCAAGATTGGGATGTCAAATTCGTCGAGTACTGAAACAAGGCTCCTCACCATTGATATGCTGCAGATGATTTTCATGTGGGAAGAACAAGCAAGGGAGGTCGCAGCGTGCAAGAACGATGATGGCGACTCAGCTTGGCAGACGCCTCTGCCATTCAGGGAGAACATGGTCAGCTATCTTGTTCGGCTAGCCACACTCCACCACGAGCAAGCACCCAAAATTGTTCCGCGAGCACTGTCTTTATTGCAAATGATGGTGGGTCCTAAAGGTTGGACTGATGTAACGGTTGGGCTGCGTTTTTTCTCCAGAGCTCTAGAATTGGTGAGCGGCGTCCCTGATAGTTTATCCCTTTGATCATTAATTTCGCAGGCCGACTTGAGTCAAGAAAACGGAAAGCAAGACAGTACTAAGCAGGAGAGTGCGCTATCGCAAGCTCAGGCTGCGGCCCGAGTGCTCCAGATCATTGCAGCGGAAAAACCCGATGAATGGTTTGTGAATAATGCATTGGTTCTCAACAAATTGGTTCGCAAGGGTTTACTTAGCGATGATGCTGGTCTGCAGGATGCACTACATCCAATCTTTGACAAGTTGCTTCAGCTTCATCCGCTTCCAAAGGAAGAGGAAGAACAGCAGAGCGAACTGGCTGAATTTCACACCTTCGTGCATTCGGCGATTGGAGATAGTCTTGGAAAATCGACAACTCCGCGAGGCGCGCTTCTTATGCTCAAATCAGTTGTACAAGCTGTGCCTGAGCGTATTGAACCTTTTTGCACCGCTCTTATGAAGGTCCTAAGCAAGTTAGCCGAAAGATCATGTTCAATCAGTGCCAAATTCTCCCGGTTACGAAAATTCCGTCCGACACATCGTCATCGTTCTCGACATATCGCAAATTTCCATTGCCTACTTTGGCGATCAGCGTAGATGGCTTTTAACATCATTGGTCTATCTTGTGGATAAGTCCAAAAGCATTCCTCTCTGTCGCTATCTATTGGATCTGGCTCGGACCTGGGCTTTGTTGAAGAAACAAGAGGCCTATCCAACAATGAAGGAAAAGGCAAGCATGCTCCAGAAGATGGCATTGTTTGAAAATCGGTCTGATGCGCTGTTCCACGCTTACTTGGAGCTGATCTATGATATTTACACCGACCAATCACTTCGCAGGAGTGATCTAACGGTACGCTTAGAGATCTCTTTCTTGCTCGGTTGTCGAGCTCGTGACCCTGTTTTGAGAGAGCGCTTCATGAACCTGCTTGACGTCAGCGTTCCTCGATCCTTACTCAATCGTTTAACGTACGTGCTAGGCGTCCAGAGCTGGGAAGGCCTATCGGACCACCATTGGATCTATCTGGCATTACACCTTATATTTGGTGCAGCAGATGAAGATCTTCCGGCGCTTCACGAACGGAGAGTCTCCTTACCGGCGTCCATAATGGCCATTGCTCGGCCTAAACTGCAAAATATAACCCAGCCAATGATACATCTTCTCTTCCTTGATCCGCAGGTATCGCACGAAACCTGGGTGTCCGTTTTTTCTTCAGTCTGGGCGTGCCTTTCCAGACGAGAACAGGCGGATATCACGTATCACATGATTAATTTGCTCAGCAAAGATTACCATCTCAAACAGACTCATCTGCGTCCCAATGTTATTCAGACCCTTCTAACGGGCATTCATACTTGTAGCCCAACGATGATACTACCTCCACATCTTGTCAAATACCTGGCAAAAATGTTCGGTGCCTGGCATGTCGGTCTTGAGATCCTTGAGGCATCCCTGGAACATGTTAAAGATGATGATCCGTCCATACGAGACTACGTGTTTGATTCACTTGCAGATGTGTATGCCGAACTTGCTGAGGAAGATCTGTTTTATGGTCTATGGAGACGCCGTTCGTTGCATGAACAGACGAACATTGCACTTGCCTATGAGCAATGTGGTATGTGGGAGCAGGCATTGAACGCATATGAAGTGGCACAAAGCAAAGTTCGTGCCAGTGCTATACCATACTCCGAGAACGAATACTGTCTCTGGGAAGACCACTGGATTTTGTCTGCAGAGAAACTGCAACAATGGGACTTACTATTTGACTTGGCGAAGGGAGAAGGCAATTATGAACTGATGTTAGAGGGTGCATGGCGCGTTAAGGAATGGGCGGATAACAAGGAAGCAATTGAAGAAATGATTTCCCATCTCCCGGAGGTACCAACTCCCCGTCGTAGGGTATTCGAAGGTTTTATCGCCCTGCTCAAAAATCCAGGTGTACTAGACAAGAATACAGAATTCACGAAGTGTCTTGAGGATGCGATGCAACTGTCATTACGAAAATGGATAAGTCTCCCAGCCCAACTCTCTGCCGCGCATGTGCCATTGTTAGAGCATTTCCAACAGTTTGTTGAGCTCCAGGAAGCGGTACAAATATACGGTTCTCTGGCGACAACCACCGCACAGAATCTTGAAAAGAAATCATCAGAATTGAAAATGGTACTGCAAGCCTGGCGTGAACGCCTCCCCAACCTGCATGATGATATTAACATTTGGAGCGATCTAGTGGCTTGGCGACAAAATGTTTTCCATTCAATCAACAAGGCTTACATCCCCCTTATTAATGGTAACAATCAAGCAAGTGCTCCAACAAGTAATTCGAATACGCATGGGTACCGTGGATACCACTGAGACGGCATGGATTATCAATCGATTCGCACATGTTGCACGCAAACACCATTTACTGGATGTTTGCTTCACGCAACTGAACAAAATTTATACGCTGCCGAATATCGAAATCTCTGAGGCTTTCTTGAAGCTTCGAGAGCAAGCTCGTTGTCACTACCAGAAACCGAATGATCTACAGGCAGGTTTGGAAGTTATCAATAATACAAACTTGATGTTCTTCTCCGGTCAACAAAAGGCAGAGTTCTACACGATGAAAGCCATGTTCCACGCCCGACTTGGGCGGAACGAAGAGGCAAACTTTGCATTTGGCCAGGCTGTGCAACTGGATACGTCGCAACCCAAAGCATGGGCCGAGTGGGGGAAATTTAACGATCGAATGTTCAAGGATAATCCGACGGAGCTCTCCCATGCCGCTAACGCTGTGAGCTGTTATCTGCAAGCAGCAGGTTTGTATAAAAGTGGTAAAAGCAGACCTTTGCTGGCACGCATCCTCTGGTTGCTGAGCCTCGACGACACCGCCCTGACTATATCAAGGGCATTCGACACATACAAGGGTGACGCAGCATTCTGGTATTGGATCACTCTGATACCTCAGCTATGCCTTTCACTCTCACATCGTGAATCCAAACAAGCTCGCTATTTGCTGCAAAATATTGCCAGACATTATCCGCAGGTATTTATGCGTTTCCTACGATATAACCGTGACACATGAACACTTTGGCTAGGCTATCTTCTACCAGATGCGCACGACTCGAGAGGAGATGCAATTCGTCAGAAAGACGGCGGCGGCAAGAGTCGCGAGTTTGGGTCCAACACCGACAGAGGGAGCGAGACGACCCGATCAGCAAATGAAGGATTCGGTGGACGCCGTAGTAAATGAAGCCTGGCGGGTCTGTGAATCATGCCATGGATCCTAATCATGCAGACCGTTCTCAACCAGCACCTGGGCAGACATCATCGGACGGACAAAGTGTAGTAGAGAATGCAACAGTGCAGCACCGCCAGCCGTGGGAGCACGTAGATGAGATACTCCAAGTGCTGAAGACATCTTTCCCCCTCTTAATTCTAAGCCTGGAAACCATGGTTGACCAAATTCAACATAAATTCAAGCTATCACCTGAAGAGGACATATATCGTAATGTGTGCATGTTGCTCCAAGACGCCGTGCAGGTGGGTTTGCAACTAAAATATTTAATATTAATGATAATCAATGACTTCACAGAATTACATCTTGAGAATGAACTCCCAAGAGGATGACGGAAAATTGAGCGCCCAAATGGTCCAAACACTGGTCCGCATGTCTCAAAATATCCCAAGTCATGTCAAGGTATCTTCACATTAAATCTGATTAATCCATGCGTTCTCACTCATTCGACAGAAGGAAGTACGAGGAGGATTTCATTTCCAGTCAGCCAAACATCTATGACTACATCAAACGCCTCCAACAATGGAGAGATCGCTACGAGAAGTTTTTAGATTCTCGGCCTCGAGTTCAACCATTAGCAGTTCTTAGTCACTATTTGACTGAGTTCCAATACAATAAGGTGGACGAAATAGAAGTCCCCGGACAATATACGGAGGTTGGAAAAGTTCTCATTTATCTGCCCATCTTGGTGGCTAATAGCTTGTTATAGGACAAGGATAACAACCAGAATTTTATTCGCATACAGAAATTTGGGACCCAAATTTGAATACTGCCGTACAAATGGGTCTTGTTGGAAGAGGTTCACGTTATCTGGACATGATAATTCGAAAACATCGTTTACAGTCCAACTCCCTTGTAATCGCCAATATCGTCGCGAAGACAGGGTGATGCAGATTCTTCGTACTTTCAATACGTCAGTTCAAGTTAGTCATTGTGATCATCGCTTACCAAAAGATGTAGTGCTCTTGCTCGCAAGAAGGAGAGTCGCAAAAGGAATATTTTGTTCCATGTTCCTGCTGCTATCTCGTGCAGCCCCAATGTTCGACTTTTCCAAACGGATTCTTCCTATATTTCGATGAGCGATATTTACGAACGGTTCTGCGCAGAGTCTGGAATCGCGAGAGAAGAACCACTCCTTTATGCGGGAGAAAAGGCAAAGAAGGTCATGGCCGAATTCAAGCATGCATCTGATAGAGCGGTATGCATTACGTCGTACATACATGATTGGAATCGTAATATTTTTCCGTCAGGTCACAAAAGCAGAATATATCGCATTGAAGAAAGAGATTTACGACGAGATTGCTGTCAAGATGGTTCCGGATAATGTTCTCTCACGAGTGAGTACGATATATTTGCAGGACATCTTATACTCAGTCATGCCGAAGTTCATGTTACGAACCATGGATGACCCTAGCGAGCTTTGGAAAATGCGCAAGCAGTTTGCGTTACAGCTTGCAGCTTGCCATTTTATGACTTATGTTTTCTGCCTGTCGAGTAGACACCCGACTCGCTTCCATATCTCGCGTTCCACGGGCCAAATAGCAATGACGGAGCTAATGCCAGGTAAATTTCAAGTCAAATGACTTGAAAAGGATGTTCAGTCAACCTTGTATCCAGGAATGTCAAATCAAGCACCAGTTTTTGCTACTAGCGATGTCGTGCCGTTCCGTTTCACACCCAATATGCAGACATTTATCAGGCCAATCTTCACGGAAGGTTTACTGGCCTCTGGGATAATGGCAATTGCTCGAAGCTTGACAGAGCCAGAGGTAAGTATAGTCCGATCTTGCATATAGCGGCTCACGCAGTGTTAACAGTTTGAATTGGAGCAACAACTTTGTTTGCTGGGGCGTGACGAGGTGACGACTTGGTTGACAATGCGAGGAAGACCTTGGAGCGTCGACCCAATGTTCTGCAAATACGTGGCTTCAAACATTGAAGGTGTAGTTCAGAGAGCAGAGACCATGGCTTGCAAGTCAGAGAGAGAAAGTGTAAGCTCCGCCTGCTGGCACATGACCGCCTTGCTCAATTATATACAGGCTCTCCAGACCAATGCAAACAACCCAGCAGTGTTTCCTGTCGTGCAGACTGTGACAAATCTTATATCCAGTGCTACAAATCCATTACAACTGGCGAAAATGGGAGAGTTGTATCATCCGTGGTTCTAGATAAACAATAGACATGTACCAATAATGTATCAACAGCTTTTATTGACAGCTTTTATTGAGGCAGGTTATACACTCTTCATAGGCGACGAACCAGTCCCTCTGTCTGACGGAAAGAAGATATATGACCCTCGCTTTCCAACATCATCTATTGAGGGATTTGCATTCGTCAAAATCGAAGAAAATAAAACTTACATCCTCAGCCATTGCATAAACATCCGAACCTGGGGCGTTGTACATCATGGCGTTGGCGAACATCAGATATATATCACGTTGATATTCAAGGGAGTTGGCAATGTGACCATCTTTCACTTTGGCTTTGATTGTCTTGAGATCGATTGGTCGCTTGACAATTTCGTGGTAGTCGGGCGCATCGGAATTTTTGATAGGATTATGGAAAATGTTTCCATTGCGGTGCTGTGATATCTGTGCGTGTAGCATGCCGATGACATTTTGGAATCGTTTCAAGGCAACTTGTTCTTCTGTCTTGTCCCCACGGCGCTTCCCTCGGACGGTAGCTGAACTTGGTCCTGCAACAAGTTAGAGGGGATGATATATCGAAGACGTCGGAAGACAAACCGGGCTCATCCTCATCGACAGGTTCAGACTCTTCCCTATGCCGTTTTCTTTCACGTGGCGACTCGAGTGCATCAATGAGAGACACCTTGCGCTTCACTGGGTTATATGGGTAAGATTGTTTTAGTTGCAAGACAGGTCGACCTCTTACCTTCAATACGCTGTGAACCACTGTCATCAACCGCTGGCGAAAAGATCTGATCATGTTCTGTTTCATCTGGGGCGTTTTCTGCAACCAGATTCAATTCGTGCTCGTCATCCGCAGGTATTGGAGAGGTCTCCGCAGCCTCGGACAGGCGCGTTGACCGCCTTGCTCTGGTGCCTTTAGGTTGAACAGGCTGGTGCCGTGGACGTGGACGCTCTATGCCGGCGAGAGCCTGCACGGAAATCAGATCGAGAGAAAGGGGGAGCAGTTCTACATACGACGGACTGATGGTTGAGGCTCTTCGTCATTGATTGTTGCTTCTCCCTGCTCGATTTCAAGGGTCTGGCCATCGGCGACGTGCGTCGGCTGAACGTCGTCTTTGATCTCCTTGGCTTGAGGAGATGCGACGGCTTCCGTAGTAATGGGGGCAGGTTCGGGTTCAAGCTCTTGCTCAGCTTCTTCCTCTTCCGGGCGTACGACCTCTCGTTCCTCCTCCTCCTCCTCCTCTTCCTCCTGGCGATGTGCCTGCCTGAAATCTTCGGCACTTTGCGCGTCGAGTGTCACGTGTTCAGATTTGTCGGCATCTGGTTCTGCAGCATGGTCCGCGACACGCACATCTTGCTGCGTGTCGCCGGATTGGTCGTCCATCACGACATCCGTGGAAGTCTTTGCGGGTTGGTCATTCCAACTCCCGCTACGTATGTCCTCTATCTCGGCGAGAATGGATCTGCTCACGTTGGGGGAGGCGCACAAGAGGAGGGAGGGCTTACTTGAATTTCGATTCCTCAGCGGCGATCAGGGAGCGGAGTTCCTCGAGGCGGCGTTTATAGAAGATCTGGGCGAGCCGAAGATTTTCGGGGGCATGTACGGCATGTGAAGAGGAGATGAGACTGGTATCGGCGAGGATGCGTGTGTACATGGCGTGGCAGGCGGCGGGGGCGAAGAAATCGGGTGGGCGAGAAAGAAGCGGGTGGTTTGCGAGCAGCTGGGTGACGGCGTGCCAGGCATCGGTGCCGAGCTCCCATACGGCCTGCGCGAGCAGCAGCGCCTCGACGTTGGTCAGTTCGCTCATCACGCTGTCACTCGCGTTACAAACAATTGATTTTCTTTTTCTTTTTCCTTGTTTCCAACGTCGCTGTCACACGTCACGCTGGAACGCCAGCATTCTTTCCAACCATGATCTTCTCTCCTCTCGTTCTCGCCCTCCTGCCCCTCGCTGGCGCCAAGGTCCACAAGCTCAAGCTCAACAAGTTGCCCCCTCTCGCGTCTAACCCCCAGCTCGAGACTGCCTATCTCGCTGAGAAGTATGGTGCGCAGCTTCAGACCCCCATGCTCGGCGCAGGCGGTGCGGGCAGGCACCTTCAGCTCGACCACAACGGCGAGCAGACCTATTGGACACAGGAGGAAATCCAGGGTGGCCATAACGTACCTCTCACCAGTGTGTTTCGCATTTACTCTTGGGGTTGTACGTCTCCTCATCCTCTTCAGACTTTCTAAATGCGCAGTACTATACCGAGATCTCTCTCGGGAACCCTGCTCAGACTGTACGTTTTAGCTGCATACAACAGCTCTTTGCTAAGCTATGTTCAGTTCAAGGTTATTTTGGACACCGGTTCGAGCAACTTGTGGGTGCCAAGCACAAAGTGCACGTCCATTGCGTGTTTCTTGCACGCGAAGTATGACTCGAGTTCATCATCAACCTACAAACAAAACGGTACTCAGTTCTCCATCCGCTATGGGTCAGGTTCCATGGAAGGCTTTGTCTCGAATGATTTGCTCCACATTGGCGATTTGAGCATTTCAAATCAGGACTTTGCTGAGGCGGTAAAGGAGCCTGGCCTCACATTTGCATTCGGAAAGTATGTGTCTCGACTTATTCTCATCACGCCTTAACACATCTTGACACTAGGTTTGACGGCATTTTGGGTCTTGGATTTGACACTATCTCTGTCAACCACATCGTACCACCCTTTTACAGCATGGTAGATCAAGGCCTGCTTGATGATCCCGTCTTCTCGTTCAGACTTGGATCGTCGGAAGACGATGGTGGCGAAGCCGTCTTCGGAGGCATAGATCCCAGTTCATACTCGGGCGAGATTAACTACGTTCCTGTTCGTCGCCAGGCATATTGGGAAGTTCCCCTCGAGAAGGTTACGTTTGGAGACGACGAAATGGAACTGGAAAACACAGGCGCTGCCATTGATACTGGTAAGTGTTTGAATTTTTCGGTGGTGAAAACTATTGACACATGTCGGCAGGTACATCGTTGATCGCGGTTCCCACTGACGTTGCTGAGATGCTGAACACGCAAATTGGGGCAAAGAAGAGCTGGAGCGGCCAATATCAAGTTGACTGTGCCAAAGTTCCTTCGCTACCTGAATTGACCTTTCACTTTGGTGGCAAGCCTTATACCCTGAAGGGTACGGATTACATCCTACAAGTCCAATCAACTTGCATTTCGGCATTTACCGGCATGGACATTAACCTTCCCTGGGGAACATTGTGGATAGTTGGTAAGTGATAGTGAGAGATATCTCGTTTTTCCGCGCTGATGAGCATGTAGGGGATGTATTCCTTCGCCGATACTTCACTGTCTATGATCTTGGCAGGAAGGCCGTTGGATTTGCAGAGTCTAAATGATGCGGTAGCCATGTTCGCGATGTAACATAGAATTTGTTATGCTTGTCCTTGATTCGTCGAATACGTCACCATCTTGCTTGGATGTCAGCTCCCGTTAATACAGTCACCCCTTGGCTGCTGTCTTCTCTCCATCAATGTCCTGTCTCTACCCACGTCTCTGAGAAGTTTAGACGCTACCATATCGCTCATGCATTACACCAGCCGCTTGATAGAGTAAATGTACTTGGTGATGAAGATGGTCATACTGGGTACGTCCTGACTTGTCAGCGGGCCAGGGTTTTATATCCTGCAGATGCGTGAATGCCCTGAGTTGGGCACAAGGAGGACAGCTTCTTCTCAGCGCCGGCGACGATTTGACCATAAGATTATGGCGTATGGACCAGTATGAAGCGAGTCAAGAATATCCGTTTGTTTGCCGAGCTGTGATCCAAACGGGTCACCGCGCCAACATATTCAACGTTGCCCAGCTGCCTTATTCTACAAATATGTAAGCCCTACATCCATTCTGCAGATTATCTTGACGCTCTTTCAAGCGCATCGGTAGCTGGTGACAGAGAGGTCCGCATCATCGATGCTGAGACATTCCCCTCTGCTTCTGCGTTGGAAGTGAGTTGTGGTATGCACTCAGGCACTGCTCGTGTGCTTCGATGTCACCGCGGTCGAGTCAAGCGTCTGGTCACCGAAGATAGTCCCGACATCTTCCTAACTGTTGCAGAGGTGGAGTACAGGCGCTGCGACTCGGTCATACACATTTGACAGACTTTACCAAAGGATGGGACTGTGCGACAGCATGATTTGCGGACTGTACCATGCATGTAGGGAAGATTCTTGTCCTCCACCGATCGTCAGGCTCAGCCATGAACTCTCTACTATATCCTCATCACCTTTGACACCATATCAGTTTGTCGTAGCCGGTGAATCCCCCTACGTACGTTACATCCGTTAATTCTATGGCTATAGTGCAAGTTTATTTTATACAGGGATACTTGTATGACCGCAGGCATGTTGGGCGTCGTTTCGCAGAGGAATGGGGCGCTATTCCTCGTGCAGGAGAGGATATCACTACGTGTGTTCGTCGTTTTGGACGGTCGGTAAAATTCTCCAATCACCGTCCAAGAATCCGTGAACATATCACTGGGGCTCGTGTTTCGCCGCGAAATGGACACGAAGTGCGTGGTGCTGAGCATTACATTCATCGAACCTGATAAATGCCCATTTTTCAGGTATCACTCAGTCCGTGTTTGATTTGCATTGTCCTTTGACCTGTTCTCATACTCCTGCAGCATATAGTTCTGATGCAGTATATTTGTATTCGACGTATGATGAACCTGGAAGCAACGACCTAGCTTTTCCAAGTTCTTCAGCAATACTGACGCCCAATCCAGAGCGGCTGCAAGCCGACAAGGGCGGAGCACCTGCTACAGCCGAGAGCGGAGATAATGACCCGGTTGAGATGCGTGGAAATGAGGCTACTGTCACTGAGGAACGAGACGACGAAGACGACGATATCGAAGAAGGAGATGATGATGATGATGATGATGACGACGACGACGACGACGAAGAGCTAGAGGCTGGCATCATCATTGATGACGTACCCGTGATAGACTCTTCAGCAGATTTCTTGTCTGATGTGCCTGTTGTTCTTCCGCGGATGCGGTACGTTGGTGCGCGGAACGTGGCAACAATAAAAGATGGTAGGTCTCCGATAAAATACTCAAGTCTCAAATAACTGAGATGGACCAGTGAATTTCGTTGGTTCAAACGACGAGCTTGTGACCTCAGGATCGGACGATGGCAACTTCTTCATATGGAAGAAAGATTCGGGAAAGTTACATGGCATATACGAAGGAGATGGCAACGTTGTCAATGTCATCGAAGGGCACCCATACCTTCCCCTAATCGCTGTCAGTGGAATAGACACTACTGTGAAGGTGCGTTTCCTCTTTGTGTATTTGCGCGTTGAAGGTCGAGCAGTCGTCAGCTTTTTGCTCCAGCGAGAGGTCCAAGCACATACTCCAGAATACACAACGCAAATCGCATCATTGAACGGAACGCCCGTCGCAGTCGTCCGAGACGAAACGGTTTCGCAGCATTTCTTGCGGAAGCGCTCAGTTCCGAAGGAGTATCGCTCAATTCATTGCCTGGATGTACTAACCAATGATGTATACGCTGTAATGTGATTTGTCGACCTTATACAGCCTAAGTGCTGCCCTACGTATGTACACCGCTTCGGCAGCCTGCGAGTCATCCTTGTTGTGGCCTCCGGCAGTGGGAGCGTGACCAAAGCTGAAGCTGAAGCCCAGACCTGTACACAAGTGACTAAGTGTTGCTCTGTTCTCGACGTGTCCAGTCAACATCCCGGCGGCCTTACAGAGGTTATAAAGAACCTAAATTTTTCTGAATCTGGAGGTCTACTGCATGCCATTGCCTATATCTCGTGTAAGTGTCATTGTGGTCCAGATTATTCAACTTGAACATCTCCACTAATTTATCGTCGCTCCCTCCCCGTGCGCTGAATCTGGCCAATTCTGTATTGACCACTCTTGTTGTGTGATTGGATATTTCTTGCGTTGCATCAAGTGTTCTGTCGGCTATTTAGGTGGTACTTTTTTCTGACGGTTCGCCATTGCTCTTTGCGGACGACCACAACACGTAACATCACACAGAACTACCTTCAAATTTGTTCGCTAACCAACTCTCTACGCTTCCCATGCGCACACAAGCAAGACACAGTAGGAGGTCTCGGGAAGACAAGGGTTTGGATGACGAGCAGTACTTAGACTTGCGAGGGTCTTCTGGGGAAGAAATCCGTCCCGAGTCCTACTCACGTTCTCATCACTCCTCCCACCAAAATCAAGGCTACATGTCTCACTCAAGTAGAGGTTCCTACGAGACGGATAGGGAACCTTCGTCCTCCCGTAGCCATCGTGACAATGACTCATGGCGTCGGACGGAACCTCGACACGACAGGTACGACTACCAACAAGGCGGTGGGTATCGTAAGAGAAGTGAGTATACCTCATCTGCACCAAGAGACGCAGATAACTGGAGGACACGATACGAAGAACCAAGTTATCCTGAGGCCAGGGACGATTGGTCGCAGCACTACGAGCAGAGCTTCTCCAAGTCAAACTATCCCGAGTCCTCTTGGAATACAAATCCAACGTCGTCATATGAGACGAGAAGCGGGGCATATGAATCTTGGAGAACCAAAGAGGACAGGGATCACAGCCCATGAGGAGCACGCTCATACCGTTCCTGAGGATAAACCTGCTGAAAGAGGAAGCTCAGGTTGGCATCGAGATCAAAGGCGAGAACGCGATAGACATCATTTCCAAAGCGATTCGCCCTGGGACGCTCAACACAAGGGGAAAGAATGGGATGAAATGGGTCGGTGGGATGATTCATCGTCACATGAAAAACGCCACTCGGATGACAATGAAGACCGCTCATGGGAACCGGGACCTTCTTGGCAACGCTCCAACAGAGAGCAGCACATGCAACGTCAGAATGGGCATCGACATAATCTCAAGCAGCCCAAAGGTACCAAAAGGTACTCCCAACAGAAACAGAAACGGGACTGGCGAAATGACGACAATAATTTGAACAAGTATGCCTTTTGCAATATCGCTTCTTTTAGCTGATTTAATGTGTCGCAGTTGGACACGGAGAGAAGCTCATCCATCCAAGGAGAAGAGTAAATCATTAACTATGCAAAAACATGTACGGTCCTCCTCAAGGTCCCGTTCCGGGTCTCCCGCCGAGTCTTACCATTCCCATCGCTCATCTCGCGGGCGTTCAAGATCTCGATCGACATCTCCAGCTACAAAACGCCGCCGCCGTGATTCGGGTTCTGTTGCTGCAGGCAGTCGTACTCCCTAGTGATCGTGGGCGGACAGGCTTGGTGCCTCGCCCACACCACAAATCACATCTTTCCATGTCCCCGAGCCCAAGCCGGACACCAGAAAGTCTATCGACCCGTCGGAGGTCACTGTCATCGGCGTCAAGCACGAGTACAGACAGGAGCCCCAGCAGAACACCGCCCAATCCACCACGGGCTGTGCATCGGTTACCAACATCATCAACCGCTGCCACCCTGTCACTCACATTGACACGGACTCCAGGAAGTGGCCATCATCGACACAATGGACCACATCGGAATGGAAAACACCAAGCGAATCATAAACATACTAACGTAGGTGATTTACATGCGCTTTTAGTTTAGCTAATTGTCGCAAAGAATGATCGTCGTTTTTTGCATGCGTCACGCAAAGAAGTTATGCCTCCCCCTGATATCATACCTATATCTCATACCTCGCGTTCTGTAACTAATGCAAGTGATCGAGAGTCAAACCGAGGCTTAAGCAGTCACAGACGCTCTCCCTCGATGGAATTTGGGACCAGTCCAGCGACGTCAATGTCGACTCGTGTTGCAAACAGGAGTGCTGGATTCAAACCTATCGGCCAACCAAGCTCTTCCCTCAAGAAATTCTTTCCTGGCGATGAGGAGGACATGGATTTAGCTTCAGACGATCTCATTGGCGATGTGCCAGTGACATCGGAAAATGGGCCATCGGACGTGAAGATAATAGATGAAAATCGCTATCAACGCAATGGGATACCGGATGATCAATTTGTTATTCCCAGTCCTGGCGCAAAGGCCGACGACGTGCAATTATCGCCGCACGTGCACGAACGACCATCTTCGCACCGTTCGTTGGCTGACCATAAGGAAACACTAAGAATTGCATCTGTCCCATGTACGCCGACGGAGACGGTGCAAGTCCGTGAAGGTGCCAGTCCTCCTACGACGACTTCGCGAGAACTATATAAAATAATTAGCCAAGTTGGAGAAGGGACCTTTGGAAAGGTCTACAAGGCTCAAAATACGATTACCAAAGTTCATGTAGCCCTAAAACGGATACGAATGGAGGCGGAAAAGGATGGATTCCCGGTCACCGCAATGCGCGAGATAAAACTCTTACAATCTCTGCGGCACGAAAATGTTGTCAGACTGTACTGAGATGATGGTGTCCAATGGTATGTGCTTTACTTGGATCATGCAAAAGGGTTATTCATGGGTTTGCTAGGAGCTGTTTATATGGTTTTTGAGTACATGGACCATGACTTGACTGGCATTCTCTCACAGACACAGTTTATCTTTACCAACGCTCACTTGAAGTCACTTTGTCATCAGATGCTCGCGGGATTAGCCTATCTGCATCATAAAGGTGTGATTCACCGCGACATCAAAGGTTCCAACATTCTCGTGAACAATCGCGGTGAATTGAAGTTAGCAGATTTTGGCCTGGCACGATTTTATCACAAGCGCAGACAATCCGATTATACAAATCGGGTTATAACGCTGTGGTATCGGCCACCGGAGCTGCTTTTCGGTGCTACTGTCTATGGTCCAGAAGTGGATATGTGGAGTGCCGGGTGAGTGTTGGAACGGATCTAAATCGAGGTTTGCTGACTTGTAGACATTAGGTGTATCATGCTCGAGTTGTTCACGAAGAAACCAGTGTTTCAGGGCAACGATGAAATCCATCAGCTTGATGTAGTTTATAAGATATTTGGTACCCCGACAGTCGAGCGTTGGCCGGCGGTGATAAATCTTCCTTGGTATGAGTTGATCAAGCCAAAGGAAAATATACCAAATCATTTCCGCGAGCTGTTCAAAAAGTGAGTTGTGAGTAATGGAATTGTGTTGTAATTACTAATATAATTCAGATGGATGTCTCCTGCTGCACTCGATCTCGCAGAGGAATTGCTAGCATATAATCCCTCACAGCGCATAAATGCAGTGCAAGCCATGGACGCTCCCTATTTCACGGAAGAGCAGCCACCTGCGGAGCGTCCTGTTGGGTAAGTCGATTCGTTAAGCCTATTGCAAGATATTGATGTCACCACCAGCTTATCGACGCTCGAGGGTGAATGGCATGAGCTAGAAACAAAGAAAGAACGGGCCAGAAAACGAAAGAAAGAGACTGCAATTTAGTAACGACATGAACACTTGGGACCTCTGTACAATTTATCAATGCTATCATGTGGTCGGCAGAGTGAGCTATGCCCTGACCAAGCCTTTCTCAGTCAGGTGCTGGACTATGGATTCAACCTGGCGATGGATTATTAGCCTTGCAATGAGCCGAGTGGCCGAAATACGTACATTCGCTGCGGTTAATCGGATCTGAGCGTCCCAGCGTTTCGTAAAGGGAGCGCCAGTATCTTCAGCTTCGTGTACATCACCCAAGCCACCGGCTTTTCCTTGGGCATCCTCCTCCTCCTTGTTACCCTCGAACCATATCAATCTATCGACCTGATCAATGTAGCCGCGCAAGCGACCTTGTTCGATCATCTTGCGCGCCATCGTCTCTGCAGCGCCAGGGGTTAGGTCTAACAAAGCACCGAGACCTTTGAATGTTATGTTTCTGTAGATTTTTGAGCTGGCGAGCAGATTATGTTCCATGACAGCGCGGTCAAGTACCGTTGCTGGACCAGTTCTCGTGCTGGTAATCGAGTCGTCATCGTCATCGTCATCGTTTGCAGCTGCAGATGCGAGGCGGTCGTTGGAAGATATGGCGATTTTGGCAAGTTGATGGGGTTTTAAGGTAGCCTCAAATTTTTTAATCTCGGTCGGACGCAAAATGTGATCAAGAAACATCTTAGAAAGGATATTATAAGTTGGAAGCTCAACAGTCCGCTCATCTCGATAGAGAGAAGCCAGTATCCGAGATCGGTTTGGACCTGCGGGGGCCAAAACGGCGCAAGTGACTGCTGCCAACCTGAAGGGCTAGTGAGCCTGGAAATAGGGGTAACAGGAGATGGAAAATAATACAGCATATGCCGCCTCTCTTCCTCATCGATCTCGGCGACATAACTCAGTTCATGGTAACGACTCGCTGCCTCTAGGAATTTACGGCTGTAATCGCTGATACGGGCCTGGCAAAGTTTAAATTGCAGTTGTGTTTCGCGATCAGCAGTTGAATGGATCAGCAGGGCGGCTCGGTTGTAGTAGGTTTCGGCCTGCACAGAGTCTTCGTCCTCGAGAAGAAGACGTACAATCCGAACGTAAACACGTAATTTGTCTTCGTCAGAAATGGTGCTGTGGAGATAGGTGAACAAACGGATGCTTGAAGTAAGATGGGGCGTACCGTTGGCCTGAATCGAGCGAGATGCTCATGAGCACTTGTGCAGCTTCACTCCATTCTTCATCCTCTTCAAGAAGATCAGCGAGCTGGAATCTGAGGCCGTTGACCTAAATCGCAGATCAAAGAGGAGAGAGAGCGCCATAGGGAATAGCATACTTGCTCTTCGAAGCTGACAATGCGGGGCTGGACGATTGCCAAAGTGTCTTCTATGAGACGTTTACGGAGAAGGGGATCTTTGACGGAGCCATCACCGAGGAGTCTGACGAGCTCTGCGAGAACCTGCCTGGCGACGACGAGAGAGCCGGCGTCCTGGTTGACGAGGGCGTCGACGAGAAGACGGAGGTCTGTAGCGACGGCGTCTGGAGCAGACTGTGCGAGGGCAGCGTGGATGAGGGCAGAGTAGGCGGGGCCCTTGTCCTTCTGCGAGAGCGACGCGAGCTGTGTGAGTTTGAGATCCATCGCTGCTCCGGTCCGATACCCGGTCCCACTCCGATACCCGGTCCCGCTCCCCCGCTCCGACGATACCTCAATACCCCGCCCCGCCCTGCCGCTCTCTCCGCTCCTCATGCATCACAGCCCCATCCCCTCCCCAGACGCCTTTGCAGCTCCCGCATGCACGCGCAGGCAGGCCTCCATATCCTACAACCCCCCTCCCCGCGACAGAGGCAACAAGCAACGCCCTTTGGTCGTCGTCATCCCTCCGTCTATCTTGTTGCACCAGTATGGCCTGCTGGGCCATACCTTGTCGCTCGGGCCCTCTCAGAGGCTCGCTCATGGCATCGTTATGCCTCTCTATCCCACAGTATGTCTGCTTCGCTGTCAGCCTGGATGTCCTGACTCCACTCCGATTAGATGTATGCGCAACTGACGGCCATCGCTAGAGAGTACAATTTTCCCAGCGCCACGGGCCTCTGTCTCTATCTGCATTATTCCGACAGCGCGTTCACTGTTACTCCCCGCATATCCGACGAGGCATGGCATTCGCTGTGGTGTTCAGCTTTTGATGGTCCTCCTCCCCCGTCTCGCGCCGTGCCAATTTTTGGTACGATTGAGTTCGACGTTGACCTTCGCCATGCCAGGTGGTATCCATCCTGGGTCTCGTCTTCCCAAAGAGACATCCCGGACTCCGCTTCTGACTGTCATAGGCGCGTCGATAGTCGAGCGACTATCTACGACGAACGTGCAGACGACCGTCGCGAGATGTATATGCATCATCCTGTACTTTCTGTATCCTCGCAACGACACTTCCCAAAGAAGTTGTCCCTCTTGGAGAATACAGCCAAAATGTCATTCCAGTCGTCACCACCGTCACCAGAGAAGTCGTTTGCTTTGGCGCAAGCCCTGTCGCCTATTGGGCAGGAAAGCGGACCGAGGGCGGCCAGGCAAGACCTTCGCACGCGCGTACAGTCCTGGCGCGCCAGTGCAATACTGGAGCCATCGCCCATAGCTACGACTGGTCATTCCAGTCTCGAGCCCGCAAATGCTCTGAAAACTGCAGTCTCATCTAACAATATTCTGACCCCTGAAGAATATTCTTGGTCAATTACTTCCGCAGGACCAGACGACCGCGAATCTCTGACTTCTGTTGATTCCGAACGTCTTCCTTCCGTTTACATCGAGGATAGATTGGTCGGTTCGGTATGCTCTACTCCTTCCGTTTGCACGTCCTTTGGCCCTTTTGACTACGGCTTTGATTCTCCCACAAGGGCAACACATATCCTTCCGAGCCCTGATCTTGCTCAAAGAGCTATCACAAGCGTACCTATGACCCCAATGACTGCGACGACTTGGGGTCCACCGTCCGACCCGCCTAGTCCTAGAAGCGTATTATATGCACCGTCTGTGGACGTAGGGCCATAGACAGACTCTAAGCCCGCCACTAACGCCTTCAACCGCGACATCTTGGGGGGCTCCACTCTCGTACCCTCCCAGCCCCCTCATTCCTTCCGTTCCGGTCACCCCAGACATAGGATGTCGTATTTTTGAAAGCGTCGACAATATGTTGGCGTGGCCTCACTCGTGGGCGTATTGCTGTTATTCCCAAGCGTCAAAGGCACAAAACCCGCTGCGGCCGGAAAATGACGACTGCCAGTACCCCCACTTTAACATATGTTAGTCTCCTCTTTAAGCCCATTGTCTCGCTCAGACCTGATTATCTAGACCCTGCTATCTATCCATTCTTTGATCTCTATCCAGCCGCAGCTGGGGGAAATACATTTGCGCTTCCTTTGGCTAAGAATCAGAGCTCCACTAGTCGTGCTACATCCATGATACAGAGCTCCCATTATCCTTACTTTCATATCTGTATGTTCCTCTTTTCTGACTCCTCGTCTCGCTCAATCCTGCTACCTAGATCCCGCTATTTATCCGTTCTTCGATCTCTATCCAGCCGTAGCTGGAGAAAGCTCGTTGACATTTTATTCATCCATAGACCAGAGCACCGTCGACCATGCCACGTCCATGATACAGAGCTCCAGTTATCCTTATCTGCATATCTGTGTGTTCCCTTCTCTTCTGATTCCTCGCCTTGCTCAATCATGGCTACCCAGATCCTGCTGTTTATCCCTTCTTCGATCTCTATCCAGCTATAGCTGGAGAAAGCTCATCCACTTCTTCATACGTGGACCAGCCCACCATCGACCATACTACATCCATAACACAGGGCTTAAATTATCCTTACTTGCAGATCTGTGCGTTTCCTTCTCTTCTGATTCTTCTTTTTGCTCAATCATGGCTACTCAGACTCCGCTGTTTATCCCTTCTTCGATCTCTATCCGGCTGTAGCTGCGGAAGGCTCATTCATTTCTTCATGCATAGATCAGAGCACCATCGACCATGCTACGTCCAAAATACAGAACTCCCAGTATCCTTACTTGCGTATCTGTGTGTTCCTTTCTCTTCTGATACTTCCCCTTGCTCAATCATGGCTACCTAGATCCTGTGGTATATCCGTTCTTAGACCTCTATCCAGCTCTAGCCGGAGAAGGCTCATCCCCATCTTCTTCGCTCATGGAGCAGAGCACCATCGACCATGCTACGTCCGAAACACAGAACTCCCAGTATCCTTACTTGCGTATCAGTGTGTTCCTTTCTCTTCGGATCCTTCGCCTTGCTCAGTCATGGCTACCTAGATTCTGTGGTATATCCGTTCTTAGACCTCTATCCAGCTATAGCTGGGGAAAGCTCATCCCCATCTTCTTCGCGCATGGAGCAGAGCACCATCGACCATGCTACGTCCGAAATACAGAACTCCCAGTATCCTTACTTGCGTATCAGTGTGTTCCTTTCTCTTCTGATCCTTCGCCTTGCCCAATCATGGCTACCTAGATCATGTGGTATATCCGTTCTTAGACCTCTATCCAGCTGTAGCTGGGGAAGGCTCTTCATACATGGACCAGAAGCACCATCAATCATACTAAATCGCCGATACAAAGCTGGCATTACCCTTACTTGAGCATCTGTTCGTCTCCTTTGCTTATTCGCTGCCTTTCTGAATCTCAGTCACCTAGATCGTCATGTCTACCCGTTTTTTGACCTCTATCCAGCACGGACGGCGGAAAGCTCATCCGCATTTATTTCATTCACGGGCCAGAATTCCGGTCGTCATGCTATATCAGACACACACGGCTATCAATATCCTTATCTGAGTATCTGTATGTCGCCTCCTCTGCTCACTTGCTATTCCACTCAGTCCTAGCGGGTAGATCCTGCAATCTATCCATTCTTTGAGCTCTATCCGTTTAAAGCTGGAGAAAGCCCATCTGCTTCACTGGCCGACGGCGGTCGCCTTGATTGTGTCATACCATCTACACAAAAAAGCCATTATCCCTACTTGAATATATGTGCGTCCCTGCTTCTACCAACTTGGACATTCTCCAACCCCTCGCGTGTAGATCCTGCAGTTTATCCATTCTTTGACCTTTATCCTGCCCTAGCTAAAGGAAGCTCACCAATATCTGTCTTGCCCATTGATCAGACTTCTGTTGATCATGCTACACAAAATTGTCATTACCCCTACTTGAACATCTGTGCGCCTCTTCCTTTACTTGTCTAATATCCTACTCAATTCTTATACACTTAGATCCTGCTGTCTATCCATTCTTTGACATATATCCCAACCTAACTAGGGAATGTTTATCAACATTTAACACAGCCATTGATACGACATCCACCAATTGTGCCGTATCAATCACCCTGCAAGAATATCCGTCTTTCAACTTATGCAAGTACCTTTTAACTTCTTTCAATGGGTTCAATCTGACCTAGATTCCAAGACCCATCGTGCTACCCCTTTTTAGACATATATCCTAGCACTAGCACGTTGCAAATAGTTCAGCTGTCTCCTTGCTTTGAATCAAAGGGTATATCTATATCTCTTGATGCCACGTCGCATCCGAACTTCAATTCATGTAAGCACCTATGCTTCATCCCTGTGCGAAACTTATAATGTAGTCCCTGCGGCATACCCTTTCTTGGATATTTATCCTTCGATCATCGACGCTGATGACTATTCTCAACCGCCTGCTTTGGTCAAATTTCCTGCCCTATCTATGTATTCTCATTCATATCCAGTTTTCAACTTGTGTAAGCATAAACATTTTCCCGCTGTTTCAGATGTTGACGGGACTTAGACCCAGGAGCATATCCGCACTTTGATCTTTATCCCGCCGTAGCTCGATCCAATCCTTGTCAGTTCCTCTGTAACAATTTCGTCTGCAGAATATTTATTCACAAAGCGTAGCTCGCACAGATGCTATATCTCAATGTAACGATTCTCCAGTCTCCAACTATCCTGCTCTCGTCATTTGTAAGTGTCATCTATCATTGAGAGCAATGCCTGACCCAGAACAATAGATCGTCCGGTATATCCTTGCTTTGACCTGTATCCTTCCATTACAGCAGAAGGTATGTTGTTCAATCTCAATGCTCATACAATTTTGACAACCAACATAGTCCTTCAAATTGCCTGCACCTGCAGAACCTATCATAGCACACTTGACACCAACGTATCCATTCATTGATATCTGTGAGTTACGTGTGAGATGGATATGATGAGCCTAATCCCTATTCTAGATCCACCCGTTTATCCACATCTCAGGCTATATCCCATGGTAGACCTACCAAATCTTCACTCTGGTTCCACACAATTAGAATCGTGTAGGTGTCAAGCATTCTCTGCTTGTTTTCACTCACACATTATAGACCCAGGGTGTCAACCATTCATTATCGCCTGCTCGACTCCGCTCTGGATATACCCATGTGGAGTTGCATGAACAGGTTTTAAAGGAGACGTTGTCGAAGAAGCTTAAGCGCAAGAAATCTCACCGGGACCTCCACTTTGCCGTCTTCCCTGATGGGTCTGTCTCCACGCCAAGCGGAACCATCCAATCTCTTGTGGAATCGTATATCGTGCCCGACATGAACGACCTTGCCCCGTTGTTCGAGGCAGCGTTACAAGTACAGGCCATAAACTTGTCATCGTAGCATTCAGGGACTTCGAAGATAGCGCGATGTCTCCTTGGAACCTTACGCCAACTATGCCTCAGGGACGTTGTACATATTTTACAAAAATACAAGTGTCAGTATGTTGTACTGAGTGTCAAATGAATGCATGATCATCAAAGGCCGCCGTTATCATCATCTGAGTATGGCGGAGGATCACCTCCCAAAGTATGCCCCACGCCATCACTTGAAGGTGACCCCGGTGAAGAGGGGATCTGAAGTGGATTTTGAGCCCGCTGCTGCTTTGGCTATTCGTTGTTCCCTTTCTCTTTCATCGCGCATAGCCTTATTCATCCTATCTTCCATAAATTCCATCTTTACCTTGAATACGCTGTTAGCGAGAGAGAATCATCACTGCGAACTGGGATACTTTGAATTTTGCAGCCTCAGCTACCAACTTTTCGTCCTTCTTAGCGCGGGCCGCATACTCTTCCTTCTCGTTCTCTTTTTCGAGAAATTCCTTCAAGATAATTCGCCCAATTTCCAAGTCATCCATATACCGAGGATTATGCACATAGTAAGGCTCAAAGTCCTTCACCTGCGCAGCATAGCAACCCGTTCGAAAATAATAAGTCTTAGTCCTAGTAACACAAATATCCGCGTCACCTCTGGGCGAAAACCCATCTGAAAGGCATGGTAACATCAGGGGCAAATTTATAGAACGTGCAATGCTGACCTCAACCGCATATTCTAACGCACCTTTTGGCTCCACCAAATCGCGCTTAATATGAGGATTCACAGCCCTGAACTGTTTGTACCTTGGATTATCGGGCTCCTCCTTCAACTTGTCCGCAATCTTCAGGAGCGTCTAGAAAATATTGTGTTTTGAATGTGCAATTCAACCGTTCTGTGAGACATATCTGTACATTCAATGATGCCAATGCCTGATCTTTGGAATTGGGTCGCATAATGCCAGGATCGATCATTCTTCGGAATTTCTGACGCCGTTCAAGTTCTTTGAATCGTTGTGCAGGGGATGTATGTGGCATCAGTCCCTGCACTCTACGTTCCGCAGCCTCTGCAATAGAATCGTGTGCAATGCCGTTATTGTCCATGAGCTGAGATTAGTCGTGGTGGAACATGAGGATGTATTCACACGAGTGATCGACGCAAGAGTACTATTACATCAATCAACTAATTACAGGTACAGCACATCCTACCCATCATCGTCTTCGTCTGAATGACATTCAACCGTCAACAATTCTTGTCTTGTGAAGTTAGGAACGAGACTAAATCGAGAGGCTCCGCGTTCGTCAGCTGTCTCTGATGAGCTTTCGCTGCTCCAGGTCTGTTCATGTTCAATGTTAGCACTCCCAGGCGCTTTCTCACGCATCTTTCCAGAGGATAGAAGTGAAAGTCGCGGAAATGAATTATGGCGTAACCGCGACAAGAAGCCTCCCGTAGACATGATGTTGCCCTGAGCGGCGCCTGAGCCTATTTCATGGGATCTGTCTGTCTGCCTGTGATAGACGGGGTGTTCGTCAGGAGCGCCGATTGGTGAAATTGAGCGTCCTGAAGGCAAGGTCGGAGTACCTCGCCCTCTCCTGAAATACCATCTAGATCCACGAGTAAAAGCAGCCTCCGCGTCCGTGTCCACAGATAAGGGGTGGTCTGACCCAGTTGGAGACGGGGGTGAAAGTTGATTTCTATCATGGGCAGGGTGGTCATCTTTCTGTACTTGAGGCTCGGATTGTCGTACTTGACTATGGGTGGAGCGAAGGACTTTGCGAATTGCGCGGCGTCCAAGGAAAATCTGTTTCTCAATCTTAATCCGGTTTTCAATCATGTGAAGCTGGTATTCACGTCAGTCTTGTCAGTCATTGCCAATATACTCTGACCTTGGGCCACGTCACTAGTTGACCGATTCGCATCATCCTTTCTAATTCCGGGGGGTCCGGGTCACTCAACAAGCGAAACCAATCCTGATACACGAGTTAGCTTGGTTGGGGGAACGGTGCAGTTGACCAACCCATAATCTAGTCCTCGGCCATATACTTAGATTGCAAACCTTGTCAGATAGGCCCTTGGGGTGTTTCAAAAACTCACGTTACTGCACCATCAAACCTTTGCAAAAAAACACTGGACCAATCTTGACCTAGCAACTGTGGCAATAATTCAAGATCTCGGATTACTTTGAAGTTTTTTGTGAGTTCGTGCTTCAGCCATTGTTCGGCAGCAGATAACAGAAAATTGCCTCTCCAACCGGCTATAGTCCGCATTAAATACTTGTAGTTTCTTACCGTCACGATTTACCTTTGCCTTTTCGATGGGCTACAGGTTTACCAGCAGAACCCCTTGGAGAGAAGAAAAACAAATGAACGTGCGGGTTGACTTGAGATACAACAGGATTTGTGACTGCATTAAAACATTGATGAGTACATTGTTGCACCTTTTGAAAGCGATACAATGACCATTAAAGTACAAGTTTAGTGCTTGCACTGGTATGTCCACTCTAAAAAATGCCTTAGACAAGTTTTAAAGTTTCACAACTCAGGCATCGAACCTTAATGAACCGTCTTTAAACTTACTACCCCAGCTCCAAGGGATGATGCGGCCATCCTCCAGTTTCTCCATCAACACAACAGGGTTGAGAATTCCAGGAACAGCGGCAGATGCTAATAGGGCGGTCCATATCAAGGTATTAGGAGCAGTCATATAATTGAGCAATTTCGTGGGTCTGCCTTGGATCAATGACAGGAATGAGAATGAGAGGGAGTACGCACGAGTGTGGATCTGCAGGAATCACGGATATGTTCAGGATTCGACCCGTCCTCAAATAGGCTTCACGGAAAGTCATCGATCCTCGGGTAAAGAATGTACACTACAAGCATTATTTGATAGTCCTCGCCTAACGCAAATCTTACCTTCCTCGCCCATCTGTCTCACGTTTAGAAGTCAGAAATCAAATATATGCTAGTAACGCACAAAACGCTGTCAAATCGGGCGCCAGTCTTCCAAGCTCGTTTGATCCATACTGAAAAGGGTTCTTCACAAGCAGTAACCTTGTTTGCTAATTCTGGAACAAGAAGTAGCTTCAATTCTTCCTCCGTTCTGGTGCACACAAGCGCTGCAATGAGACCACCAGCGCTGGTTCCGGTAATAACCCGAGGGAGAAGGCCTGCATCTAAAAATGCTTTGATAACTCCAAAATGATCTGCGAAAATATGAAATTGGTATTGTTATCAATCGTATTAAACCTTACAGTAACCAAACGATGCGCCCCCTGACAGGCAAAGCGCGGATATGCCTGATCAACACTCGTAAGTTACAAGCGTTTTCGATTATATGTGTGTATATCCCACCAAGGTTTATATTTGCTCTTCTAAAGAACTTTCTTTTCTCGTCGATAGATAGATCTGGGGTATCTCTGATATATTGCACCGCGATTTCTAATTCAGAAAAATAGGCTGCAGCAGGATAAGTATATGCTGTAGCAAATCTCAAAAGGACTGACATTCAATGAGGTCCTTCGTTTTGTAAAACGTCTGGACACGATTTTATCTTCCTTTTCAGAAAGGGTCTGAAATTCCGTACCTCGCTATATAGTCTGCGATGGGTGATGAATGAGCTGCGCGGATTCGAATGGAATTATAGCACCTTGAAGACTCCACGCCAGCGAAATTCGCCCTTATACAGGTTTCTAAGATACCTTGAAGGCCCCTTGCATCCTTTCTTTCTCTCATTCTCTGAAGCGAAACTTTGACCTTCCTGGCAAGCTTCCAATCATAGAAGGCGTCTTCGTCAATGCGCTTCCACTCGTTGAAGTGAAGATATTCATCGAGATCTAAAGCTGCTGCTTTCCATTCCTATACACGGGCAAATTGGTGTTTGGAATAAACCGTGCGCATTGTGACAGTAGACTCACATCATATGATTTGGCACCGCGCAGTTTTTTTCTGAGCAAGCCTTTTCGACCACGCCCTGCGTGCATGACATGAATTGAAAAACCGAAGTATCAAGGACACACTCACATGCAGTTACCCATTCTTTTGTGTTTACGAGCTGACGTATAACGACATATAACCCAAATTCAGCGGCGATGAATATGAAGATGAAACCCTATGCTTCATAGGTAGTCGGATCAATGGCTATGGAGACGTGCGCACCAGAAGGGGCCAGCGTAGAAGGACGAAGGTCCAGTCATTCCGCTTTACCTGTTGTTTCTCTCGTCTGGGTTTTCTGGATCGGCATTAGACGCTGTAACCAGGGGATGAAGCACGACAACCTTTTCACCTTGACGTTAACAGGTGCAAAATCGGACAGCGCAGTGACTTTGCGTATTCGCGGAGTGGACGGGCTGGGGGGTCCTGGATGGAGCAGAGGCGAAAGGTCACAGTGATTGTCATAGTCGGCAAGCAATGCATCTGCGAAAGTCTGGATGTGTCTGTGGGGCTATTAGAAATGACGACGAAGACAGGATGGACACATACTGCTCGTCGACATAATCCTCTGCGAGCAGCTGCTTGGAGAGCTTCATGGGAGGTCAATGGCACGTGGTCTGACGTAGCGCAGGTCAAAACCAGGGACAACGCCCGCCTCGTCCAATGATCCGCCTCTTCCACCTGTCCGCCATCCCGCTCGTAGCCGCCCTGCCCATCCACAACCCACCCATCACCTCCAACGGCGTCACTTTCCTTGCTATACTCTCCGCCATTCTTTCAATCCTGACTTTCCTTTCCGTAGCTAAGTGGTTGTTCACAAGATCTCGGCAATCCTGGTTCACAACGCTTGCGGCCCTTGCTCCTTCTTCAACTCCCCAATTCTTCTCCAAATTTGTCCACGCGCAATCTGGAATTCTCGTTGGCTTCTTCGCTTCCCCTGCATGGGAAACTACCGTCACTCTCAACGTACATAAAACCTTGCATGAACGACGACGATCGTTCTTTGCCGTTGAGCATCAACCTTGCGCAAGTCACGCCCGATCCGTATCATCGTTTGGGCAAATTTTGGAGCTACCATCTCTTATCTGTCAGCCACTGAAAGGATCAACGCCCGACACACCTAGCCTTCCACCGGCGCTGTATGATAATGCAAGAGTTAGTCCACGGCGACGCTACTCTCTTCCATCCGTTGTGCGCCCCAGGACACAATACGGACAGATTCGAAGGTCGTATAGTACGAAAGCGAGGCGTGCAAAGCGCCGAAAGTCATACACCCATTCCATTACGTTCGCCCCTATGTTGCCTTCAAAAGTTGTGGATGATCATATCAAACACATCTCTCCTTTGTCTTACTATTCCTTGCTTGACGTGGGGTCTTATGATGGAACAAACTTCTTTGACCCGGCGACGAAAATTCCTCTGACTCCTCCGGTTCCTCCATATACAGTCGTCAAGTCCGGTAGCACGCTTTGCAGCCTCGAAGATGAGACCTCAACAGTTCGCCAGTCTTTTGAGTGTGTGACTTGTCTTTTGTTTCGGATTTCTCAGTATATTCGGTAAAGTTTATCCGTCCAGGAATCCATATTTACAAATTCCCTATCGCCTGGTGACCTCCAGCAAGACACGCCGGCAGACTCCGATAATGATCCCCTTAGTCCCATAACCGTGTTCAAACTGAGACCCAGGCAAAAGACATCGACCGTTAGAACAAGGCGCAGTCCTCCACTTGGCCCATCGCCTCTACGAACAATGATATTGCCCGAAAGTTCCGAAGCTGATATTTCAATCACCACTTGTCACGTCAAGCCGTCAACGATGATATGCAATCAAGCCATCCTTAACCCTTTACCAGAAGATGAAGTAGCGACGTTTGACACATTACTCAGTAAGCAAAGAGTTATTGGAGCAAGGCCAACAAATGTTCAAGACGGTGGTCCGGATCCTCTTCTGGGTATGATTCGTGAACTCGTTGAGGAAGTCCACGACTGGGACGACAGCCTTTTCATGGACCAAAATTTCAAATTTATGATCGAAAACTCTCAAGAGATTTCTTCTCAGAAGCGCCGAAAGCTATCTCCCAAGTCCCCTCCCATCAATTCTTTGAGCCATGACCTAGATTACATCAATGATCCTTTGCAACGCCAGGTCACAGATGTAAAAGAATGCTGCATGTTATCCGGTGGTGGACAACTTGTATCATTCTCGGAAGCTGATCCCGAAGACAGGTATGTTTTCTCAGGTATAAGCGTTGTGACGGATGAAGGTTACCACCGTAATCAGAGACAACATTGGTATTGCTCATTGAGAGTTGCACCTCTTTCTATTGTTGTACAATACTGTGATGCATTACTACGTTTTCAATGTCCTACACTGTTAAAGAATACATGCTATGTCGGATCCAGGTAGCTGGATTATTGTGCTTTATTGAGCCATTTTCTAACATTCGTTTGCCCGCACTTTTCAGCAGCCTTCTTGATGTCGTCACGCTCGGGCACACATCGATATTTGACAAATTCCTTTGCGATTCTCGGGTTTGGAGGTGTGACCAAAACGAAAAACCAAGAAGAAATGAGAGATTCGAACGCCTGGACAACACAGCTTAGTATGCATGGCGTATGCGATGTAGGTTGATTTACCGTCACCATGACTTGTCGAGAGCAGCGCATCATACCTATACTACCTCCATTGATTTGTACAGGCGCTGATGACGATGCGCGTACTTGATTACGGAAAGACTCGTAAAGCATCTCAAATGTGAAGTGGGGCTGCCCAGCGGTGTCCCAGTGATAAGCGGCCACGAGAAGGCAAATGCACGGGTAAGGTAAATCTAGAAATGCGTCATGAGTCGTCCCGGTGCTGAATTCACCCGTGATTGTACTCACCATGGAGAAAATTGAAAGCGAACCGGGACCGCTGTGCCGTTGCTGCCGATACTAGCTTCGAAGCAGATAAGAGTGGAAATCTCGGAGACAGATGGACAACTAAATGCGTCTGTCACCGCCGCTTGAACCAAATTCATCCTTCGTCATCCGGGACTCACCAGCAATTTCGATAATGTTCTGATGTCTTTGGTTAAGCTGAATGTATCATTGAATACTGCTAAAACACTTTGATCAGCTAAAAATTGGTCAACAGCCGCAATCCACAACTCGCTCCAGGACGGTAGCTGAACTTTTGCTTCAGCGTCCATAGGAGGGGCAATTTCTGTGAGCAAAATCGTCCTGGTGATCCGTATCCAGTCGTCAAGCTCTTTGGGCGGGGCGGTCCTCAGCATTCTGCCAGAGAATCGACTCTTGACACGTTTTTCGAGCAGGTTGACCGTGTCCATACGACTCGTCAGTCCAATGATAGCCATGCCCTTGCTATCTGATCCGGCACGACAGCTTTGTGCAGTATCAAGCAGACAGTATAAGAGGGACTGTCGGGGATGAAGGGAGAACAAGTCAAACGCGTCAAGGATCACTACTGTTGGACGTGACAATGTAGGAAGGAGGGAAACGAGGGTCGGTAAATGAGAGGCGGGAGGTAATGTCGTGTTCGCGTTATCGGAATCACAATACAGAATCGACTCATCATTGTCTTGATCATCTTCCGTGGACGAAAGATAAACGTTGCCGGTTTGTTCATTTAGTTGGTGAGCAATTTCGCGCAACGCCAGCCGATCCGTCGTCTGCACCCATCCGGAAAGCCGCAAAACGATGGGCGACTCGGTTAAATTTGACAGACATTTGTTCACCAGCTTGGTTCTTCAGCTCATTTATTTGAGCCATGGATATATAGACTTACAGAGGTTTTACCACTGCCTCTTGGTCCAAGCAAGAGGCAGCTATTCCCTTCACCGCGAAGTACGGTTCCTTCGATTAAATCATGTAATTGCTGCGACGCAATTTGATTTACGGACTGCGAAGTATCATCTTGATCTTCGTCGAGAGCCAAAGCGGATGTGCGGTGCAGTGCGCGAAGGCACCGGCGTTTTTGAAGGGTAAGGCAGACGTGAAGTGAAGAAGAGAGCATCGCGTCGCGTGAACGTCACATACGCTGCTCATATGGGGTTTACTGGGTATGTGGATTCGTCTCAGAGGAGGTGTGTTGCTACTCGACATGTCTCTACAGTCTCGCACGTTGGGTAAATGCGCCTACCACTGGTCTGCAGCTTGTTGCCGACAATATCATGTTAAATCACAACGTCAGTGTCGTTTCTTTCTTCGCGCATGCCTTCCTCATTCCAGCGTACAGGGGCAACACAGAGGGAAATGGATTCTCTCAGTCAGATCCTACCGGTCAACCCTCTCTCAGATGGCAGGCTCGCCTGTCACGTCCGAGAGAACGATGTGTACGCTGACGATGGACGAAAACGTCTTTGTGCTCCTGGAAGATCCTGCCGCCCCAACAAGGGCTGATGTTCTTGCTGCAGCACCTCCGGGCCAAGAGGCTGCCTATCTACAGAGTCCATCGCACTACCGCACTACGTTTCTGACCTTGACACCACCCAATGCATTGGAACAACTCCTTTCTCAGCTCAAGTCGCGGTGGGTGCCCGTCCGACAGACAAGCGGGGCTCAGAAAGCGCAGTCACAGGGACCCCAGTTGACGATTGAAGGCCACATATTCGCAATTGGCACAGATTGGCTTGTGCGAGCTGGGAACGTGATCCTGGCTGGAGGCGCTGTGCGAGGGATGTTGCTAGAGGTATGACACATACGATGAGCATTTTGCAAAATGACCGGTGACGGAGGGTTGGTTGCAGGCAGAATACTTGCCACTACCGACGTTGCATTCGCCTATCGCGGATGGAACGTCGGAGCTGCTTTCGAACCTTCTGACGTCCGTGCTTCCGAATGTACGGGAAGCAAGAACGGTAGCGGTGACGATCAGCGATACACAGTGGGAGGATGTGCTGTGGGATCGCGAGGAAGAAGAGGAGAAGGAGGAAGGGACGAAGAGCGAGTCGGTGTATGTGTGCGGAGACCAGGAGGTGACGGGCCAGAAAAAGGGCGACTGGACGGGAATAGACAGAGACCGTAGATCGGCGTACTTGATCATGGGCGCGTTGCGGTCCGAGGGCATTCTCTAACATCCCTTACAACATGACTCCCCGCCCTGCCCTTCGCCGTGCTTCCTCTGCCCTTCATTTTTACCACAACAAACAGCTCGAGATTTACGCGGCCAAGGATGTCAAACCATTGACTCTGCGCCAGCTGGTCTTCCACGGCCGCTCCATGGATGCAGATCGGTTGCTCAAGGTTGTCATGCCCTGCATGTGGCTCTCCAGCGCCAATCAGCGCTAATCACCCAGTGTCCTTACAGGGCGCAAATTATGTCCGGACAGAACTTCCTGTTCGGATTGCACACAGGTTACGAGACATGCAATCATTGCCATATGTCGTTGTGACGCAGGAGGGAGTGGCAAAAGTGTACGAGGTCGGTCCCCGTCTGTCGGCCGGTCATGTACACGAGAATGACCATTTCTCAGCTCTACTGGTCAGCCTTTGAAAAGTACGCCGTCTCTTTCGTTGATGGCTGTGTTCTCAAAACATGACCTTGAGTAGGATACGGCGTTACCCACTTATCACAAGCCTTGCCGAAAATGAAGCATTTTGCGATTTCTTAAATGGTCTACTAAATGAACAGTCAGTGCAGCTGTTTTATTCCCGACCATGGACTCACGAGACCAGTGCTGTTGTTATCCCTAATCTTTCTCTTGGTTTATCCCTGTCGTCCCCATTCCTTCCCCCCGATCAGTTAGACTCGTTTATGCGTCGTATGCTTGTCTCACGAATATCTCGGCGGGTCCTGGTAGAGCAACACATTGCTCTCTCCAATCATTTCGCAGGTCGCGACGATACACCGTCGGAACCCCGTGTTGGCATAATTTTTACCAGTTTAAATGTGAAAAAGAGCATTGAAAAATGCACTAGGCTGTTGAAAGAGCGACCGAGAGAATTGGAAGACGATCATGCGGAGTGTTGCCGCGCCGACGGATGGCCAGACGTTCTTGTCGATGGTCACGCATACACCCAGTTTCCATATATTAAGGAGCATTTGGAGTGAGTCGTTTTTTACTGTGGTTAAGCCCGAAGTAATCGGCAATCAACAGATACATCATTATCGAACTTCTCAAAAATGTCAGAATGACCTCTTTCTACCCACCTCGTACAGCTGACGTCTCCACGACAGTCGATGAGGGCCACGATCAAGAAGCATCGGAATAGTTCAACGCTACCTCCAATACTTGCAACCATCGCTGCAGGCGATAATGACGTTAGCATCCGTATATCGGACCAGGGTTTGTTTCCCGTTTACTGTTACCAAGGGTCTCTCTAAGCGTGCCTGATCAGGCGACGGTTTGCTAAGTTCTGAACACAATATCAAAGCCCCTGGAGATCTATTTTCGTTCTCGCATCTCAGAAATGCCGCCCGTTTGGAGAACTCCAGGATTGGAGCTCTGCGGACCATGAGTTCCAAGCCCGAGGGTGTGAAAGCCACTGTCGACGAGCAGATTTGCAGATGGCAGAATTCCGAAAAAGAGTCAAGTGGTAACGTGACTGGCCCGGAACAGACGGCAGGCGGCCACCCTAGACTTGGCATTGGACTGCCGATGAGCAATATTTTTGCGACGTAAGTGTAGACAATGAGGTTTCTCCTGGCTGAATGCATCACCCAGGTATTTTGGCGGAAAGCTTGACCTTGTGACTCTGGATGGCTGGGGCACAGACGCGTATCTTAGGCTTCCGAAATTGGTATGTTGCCGTGAATGATGTTTATTTGAAGTCTGAATGCGTCATGTAGGGTACGAAACTTGAGGGAATAGAGGTGTGATGGGTGATGACTGTACATAACATGAGGCTGTGGCATGCTGTGCCGAAAGAGGCAATGTTAAGGGGAGCGGTAATAGAGCGCCCAGCTGGGGATGTGGACAGGCAATGAGATAGGCATGAGCGCTATGATTACCGTACAGCGCCTTGCTCTCCACCATGTCCTTCCCTAGCCCCCAGGACGAGTTTCCACCCCCACCCGCGTACTCTAAAGCAGACTACGACAGAAAGATATCAACTGCTCAGGAACTCTCCTTGGGCACCCCACAGCCACAACACCGTGAAGCCTGGGAGATCTGGGATGATGCCGCTTTCGAAGCCGCCCAGGCAGCATCAGCCTTCCAGCCGACTGAACCTCTGAAAATTAACAAAAAGTCAGTTGGTTCCAATGCCACAAAGCCACTTCCGAGTTGGTTAGAAAACACCGTCCACCACAACATCGCCGCCGATGATCGTCCGATCCATCCTCCTCCTGCCTTTACCTCCCGTGGCCCATCCTTGGATGGTCCCCCCTACGAACCCTCCTGGTCGGGAAACAGATCCAGCGTGCCATCTCTATTCGCTTCCCCCACAACACCGTCGAGAGAAGACGTGCACCATCGGACACCTGGACGTCATTCACTTCCACAAATACCCCGAACGCAATCACACCGGCCCATCTTTGACTACCCATCACATAGACTACCACCAACACCCATCTCAACTTTTGATCCTTCGATGGCCTATCATCAAGATTCAAGGCAGCATGCGAGGAATTACGAAGAGCAAGGGTATACTCATGATGTCAACTTGCTATACAAGTCAGCACTCTCATTAATATCGTACGTCATGTCATACTTAGTGTAATGACCAGTGCTTCCGTCGCAAACCACCTGACGGCTTCCCCGAGGCAAACGCAGCGGAATCGCGTTGCGTAAGTTCATTTTGCTTTTTCGTTTCTAATTCTCATCCGCTGTGTTTTCCAGCCCGAGCTACCACCACCACATGAACCCTAGTCAACCGGCCAGAGAAGCTTACCCGAACCGTTCATCACCCCATCGTCCTCTGCCGTGCGCGACACCTTCTCAAACTCCCGCTGCCCCATGTTTCCCGCCCTATTCGCACCACCATACAGGCATGTCCCCAGGCATTGATCCTCAGATGGCGTCATACTATCTTCGTCGTTCAGATGGATGAGTTATTTCTGCACCATTTCTTTTAAGAATTGCTACTCGATATGCTTGTACGTACTATGAGGACGTAAACTATGGTATCAATAGGGATAAATGTGACACTCCGACATAAGTCCGGAGGTCGTAACTTACTTATGGCAAATATAACTCGCCCCTCTACTTCTATGCGACCTACTCATACAGCCCAAAATGGTTGCTCCGCAAACAAACCAGCAGATTGTACGCACTCGATGGACAATTGAATCAGCTGGTTAGAATTTCTAACCAGCACAACAGATGTCTATTTTGACAGATCATTGGCCGGCTTTTCTGACGAAGCTCTTCCACGCGCGAAAGCCGCCCAGATGAAGCTAGAACATTATTACAAAGTAGTAGTCGATGCTGCCGTAGACCGTAATCAAAGGTGCGCAGTTTCTCTGGATCTGACACTGTCGTACTTGGGTAAGAGCTGGCAACTACAGGCGTGTAGAACTCGAACGCCGACTACAAGCTGATGCGCTCACGACCGAAGAACGGAAACACCGTCAGCTTCAGCAACTTGGTAGGAAAGAATCCGCCTTCCTCCGGTTGAAGAGAACAAAGCTTGGATTGGAAGACTTTAGGACTGTCAAGGTGATTGGTAAGGGCGCATTTGGAGAAGTGAGACTTGTGCAGAAAAAGGACACTGGAAAGATATATGCCATGAAGACCCTTAAGAAGGAAGAAATGCTGAAGAAAGACCAAGTACGTGCACAACTCTTTTTTTTGGTGTGCGCATCTCTCATAGCTGACATAGCTAGCCCATGTGCGCGCTGAGCGCGACGTCTTAGCCGAGTCCGATTCGCATTGGGTTGTGCAGCTCTACTACTCCTTTCAAGATCCGTCTTTCCTTTATCTGATCATGGAGTTCCTCCCTGGTGGCGATCTCATGACTATGTTGATCAAATATGACACATTCTCGGAAGATGTAACACGTTTTTACATCGCGGAATGTGTTCTGGCCATTGAAGCTGTTCACAATCTTAATTTCATTCACAGGTTGGTTCAGATTCTGTATCTGCCACGGACTAACGACATGATCATACAGAGATATCAAGCCAGACAATATACTCATGTACGTGCAAACCTCTGGACTGCCTTCTTTATGGATAAAGAGGTTCTCTTGCTCAGTGACAAGGATGGACATGTCAAATTAAGCGACTTTGGGCTGTCGACGGGATTCCACAAGCAGCACGACTCTTCATACTATCAGCGTCTAATGGATTCTACTAAGAGTCAGACTTCAGCACAAGCAGCTCGCAATAGCGTCATGGTCAACTCCATTAACCTGACGATGACGAGCAAAGATCAAATTGCGACGTGGAAGGCCAATCGGAGAAACTTGGTAAGGTGGCTTCAAGGATATGATGATACCTAATGCTAATACGTGTTAGGCTTTCTCCACTGTAGGAACCCCGGACTATATAGCTCCCGAGATATTCGAACAACGAGGTTATGGCAAGGAATGTGATTGGTGGTCATTGGGAGCCATCATGTTTGAATCCTTGGTGGGTTATCCCCCGTTCTGCTCGGAGAAGACGCATGAAACGTATCAAAAAATCATCCAATGGCAACGTTATTTGGTATTCCCAGATGACGTTCATCTGAGTTTCGAAGCAGAAGATCTTATACGCAGGCACGTACCAATTTAAATCTTCTACATCAATGAATTGTATCGAATAGCACAGACTCATCACTTCAGCTGATCGCCGACTGACCGTTGAGCAGATCAAGAAACATGACTTCTTCTACGGCGTAGACTGGAATACCATTCATCACATTGAAGCCCCGTTTGTACCCCATCTGCGCTCAGTAACAGATACCTCGTATTTCCCAACGGAAGATTTGGATCAAGCACCAGAAGATACTCCAGCTGAATCAAGTGCAGCAAGCAAAGACCTGCCATTCCTTGGGTATGCCATCTTCTCATATCATTGCCTCGGTTGACTTGACTCGTCTACAGCTATACTTTTAAGCGGTTTTCTATTTCATCTCATGCATTTTGAACTTTGTGTTGTATGTAGATTAGATTTTTGCTGAAAATAACACTCTTTTCTGTCAACATGACCAATGGCTTTGCTGGTTCCTGGGCAGCGCTGCCTGAACCTTTGACACCATGGATGTAAGTACTTTCACCGCTGGTTCGTTGAATAGACTCGAACAGAACCTGCAGTTTGGACGTTATCCACTCCATGGGACACACGCAGATGACACCCGTGCAAGCGTCGACGATCCCTCTTTTCATGAGGCATAAAGATGTCGTGGTTGAAGCCGTCACAGGCTCCGGAAAGACACTCGCTTTTGTCATTCCAATACTAGAGAAAGTTCTGCGGAGAAGGACAAGGCTACGAAAAAATGAAATCGGCGCGTTGGTGATCAGTCCTACCCGAGAATTGGCGACGCAGATACATGCTGTTTTCGACGCTTTTCTATCGTCCCAACCTATCGATGAACATGATGTATCCGACGCGGGATCTCGATACCCTCCGGCGTTATTGCTAGTCTCATCGCAATCATCTCCGGCGCAAGATGTACAACGTTTCCTTGAAACGGGAGCAGACATTGTCATTGGAACTCCTGGTCGCGTGGAGGAGTTTCTTCTAGGGAAAAAAAGGGCTTCCGTCATTGTCAAAGAGCTTGAGGTGCTTGTTCTTGACGAGGCAGACCGGTGAGTACCGCACATCTACCTGAAAAACATGAAATCTCAATCGCTGTCCCATTTGTCTCAGGTTATTGGATTTAGGATTTCAGGCATCGCTGACACGTATAATTGGACATCTTCCAAAGCAACGACGGACGGGACTATTCAGTGCAACAATGACAGACGCCGATGCAATGTCGGAGCTGGTTCGAGTGGGGCTTCGTAACCCGGCTCGAATAGTTGTTAAAGTACAAGCCAAGAAATTGTTAAAAAGTGGAAACAAAGTGCTAGGAGAGGTGATAGAAGAGAGGCGGATACCGGCAAAGTATGTCTGTGATTTGGCATCCATCGCACTAACCATGTATAATGTATAGCTTGCAAAACTTTTATCTAAAATGCAGGACTTCCGAAAAATTGATTCAATTAACCAGAATCATTAATCATGAGACGTCTATGAATACTGCCTCGCAGTTTATTGTATATTTCGCAACGTGCGCATGCGTGGATTACTTTTACAAAGTGGGCACTCTGCTCGTCCTGCCTAAATTGCTCAACCATTGCCCCAGATTTTCGCCCACTTGCTACCATCTTCTGTCTCTTTGCATTCGCTTCATGGAAACTTGCCGCCGCACGCACGAACACGGGCACTAAACTCCTTCGTGTCCGCCGTCTCGACTTCGGCGTCCCCGTCCATTCTCTTGGCAACGGACGTCGCAGCCCGCGGGCTTGATCTACCACACGTAGATGTCGTCGTACAGTTTGATCCTCCTTCGGACCCAAAAGCATTCTCTCACCGATGTGGCCGGACCGCGAGGGCCGGTCGTAGTGGACGAGCATGGGTTCTACTTGTGGGTAGGGAGTTGGATTACGTTGGTCAGTCGCTGCCAGACAAGTATCATTCGAGCAAGTTTAATCATAAACGTTTTAGGTTTCATGTCTATCAGGAAGATACCCTTGAAGGAACAGCCATATTTGAAGGACGGTGGACATCGCCAGACAACAGATGACCAAGAAGACTCGAGCACAGCTGTATTTCAGAAAAAAATACGCGAATTTGTATTGACAGATCGAGCAATACACGATAAAGTATTTTCTAAAATTCATCTGGCTCGACTGCTACTCACGCGTTAGCTAGTCAATCCAGGCCTTTGTTTCCTTTGTGAGAGCATATTCGAAACACGAGGCTTCCTACATTTTCCGTCTCAAGGACCTCGATCTGGTTGGCGTAGCCAAATGTTTTGGTCTCCTTCGTCTTCCAAAAATGCCAGAATTGAAAGGTGTATCGCGCGAGGGCTGGGAGGACGCAAAAGTGGATGTATGTCTTTTCTCTTTGAGAGCATAGGTTGAGGCATGACAAATCTATCCCAGTGGGATAATTTCAGTTATGCGGAGAAGGCTCGGGAGGCTAAGCGGCATAGCAGCAAAAGTAGCAAAGAACTCTGCCGAGATAGAAATTGAGAGGGAAAAGAGAAGAGCAGAGAGGGAGAAGAAGAAACGAAATGCTGCGTGGAGTGAACAGGCTTCCAAGAAAGAGGAGCGACAAAAACGCAAGGATAAGCGGACCAAGAAGAAAGTGTGGCTAAGGACACGAGCCATTGAGCAATCCAAGTCGTTAAATGATTCGAGCAAACGATTGCGCGTCGAGGACGACGAAGACACGTGGGAAGAGTTGGCAAAAGAAGAACGAATGGCTAAAAAACTGAAGAGAGGAGAAATCTCACAAGGAGAGTTTGATGCAGAATTTGCAGACTTGACTTGAACATTACATGCGCGTGATACACTAGTATACATTCTACATTAATTATGATCACCGTAATCAAAGGAAAAGCTACATAGGTCATCGTGGTTGCAGGTGACCACGTATCTGATATGGCGTCAGTCTTGTCTACTGATAACGAGACGGATTCCTTACCATTTCGACAAGAATGGGCAGCAGCTTGGGAACGTGCACAAGTTCGGGTGGTTTCAAAGGTTCTCGCTTTTTCCTATCCTGCTTAGTACGGGAGCCTTCATCCGTCGACGGCGGCGGCTGTGCTACAGCAGACGTAACCGACGTCGATGGCTGTTGGAGAAGCTTTGCTACGCTCGAGGTTTTTCCGGTAGCAGGGGTTGCTAACGGTGCCGAAGAGGCTGAGCGGTTCAGGCTCTTCAACTTGTTTGGCAAAGGTGGGATGGGCGGAATTGTTTCATGTCGAGGATGGACATTAGATAAGGATCCTACAGATTGTGCCCTTTTCAACGACATACTGCGTGTACCTTGTGGCAATTTGGTTTTTGTAACATCAGTAACAAGACTCTGGACAGTAATGGTGTCTGGGTGTGTCCGAGGGTTACGAGGTGAACGTTGCTGAGTCTTTGCAGAGCTAATCTCAGGCTCATCTTCCTCCGAACTATCCGTATCTTCGCTGCTCGAGTATGTGTCGTAGTCACTGGAATCCTCTTCGCTTTCGGTCCCCTCCGCAGCAAGATCATCTGCGTCAGCCTGCATCAACCCGCCGAGGCTAATCTCGCCAACAGCATCGTCAATGATAGCCTGTGTTGCTTCGTCCTCGGCGTCTGCTTCATGTTGACCACGAGCTCTACCAAATCGCCGCCGGACCTTATCTTCATGTAGGATTTTGAGCTTGTAGTGATAGAGCGCTACCTTATCGACTTCTTCTAGAATCTCCTGGCGTTCATTGCCTGTATGTGGGAGTAGAAAATCAAGACTGATGGGTTCACCGAGCCCTTCGCGGAGGAAAGTGATGAAAAGCTCGATCCAGTGCATTAAATTGTCAAATAAGCCGTTCCCTTTGGCATGTACTTTGTACACGAAATAGTAAAATGACTGTTCATGACGTTGAACCAGGTCTATAAACACTTGCACGGTCCGTTGGGGATCATCGTGACTGACTGGATATGATAATGGGTATACAATGATCACAACGGAAGAAGGCACTCACGCTCCTCTACATGCTCCACTGTCCTGATGAGGTCATTTACAAAGTTTTGCATATCGCCCAGGGAATCAGCAATGCTAGCCGCTTTGTACACCTGAGCTAATGGCGCGTAGAATATTGTAATAATGTCCTTGAGTAGATCTGCTGTAAAGCCCTATGGGAAAAAGCCTAACGTGACAAAGCCTGGGATAAAGAGGGCGATCGATCTACCTCAAAAATCAATTCGATGAGCTGCTCGCGGTCTTTAAGGCGTGCATAGAGCTGCGAGAGAACCTTAAGGTCTTCGATAAGCCAGGCGTCTTCATCTTGAGGGCCGTCATCGTCATCAGAATCTTGGAGGGAAGCACGGTGTTTTAAATATGCCACATGTGCCCGATGAGCGCGCGCAAGTCGGTTCATCTGAGGGCGTGAAAGGACGGGCTCTTCTGCAGATCGAAGAACCGCGGTCAAAGTATGCATGTTGTCCGTTGCTAATCTGGTTGATCACGATGACGGAATTAGAGAGAGAATAAACTGACCTGCGTCAAGTTTGAACAACTCTTGAACGTCGCGAGACGCATAGACAAACTGACGCACTTTGATGCACATCATGGCGTCGTCTATCTTGTCTTTAACGCTTTCTATTTGTTCTTGCAATACCCTGACTTCTTCCATGAGCGAACTGGTAAACATGCTGTGAAAATCATGAGCGTTACCCCTTGAGAATGACCGGAGAAATACCGCTGTAGCAGGCTCCTTCCTCCGAAGGGTTGGGCAAGGAACAGATCTAAGATACCTTGGAGCATATGAGAACGAAAACATTACCGATGAACGGATATACCTACTTCTGATCATGCTTATAGGATTGCTTATTTTCAGAGTGGTCTTTAACATGAAGTATGGCATAAGTCCATGTATGCGTTTGAGACCTGCAAATGTCTCTGAAGCATTATCCGATGCGACATAATGGTGAAATATTGTGGAAGCAAGCCTAATAGGCCATCATGGCAAACAAAATACAAAATGAAAATATCGACTTACGATATCCTTGCCCATTCCATGATAGACTTGTAATTGGTAGGAAGGTCATTGATGTTTGGGGTCTCCTTGATGGTGGCAAAAACCTGCGACAAGCCATCTTTACTAGATTATCAGCGATACTGTTTCCAACGAGGAGTATCATACCTTTGCCCATAATGTCACCTTTGACACCTTCTAATAGCTTCTCTCAGACTGTCTACTCTGTTTGTGATTTCTTTAGCAAACTTCTTTCGGCCAATATCTCGCACACGGTCAGCTTCCTCCCTCCTCCTGGCGTCTTCTTGTTCTTCTTCTGACAGAACCATCGGGCCGGACAACAGAAAAGAGCGAAGGACTGGTGAAGAGGCGATGGTTGAAGAGGACATTAATGCATGTAGATAGGCACGAAGAGTCAACCTGTTCTTTTCCCTCGCTAGGTAGGATGTACTTTGGTGGACCAACCTACTCTGCGTGTCTGGAGAGAAGCCGTCGAAAGATACATCGTCAGAGGCACGTGAAAAGGTAGGGCTCGATGGCGAGAAGGTAGATGGTGCATTAACCAATGTTTTATCCTTGGCCGGAGGCTGGCGTATATGTTCATCTGGGTGGGCTTTTGCCAGCTACTCGCCAAGTTAAGCCAATGCGTAACACTTACAAAACAGCGTCAACGCACTTCTTTAGCCAGAGTTCTAAAGTCCCCATATCGCCTTGAGACAAACACGTCGTCATAACCCGACCTGCGCGTCCTCACGATGAATTCCTGAAATGACGTCATTGTTATGCCAAGACAATATCCAAGTAGACACACCTCGTGTGCACGACTACGCATCCGGCCCTTATCTAGCACTGTCCTGACACAAATGACGTTGACCTCAAATAGATCTTCCTTTCTCTTTCTTGCACGCCTCGTGGCAAGCTTTTCGAGTCTGTCAAGATCGGACTGGGAGAGACGGACGACCTGCTCTGGCTCCACCAGCTTGATGGCAGCGCTGAGGAAGAGGGTCAGGCTCCGTTCTGTCTTTGCAATGACCTTGTGCTTGTGCTTGAGAGGATCGTCTGAATGGTCAGGCTTGCCGTCGAAGAAGAGGTCCAGATCGTCCTCTGTGGCGAAGCCGCGGGCGAGGGCGGAGGCAACGAAGGGCTGGAGTTTGGCGGAGTAGAAATCGGGGGGCGCATCTGCAAGGAAGGGAAAGGTGAGGACGAACTGGCGGAAGATGAAGCGGAGTAAGGGGAGGTCGAGGAAAGGCGCATGCTTGGGGGGCGGGGTGAAGGGCGGGCCGAGAAAGGCGAGGGTGGAGATGCTGCCGGCAGAGGAGCCGACGAGAGCGGCATTTGGATGGGAGACATTGAAGGGCGGGTCGGTCGAGGTGAGCAGCTGCAGTTCGCGGCGACACTGCAGCTGGACGAGCGACTTTTTGAGATAGTGCGCTCGGATGGGTGTCAGGTCCATGTTATGTAAGCACGGCAACGTCCATTCTGTAAGTGTGACCCTCCATTATGTAAGCTATTCTGCCCTCCATTACATAAGCTACCCTATGTGGCATCCGCTCGAAAACCACCTACAGCCAGCCAATTAGCAACAGGGCATACACAAGCAGGCCTGACGCAACCGCCATCCCTGTCTCCCACCACCCAGACAGGTAACCAGATGCGTACCAATTGTTGTTGAGCTGTTCTATCCAGTGCGTCACCATCAGCAGTCGCAGCCGCACGCTCCGTATTGGCAACAGCTTCGCCTTCTCGTACTCGTCGATCGGCAGCACTAGGGCCACCCAAAATGAAAATGCAGATTCATCGTTTGGTACTGCCCCATACGCGTTGTTCAGCCTCTGCACCACCCATGGTGCTGATCCCCGCTGCAGCCGATCCAGAAACGTCCGACATGTCTGCATCAGTTCTGCATTGCTCGGCCATGTCTGTGGGTCAAAGACATCATCCGAATAGTCCTCGATGCTGTCTCGTGTAAAGGACGCTGAACATAGCAAATAGGACCCACGTTACCGTTCGACTCTTCCTACCATATAGCCGTCCAGGTTGCCTCGTTCCATGATGCGAAAGCGGTGTGCGCCCCACGCTTCAACAATGCTACGACCATCTGGAAGCATTTGCACGCTCCGGATCTCAAGCATAGTCCCATACTCCACTTGCGGCGTAAAGGAACCTGGCTTGGGCGGCATGACCATACCAAAGCGTGGAGTGGGCGACTCTAGACACCGCCGCAGCATGAGGCGGTATCTCGGCTCGAAAAAATGCAACACCGTCGGTGTTCCTGGGAAACTAAGATGGCACACGAATATCGGCGTGTCAAGGTGCCCTTCGCGCGCCTCGGTTTCTATGGCCTGGGCTCGTTCTTGATACTGCGTAGGAAATACACTGAGAACTGCACAAATGAGAATAGGGGCAGAGGATATGTGCGCCATACGGACTGATGGATAAAATGGTGTGGTTAGGTTGTATCTCTTGGATGGCAGCAAAACCTGGGAGGTCTTTGCGACAGATTGGACATGCAGAGGTGTGGTCGAGAGAGCGGTGTAAACAGCGTGTGCAAAAGGTCTACGATTGTGATGAGCGGCGGAGGAAGAGAAGAGGCTCGATACGAACGTGCTGGCAGGGAGTTGTGATGGGTTCGTAAAGCAGTGAGAAACAGACGGCACAAGTGAATTCGCGCAAAAGAGTTTTTTCAATGGTGGGATCATCTGGGGGATCATCGAGCAGGGCGATAATGCTGGCGAGGACGACGTCTTGCCTGGGGGCGGGGAGTCTGGTGGACGCGCGTGGGCAGAAGCAGCGGAGAGGGTGATGTGCGCAGAGCGAGTGGCCGCACGGGAGCGTTGTCGGCGCAGCGAGCGTACGGCGGCAGATGGGACACAGCACACAGGCGCGGACAGAGGCAGCGAGCGGCATGCAGGCCGACACTCCGGCCCGGATAATAAGCGGCCGTTCGGCAGATCCCGGCGGCATGGCCTTGCTCTTGCCTCTGCAGGCCGCCCGCCGAACCGACTCGCTCGCTCTCCGCCCCGCGCTTCCCCGCGTCCTCCTCCGCGGCTTCCAGCTCTACGCTGTCGAAAAGTGGCTTGTCGACCGTTCCCGTCAGATCACCCTCCTCACCGTCTACACCGGTCTCCACCACCATGTCCTCCCTGTCGCCGCATATACTCCCCGCGATTCCAACTCCTGGGACAACATCATCTCCTTCCTCAAGCGCGACGGCGCCAGACTGCGACAGACTGAGCATGGTGCCATAATGGTCACCTCCCTGGCTCACTTTCGCTCAGACTACACCATCGTCCATATTCCAGACGGCGACTTTCCTGCCACCAGAGACCATCTCTATGTCAACATCAATCTCCTCCGCATGAATTGCAGCGGCCGCAGCGCCCTGACTCTGGATGAGCCTAGGTATATGCGCCTGTATGCGCTGCCACTTTTCGCTTATGCCCCGCAGTGACTCCACTAAAGATCGCTTCATCTCAACTTACCTCATTCCAGATGTATCCCCGCCAGATTCCAGGACCAGAGATCGTAATATCTTTACCGTCACCGTTCTCGAACTCGTCAAACTCATTCAAGCCGGTCTCTCCCTTTTCGGCATGTATTCCGGTCCTTTGGATGGTCTACTCTGCGACACCACCGTAGACGGCATACGCAGATGGATCGCTGACATTGGCGAGCCTATCGTTGGCCTAGAGGTCAGCAGGTCAACCACTGTGCTTCTTTGCCTCTGATCCCTCCCCTTAGCCTCCTGAATGCATAGCAGATCCAATGTTTGTCTCTGCTCTTCTTAGCCTCGTTCTCTCCATACGGAATAAACTCACGGCCCTTGGTTACGGTCAGCATGTTCCCAAAGATCCATTCCTCCAACCCCAAACTTTGTCCAATGCCCTAGCTGCCTTTGTCCAGAATACTTCTCCCTTCGCTGCTCCACCTAGCTCGAATTCATCCGGTAATACGCCTACCTCGTCTTTACATGGTTATGTCTTTCCTTATCTGACACATACGCATTCCTTTTCTTTGCCAAGCCAACCATTTCATGCCACTCTTGCTCCCCCGCCTTTAATCATCTCCCCTCGTATCATTGTCCTGAACCAACTTTTGATCGAAGCCATCGATACGGCTTATGAAAGCAAGCACAGGCCCACGGAGACACGCAAAGTTCGACGCGCCATCAAAGACAAACTAGATGATCTCGCCGGCGTCGTAGCTGGAACTGCTCCTGATAATGCTGGCGAACAAGACGCCCTTGACGCTGTCCGTCGCGGCAACCAATCTAGCCTAGACTTTCCCACCTCCAACGATCGAGGCGGAAGTGCTAGCCTAGTCGGCAGTTCAAGCACACTGGGAGGCATTGCCAGCGGACTCGGCCTTAGTGGCGGTATATCTTCCTTTGTGGAGCCTACTGTCCATCTCTCTCGCTTTGTTAAGCTCGTCGTCGGTGCCCCCTACGGCATTGGCCACAGTTGGACGCGGGGGAAAGGCAAATCGGGAAAATGGCGAGAAACTGCCGATCTCGGCATACAAGGTTACGGGAAAGAAAAGGACAAGGATAAAGATGCAGGCAGCGTTCGTGCCTTATGGAGTGGCAACATCAAGCTCTTACTCCGGATGAGGAAGTGGCAAGAACTAAGTAGTATTTCTACGGAAAGAGACCAGGAGCCTAGTCGTAGATGGCGTGACCGCCTGGAAAACGGCGTCGTCAGCGAGGGGGAGGAAGGTGACCGTGTCAAAGCTGACGGGCGCACGACGGAGGAAGAGAGTGACCAAGTTGGCTCATCATTCTGGGGCGAAAGAATGCAAAGAACGCTTGAATCATGGTCGACGTGAGTGATGCGTTTTCCCCATCTAGTCATTCGTGAGTTTGAGAGCAGGCGACGTAGTCGTCGCAGGGTTTCGACTAGCCTAGACTTGACCAGGTCTCCAACAAAAGGCACCGGCGGGTCAAGGTTAGCCGTCGCTACACGGAAAACTGGAACGAGTACACCAACTTCAGTCACGCATGTTCCCTCGATAATTCCACCCACTTCTCCAATAGTGTCAGTGAAATGGATGTTCTTCTAAACAACACTAATACCAATGCACGCAACAGGTCAGACGATGATGATTTCTTTCTAAGTAGTGGCCAAGTGTCGCCCCAAGGTTTGTGAGGCTATGCCCATGAAGCAGTTCTTGTTTACATTCTTTTAGCCAGCAATTCTTTTGGCGGCCATTCCGAGTTTCTGCAAACAAGGGTAAGATCACCTACACCGCTTTTCCCCGAACGACTTTGGACCCCTACTCCGCGGGCGACTACTAGTAATAGGGACGATATATCAGAGAGAGGAACTGGCTTTGAAAACGCCGTAGACCTCCCTTACACTGTATGCCGCGATGATACGTTTGTCGCAAGGCGAAAGAATGGTTTGAACTCGGAACGACGAAGAAGCTTCCACGATTCAGGATCATTGCAGGACATGGCCGTCCTTACTCCAGAGCAGATGAGAGTTGACGTGGAGCTTTGCGGCCAAATGCTTGTAATGGTCAGGAGGCAAGAACATCTCCGCAACGTTATCTCATGTTTGCAAGTCATTGAGTCATCACTCTCTGCGACGAGTTCACTTCTCCGAGAAGACTACGAAGCCCATCACGAGTTTATCGCTTGTCTTGACCCTGCTAGCGTTATTTCTGACATCAACAGCGAGTGTAAGAAGGCAGAGGAACTTTCACAACAAACAAACACACTTGTTTACGAGTCAAAGCAGTTCAACATAGCCGATTTATGGCAACCCGTAAACCATTACAGACAGCAAGTCTTCGAACTCCGTGACAAGGTGTTTGGTACTGGTGGCAGGCGATTACCTCATGGCGTACATGGCGCTCACGGTCAGTTCAACCGTCTTCAATGGACGCTCGATGGTAAACCGCGACTTGTCAACGTATACGGCCGGACGCGGAAAGAGGTTGAGGAGGAAGTCCGAGCCGACCCCCGCAGCCAGTTCCTTCCTGCGACTGAGGAAGATGAGGAAGACGTGGTGGAACATCCAAGCATTAAACCGATGTGGCTGTTGCGGCTTTTTACGACATGGGGTGCGCGTTGGGGTGCGCATGCTACCACTGTTCAGACCGAGCAGCAGCAGTCTGTCGCGAATGGTCAGGACTCTGGTGCATCGTCGGCGTTACAGCCAAAGACAGACTCTAGACTCATCAGAGTGAAGTTGCCTTTCGCAGACAAATCCTCCGATTGAATATCATATTTTATAGCAATATATGTATAATAGTGGTATGCAAGCACAACTAATGACTACTATATTGACCACGTTCACTTGCGGACAATTTTACCCTGTGATTTCCTGAGGGTTTTCTTGCGCTCCTTTTCAAGGATCTGTCGGCAAGTCAGGGTTGCTGCTACCATGTAAAACTATTCTGACCTTTTGTTGCTCAGCAGCGCTAAGTTTGGCAACCCGCTCGTCTTCAGCTCTTCGCTTGGCAGCCTTTTTGTCCTCGGCAGCTTGAGAGAGCTTGTAAAGTACGAAGAAAGGGATATCAATGCATTGGCGTAAGTTGGAGCAGCCGCCTTACCTGTTCCTTCTTGTCCCTTTCTGCCTCAATCCTCAGTGCCCTGTCCAACTCATCCCTCGACTTTTTCAACTTGGCTTTCGTCTCGGGATGGAGGCTGAATTTTGCTAGGTAGTCAACAAAAGCAAACATGGCGGCAACGAGAGCGACCGTGTCGCCCGTTCGCGATGAAGGCGGAATTCTCAGGCTCAGAATGACGTGTTTTTCTCGCTCTTCTGAGGGAATGGGACCAAGGGGACGTTGACGGGGTTGGTCTGTCACCTAAAATTAATACGCGATATTAAGGAGCGAATATTAATCGAAAAGACAAGACTAACAGACAGAGATCGGAAATAGGGCAGAATCTTGGGATCCCCAAGGACATTGATGAGCGAGAAATTGCCAATTGGCTTGAGCATATTCTCAGTGACATCGGCATACTCTATCCTCAGGAAGGCCATTCGAACTCAGCTGCACCAAGATGAGTGCCTATCGCTTACCTGACATGACCGACAAGGTAGGGGGGAGAGCGTAGTTCTCGGAAGTTTTAGTAAAAGTCTAGGTGGGCAGAGAAGGTATGTTTGATCTTCCATAGGCCGCTAATGCTAATGCATGACGGCACTCACCAGATCCCACCTGTCATTCTTGATTGTACGAAGCTCATCTTTGGCAACGACGGCCCAGACCAGATCGTAGGCAAACGCGCCGGGTGCAAGCTTAAAGTCAAGTTGGATATCGTCTTTGGGATTGTGGTCCAAATCAATAAATGTTCGTGCCGTCTGGAAGGCCCATTGTAGAAAGTCGTGACGTGGCCTTAGCTTGAAGATCGTATGCAACGACGCGACGTTGTACCTTCCGGTAGAGAAGGCGAAGAAGTCGGAGTATCCATCGGTGATGAGCCCCCCTCTGCTAGCAGCGGTAAATTGCTGCTCGTATATGGGAACATGTGCCTGCAGCCTGCCGATGTGTCAGTATCTATCGTAAAGCGGGGTTCATCGAAGAATAAACGCACCATATATCCGCTTTTTTCCTGTTTCTGATTGCACCTAGCTTAAACCAGGCCATGTAGAACAAAACTGCGGCCAGGAGATACAGCTCGGCCTTGAACTCTGATGACTAGTGAGAGTGAGTCGGGGGTTGATAATGCGACCTACGCCCTGGGCGAAATACAAACATATTCCATTTGTATTCAAGACCATCATACTCAACAGGTTGTACGAAGGGAGGGGGGGTAAGCCCTGCCAATAATTTGAGTGCAGAAGCCATAAGCAAACCAGTGGGAAACGGTGGCGTATTTTCGAATAGTGGAACGCCGGGCCGGCAAAGGCCGAGGGTTATTCCTTACGCACACGGACGCACAGAATGCCTAAAGATGTTGCGTCTCCAGCTTGGGCACCCGTCTCATGTCCCAGACGCAACAGCAATCCACTAATGACATTATTGATCCAGTATGTTGCCGCCTCTTCCATATGCTCGACCGCTCAGTCCCATGCGCGACCAGGTTCCTCCAACCGACTACGGTCGATTCGTTCTCAACGTATTGACAACACACTCTACCGCTGGAGGGATTAACTCCGTGGATCAGAGAATACTTCGTCGATGTCTTGGATTGGCGTCTTCGTTTCTCATCACCGACACCACTATCAACCCGTTGACCGGGGCAGACACTTGGTACACCGGGTTTAGTCGACTCGTCGACATAGTGGTAGCTCTCCATGCCAGAGGCGAGCTGGAATTCGAGACCATCAATATCGCCTCAAGAGCCTGTTCAGAATGCTGGACGGCAGCAGGCTCCTGGAGAGGCCTCCTTGATTGCAGAAACAAAGTGAAAGAAGTAGCCACCAAACTCGGAAGAATTTTGGATCCCAACGGCAGGACGTACCGAGGTCATATTTCCATAACTCCGGTCCAGCAGCATTTTTGTTCACCTAACATCCTAGGAGACGCAGTTTATGCGCCCTGAAGTCGGATATCATAGAGTCCCGCGGCCATTCTTGGATAGCAATAGTCTACAACTTAATTTATTGTTTGTCTTGTACAATCAGGTTACAGTTACATATAAGATGATATATCTATAGCGCTGAAAGGCTCGTGACAGGCCAAAAGCTAGTCAAGCAGATTAGTGTTTACCCTCGTAATCAAGATGCTACCTCACTATGCATCGGTGTTCCTCTTGTACCCATATTGCTCTATGAATGCATCCAGTTCTTTTGGTCCACGCGAACCGTACGGGTAGGGATGAGGTTCAGGACCTTTGCCGTTTCGTCCTTCTATCCAGTGTAGAATGGGTGTGAAGATCTACAAAACGCTCATCATTCACAGATGTCGCAAAAAATTTTTTTTGCGAATCAACAGACCTTCCATGCTACATCTAGCTCGTCGTGGCGAACAAAATTGGAATGGTCTCCTCTGAGTGCGTCAAGGATGAGCGCCTCGTATGCTTCAGGGATTTGAGCATCAGAAAAACGCCTCTTGTAAGTTAGATCCATTTCCGCAGGGATGGCACGAGTATACAAGCCAGGGCTCTTTGTGTTACACTTGATATATACCGACTCCGAAGGCTGGATACGGATGACTAGTTCGTTTCTAGAAATGTCCTTGAAAATTCCTTGCGTTACATCTTTGAACTGGATACGTATTTCAACTTTGGCTTCATTGAGAGCTGATGGGTAGTGTGAACAAGGCACGTGGATACATCATTCATGTCATTCACCTTTTCCGGCCTTCAGAATGAAAGGAACGCCCTCCCATCGGGGATTGTGGATCCAGATTGTGCAGGCAGCAAAGGTGGGGCATTTCGAGTTCGGCGGAACAGTCTTGTCATCCAAGTAGCCAGGCTTTCCGTTTGCAGATACGTACTGGCCGAGGAGAGTATCCTTGGGATCAATAGGAGGAATAGCACGCAAAACTTTAACCTTTCAATGCATTAGGACTGTGCTTGCCACAGCACGAGGAAAATAAACCCACCTTTTCGTCGCGGATGTCTTCCGCGGCAAAGGAGACAGGACGCTCCATAGTCAAGATACTCAAAACTTGGAGTATGTCTGAGCCAGACGTTAGTCGGACGATGTAACCATCATTTAAAAACTAACGATTCTGCATCACGTCGCGTATTATACCAAACTCATCAAAGTAACCACCACGTCCTTCTGTGCCAAAGGGTTCCTTAAAAGTGATTTGTACGTTGCTGATAGAATTCCTGTCCCACGCGGCATTCAAGGCAACGTTTGCAAACCGGAGGACGAGGATATTCTTGACCATTTCTTTACCAAGATAATGGTCAATGCGGAATGTCTCTTCTTCCGTCCAGGATTGTCTCAAGGTAGCTATAAGCTCGCGAGACGAGTCAAGATCTTTGCCAAATGGCTTCTCCACGATGATCCTGTTGATACCTGGCTTGGGGGCGTAGCAGTGCTCCCTCAGATTCTTGGCAACGGGGGTAAACACGCTGGGTGGCAGGGCGAGATAAAAGAGGCGGTTGCATTCCTTGCTTTGGTAGCGATTCTCGAAATCCAAGATGTACTTATTAAGGGCATCGAAAGAGGCCGGATCGTCATAAGATCCCGAGATGTAAGAGGACAAGGCCTTAAACTCCTCTAGCTTGGAGGCCAGGGCAGAGTCATCATCGCGGACTTTGATGTAGGAGGTGATCCGATGTAGATAGTCATCGTGGGACATAGTGGAGCGAGCATAACCCACAATCTTGGCATCTCGAGGAAGAAAACCCTGGCGATAGAGGGCAAAGAGGGCGGGAAAGGTCTTTGGAGGGCGTCAGCGGGGCCAGGGTAAGTGAAAGGACAAACCTTCTTCTTTGCTAGGTCTCCAGAAGCACCGAGGACTGGGGAGGTCAGGGTTGAGCCAGCAAGGATATCAGCTACGTACCTACGATGACGGTGTTGTCCTTGAGGGCTTCGTTCATGGTCTCCATGGAGGGGATGGTGCCCGAGAGAGAACGTTGGTGAGCCATGCTGGTGGACGATTGGTAAGAGCTGCTGTTGCGCTGTCCCACACTCTGCTCCGCCATGGATGCCGATGTCCTCGACAAGCTACGCGACCTCGTCGCAAAACCAAATCCTGCCGATGACGCTGCTGCCCTCCACACTCGCGCCATGGCCCTCGTCGCCCGCCTCAAGGCTCTGAACCGCGCCGCAAATGCCGGCACCCGTGTCTGCAAGGACAATACCGCCGCCGCCAGGCTCGACATGGACCAGGCCCACCTCCAGCTTCAGAATCTTCTCTACGAAAAACGCCACCTCGAACGCGAGATAGAGAAGTGCAGACAGTTTGCGTGCGTCTGACCTTCTCCGCGCCTTCTGCATGCTGACGCACAGCTCCAGCTCCATTTACCAAGACGTGCCCCTCTACTCTCTCTCGGAATTCGAAAGACTTGCCCCGGAAGAGGCCTGGACACCGGACGTTCTGGCGGACGAACACCAACTGATGCTTAATCGGTTAAGCTTCGAACTCGCAGAACGACAGCGGTACGCTTCATAATCCAAGGCAAAATCGTCGCTAAAGTTGTCGTCGTTCAGTTTGGATCAGAGAAAGAGAGAGTTGTTGCAGCGGAAGGAAGAATTGCTGAAGGAAAGCAAGGCAAAAGTGATGACACTGGATAGCGTTAAAGCGCAAATCGACGCGTTAATGAAGGCAAGCTCCTGTTTCACCCGCCATTCCACCTCAACTCGACTTGGCTTCCCAGACTGCGTCCGATATACAAAAGAAGGTCGACGAACTTGTTCTACCATTCACAACTTGTGAGACCATAGATTTCTGATCCAGAATGTAAATGCATTGGAGCGCCCGATATCCTACAATCACAGTGAGAGTCCAGAGAAATGTATGTACGTTGTGCTGAGAATGACAATCCAATGGCAACCTTGACCTCAATCGTCGCTATCGCTCTCTGGGTCACTCATTTCCTCATCCTCGTCTTCTTCTTCGGGTTTGTTGGGATTCGTTGCCGCGTCTGCTGCTTCCTTGGTGGCAAACCTCTGCACATACTCTATCGCGCTGTGCGTAATGCGCAATCGAATGATGAGTTACAACGAACCTTTCACCTTTGCTTCATACTCCTTCGGATGACGCATCAAAAGGGCCGCTGCTTCGCCGTTCAACGGATCATTCGGATTCGGATACCGCAGTAGCTGTGGTAGGAATACTTCAAATATGTTGATCATGTCTAGCGCGATTAGCCAGAGATGATATATATGGACAGTCAATATCACTTACCAAACATTGGTGACCACGTCTGATTTATCACATCTAGGCAGACAGAACCGCTCCTGTTTCAGATTCAGTAATCCCTCTTTGTGGTGCAAAGCCTGACGGACAATTCATCGATGTTTGGGTGAAATATCTTGTTCATGAATCCGATACTGGGTGACTTGAAAGGGTATTGATCGGGCAGCTCGACATGTATTTTCCAAACACCACCAGCGAATGGCGCTACCGATAAAGAATGAATGATGTCCAACATAGTTAAGATGTGGGACCTACTTTCAGTTGGGCCATAGAAGCGGACGTAGAACTCCTGCATGTTATCATTAACAAGATTCACTTCGTAGTCGGACATCAACCTGGAAAGCAGATTATGAGTCATGGCATGACATGGGAGAGGAAGAACTACATCTTCATGACATCTGTCTCCATACGCCGCTTTCCAGCGTAGGGAAGAGTTCAGTCAGTCGAAAGCGATGCAAAGTACAGAAAACTTATCATTGTGGTCGCGCAGAGAATGTTGGAGAACTGCTGAGCAGCACCAGCACGGCAACTGCCGGCCGCGGTGTTTGATCGGAGTTCAATATTCAATAGTAGTACTCCTCGATAATGCAGTAAACATCGTCTTTCCCGCAATAATGCGGCCGCCTGCCGCCCCTCCTCCCACTCGCAGCTGCTTGCGTCCCAGAAGCGTGTCCTGTTTCACCAACACTAACCGCACTGTTCTGTGAAAGCGCGCGCCAAGCCAGCAGCGTCGCTGTTCAATTTCTTGGTCAGGACTCGGGACGGCTCGATAAGGTGAGAAAACTTGCCCAGCCAAAACAGTGCAAATCCTCCAATTATCACCATCTCTTCCTGTGTTTGTGTCATGAGGTGACCTTCTCTCCGGTGATGCATGGTCACCCTGTCAGATCAGAATATGAGTATCAGATGATAGACTCGGGAGCTTACAAGAACATCAACCCGGCTATCGCTAGGATGGCCACCGTAGTTTGTGTCAAGTGCATTGCATCTATCCAAGTTTTCACGTGTACATCTTTGCAGGACAGGTCCAACTCACGCGGGCTAGACATGTAATTGGTAATAAAGTACGAGATCATCAGACCAATGGCAGCTGACAGTCTGGCGTGAGATGTTTTCTTATATCACTTCAACATATTATCTTTCACCTGCAGAAATTGACCGGACAGGATTATCGCGAAAGAGTGGCATATTGCAAGCGGATGACTTGGTGAACGTGAGTAACTTTTTATTTAAACTCAGGGACATGCGGCAGACACGTTCCACGATAAGTACATGAGGTGAGTAACAAACGTAAAAATCAAAATATCGTTTCATCTATATAGCAGTATCGTTCAAGTCAAGCAGGGATCTGAGTGACGGCTGGCTGCCCATACGCATTTGGTTGGATGACCACCGTGTGCCCTGGCGTCACTGCCTGCATGCCAGGCGTCATCATGGGATACGTGAAAGGCATTTGCATGTGTGGATATTGACCGGAGTACGTATTATAGTACCCGGGAGCTTCTCCAAACCAAGGCAACACTATCGTATTGTTCAACTCTGATAATATATCAACAAACAAACATCTCACCTCGAATAGGCTCTACCCAGACATTGAAGCGTCCGAACATTTGAGCCTGAGTAATGAGTTGCATGAGAATAATTAGAGCGAATGCAAACAGAACGAAATTCATCCAGGAAAGGGCCTGAATCACTTTCATCTCATAACAGTAACCTTGGTACGATACTGCACCATGATGAGAAAATTCAATATCCATAATTAAGCTTAGTGTCTTACTAGACCCGCTCTTCGTTGGAAGGCGCTGGCCTCCGAGGGCATCACATTGCGTAGAACCGATGATGTCGCTGGGAAACCTAATTAACCAACTATATTGTGGGGATCGTCAGACACATACGTTGACCAGGCTCCCATAGCTGCACAACACGGTTTCAGAAGATGTATATGTCATTCTCAAATCATTGGCTCACCTAGCCACAAGGCTGCCAAAATGCTCAACTCCACTGCTTCTGTTCCAGGCAGAGCCCACTGCAATCTATATCCATCGAAATTAAGCAGAGGTTCTAGCAATTCACAAAAATGCACATTACGATAGGAGGAAAAGAAATATATTCAATGCTGAAACAATTATCGCGAAGATTGGGAAGTCATCTGAGGACACGGCGTGGGCGCAATGATGTTGGAAAGAATAGTGACTAACGATGGGCACCCGTCGGAAAGGCAGTTTCGAAATAAGAGGCGAGGCCAAGTACGGTGCCTGAAATCGAGGTAGTCCCGGTGTTAAGATTGTGCTCAAGGCAGTGGTGGATGCAAAATTTACCGGACAGCAAGAAAATGGCAACTTCAACCTTCACATCAACACACGATCAAATGATCGATGTAAAACGCTTACCATAAAAAGCGATTCTGTAGGTAGCGAAACGGACAGTCATTCTATCGTAAGTACTGTTGGTCGAACGAAACTGCACGTTGAAGGCGTTTGGGATGGAACGAGTGCGGCCATCAAATGCAAATATCTATTTGAGTCTAGCCACTCTGGTAGCGTAACGAGCGTGCGTGATCACCAGCACCAGTGATACACAAAAATACATAAGTTACGATTAGTACAGATTCCATTCTAAACCAATATACATGCTCGTCGAGGCGACTCTGTCGCACAGCCTAAGCCTGTCATTTATTCATACATGTAGATCATCGAGACCCACGACCCAGCCAGCCAGGGTTTAATAGCGTTCCATTGTTAAAATCTTCTGCCGTGTATGATTGGTCTTGTCTTGTGACTTGCGGAAGCGCCTTCTCAGGTTCCGCCCTATGGCGACGTGAGCCGCCATGATTCCTCCCAGAAGGCTGGTGAACTGGCGCTTTCTCGTGATTTGCAACAATTGGCAATACGCTTGACGCATTGGATTTATTCCTTTGTGGCTTGTTGTTTTTACTGTAGTTGTTAAACCAAGCACAAGAAGTCACAGGCCCATGCCACATGTGGTTATCGCCATTGCGGTGCCTCCTGAAGGCTAAAAGTAGCAGGGCAAGCGCTGCAAACAGTACTGCGGGCCAACAGTTAGCTTCAGTACCTGAAATGGCCATTCGCATGACCCACTTATCGTAGCGTTCATTAATGAAAATGTCGTGAGGACTCGGTACATGGCTTGATATTGGTCGGTGTGAACTAACACTTTTTTCAGCATGGGAAAAGCGGAACCGAAACGGATGGCTTACACGAAGCAAGGTTGTCAGCCAATGGTGTAGTAGACGTAGAAGAAGCAAAGCATTCCACTTCAGCAGCTTTAGAGTCCGAAGTGACTAAGAAGGCACCCAGAACTGCCAGACGTCAACAAGTTGGTGGGAAAAGAATTGACACGACTCACTGAGCCAGAAGATACCGGTGAGACCTAGGCATGCTAACTCGGTGCGAGTAGAAATGGGGTTGCGTTCCCGGAACAAGAAACTGAAAACCGAACTGCAGACATTCGCATCTAGACAACATACGACCAGTTCTGGGATGAAAAACTCACAGTACGACGAATGTCAACAAGCTCGCGGAGCACACAAAAATCGCAAAGGGCACGAAACGAGCTTGTCTCATGAGGACTACGATTAAACGTCACAAAATCCATTCTTACTGAGATCAGATGGTTGGAGGACGGCTTGAAAATGACCTGCCATGGCAAGGCAGATGAATGTGAACAATAGCACTGTAGCTGCGGGATGTGTTATCGGCTGAACAGGATCTAACTATCAGTGGACTGACCATAGATACAGGCTCTGATGATGTTGAAGAGGGAAGCCATGGCAGTATAAAAGTGTGGGATCGCGATGAAAGGGCAGCGCTAAATGATAGAGGCTACGCAGTAATATGGGGACGGACACGCGGTGGCCATGAGCACAAAAATGACTGGTTCTCATGTAACGAGAATGCAGGGCCGCCCGATGCCACGAGGCGCACGAAACACCAATCTCAATGCTCAGGTATTACTGAAAGGAGATATTTCTTCCATTCTACATCGCACCGGTCACCACGGGGAATCTTGTACAAGGCGCGCCTTTTTCTTGTTGTCCGTAGATTTCTACGCTACTTCCTTTCGCAACTCAGCTCCTATTTCAACATAGTAGTTCAGACATTCCGGATTTGCAAGAGTGGCAAGATTGACGGTGGACATTGGAGCGCCATTGATAATCTGGGTATCACTTACTGTGTGAGAAACATCATGTCATAAATTGAGGCTTCAAGGCACCTTTTTCACCAAGACCTCTACACGCTTACCGTTCAGCGTGTAAGGAATATCCGCGACTTGGACCACCTTTGCTCTTCTTAGCTAGAGAAGGTTCGTATTTTGAGGAAACTTACTTTCGCCGGTACATGCCGAGGGCTACGTCGTGTGCGGACTTCTACATTGATCTTGCTGATGATGTCTGCTGATAATCGTTGTCCATCGCCAAGTTTCACAAAGAGGATAACTCGTTCGTCTAGACCCTTGTCAATTTTTTGTCCGACTGCAATGGAGTCCACAATGGTAAATCCATCAGTTGGAGTGGAGAAGCATAACTCTATCACATCGTATAGTTCCGAGGAGCCGAAGCGGATCCCTCCAGGGTTCCTTGGGCAAATCAGCCTGTCAGGACACCTCAACCGTCAATATACTCACAAGACACCGTCGGATCGTCCCAATATAATCACACCGCCGCCATTCCCGTCTCTGGATTCAGTTATTACAATGTGATCGCCGTGATCTGAAGTAACATTTAGTCAACTTCCTCGTACGGAGTGACATGACTCACACCATACGCCCTCATGTTCAGAGAAATAAGCAAGTGAAAAGCGCAACTTGGCAGCAGCTATCTCTTCTTCTTTTCCGTACCCGGGTAAAGGCCAAAATCCTAGCGGACTGCATGGGAAGGGTCGAATGCAAACAAGCTCGCCGGCTTCGCCCGGCGGATTCAAAGTGCCAGGGGGCGAAAAGCTCTCGATGGCCATCCCCAACATTCGACATTGGATCTCGCCACGGTAAACTGGTAGCGCCGAGCACATGCCAGCAAACAAGGAGCATATGTCTGTGCCACCTGGACAGCGTTGTATCATTGTTGGAAACCTAGCCAATGATTAATCCTCACCAGTAATAGAACCTAACAGTACGTTGGGATGAACATGTTCATATACATAGTCAAAGAGATTTGGCGCTAGAGGAGACCCCGTAGAATAAATGTGTCGCAATGAACGTAATTCGTGGTTTTGACGAGGTTTGTAACACTTCTAAATTGCAAATCAGCTGTGAATCAAGATTAGAAAGCAGCATGATTACCGATAGTTGGTCGATATACTTGGCACTAGCCCCAAAAACAGTGATTCCTAGTGTATCCACAAGGTCCCATAGGAAACCGGGTCTTCGAAGCGGACTGCCGTCGTACAAGATGACGGTGCAACCAACACTGAGGCCACTTATCAGAAAATTCCACATCATCCATCCACTATACGGAGATTGAACAGTCACCGATTTTCCGCGAAGAATGTATGGTAACATACGTGGTAGTGTAATAGAAGAAGACATCACGAGGCTGTAAATCAGCACATATTACAAATTCCTTTTTGGATTGCAACAGCATTCCTCCTGCCCGATGAACGATTGGTCTAGAAAGTAAGATCACTATCTGTTTTTACTGTTCGGAGTATCACAATAGTCGTACTTTGGTCGGCCAGTAGTTCCACTGCTGAAAAGTATCCACAAAGGAGCATCAAAGGGGACATTGCACCATTCGATATCTCCGGATAAGGTGCGACTAAGCTTTGTGCTTTGTCCTTCGGCAACGAATGCTTCCCATTTTATCCAGTCCTTTTTCCATTCGGTATCCGCTATGGGATGGGGAATAGCATGGATGATGATAACTTTGGAAGGTTTTAGACCTTTGTCCGATAATTTCTGCAACAGCACAGAAACCTTTGAAGTGTGATTATGAACTTTTGCATTGTAGCTGGCAAAATATGAGGTATGTTAAGGTTGAGATGGGGCACGTACACTACCGCGTCGACGGCAAACAAGATTTTTGGTTGTACTTGCTCAAAACTGGCAAAGCGTCACTGGACTCTCACGTGAAGAGGTTGAGGAAGCGACGAACCGCTCCAAGACGCCGTCTGGTCCGAAGTCAGCTGCCGCACTGACCCATATGCCTCCAATCGCCGCAGTGGCCAAGCAAGCAACTACATTTTCCTTTAATTCGCGTCAACGATAACATGTCGTCACGCAGCAGGAGTCGGTGTTGCGAGATCCGGGTAAATCGATGAATATCTCAATCACCGCACAACTTACGATGCAATTACAAGAGTAAGAGGCAACTCGGTCTCCGGGGTTCAAACCATGCAGCAGTAAAGCTGACGAAACATGGGCAACCAGATCATACAAATCCGAATACGTGCATTCGCGTAATTGAGGGTCAGGATACTCATCTGTGGGCTCAGCTAACTCGAAAGTAAGAATGAATATTGACACGCAGTATATCAGACAGACTAGCTTGGATCAAAGCCGTTTTGTTCGAACGGCATTGCAGCATATTTTGGGCCCAGTTGAGTGTTGCATCACAGAACCTGTGTAGCGTTAAATAAAGACACGGCATGAGTAAACAACCGAACCATGGAGGATTGGCGGAGGGAAGAGCTGAGTTATCAACGATGTGATCGCCTTTGTAACCAACTATATGCGTGAAGTCCCAAACAAGACTCCAGAATTTATCAATGTATGCTGTAGACCAGTTGTATAGATCATGATACGATGACAAGTGGAGGCCATGTGTTGAGTTGACGAGCGCCAAGAAACGGGAGGCAGCCGTATCGAGTGGGTTAATCGGCCGATAAAGGGGGGGATGATCGTTGATGGAGAGTGTCATGACTAACAAGCGTGTGACAATGCTGTAACGCCAAGAAGCAACGTATCGACGAATGGCTGACGGGGCTGACAGACATTGACGACGTCGAGTAGGGTAACCTTGGCAAGAACAGCAATTGCCGAGCGCATCGCACGTTGCAGTGGACAAATCTGGCACAATTCAGTTCCTTGATCACGTTTTATCTTATTTAATTTTCGTCTTGTTGATGATCTCGGCGCGCTTATCTTACGTTTTGCGGAATTTATTTATTCTACTGACGCGACCTTCGTGACTCAAGCCACTCCATCACCTGCTTAGTGCCCTGCATATAGACCACCGGTCCTCCTGCCTTTCCTTCATCTCGTTATGGATCGCTTCCTTGCTCCTCATACGCCAGAGGCCCTCGCCCATATCCACCTGACGTGAGCCTTTTATGATTCCATTCAAGCCCGTCACTGAGTCCTTTCTGCTAGTGAAAACTGGCCTAACTGGAACCTAGACCACCCTTCTATCGACGAAACTTTGATTGCTGGATGCGCCTCCTACCGTGCATTTGACCGCTATCTCAGCGGGGCCGACCTGTTCTTACCACCGCGGACAAGGACAGAGCTTGAGAGCATATTGCAAGTCAATGAGTATTAGAGACTGGACTGTTGCTGACAACCTGTTCAAGAAAACGATACTCGTATGACGCCATTCACAATGCAATCTCCGGAAGCCGTTCACCCCTTCAATCTGGTGGCTATAGTAGGGTAAGCGTTCTTATCAATGACCAAAACCATAACGGGGCTGATGTAAGGCAGATATGCCACTTGGCCGAGAAGTCAATCAAAAACGTGCTGGACACAGGCGACAACGGCAATATACTGCTCTCCTTGCACAGTAATACAAGGAGGGATTCCTACCGCACCGCGCAGTCAATTGCAACATAACTGGCTACCGTTCTTTATCTATTGTTGGCTTTTCAGACAACTGGAGCTTAGTGGATGGTTCGTTGTCATTGGAATAAGATGCAAAAGTGTAGTGGTGTAGCTGTAAACGTTAAGCATAATGGCTGGCCTTGTTTATGTGACTTTTCAAACTGTGGGCTTTTCAGACAACTGGAGCTTAGTTCGTTCTCATTAGAAGATGCAAACGTGTAGGGGGGTATCGCTGTAAACGTTAAACATAGATCAAGTTTATTTTTAGACGGGCTGCCGGCAGCCGGTGCTCCATCATGGCAGCTACTGCTGATAGTGTTCATCTCGCATGTTATAGCTGCTGGCGGACGAACGTGCGCATCGCAGGTGCGTTTTGGTCGCCTCCGACTCTTCTGCTGCCGGTATTAATAGACCAAATATTTAAATGCCACTGCTGCGTGCATCTGCCCTGTCTCATCCCAGCATGCTGTCTTTCTATGTGCTCCTCAACATCCTCGTTGTTGGACAAGCCTCCGTTATCTATCCAATGCAAATTCCGCTATACACCGATCAGCATTCAAGTCTGTCTGCCCTGGAGTTCGCTCCAAGGCCTTGTGACTAACCAAGTATAATTAGATCAAGCCTTGAAGCCGCGGGGGAGATTCTTGCATATTACCGATATGCATCCCGACCCACACTATGTTCCTCATACGTCAAAGGGGCAGTTCTGTCATCGAGAGAAGAAAAGCGGCGGTTCCAACTACTACGGTACACCATATTCGTGGGTTGTTCGATTGAAGCGGAGCACGTGCGTGCAGTGTCCTGATATAACGATTAGCGAATGTGATTCCCCATTACGTCTTATCAACTTTACTCTTGATTATCTGGAATCAAATTGGGCGCCTGAAATCGATTTCGTCATCTGTAAGCAGTCCTTTGTCAAGTATTTGTGTATATTGAATGCCACTTTCAGGGACCGGCGATAACGCCAGGTACTGATCTCATCGCATCTTTCCGATGGCGATGACTGAAGAGGTCTAGACATGATAGTGACCAGACCATTCCCCGTACACCGGCGGAGATCAAGGGTATGAACGAGGTCGTAGCAAAGAAGATGAAGAAGATATTCATTGATCGGGGTATTCCTGTTGTGCCCAGTATTGGTGTGTTTCTTGGCTGTGGTGGTTACTGTTCTTAGCTAAATTGAAACCAGGCAATAACGACATTTGGCGTAAGCATATCTCGTATCTCATCACCCATCGTTATTGACCCTTTTGATAATTGAATGCTAGCACATGTACGTTTTCGAGAAATGTAATTTCATCATGTGAGCTGATTTCGCTATTCCAGAATGTAATGAAACCAGGTGGGCAGTTATTGATAAGTTTCGGATGTTATTAACCCTTCCAAGGACCCAATGAGATAACTGATGCATATTCTGGGTGAGGCCCAAAACTGAACGAAGTTGATGAATCAATTGACAAGTTTACAGAATATGGAAGGATTTCATCCCGAAACAGGAACAAGAGGCTTTCCGTCTTGGAGCGTATTTCTCCACGGAAGTGATACCCGATGAGCTTGCAGTCATCAGCCTCAATACTATGTACTTTTATGATTCGAACGATGGTGGGATCCCATGTCACACATGGAACAAATGTTTGACTGACCATGCGTAGCTGTTCGCGGCTGTCCATACCACGAACCTAAAGACCCTGGCAATTTGGAACTTAATTGGTTGGAAGTGCGTCTCAGGTATTATAGGGACCGTGGTATGCAGGTTTGTGTGACCTGAGGTAGTATGTGTGCATAACAAGGGCTAATTATTCTTTTCAGGTATGGTTAACGGGTATAAACACCATTTATATGCCCAATATTGCGGCTTAAATCAGTTGAAAGGACACGTTCCTCCATCACCAGGCAATTATTACCCAGAATGTGTAAGTGCTCCGCGCCACAATCGTTTTGCCACAATCGTTTTACTTGATTGATGCGGAGAAGTATACCCGTTATGTCGACCTGTCTCTAAGGTATCAGGACACCATTCTTGGGCACCTATTCGGCGTGAGTAGCGATCCTGTGTATTGGTGAATCAGTGACTAATGTCTTGGAAAGCATATGAACGTGGACTATGTACGTTGATAATGGTCTGCAATGGTTCATTATTTCTCATGGTTTGAATAGTTTTCGTTTCTGGAGGTTACTGATCTACAGATCGTATCCTCTGAAGCAAGAGAGGCAAAGCAAGCCGCGTTCAAGCATGACGATCTGTTCGATACGTTGTTGGAAGAGTTCTCGACGCTACCAGAGACCTCTGATATAAACCTGGACGATTACGCTGTCATCAATGTGTCACCATCGGTGGTGCCCCACCCTTATGTGCCCACGTTCAGGATATTTTCGTACAACGTCAGCGAAGGCCAAGCTGAAAGTGAATTCAAGAGGAATCACGGGCGACGTCGGGGACGTATTGAGGACAAGGAAAGCGAGTGCGGCAAGGCCGAGTGGCAAAGCAGCTGGAAATGCCATTTGAATGACACATGGTACTCGGACGGAGGGTCGCCGTCAAGGGCGAACCAGCGGTTGACGCCGCTTGGATATGCACAATACTATGTGCGACATCTGGAAGAGGCAGATGAGCAGCAGGCGCCGGAGTTTGAGCTGGAGTATGACACGCAAGGGATGTATGGGATGTCAGATCTGACGATAGGGTCGTGGGCGGTGCTGGGACGGGAGCTGGGGCAGGGGTCGAGGAGGTTGCGGCGGGCGTTCCGGCGACATATGTACGTAGGCATGAGTGACCGTGGGTAGCGGGCCACTGCCGTTCTGACGGTTGTCTTGACGATCCTCCTCGCCTTGATCTCGTTGTCGCCCCCATTTCGAGTCTCCCGTTCGCTCATTATCAGCTCGGCGAGTCCGCTATCTGCCCCGTCATCTCTGCGCGTCTTCTCTTCCATTCTCGCTTTCTTCTTTTCGTTCTTCAGACTGGCTGGCCACGTCTTTTTCTTCTGATCCACACCATCCTTTTTGCACGCAAGTCCTTCTTTCCCTCCTGTGCGCAATTTCAGCATGACCGCTGTGAATATGCAAATGATGCCCACAACCGTCCCCTACGACTATCCCCCTCTTCATTCTAGATCTAGCTCGTTTTCCTCCCCCGTCAACTCCGCCCCTTCCAGACCACCCTCCTCCCAAGGCACTCTATCTCGAATGCAAGGCGCCATCCCCCATCCCACAGTACAGGATGTATACAGAAATCCACATTATCTTAGCCATCAAACTGATCACGTAGGCACTGCCTCTTTTTTTACTAAACTTGTCACTGACTTTCTTGCCTTTCTCCCTCATCTCCAGTCACCATCAAATCATAATTCCATTAATCCTACACTGAAAGGAACGCTGCGTCCCACTCTCAGCCGAGCCCGCGCCGCGGCGTCGCCTTATCCTCGTGACACCGACAGCGTTCATTCATCGTCCAGTGAAACTGAGGATATGGCCCTGTATCTCACGAATCCAACTCCTGATTACATGTATGCCGGTAATCATACAGTCTCACCCAGTCAAGATGCATTGCATGCTGCAGGGGCGTTTGGTAGAATGACCCTTAGTCCAGATCATGCGTTGGAAAAATTGGCAGCCAATGTCCGAGCCGCGACAACCACGAAGTGCATCCGATCGTGCGAAACAAATTTTTGTCCAAGCATGGTAAATTCGTTTTTCCGCAGTCCGAACACATATGAATCCCTTTCCAGGCTAACGGCAAACTATGCGCCGTACCCCGACGGCAATGTTCCACGGCAAGGGCTTTATTTCTCTTATCGAAGAGTTTGTGATCAGTATGGCATCCCTCACATCAATACTGCCACGCTTGGCAAAGCCATTCGTCTTTGCTTTCCAACAATTAAAACTCGACGACTGGGTGTTCGGGGTAACAGCAAATACCATTGTAAGGTTTTGATCATTATCTCTGGTTGATTTTACTGACGATTACGTACGTAATCAAGATTGTGGAATCAGACCAGCGACTACGGCGGAAGCGGAATGGCTCCAGGAATATATCCAAAAGTCTAACAATAATGCTGCTCAATCTTCTGTCAATGCCGCGCGTTTGGCACAGGAACAAGCAGAATCATCAACCCGAAGCGAAGAGCGTTCAGATGAGGACGACGATGACGACTCGGAAGGTGTCAATTCAAGCACCAGCTCGAAGCGCAATTCCCTGTCTCTTTCAAATGACGTCGCTGCGGTATTCCCGCAGGACATGAACGACAAAACACCGACTGCAGCAACTCTTCTCTCCCAGGTCCAAGCCAGTCAACGACCGATACCCGCTTTTCCCCATCACGCATCTATACGAAGACATCCTACTCAGGAATTAGGCTTGATCGTTACATCTCATTCCGCCTCGACATCCGTCATGTATGGGACATCGCAAGCTACTTTGTCTGTCCGGCAGTTATCATCTTTCCCCTCCATAGACGAGGCAGTCGGTACCAACTCTACCTCGTCTCAAAGTATCGCTGCACGAGAAGTCTGGAATTGGTTCCAAGACCACCTGGATGCTCTTATGGACAGCATCAGAGCATTCCGTTTCGATCAGTTCGAAATGAATTTGCGTTCGTTCTGGTCTAACCTTACAGGCCAACATCGAGAGGTTGTTCATGCCCCTGCCATTGCTGGGCTTATGGCTAAGGCGGATGCTATCGTATACGATGTGAGTAACATACTGAATGACTGCGAGCTTGACCAACTAGCTTTACAGGAAATTCTTGAATTTTTGCGGTCTCAAATGCTTTCACCACTTTCACCCAACTCGCTTGCCAATCTGCGTCAGTTAGCCTTGAAGATGGAGAAAATTTTACTGGTTGCTCTTGATAATTATGGCAGCACTTTCGTCGAGCCCAAAGTTGAATTGGGCGCTCGCTTTGGACATCTCGTCTGTGAGTATATGATGTCGTGGCAGCTCAGCATCTTTGAAACAACTTTTTACAGTGCGATTCCTGGACATTTACCAGGTCACCCAAGCACTGAATACTGTACTCACGAATCAGAAGCAGCTAGGCGAGATACGCAGATCCTGGTCAAAAATTGATTTTGAATCTGTACGCAACCAATCGGCATTGGTTTGTAATTGTCGCCACGAGGATCTTGTTCAGCTTCTCGAAGTAGAGTTTGTTGCTTTGCTGGAGAATATTGCAAAGAGCAACGAACCCGTTCGTGAGGTCATGGCATGGGCAGATAGGTGTTGTGAACGGTTAATTGGCAGCACACGTGCCAATCAAACCGTTCCAGAAGAGAGAACGACAATGAGCCCACGAAGCGTTCTGATACGTTGGGGATACGTAACAAGTCAAATAATGAGAGATCTTGTAAGTGACAATGTACCAGATCCTAACCTCTGATTTCATTTCCGAAAGACTCTCCGCAGTGACCCCGTGTTTGGAGCTTTCCAGATTTTAAAACTCTTCTTAGAGTGAGTGGCATCTTCATTCCTAACCTGAATCGTATCCGAAAAAAATCATTTAGTGACTGGATCGCTGTGAACGTCCTCAGAAGCGTGGCATTGTCGACTAATTCTGTTGCTGCATCCGTTGAGCCGGTTATGCAACAGCAGTTCTTCTCAATGTCACCCATGACGGGGCAGGAAAGCTATACTACGATGGATGTGCGTCCCTCAGCAATGATGGCCCATACCCCTACGACGTCGAGTATGCTTGCGGCCCTTCAAACCAACGATCCCTTTGCTTCAGGATCACTTGATCCAACCAATTCCGCATTTAATTCTGACGCTTTTGGAAGCATGTCGTACATGGACCCAGCAGGAACGCCAGACGACACATTACCCCCAACACACCAAGCTGGTCTTGCTTTTACAGACTTCACCAGCCCTGCTAATACTTATGATGTGCCAGGCTTTCCACCACAGGACTTGACGCTCAACTCTGCCACACCACGGAGTGAGCCAGACCATGAATCGGAGTCCATAAAATCGGAGCAATCACAGGGATTGTAAATAATGTATTCGAACTCATTTCCTTGAAGTATCTGCTGGTCGTCTGCTTTATTCTTGTGATTACACTACGATATCCGCTCTATTGCTCTTGCTCCTGATTTTTACTATATTCCATACTGTACCATCCTGGGCCACTATTACAATTAGCTACTATCATGGGCGCTCGCTCCTTCAATGTACGGGATCGTGACCTCCAAGGATTCTTTTGTTATCGATATATATTTGATCACTGCCAGAATATGTCTAATATACTTAAGAAATACCAATGTAAACTGCGTAAATGTATCAGCGGCATGGAAATTACGAGGCCTCAATGTTAACAGTTGCCTCGTGTTCCAGTACGGTATCAAGTTTGTTTACCATTTCGTCGCTTAAAGTATTGTCTTGTAACGAGTTATCTACCTGAGGCGTCGGCGCAGGTTCTGCTGGAGTTTCTTGAGGCAGAATGACTTCACTGGCATTGGCCTGATCCATTCCGTTTAAAAGACGCTCGACCTCGGCTTCGGCCTTTTCAATCCTATCGGCAGTGGCCCGTACCTGGTTGGCCTCTAACCACAATTTTTTCTTCTTGAGATCATCGATGACACGTGGCACGTCGGCCGAAGAAGTTGGAGGAGGAATGGAAAGAGTACCGAGGGCAGAAAGTATCGCAAGTGGTATGTGAAGCGCAGCATTTGTTGCTGCTGCCGACGAAACGCCATTCCCTTCGGTGGCCTTTGGCGTGTGCCTTTTCCCTTTGCCCCTCCCTTTCCCGCCAACAAAGTAGGACTCTTCTTTGTCACCCTTCTTCTGAATGACCACTCCTTCTGGTTCGCCGTCGACTGTCCTGAGCTCAAGCTGACGGACGCCAGCAACTGGGGTCTTCTGCGATGTAGTCTTGGTCATGTCCGAGTTAGAAGCTTTTCCAGAGAAGTGGTCAATGAGGGTCTGACAGTCTTCAATCTCGGTTTGATAGGCAGGAGCGTTAGCTTCTTCAAGCAAGCGTTCTGCGGTATCTTTCTTTCTTTGTTGTTCCTCCGCTTCCCTCTGCGTACGACGTCGCTCTTCGCGTCTAGCTCTGTCTTCGTTGATCTTTGCCCAATAGTTATCGTTCGCCTCCCTAAACCGCTGCACAGATTCTCGTCTTTCATTATGGAGGGCTCTAATCGCTGCCTGGAGATGATCGCGTTCCTCGAATAGTTTGGATTTACCAGCATTTGCTTCCTCGCGTTTCGCCTTGAATTCTTCGAGCTCTGCTATGATGGTATCGTAACGGTCATTGATTGCCTTGGCTTCAGGGTCATCAAGCTGCTTCTTCAGCTCCTCAATGGCACGACGGTCTTCCTCAATCCTCTGTTGATCGCTTTGAAAACCTTCGACGAGACGGCGAGTCCTTTTGCTAGTCGATATGTCTGCAAGTGCCCGTTTTTCATCAACAAGTTTCATCTGACCAGATTCTACCTGCTTCTCCAAGTCTCTGCGGAAATGCCTTGATACCAGTAGAAAAGACAGCTTGTGGATACGTACTTGATACGCGCATCGACTTCCTCGACGGTTCTAAATGGAGCCTTTGATCGAGCGGACTGAAGATCCTTGACCTGGAAGAGGAGTCAACTTTACGTCAGAATAAATATAGAGCGTAGCCACTACCTTCTTTTGTACATTCTCTTGCAACGATTTAATTTGGTCTAATATTTGAGACCGAGACGTTTTGGACGAGGATTGCCGAGCTTTTATATCGTTAAGCTCAGAACGCAACCCAGCTTCTCCGTCATTTCCAGGTCCTGACGCCGTTGCCAGCGTTATTTTATCTCGGACAGCAGACTGTGTAGGAAAGTTACAACCTGTGAATCGAATGGAAGGTGATGTGGTTATCGTACCAGCTTGTTCTGCAGAGCGTCAATCTCAGCCTTTATTCTGCCCTGTTCCTCCTCGTACACCGGTTTGTCTGGTCTGGCACCTGGTGCATAAGTAGCAAGCGCCTTTGCAGGACTGTTGGGTGCATCCGTTTGAGCCGAAAGGGGTGATGATGCAGCAGACTTTGATAGCTTCTGGGGACCGTTACGGGCAGAAGACGAGGAGGATTGAAGGGCCATGGATGATGATGGACGGCAGAATTGAGAGACCGTGCGAAGGTGTGTGAAGTGTCTAAAATACAAGGCTGGTATCCAACCTTTCCACCTCTCGAAAACACTCCTGATACGTCTCCATATAGTCCTCTTCGTTGGATTCCTCGCTTTTACCCTTCCTTTTCATGCCGGGACATATCATGACACAACTCGTTGGTCGCTTCGTCGCACTCGCTAGTCCAAGCTCTTCTTTTGAGGGAACAAATACGTATGGTATTTGAGCTTCCTCACTCAAGACTGGTAGATGTGATATAATGTCGATGGGATTGATGTCCCCCGCCAATATTAGCAGTCTTCAAATCCAATTCAGCCAACATCTTTGTTTGACAATGTAGAACATACCCCTTGTCACCTTTTCGAATTCCCTTCACTACTTCCTTCACGCCCCTCTTTACTTGACGCGCTTTTGATGCTGGCAGAAGCTTGTTGCTGAAACCATGGATGGAGAATGCGAGCCACGCACCTTTCTTGATCGTTTTGTGCAGCTTTTTGAGCAATTTTTTCTGTGCTAGCGGATGTGCAATGGGTGACAGATCTCCACCAGGTATCCGGACGTCGTCTTTTGATTTTTCTTTCTTCGACTTTTTTGTTGACTTGGAACTCGCACCCTCAGTTTCGCGAATGCAGAGGGACAGTGCTACACACCGACTCAACCTCAGGACCTGCCATCTCGACATCCTCTGTAGTATTTTCTGTCGTAGATTTAGCTTTCTTATCTGATTTTGTCATATTTCACAATGATTAGAGCGGTGAACAATTGCTTCAGTGTGTGTGACTGTGACGGCAATTACGGCTCGTCAGAATCTGATTCTATCGCTGAGCCAAATTTTCTCATAAAGCTCAACATGACCCATGACATCCCTCTCATCTCCGTATCGTACCACCAATTAAGTGCTATTGTGGTCTCATCCGCTTGCCGAACGTGGTGCCACCAACCGGCTGGGGAGGTATAACGTTTCTCCAGGTGAAAGATATACTTGAATTGGATGTGCCTCTACGGGAAGCGCATTGGGCAAATGCGGATCGGATATTGACGACCAACGAACGGAAGGAACATTCGGTGATGCCATTAATTGTAGTTGTGCGTCTGGTGCTCGTGTATATCTTGCATGAGGATACCGTTTCTCTGTACGGGATTGATCAGACGCACTTTGTGTACGAATAGAAAACACGACGCACCAACAAGGTATTGTCCCTCAGCAGGTGGTAGCAAAGTAAAGATTTTGGAACCCCGGATCACTGTGTATATATTTTCGTATGGATCTGTACTTTCTCGAACCTTTATTTAAAAAAAAACGTGATCGGGCAATCGTTACCATTATGCACGGATGTTGAACTTTTTCCGTCGCCGATCCACAGGTTTACAGCGTCAGGATGCCTGTCTATGACCGCGGTAAGATACCATCAGGTGGTAGTCACTGGCACATCCCGACCTAAAGCCTCGCTGCACCAAGAGATTTCACTTGGCACATCTTCTCTTAACGGTTCGAGCTCGGACGGGTCATGCACTCCTTCGAAAAAGTTTGATGCATACAAATTTCCATTCTGTGATTGCAGATAACATATTTCGGATGGGTCTGATGGCGAGGCTGGGCATGAAATGGTAAGTAAATGTGTTGTACCTTAAACACTACGCTCACATTCTGTTCCAAGACGCGACAGCAGTTCTGACATTGTCATTTGACCAACACAAGGCTCCACGAAGTAGTCTCTACCATCTGGGCCTTGTGTAATGGCGTCAGCGAGTCTAAAATTGAGCAGGTTGGACTAGTCTGAGGTCGTCAAACGCAGATTTCACCCGTTTGGCGTGATTGCTACGGATATCTTTCGGCCTCCCATCTTGTTGATTAAATAATCATCTGTCCATTTCTTCGAGGCAGCGATCTTGAGGCCTGCAGTAAATCGTTAATTAGTACCGAAAAGCTTCATATCACAGAGACAACCTTTAATAACAACGGGCCTGGAGGCATGAATCATCCTGGAGAACTCCAAGGGTGTTGGTGGGGCTTCCAATATCTCCACGCAAGAACCATTCAGATCTACATCATGTATGAATAAGATATCGTTTCAGTCACGAGATGGATGCATACCGTGGTACTCGTTAGCCAGCCATTGGATGAGGTTGATGTTTGACGGCATATGTACCAGGCTACACATGTACCAGGCCGTGGGATTGATCTCCACGCCGCCATCACCACTTGACGCGACGCGTTCAATCACTATTCCCTTTCCACTTGACCTTGTCAAAATACCTGGTATTTTGCATGCTTGACAAGGGAAGAGTCGCCAACAAAACGAAACCTGTCAGTCCCATTCTGCCCGAAATGATGTTGTAATCCAATAGTCATTCGACAGCTTGCTACGAGGCAGAGAACATTGCTGGAATTGTTTCCGCCTAGGAAAGCCAAGCAACCGCGGATTTATCCACCCGAAACACTCGCTCTGGATGTCAGTTCTTCCCCTGCAAGCGTAGAAGGTGATCAGAGTAACTGTGTACAAGGTGTGATTTTTGCTAAAACACGAATTATGCCACGCTGACTGAAATCAAAGAAAGTCAACCTGGAGACGAACCACCGAACTCTCCTGTGTTAATACCTGAACAGGCTTCTACTCCCGGGAGCGAGCACATCGTACTAGACCACGAAGAAGACGGCGAGCCACCCGCCGCAACACCCGAGCTGCACGACCGTGAAGTTCCGCAAGACGGATCACAGGAAGACCCGATTGTAATCGATTCTCCACCTCCAAAAGCTAAAATACAAAGTAACCCTCCCAAGAACCTATGGTCAATATTTGCCGCCCGCCCGACACAACCCACCGGGTCAGTGCGACGTGTACCAAAATTTGCTCTCACAGCACCCTTGCCTTGTGCGGAAAGCCAGCATGTGCGAGGACCCCAGACGACACATTCCTCTACCTCGACGTTTGCGCGCCGTGCTCCGGCCGCAGGGCGGGGGGTGGTACATGGGGCAACGACAGGAATCCAGCAGTTCCTTCAGCAACAAGAAGATCAAGCTTTAACTCTGGAATTTGACGTCAGACCATGCCAGTCTGAGGCGGAAAAAATCGCCCATCCTGATACGATACCTGGAGAACATAAGCGTCTACATCCTGCGATTGGCAAGGTGGCATCTAAAAACACACATGGTACTGCTCTGGCGCATCAGCTCTGGACTGACAAGTGGCGCCCGAAACGCGCAGCAGAAGTACTGGGCAATGAAAAGAGCGCATTGTACTTGCGTGACTGGCTTCACTCTTTAGCGCTTGACATTGGCGGGGTTGCGCGTCGTGAGGCAAGCGAAAATGGAAATAGCAGAATAAAAGGAGGATTAAAAGGAATCAAGCGACAGCGGATCGTGCGCGCTGTAGATAAGCGAGAAAGAAAAAAGCGCAGGATTGATTCTGACGAAGATGATGATTGGATCGCCAACGATGACGAGTCTGAGGAAGAAATACTCATAGAAGACGGGGAGGATGAACTCAAAGTGTTACTGTCCAGTGACGCGAGTCGATTCTCTCTCAATCACGAAGCATCTGAAGTCAATATATTTGAACAACTAACGAATACCATCGTTTTAACGGGACCACCTGGGTGTGGCAAGACTGCGAGTGTGTATGCGTGCGCTGAAGAACTGGACTGGGAGGTTTTTGAGGTATACCCTGGAATCGGAAAAAGGAACGGAGCAAGTATAGAGAATCTGATAGGAGAAGTAGGTAAGAATCATCTAGTCAGGAAAGCGATCACTAGGGAGGAAAACGTGGATGCGCCACCTAACGACGCGGAAGAATCAGGCATGGTGCCACGGCAGTCACTCGTCCTTTTGGAAGAGGTTGACATTCTATTCAAAGAGGACAATAATTTTTGGCCGGCAGTTGTTAATTTTATACGTGATTGTAAGCGGCCAGTGATATGCACATGCAATGGTAGGTCTGACACGTTGGAATCCGCGTGCACAGTCTTGACACCTTTTCACAGATGTCTCACTCGTACCCGTTTCGGACCTACCGTTGCAGACCGTGCTCGTGTTTGAACCCTGTGCTGCTACGGTTGCGGCATCTTATTTGCAAGCCGTGTGCTGGCAAGAAGGATACCTAGTTGACCGAGAAGCGCTGACACAATTGTATGGGGTGCCTTATGAAACGAGCTCCCTCATGCTACCCGCACCGGACCTGCGTCGAACAATTCATCGATTGCAAGGCTGGTGTGGAGGGACCGACGGAAGATGCCGAGTCCGGGAATTAAGCGGGTTGCCACATGATGAGGCGTGTTGTTGGCTGGACCCTTCGGGAAGACTGGCGAACGCACGCGGAAATGGTGTCATATCTGGATGGAGAGAAAGTGTGGCGCGGGATGGCAAGTGAGGTGAGATTGTCGACGAATATGTAGACAAAGACTAAAGGAGGATTAGCGAGGGCGATCGCCGTCTGGAGACGACGAGGTGGGGCACAAGATGCTGTATGAAGGCACTGCCATGGCGGAGCATGGCGACGGCTGTGTCGATCGGGGAGCGCCGATCACATCAAGAGCCATGCGACATGCACGTGCGGAAGTGCCGAGGTTGGATATATTGCGGGCACAGGGCGAGTACGAGATGCGGATGCGGGGAGCGCTAGGGCGGACGGTGAGATGGGTGGATATTGCGAGAGGAGGGAGGTGCGTGTACCTGGAGTACGCGGCGTATGTGCGACAAATGGTGGCAGGGGAGGACGCGGAGGAGGCGCGGGTGGGGGCGGCAATTGCGGGGCGGGGAGGCCGGGAGACACGGAACAGCCGGCGGTATGGCAGGAGGGTTTGCTCAAGCGGGGCGGAGCGGGAGCAGCTTGGGTGGTGAGTATGGGCCGGAGCGGAGGTTCGCTCGGTGGTGAATTGTTTGTGTTTGTACTCAATATAACCAGATTTGGCAAGGATATATCTGTCCTGTGCTCAGCCACGCCTTTCGTCGCTCTGCCATGTCTCCGCCCACCCCGTCTCCCGCCCCTCCGCCGCACCCGCCCGCTCCGCCATCCCCCGTCGCTCCCCTCGCCCCCCTCGACTTTCTCCAGAGTCACCGCAGAGGCTCCATCACCGACCCTTCTCTCCATGCTGCTCCCAACGCCGACGCAACGACTCTCCGCAAGCTTCTTCGATCACCAGACCCTTCAGACGCTCCGTCAGACACAGATAGGGGCGACGATCGTCGGTTCAACTACAACATGCGCAGACATTCCATCGCAACTGGCCAAGATGTTCAACACGGCACAAAACGCAAAATGTCCGCGGATCGCAACGGCTTCTCCCCCGCAGGTGATGACATTGATCCTCAGCTCGTCGGTCCAGGTGTTCCAAGCGTCATGGAAGTCGACCCAGATGCCCCACCGCCAAAACGACGCGGTTCTGCAATCGATTCGAGGGGCTTGGCACAGCTCAGCATCCACGAGCGCTCTCAACAGTGGTGGTCCAACGGAAGACGCGAGGTTGCGAACTCTGCTCTTCCAAGTGCCGCCACCATGGCAAACTATCCCCCGGGAGTCACAAACGATGGGCGACTCCCGAGTGGAATGGCTACCTTTTCTTGGACCGCGAATGCTCAACCAATTGACGCCTCCGATGCTCCGCATATGCACAACTCGATCGACCCAAATACGGGACTGTCTCGCTCACTCGATCCTAACGTGCCAATGGGGATGATGCCTCCTAGCTTCTCCCAAGACCGAAGAATGTCGGTGCCAGCTGCCCTCCCATCTGTGCAGACACGCGTTCTGCGATCTAGATCCCGACCACCATCACGCCAAAAGCAAAACGGTTCAAACGCAACCTCTTCAGGGGCCTCGGCCAGTCAGGATGAAACAACGTCCACCTCAACGACTCGAAATGCAAAAGAGTCATCGACACCTTATTCTCGCTCACCTGAATTACGGATATCACATAAACTAGCGGAGAGGAAGAGGCGGAAAGAGATGAAGGATTTGTTTGATGAGTTGCGAGACCAATTGCCAGCCGATCGGGGAATGAAAGCGAGCAAATGGGAAATCCTCAGCAAAGGTAGGCTTTGCCCCCTTTTGCCCTGTTTAATACTCATGCTTTTTTCCAGCCATCGATTTTGTGACGCAACTCAAGCAAAGTCATCAGGAAATGCTACGGGAAATCGAGATGTTGCGGCACGAACTGGACGCGGTCCGCCAAGGAATCCCCCCACCATTCCCTGGCGCGCCGCCCCCACACACCGTGGTTTATGCACAAGGCCCTGGGCAGTTCCCACCACCGCCCGGCGTTCTTCAGCACCCACCACACCCACCATTATCCCGCCCCTCATCGTCGCAGAACGCATTCCCACCTGGAGCTGGTCCTTCTGGGCCACCAGGGCAAAATGGAGCTGCAGACCGAATTGAAGCACCGTCAACATAGCATACACCTTTTTATTACCTTTCTGTCTTTCTGTATCATCATCACTAGGGGACTCTTTTTGACAAGTTGGGCGTCTTGTTTATTTGTTGACAAATAGATATAAACTGTGTGACCAGCGGTCACACCCTGTTTATTGCAATGCCGCCGAAGCAGCACGACATATCGCTCCTCTTCCACCCAAAGAAGACGAATAAGCCTGCCGCAAAGCCCGCGTCTCCCCGCAAGCAACCACAATCAGCGCCCAAGCCACCGCCAAAAGATGAAGACGAGGATTTGAGCCTCCCGGATGGGCCATACCAGGAATTCAAGCTCATGTCCTCGGCGCTCAATGGCTGGAAGTACGACGTTATGAAATTTGATTCGCGGAAAGCGGTGGAAGTGTCAAAATGGGTCCAACCTATCAAGCTGAACAGGAAGGAGTTAAGGCGAGATGTCGATATGGACGTTACTCCAACCGCAGTCAGACCCATGTTGGGACCCGACGGAAGACCTGTCATCGGCATGGATGGAAAAGTCGTCATGATGGACGCCGAAGGCCGTCCAATCCAGCCTGCGGATAGCTCAAATGGCAAAGATGCCAAAGGCAAAATGCTTGTGGCGAATGGAAAGAAGCGGTTTCAGAAAAAGACGAGGCAGGTATTCTTTGTGCCTGAAGATGTGAGACAGTTGCGAAAAGAGGAGCGGTATCCCTGGGTGATGGAGGACTCGTCGCCAAATCATGATGAGGTTTGGGTTGGGCAGTTGGATGATGTCTCCAAGTCGGAAACGCACGCATTTTTCATGCCTGCAGCGAACGACGTGTTCAAATTTGTTCCTGCCCATCGCTGGTATAAATTCCAGAAGAAACTCAAACATGATCTTCCTACAACCACAGCGGAAGTAGAGTCACTAGTATGTCTTGGTATTAATGTTATCCTCAAAACGCTCCTCAACGCCACAGTATAATATCGCTCAGAAGCGAGATCCCCACGCGTTGTTAGCAAGCAGGAGCGGCAGAGCCGCCGCATCCGCCCCCGTGCTCAAGACAGAATCGGAAGGTACCCATTCGCTCGTTTATACTTCGGGGTCCAGTCTAGGGCCGGGCGGGCGAAAGTTAAAGACTGTCGACAGTGGAATGAGCGGATTAATTGACGACGACGAGGACCCCGACGCACGCCGAAGACGCCAGAAAGAGTATGGCGGAGAGGGAGATTTGGACGAACAGGTCTATGAAGAAGACTTTGCCGATGACGAGGAAAAAGTGGAAGATGAACACGATGAGGAGGCAAAGGAACTAGAGGTACGTACCTATCACGTCTCATACTGACCACACCTCTCATGGGCTCAACAGGAGAGACTAAAACGCGAATACAAAACCGCAAATAAACAACGAGATTCAGGGATTGTCGAGTCAGATGAAGAAGAATTACCCACAATGAGCAAACAGGCGAAAGCGATGCAAAGGTTAATCCGTAATCGAGAAGGTAACGAAGCTTACGACAGTGACGAAGAGAAGAATCCATACGTCAGCTCTGTAAGTGGCAGTTTGTATAGTTTACGTCAGCGTCCGTTAACGCGAGACAGGAGGAAGAGGAGGAGGAGGAAGATCCAGCTTTAAACCCACCTCCCTCACAACCACCATCAACACAACCCTCTTCACAGCCAGATTCACGCGCAGGGTCGCAAACACCAAAACCCTCGGTCGCTCGACCTCCGGGGACCTCGAGCGAATCGCGAGCGACATCACCCATACCGTCACCAAATCATGGTGGGCACTCGTTGGTCGCGAAGCGGGCAGCCGGTGAGAAGGTGCCCAAGCCCCTTGTCAACCACGGGAACAGTCCCTCGGCGAGTCGTGCAACGAGTCCAGTCGCTGGTAGTCGCGGAACAAGCCCCGTCGCGCAGACATCTGGATTAGGCACTTCCGGACAGGTCAGTAACGGCAAGAAACTGAAGCGGAAGGCAGAGGACATGCCAAACGGGTCGCCGTCGCCCAGTGCCACTACTCCTGGAGCGGTGCCCAAAGCCAAAAAGAGAAAGGCACAACCTACAGTGCCCAGCACAATAAGCGTGGCCGAGCTGAAGGCTCTGCTTGTGGAATGGTTGAAGAACACGCCAGACGCGACGACGAGGGAATGCATTCATCACTTTGCGCCGTTCTTGACGGACCAGGAGAAGAAGACGGAGCTGATTAATTTGGTCAAGGAGGTGGCACAGTTGAAGAACGGCATGCTAGTGCTACGACAGAAGAACCCGGTGGCGCCTATACCCACTTCGCCGCCGCCGACAACGACGGTTTCGTAGATAGAGCGGAGATGTTAGTCTTATCCCAAACTGGTTAAAGCGGTTGATAGAAAACGTTTCCCTATGGCCGTTCGGCTCCCGCCCTGCCTTTCTTCTTTGCTTCCCCACCATCAGCCCAACTCGTACAATAGTTGTACGCCATGCCGTTCTTTGCCACCCTACTTCTTGTCCTTCCTTTAGCTGTGTTGGCCTCTGCCCACAACCATAACCACGCCCACCAGCATGATAAACCCCTTTCTGGTGCATGGCACCAAGATGCTAGTAGTCCCGTGCATCATCTTTTCCGCAGAGGCCCAGAGAAGGACGTGACATACGCGCCAGTCGGCTCACACGGTAGGCGTTTTTGATTTGTCACACGAAGCAAATCTTTGATGGTGTTTAAACTTAAGCTTGGTCGAGCGGCTTTCCCGGTCGAAATTATGACCCTTCCAAAGTGCCTCAGGCGTGGACGAACGCATTGAGAGCCGCTGAAAAAACCGGAAAGATTCCTGACATTCCTGCCTCCCATAACACGCCCGGAACGAGTCCGGTATACCCCGTTGGATTCAATGGGACCAGTCCGCAAGTGTGCTCGGCAACCTACAAATGTCGTCACGCCGACGATATATGGGACGCCCCCAACGGATTTTTCGCCGCCTCCTTTGACGATGGACCAACACTTGTGCGCTACTTTCTTTCTTGCGTTGACATTTGGCACTCATAAATACAGTACACGCCAAAGCTCATCGACTTTCTTGATTCCAACAATGTTACGGCGACCCACTTTGTGATTGGCATCAGTAGCCTGGGTTACCCAGAGGAGTTCATGTTGACGTTCTCCCGCGGCCACGATATAGGACTGCATACCTGGACGCATCCTTATATGACCACATTAACCAATGATCGACTCATTGCAGAGGTTTGTCTGCCATCCACTAACGTGTTGCAATAGTTTAATCTCTGCAGTTTGGCTGGACGATGCTTCTCATCCGTAACTCGACTGGAGGGCTGTTGCCCAAATATTGGAGACCCCCATTTGGTGATTGCGACAACAGAGTCAGAGCCATCGCCAAAGAGGTTCGTCGGGAATAACAACGATTCATTGTATCTGACGTTCAGCCAGATATTCGGTCTCACCACTGTAATATGGAACAAGGAGTTGGTCTCTATTGTCCTCGTACTGACTTTAATATAATGACCGTGTTTTAGTACCCGGGACTGGAGCATGGCATCAGGGGGTACAACTATGCAGATTGTCGAAGCTTCCATGAAAAACTGGACATCTGGTAAGGTGTTTTTATCGGCTATTTTGCAAAGAAGCTGATCTTTGTAGGCCCCAAAGAGCCCGGTCTCATGATTCTTGAACACGAACTGACCAACGACACTGTCGATGCCTTCATCAATGCATTTCCTCTGATCAAGAAAAATGGCTGGTATATCAGGTCTCTCGCCCGACTATGGAGCGACTCGGCGTATCAGGGAGAGGATGGTTCCGCAGCCAAATTATTTCACGATCCCGAGTTCCCAGCTCGAGATACACCTGCTGGAACCCCTGTGTAAGCCACAGCTATCTTGTAATTCGCCTTCTGCATGATCTATTTTGGTTAGTTACGCAGCTTTTAATTCTGCTTCTCGTCAGTGGAGTACTGGCCTTCTTGGTGCTATTGCAATTTTGGGATTCCATTTTACGGAAACACTTATTTAAATTTTCTTTCACACCAAGATGTAGATTTTTCTGTTCTATTGGGCATATGGGTACACTCGTTACAAAATGTCAGATATGTATACACCAGCATACCTGGTATTTTACAGAGTAGCGTACAGACTACGGAAATGGATTGTTACTAAGGACGGCATCAGTTAAACCAGTGCAAATCGCAAGATGAACAGTAAATGAGGTCAAGTAGAGAAAAATAATTACAGTGTATTCAGGAGGATAAGAGAGGCCATTTGAGTCTCAATCCTTCGAGCCATCGCAAATACAATAATTCCGCAATGGGAGATCTACGTGTTGGAGTGACCGGGGGTTCATCGGGTTTCGCAGCTGTAGCGGTAGAAGGTGGTGACGATGGAAGGCCGGATATGTCTTCCTGCACTTCCGTAACAATTAAGCCTTTAGAGGTCATCTCACTCTTCCGTATAATTCGCTTATGAGGGAATAGTCCGCGCGTCGTCTGTATATGTTGACGAACCGCAGTATTACTGTTTGGAAATAACGTTGAGTGTGAACCATGTGCCACATACACATTTCACTTACTCATTGATGCCCTGCAAAACATCGAGAATGATGTTATAGACGAGCTCTGGATTGACATCTTTCAGATCCATGAACCCTCGCTGAAGCATGCTCAATGATTCGATTTCTCGAGCATCCATGTCGTCACGAATGGCCTGCAAGGCATGAGCAATGTAGCGCAAACGCCGGCTGCAAGCTCACGTTCTGCAATATGGGGACCACGACCTGATCAACCATCGCATTACCTGCTTTGACAGCTTCGCTGAGGCTGTGACGAGATACCGAAGAGGTTGGGGAAACTGAACTTCCACGCACGCTTCCGACGTATTCAGCGGAGTGTCTTAATGAACCAACTGGATCAACTTTCTTCACCGGCCGAATTGTATCTACACCCGTCCCGAGATCTGCCTCGTTAAGGACAGTGCCAGCCCCGTTCACATTATTTCTCTCAGCGTAGGAAGCGCGACGCCGAGGTCTGACTGAACCTGTGTAGGCTGGGGGTGCTCCTGTGGTGAGGGTGAACTTGCATTGTCATTGGTGGAAAAAAAAAAGTAGTTACCCGAAGGGTCATCCTCTTCCGAAATTACAAGCTCGGTCAAACCCTTTTCTAGCTCAGGTGGTATGTCCTTCACAACGACAGTGGAGTGCCCCGCGGCATGGTTCATACCCAATCCATTCGAGGCCGACGGCTGACTACCTTGTGTCGCCAAAACGCTATCTGTGACATCACTTTGATCAAAGCTACCGACATGTTCATCGTCGTCAAGAATCGTAGGTGGTAAGATAATATCCCTGGCCATACTCCGGAGTGTTCCCATCGCAGACGTAGATTTGATTGTGTCAAAGATCCAGTCACTGCGCATTGTACCTCCAGCATCCCACGTCATGGTATTCCTTACAGTCGGCACAGTCGAACCTTTGGGTGGATTACGCGTGCGCCATTCTTGATATCGTTCGATGAGTTCCGTTAGATACGATGTCTTCCTTGCTCCTCGGATAAATCGATGTTGAAGCAATTCACTAGCTGAAGGTCTCTGCCACCGAAATTAAGGTAATTTAGACGGTTGATACAAAACGACGTACGGAAGCGGGATCTTTAGTTAAGCACTGTGATACAAAATCCTTAAACATGGAAGAGAAGGGCCCTTCGAGAGTAGGAGGTTTCGCTTTAGGTATAAGAAACAGGACTCGCATTGGGTGATATTCGGCGAGTGGTGGCTCTCCTTGGGCTAATTCAATTGCAGTGATACCCAGACTCCACATATCGGCCTTGCTGTCGTAACCAGCCTGACGAATGACTTCCGGTGCCATCCAGAACGGAGTACCAACAAACGTGTGACGCAACGTGTTTGTGAGCTGGGCAGCGACTCCGAAATCTGCTAATTTGACCTTGCCAGTCGATGACAATAGAACGTTTGCAGCTTTGATATCGCGGTGGATCGTACCCTCACTATGAAGATAGTCGAGGCCTAATAGCAGCTCTCGGCAGATAACTGCAATATGGGCTTCGGAAAAGATTCCTGGCTTTAATAGGTCGAGACAGGAGCCACCTGCGAGGTACTCCATTACGATCCAAAGCTTATAGGCCACGACAAAGGACCCATAATAACGAGTGACATATTCTGAATCGCACCGAGCTAGACTCGCAATCTCTTGCTGAATTTCGGAAATATCATCGTCCGTATCCTCCAAGTCTAAAACTCATGAGCTACGGTGTTCCCTTTCGCAATACAATTAAAAAGTACCGATTTGTTTAATCGCAACTATTTGCTTTGTCTCGTTGTGTAAAGCTTTATAGACGGTGCCAAAGCTACCTGTGCCAAGCTTTTCTAAAAGAGTGTATTGACTTGCAGGGTTACTTCCCGGGGCCGGATAGGGTTCGCGAGAACGTATTCTCTGCTCGAATTTAGGCGAAGGAGGGGGTGTGCGTGAGGAAGGTTTCTGCCGAATGAAGGTATGGTTAGAGTCTCTATAACGCAACAGAAGCGACATGAAGGCTGAAGACAGGCAGCAAGGCCCATCCTCGTGAAAGTCAGGAATACAGCACGTGCGGCGCACGTCTCACGGACGAAGATCAAGGAACGCGATGAGATGACTGACCATGATTCCGAAGGGTATAAGTCGTAAAAAGTCGTGCAAAAAAAGCGAAAGACGAAATAGATATTAGAAAATGCAGGAGGACAGGCAGGGCAAGATGGCAGAGATGGGCAGAGGACGCCAACGCCTCATCTCCTCGGTTGGAACATACACGCACAAGGCTGTATTACGTAACTGCACTGCATACACCCATATCTGGTATCTGCTTCATGCCTTCACCGCGTATTTCCGCACCGGAAAGTTCTGCTCCCGCTTCTTCTGTCGCTCTGTTTTCAGCGACCTCTCGTGCTTCCATGCCTCCGTTAGCGCATATATTGCCTCACACTGTCCTGTCATACCTTTGTTAGGCGACGTCGGATTGCCCGCGTCCTCTTCGGCCGTAAATCCAGCGGAAGATACTTCTTGTTCTTGTAGTACTCCCGCAGATTTTGGCGAGCCTTTTGGTTCATGACAGTTAATACACGCGCGATTGATTTGCGGACAGTAGCACTGCATGTATGAATTAACGACGTCGTATCATTTCCGTCCGACTCACATTTTTGTAAGTTTGGACGCTGCGCCCCCCGCAATCTTCTGCACTCGCAATTGAAGGAGCTCTTGCTTCAAGTCCTGCAGCTGCCTTGTCAAGTCATTCTTTGACCTATTGTTCGGGATAAGATTCCTTGATAAGGCTGAACCCGTTATATGACACGCACTTGGATTGGAGTTCGTAAGCTTTGACTTTGCCTGGCATTTTGTTAGCGTATCTGTGAACGAAGAATCTATCAGCATCCCTGTCCCATGCGTAGATGCGGAACGAAGCTGCACACGCAGAATAGAGACCCACCTTCACGTCTGAATACAAGATCCTCTGGCGTCACAGGCAGGGTTTGGGTGATGAACCTTATTTTTAAAACTATACTATTCTTTCCCACACTCCTATCTTATCTGATAAACAAGCAATCCTCATCTGCTATTCCTCTTCACCAATTCATCGAATTTCACCAGTTTTCCGCCGAATATGTCAAGCGAGCTGAATGTCAAGGTAGCTCATAATTAATCATCCACGTGCTTTTCACGCTCACCTTCCATATGTCAGATCAACACGTCCGTTTGAAAGCGACTGCACGAGATCGAGGTCATCTAAGGCTGTTGAATGTCATGATCTTGTGTTTTCACTCGAGATCGTCACACGAACATTTCGCGCCCCCAGCATATGTCGTTGGAATAGTCACCCATTCACCGAGTTCTGCATGGTGTCATTGTCGGTGAGCAAAGATGTTGACAGCCCTCACTTGTAACCAGAGCTTCATCGATACCCTGGCAAAGTCCCTCAACGTCCGCTGCATGAATAAGGAATTCACTAAAATGAGTTAAGAGACATTTTCATTCGCCTTGAGACGCGTGACATTACCTGCAATATTGTGATAGAAAGTCCAGCGATTCTTTATTGCATGTCATAGAACACTCTTCGAGTTCGATGTCGTTAGATTTTACCTTTATTGACCTCCATATCAGTTATGTTCTGCCACTTGTTCATTGCTATCATCCACTTGTCGCCCCGCCGGCGGCAGCTGCGCCGGTTCTCACTACTTGTAAATGAGCTGAGCCATAACTAACCTTACATCCACCACGAGTTGGTCCTTCCCTACGATAGAAGACAACCTTTGCAGTCTTTCTTGCGAAAGCCTCGCATTGGGAAATAGGTAAGACGTTACAATAACCTGCATTGTCGATCGAGGTGTGGACTCGTGGATTGGCGTCAATGGCATGCTTACCTTGCTGGCGCCTGCATCAAGCCATTCCATGGCATTCTCGTCAGTCATTCCGCCACCTATCTGCAACCCTCCTGTTGATGGAGTGAATCAAGGTCCGAACCTGCGCTTCACCCTTACCTGGCCATTCTCGGAGCGCCTCTTTTGCGGCCTCATCATTTCCCGGGCCCAATTTGATAACATGCCCTCCTGTAAGGTCATGCTGTCTATAGAGACGTGCGAACGCTCCTGCAGACTGACTGAACAAAGTAGCAGATCAGTAAACATCTATCTCATCCGCTGATACGAGCCTTGCAACAAAATTCGTCTTGAGTGCATTCGGGGCATTGTCAGAGAGTGTGCCGCCAACTATCTGCTTCACTTGGCCGTCATGGAGATCAATACATGGTCTGAAACCGCTGCGACGTTCTAAAATCATGAGACTCTGATCAAATCAAATACTTCCGCCAAACAAAAATATGTATTCAACGATTGCGGTATTCTACACGACGGCCGCGGTATTTAATACTCCATTGAGTGTTCCATGATTCTGGTTAAGTATTCTTTGCCGTCTGATCCAACCATATCACCTATTCCGGGTGCCAAGTCTAGCACACGCCTCTGTGGCAGCGTTCCTTCAACGAGGTTTCCGATATCGTCACTCGTATAGCTGATATCGCGTGTTAGGTTGGGTAAATTAGGCATGGTCAAAAAATTATATCACGAACCCAACGGCTTTCAGGCCACGAGGAACACCTAATCTATCAAGGAAGCGAGCGATAGCTTCGTACAAGTGAGCACCAATGTCATTATCAGGTATTTTAGCGATCGATGGATCCGTTATGGATGTGCCATTGAAGATAGCAAGGGCTTGGCGATGCCGATTGGGCGATGAAGGAGCGGTGAACTGGAAGACTATCAAAGACTTAGGTCATCACTCAATTCCAGGGTGGATCATGACCTGCCTGCAGGACCTGTCAAAGCAACACTACATTTATTAAATAAAAACTCGACCTTCTGCAATAAGAGTAATCATACCTGATACCATGGGGGATGATTGGTGATCCAGTGACATACCCTGGATGCTTATACTTGGGTCCCTTCTTATTCAAACCGGATATCTGCAACTACATTGAGGGAAATGTCATGATGATGGTGATGACTCACGGGGTAACTCATGCCATGACATAGATGCACGCCAGCGTTTCCAAAACCTATGCCCGCAAAGGAAGCCGCAAGCCTGTACGGTACGTAGAAAACTTATTGATAGGTAAGTCATATCCTTACTTACAACATTTGCCTTCTTGCTTCTTCGTCATCGGAGTTCTTTGCAATCCGAGGCAAATATTTCACAGTTGTCTCCAGGGCCCACAGTGAAAATATATCTGCAACGGGGTTGCTTCCTTGGTATGCAGGTCGAAGGATGGGATTGGCCGGCCGAGGGGTGCGTTCCGTGTACCTATCAGTTCGTGAGTAACACTAACTCAGTATACGAGTGAACCTACGGAATGGCAGTATAACTTTCCATGCTGTGGAATAGCACGTCCAGACCGGCACTAATATGGACAGCTGTCGGACACGACTCCGTGTTCAGAGTATCCTTCGGGGATGAAGTTGGCCAGTGCTGTAAAGAAAACGATAGCGTACTCACAACGATCCCAAGCACGGGTTTCATGGCACGGTTTGCAATGCCTGTCTTGAATGATTTGGATGTAATATCAAGAATAGCAGTTCCGGTCGTTTCAGAGCCGGTCCCCGCAGTGGTTGGGATCGCAATAAGAGGTCGCAGCGATTGAGATATTGGCAACCCTTTACCAACAGGGGCATTGATGAAATCGAAGAGATCAGCATCTTTATACACGGTGAATCTGCAAGACATGTGTTTGGAATATAAGGATTACGAGGGCATTGGTCCCTACAGATTGGCAGCCTTTGCTGTATCGATGACACTTCCTCCACCAACTCTATACTTTTCGCGTCAGGAAGACAGCATAGCGTTAGTAAGTTACGCACGCCAAGAAGTGGCTAATATCATGCTTCCGAGCCCATGCTATAGCATCGCGCCAGCTGCCTTCAGTGGGTTCAGCAACAACTTGATCATATACTTCAAATGGCAAATCCGACTCTGCTTCAAGAGCCGCTATGGCCTGAGTACCTTGGCGTCAAGAAACATAGAGAACAATTGAAAAATGCTGACAGTTTTCGCAGGGCGTATTTTCGCGACATTTGGATCCGTGAATACGCCAACCTGAGAAACTCGATGATATATTGCTATGCAAACGTTGAAGATTCCTACCTTTCGCGCCTTCATATTCTTTAGATCCATGCCGACTTCAGCAGTGACGCCATCGCCGAACCTTAGGTTGGACGCGGCGACCTGGGGGGTAACTCACAGTCTGATCGACACGTGCCTCGGCTATATACTCGCCTCAAAAGCATACTCCTTCTGAACGGCATGAACTGGAGTAGCAAGCCTTCTCAACTGACTGAGGGCTTGTACTGAACCATGGGTATGGGGAGGTCCACCATGGCATGGGCAGACCGAGTGTTGAGAAGCATTAATCAGGCGGAGGATGGTATTTCTCGGGGCAGAAGCCATGGCGTGAAACCGTCAACGTCGCAACGTAAATGCGGGGAAAGGTCCGAACAGATCGCATTTCCCCATTTAGAAGCTCCCACAGGATTGGCCGAATGACATGGCAGATTGTGATTTGGGGAGCGTTTAAGTAATGGGCTTTATAGTCTAGAAGGGCTGGAGGCATGAGGATTATACCTGGCCAGACCATTTAAAGTATGTGATGATGGTTCATAATTTGATATAAGGGCAAACAACACATTTGTTGCGGTCCTGCCACCCTTTTTGCGCCTGCCAGGCTCTGCCTTTCCTTCATTTATATTGTCGTTCTTTACATCCTCGTGGATTCCTCATGAACCTCTTGATCCTAGCTCTCCAGGCTATCGTCTTTTCCTCGTTCTCCTGCGCTGCTCACAGGGTCCCTCTTAAGCAGATCAAAAATTCACCCCACTTACAGCGGAGAGACACGACAACTCCCCAAGCCACTACTAACAGTAGCAACGTGCTGGATTTGACGTGCGTGAATTTTCGTTTCAAGCGCGCTTTCTGATTGCCTTGTTAGCTCTGTCGATGACCTCCTGTACATCGTCGACGTAAGTTCCCGTTTACTCATGTCATTTCCTCCGTTCACAACTGCCCATCTATGTAGATGAATGTGGCTGGCGTAGGTATGTTATGAGCTCTGGCTAGGTGTACAAACGACTTGACAGAATCTAGACTATCCTGTTCAGATAGACACAGGATCCTCTGACTTGTGGATCAAAAACAATTCGTCCGCACCACTTCCCAATGTCACAAGGACGGTAATGTGATAATTCTCACGATCATCATCACTTGTGAACTTACGTGCGATCCCAGTCAACGGCATTAAATTTGACGGTCTGTCTTATGTTAAAAAGTTTCAATTAATACTGATTTGGTTACATTAGTATGCTGTTGGATGGGCGGCCGGTTACATCGCCTACGCTCCAATAGTATTTGCTGGGTAAAAGACTTGGTCTCTCCACGGTTATGCTTATCGACACAGCACAGATTATCAGTACCTCAGCAAGCTTTTGTTGAGGCAACTGCTGTTGATAATCCTGCCATTGAATCTGGGGCGAGAGGAGTTGCAGGCCTGGGCTTCACGTCATTGTCGTCTATCGACGCCAAGGGCAACCAGACGCAGTCCAATGCTGACCGAAGTCTATTGTATAACCTGTTCCAAGCTAATCCTTCCCAGCCGAACTTCATTGGGTTTATATTACAGCAGAACTTATCCAATAGTTCTCAGACCTCTCAGGACGGCAGCTTCTCGATAGGTAGCTCGTCTCGATTGTTATCGTTCGGTCAAATTTACATGAATATTTCAGGTGAATACGAGCCTGGGTATGAAAAGATCGCCAAACAGACTTTAATTTCAACATGGCCCGTCGAATCACCGTCGAGATGGACTGTTCTCCTGGATTCAATCATCGTCGGTGATCAAATCATTGTTCCGTCGACATCTGTGCCAGATGCACCGAGCAACAAAGCTGTTGTATTAATGGACAGCGGCTCAACATTCACGTATGTACTATTCCAAAAGAATATACCATGCTTTTTAATTACTAGTGTTATAGTTATGTGTCCCCGGAGATCGTGAACGCAATCTATGGCAATGTGACAGGGGCTGAATTCGATAGCCAATTAGGCAAATGGATCGTACCTTGCTCGTACGAGATCGATATGGCTTTGCAAATTGGGTAAGGTCAGATGTTCTGGAGATCACTCAATAACTCAGATATCTGTATAAAGTGGTCAAGTACTCCCACTTCATCCGCTGGATGTCACTCCCTCTATGCCCGGAGATGGCACCAAATGTTTCGGATCATTCATCCCTGGCTCTTTTTCGACAACAGCAGGCGAATTGTAAGCCAATTAATTCTTTCATTATCGTATGCTGAGGAATTCCCAGTGATTACCTGATTGGTGACAATTTCCTACGATCTGTGTATGCGATTTATGATTTTGGGGACTTCAAGCCGTCAGGCGGTGCAATGGGCAAACCATACATGAAAATGCTTTCACTGGTTGATCCAGATCAAGCTTCTGTGGAGTTTCACAAAGCGCGTGGTGGGACGCCTAACTCTAATATCACTTTTGTTGGCCTTCAAGGAACGTCAATTGAACCTGTATACTCTCTATCACAAGACGTCACCGATTCTCTCCGGATTATCAGCAAGCTCGTTCCCGTCATGGTGGCCGTTGTTGCGTTCAATACCTTGATCTTGGTCGCATTGGTAGTTGCAGGGATCGTATATATATACAGGCGTCGCAATAGGAGGAACCCTTATGCACGGCCAACCAGGGGCAGGACAAGTCCAATGCCTATGAATCCCGTTAATAGCTACATTGCCGGATTAGATCCTCCGCAACCACCACATCGATATGAGCCCGTATCAATGGCCCTGACAGAAGACACCGTTTTTACACCGCCATCACCTGCGTTCCGCAAGTATGATGACACGCCTTCAGGCTCCGGGGACAGGCCAAAATCATTTGCTTGATACTTTTCGTAAAATCGTGCTTTGACATGCTTGCATAGTTTCACGTCCAGGGACACTATATATTTCTTATATCGGGCTTATGAGTAACATATCTGTTATCAATTACGCGAGGGTACTCTATTGTGGCAATGTAAAATCAGGCTTTCTGAAAGGTCCAGTCTGCGGCTTTACTGTGCCGCACTTTCTCTGTAGGAATGAAGCTGGACTTGACATCGTTGTGCAGAGAACCTCCAAGTTGGGTTGCACGTGAGCCGAGTTCGTCCCATTTTCTGACTTCCTCGGGGGGATCCCTTGTCTCCTTTAGCGCGTTCCACGATCTCGAGAACAACAGAGACCAATTTGGACCCGTAGAAAGCTCTATTTTTCGTAGCCTTATTTGACTCGACGCCGTCCGCATTGGAACCAATGATCTTGTTCAAGTCCAGGTAAGAGATAATACGCAGGCATTGGCGCATATTGGCGCGATTACCGCTGTCAAGGGCAGCACGGACCATGGCGGAGGCAATCTCGGGTGTAGGGAATACGTATCGGTCGGGCGAGCGTTTGTCGCGCCTAGGGACTTGCGCGACAGCGCCATCCATAAAATCATGAGCGTGATAACCAGTCATGAGTTCGAGCGTCCGCATAGCTGACTGCCAATCACTGGAACGCCAACACGCAGTCATGACAAGATTAAAGGTCGAATGGGTAGGCCGAATGTTGGAACCATTCTTGCTCAGGATTTCTTGACGAAGCATCCACTCAAGTGTGCTCAGGGCTTGGTCGCCAATGCCATACTTCGTGTTCCCGTTTGACAAAGCGAGATGAGCTTTGAGGACCTCTTCCATGTGTCCACGATCTATAATGGAAGGTCCACCTACGTCGTCCGCCCGCCGTTTGACCTGTTGCAGGAAGTCCAGGCACAAATCGTATTTCCGAGTGTAATTACATAGTCGTAGTATCGCATCGAGCGATGGTGCATTCAAAGGCAGGAAATTTGCTGGCACCGTATCTTCAAGTCTACAAAGCCCAAAGTAGTCGCGCACAATTTCAAAGGCAAGCGACTGCTCAGATGCGCCTCCACGCGTCAAGGCGGAGATGGCAGAAGCAGCGATGAATGAGTCAACTTGGAAATCAGAATATTTGTGGGACGATTTCAGCATTTGCTTCCAGAGCAGTTTGGCATCGGCTGCATTCTTTAAGTATGGGACAACCTGATCACCAACCGTTTCAGCCTTGCTTGAAAGTGCCCGGAAGATGGCAGTGAAGATGAGCTGATTAGGTGCAAAGTGGTCCTTCCGCATCCATGGCGTAGTACACGTCGAAAATATCCTGGTAGTGACCTGCGTCTCCAAGAATTTTGATGTAGGCGGCTAGGGGATCCACAGAGAGGTTCGGACTGGCAGGGTCCACTTTTTTAATGGCGATCATGTGCTTCTGGTGCGCATCATACAGTGAGCGCGCATTGGCCAATTGTTTCGTGTGAGCGGACCAATTTTCTATGCGTGATAACCCGCTGAACATTGTTTGGAATGTCCGTGTTGTAGGACTGTGACCCCGTCGTTTCATCTAAATGGTTTCTGAAAAACACAAGACGCGGCATGCAATTATGGAACTCACGTCGATATACAGGTCATAGGCGAGCTTGAACCGCCTAGATTTCATGGCCTCCCAGATGAGAGTATTCCACACTGGAACATTTTGCGCGTCAAGCGGGGCGTTTTTGAGCATTGAAACGGCAGCGTCTATCTGATTCGCATTGCATAGCTTCTTGAGTCGCGCTGAGAGGACATGGGGCTCCAGCAGCTTCATCGCATCCTTGGGCGTATTGGCCTTGGACGGATCGAAATTCTTTGAGCGAAAAACCTTGACATCATCATCATTGGCCGTCTGTTTTGCGGGAGGCGTCGGCTGTGCAAAAGCAAGTTGTCTTCGAAGGTAGCGGGGGAGGCGCGGCTCTTCACCAGCTTCACCGGCCACGTCGTCTTGGATTGGCTGTTTTCTGGGGCGAGCTGAAGAATGGTCAGGAGACGAGTGTGCGATGGCGAAAAAACACCAACCTGACCGAACCGCAGAAAAATGACGGACGCGGAGGAAGCGAGTGCCGAGGTGAGATGAGAGCATCGCAGGGCCACATGACGATGCACGAAGCCATGCTGTACTCACAGCTCACGACATGCCCCCCATCCTCCTGGCCCTCCTCAGCCTGCTGTTTTCTGTCCTAGCAGTGCCGACTTTTAACGACCTTGGCAGTCGTGCTTCCATCAATTCGCTCATCCCAGACGCTTCTCACATCCAGGCCTTTCTAAGACGCCCAAACTCGTTTCTATTGCACACCCTTACACTGCATGATCCAGGTAATGCAGATTTCAAGGACATCCGGTCCAAGAGTCTGAACTTGCTTCCAAGCCTGTCCTGGAAACCTGACCGCCATCTCCAATGCCCCTCATCCTCTGTCATTTTACGTCTTCAAGGATCGGCTCTGGGTATATCGCAATGAATCCGCGATATGGCCCGTAAATCTCGTGAACTGCCACGGAAGTTTCTGGATTTCCTTTGCAGTTGGTTGTTGGAGCAAAGGCATTCGGCGCGACCCAAGGAACCTGGTCCTGGTGGGGGACCATGCTGCATTATGATCATGGCGTTGAATGGCAAAGGTTCTTCACTTGTCCAATCACAAGTGGTGGAATGGGGATATTCTTGTATACTTCTCCGTCAGTGGCTTGTTGAATAAGTGTCGACCGGACAGGCTAATTCAGTGTCACCATATTATAAGGCCTGCACCGTCGCATTGCGACGTTGTCACATTTCACAGTTCTCAGCAAAACTCATAAGCACGCGGCACTTTGGATGTTGTATTATATGTATAGCATATATGTACCATACTGCAGCCTACTGAATCTTTTTCTTCCGGTGGATTGCCAGATCTATGCGTTTCACGAGGATCGCGATACTGAACAAGCTGAAGAATCCCAGTGTCACAGCCACGGGCTTCTTCAAGTGAGCGGACGCCGATACTTTATAGGTCACCTTTGCACACTGTTAAAAACGAAAAGCAGACAGGATAAGAAAACTGAAAACTTGCATAGATGTTGGCGGCGTGTCTTGGTGTCAGGTCCTTGTACGTAAATGTCAGTTTCGGTCGCCCAGTCGTATCAAGATAGGTGACATGGTTTGAAATGATGTTTTCCGTTGCAGGGTATGGAGGGAAAAATTCGATGTCTCTGAAGATAACATGGGTTGCTTTTGAAGAAAATTGGAGATGAATCACGTACGTCGCTCCCTCGGGCAGAATAACACTAATTTGCGCATGATTGATGACGGCACCAGGGAAGATTGTCATTATTGGTACTTCAGCAACGTACTTGCCGCTCTTTGCATCCCATCCAACAGAATCTGCCAAGGGCGTGTCCCAGCCAAGAGTAAAGGTGTAATTCCAGCCTCCCATCAAGGGATACCTAGGTCGCAGTTCCAAAAAGCTGTATTGCTTCACTGGTCGTCCTTTGGGCACAGAAGGGGCTGCCCGCAATCGAGAAGTGGATACATTACCGATCGTGTCGTAGTAGTACACATTAGAAACACCGGGAGGGAGTTCCAGATTCAAAGCCGGCAACATGTGAGGGGCGAGCTTGTTATGAAAGGCTTGCATCTGGTGTTCTAAGCGCGAAAAGTGGCCTTTCAGTCTTGAATAATTTAACTGCCGTGATCTGAGTGAAATGCAAGAGAAGAACTCACGCGGCCCCTGCGTTGTAAAGATGGATCTTGTCTTCGGTGTTAAAATTCGCCCCCCAATGGCTGATTTCTACGGCCCGATCATAGGTGAGAAGTTCCAAAACCGGTTGGCCATGGTAATAATGGATAGTTATGTGTTGTTGGCGTGTCGAGACGAATTCTCGGTTTGCTGAAGCGGGGATGTTGTTGTAAGGACCATAAGTAATTGTTGCACCCGATTTTGTAGCCGGAGAGTCGAGCGTAAACTGGGACATGTCCTTGGGTTCAGTGAAGGAGACGATTCGGGGGGCCAAAGTCCTTGAAGCGATATTTAAGTCACACTACAGTGCATTATTCTTCTTACACTGACCGTAGTTTCGTGCGTTGTACTGCGGTGGAGTACGGACTGACCACGAAGAGATCCGTAGTGAATTTCAATGCCTGGTCTTCATTTTGGGCGGCCTGTGCTGGCCAGGGTTTTGTAGCGTGTGTTTGTACCGTCTCCAGGACAATGTTAAGTGTACCGTTCACCGCAAGGGCCTTTGGAAATGTGACGTCTATAAAATGGTAGGGCCTAGTGCAGAGTGGGAAGGATCAGAGCAGGGCAGGAGGACGGCACGTACGAGCCAAGGTTGAGCCGGCGCTCCTTGACAGGGCAGCTTGTCATTGTGGCCTTTGAATTCTGACCTCGAGCCAGCTTGTCTTGCGTCTCTCTTCTGTACTGAGGGCAATGGTGTATGTCCTTGCAGCTTGGTTCCAGGGCCTTGATTGCATATGTAGTGGTAGCCTGGACGAGAGAGCCGCCGAGCTCGACGGTGCGCACGATGGCGTTGTTTTCAAATGGTGCGGCGGCGGCGAGGGCCAGGGCGGTGCAGCAGACGATGAGCAGACGAGGCAGAAGGGCCATGACGTGGCGACTACAAAGCGGAGACTACAAAACGGACAACAAATGAAGACATGACAATGTAGCACGCTTCACTCGTCCGCTTATTATACCGCGAGCACGATTTACTTCCACACTGAATGTACTGAATCCCAGAGCCCATCACCATGCCCAGCCAGAGCCCGGGACGTGAATCGGTCGGTTTTCACGCACGAGCGACGCACAGACAATCTTCTTCAACCGCCGTCTCTTTTCAGCCGCCGCCTTCTCATCTATCGTCTTCCCCTCCTTCACCACCACGTGCAGCCGTGCACTGGGCCGCACCCGAATCCCATAGTGCCCCCGCCCCCGCGGCTCCAGCTTTTTACTTCGCTTCGGCCCCTTCGTCACCCATGCTTCCCCTGTACGACCGTGTCATTGATCCACACCGTCTCCCTCTCTTTGCACGTACCTACAACAAGTTTACACTCGTTCAGCTTCTTGTACCGTACTGCGTGGTCTCGTGCCGTCGCCAACATATTCATGATTCGTGAGCTTGCCCGCTTTTCACTGAATTGCATCTGCAGTATCGCATAGTCGATTGGCTTCCCAGAGATCTGCCTCCCAAGCATGTTCAGTTTCCGATGCGAAACCTTGAAAGTCGCTGTTGAATATTTGTGCTGTAATGTTCCTCAGCTCAGCGACGAGGCTCCAGATGTAGGTCATACCGAGGTTGGCCTTGGATTACTGGGTTTCTTGACCCGGCCGTCGTCTGCTCGCTTCAACACCTCCCTCGTCTTTGAAGCGGCGGTGTCGAATATACTTGTTTGGCCCTCTTCTGCTGCCTTCTTTTTCGCAGCATCTATTTCCTCCTTTGATTGTCGTTCCTTTATTCCTGGCACTAGTTTTTCCTTGACCCAGTTGAGCGGATTCAGGTAACTCGCACTGGCAAACACGGTGTCAATAAGTTGGACTACGCGATAAATTTGTGTGACGCACGGTCGGCGACATTGCAGCGTTAGGAACGCGCCATGCTGCAGCCGCAGCCTAAGAGGCCGAGTCAAGAAACCTGGTGCGGCCATCGAGAAGATGTGGTGTGACAACACGTCACGTAGTTCCCGTTTTGGCATGCGTATGCCTTGCTACACGTTCCCAACTTGAAATCGTCCGCCAGGCAGCAAGACGGTGAACCCGTCCCACGTTCAGCATGATCGGCACAATACTTAAAGTCGCGCTGCTTGTAATCAACTCAATTGCTGTCCTTAACGAGGAACGCTTCCTGGCGCAGAGTAAGTATATTTTCTGTTTGAACAACGGCAAATCTCAACATGTCTAGTCGGTTGGTTGTCTACACCACAGCAGCCGCGCGACACGAATTCCGTATACCAAGCGTATGACCAAAATGGTTATGGAGGTCCACAAGATGTCGGGATCAAGGCCAGACTGATAGACCTTACCAGTGCCTTTCGGACAATGAGAAGTGCGTCCCCTCGATTCACTGTTGAAAATTCTCACCGAATGGTAAATATCAGTCCCACTTATCGTCATCAACATCATTGTTATCATGTACGAGCTCCTGCTAGGAGGTTAATAATTTATACAGTCTGATTCGTTGGAACATCATACACCGTATACTATACATCGTCGTTCGTGGCATACATGCGTAAATGAAAGCACTCAAAGCCAGCTTAATCTTCATTCAATAACTCGTATGCATCCCTGATTTGCCGCACAAAATCATGAACACTGTGACCGTTCTGGAAGCCTCATAAACCCTACCCCATGCATGATACGAGAGGTAAAACTTACCTCGCACTCTTTCCATATACCATCGTGTACACACACCTTTTCGTGATTTATAACTACGGTGCAACTTTTGCTGCTTGCAGTTAGGATAGGCGGCATATGGATTCACTGGAGGCTTACGTTAGATTGGCCTCGGCGCTGAGCTTGACACTTTCTTGCAGAAGCTTAACGCCTTCCTCTCCTTTACCACTACCATCTCGCCCAGCACATCTTCCGACTCCACTATTATTCCAATCAATGTCCAGGGCAGCCGCGCACTTCACAGCAAGTGCTGGCTGGCCAATTGCCGTCTTCCCTTCAAAGTTTTGGCAATGTATAAATTCCCACCAATTGGAGGGCGAGTACTTGGCCATGCAGAGTTGCTGCACATTTCCCGCACACTCTTCCGGCCCATGCATACACTTGACCCCCAAAACGGGTTCTGAGGGATCGAGTCTAGATGCTCAAGATCAGAGCAACACTCGTCAGATGCCATGCCTCAACACACTTCGCGATGTAACGCAGAGAGAGATCCACCTTATCGGAGACTTTCTGCAGTACGCTAGTAAAGAGATTCTCGCACAGAAGGGCATCTGGGCAGCGGCTCATCACGGCCAGCTGGACAGGAACCATGGTATCAGGGTTAGCGGTGTATTGTACATCACCTTGCACAGTGAGTGCTGGCAGGATTGAGGCAGAAGGAAGCAGAAAGAACAGCGAGAGGACGGCAAGGCAGCGAAGCATGATGGATCACGAACAAGTCAAGCAGCCGCGATGACGCACTCGTTGCAAAGCTTTATTCACGCATCACGTGTAGCGACTTTATATCTGGCGTCGGAATCTCCCGCTCCGTCCGACGCTGGTGGTGTAAAATACCGACACCGAGCTCGAAATGCTGTTTCGGCACTCAGCAACCTAACACAAGCCGCAGAAGAACACACTCGCCATCTATCGACCGCTGTCTTATTATCGACTCCACCGTCAACTCATTGCGAACCTGATGTCGCTGTCCATCTCCTTAGTATGAAACATGGGTAGCGTGTACGGCAGTAGGACTGACCTTGACCTCGTCTGCATACATTCCCGCCTGCATCTTTCTTCGCGACGATCCATCCAGATTCCCTTCATCTATACTCCTCTTTTTGTCGTTCATTGACTGGTCAACCACTCCGACGCAATACTCGACGAGTTGAGTGCGACGCTTCCAGTTGGCTGTCCTGTATTAGGCCTCACAGGGGGGTGGAGGAGATGATAGACTGACCCACTAGTTCTCTCCATAGATATGCACATGCTTCATCCTGTACGTGTCCCGTAAGTGGCTGATCGCTCGACCTTTCTCGATCGCGCATTGCAGCGTTGGCTCGGTTCAGTCGCATAGGAATCGTATCATCTAGACGCCTATATTCCTTCAACAACTCTTTGCAAAGTATTGGAAAGTCTTGCGAACAAACATATGCATACCTACCTTTGAATAGCGAGAGGTCATGGCACGTAGATGGTGAAACGTGAACTACTTGTGGTGTCTTGGACGGCGCTTCCACAGCAAGGCTTCCGAGCTGAGGCTGTTTGGAAGGCATTGGCTAAGAACACATCACCAGCAAGTAGTACGCATAGGCGACCGCGTGAATAAATTTCTTTATTAGGATGACTTAGTATTAGTCCTACGTAAGGTATGATCCTATGGATGCATGAACTCTGTTTGCATGGCGTGTTCTTTTTGATGGATCTCCAAACGACTTTCCGCATTTGAAGAAACAGGGGTGCGGCTTGGCACCCGTGCTGACATTATGAGGTCAGTTTTCGCGCTTTAAGCTTCAAGATGGACGTACTGCGAATTCCGATGAATATTGCGCGCTGATTTCTAGAACAAGGAGTCATTTAATAATCAAGATCAATAATGAACATGCGCAAACATACCTGGGCAAACCGCCGTCCACAAAAATCGCACTCGAACTGTCTGTCATCCGGTGAGTTCAGAGTTAAAGATCACAGACAATTCACGTACTTGATCTGCCGGTGCGTGTCCTCTATGTGGCGCTTGACAAGCTGTTTTTTCGCCGTGTACCCACAAAATTGGTTGTTCCCGTCGGTCCACCGACATTCATAGACGACGTGGTTCTTGTTATCCATCTTTTTGACCGCAAATGACTCCCAAGTCAAATCAACTGAGTGACGATCGTTGGACGATTTTGCGTCACCAAGGGCAACACGGAATTTTTGAACCTATGACCGAAGTCAAACTTACAAGCGTTCGGCTTGTTCTAGCATGCCGACCGACTCAATGTCTGCCGAAAAACCCACTGGTCTCCACTCTACTTACCTGGAATCCTCTGCAGATGATGGCTGCTGAGGAGGAATTCGTCTTGAGGGCACTATGAGCGGTTGAAAGCCCGCGTGCATGGTTCCTTCTCATGTTACAACGCCATAGATCACCGTTCGGATCATCGCGACCGCTTGTGAAAAATCAAAATCAGTGCGGACAGATCGAGATGTCTCACCCTGCGGCTATCTGTGCTATTAGTCGAATGGACGGTAGAATTCTAGCGTCAGTACTGTTGGCAGCAGCCTTGGGTTTGCCAGAACATGGTGGTTCGTATTCCACCCTTTGGCAGGCGCTCGACGTTGAACCTGCATGTACACTCGGTGTCAGAAGCACGGCATAGTCGCGCCACTCATGTCGCACCATGTTTGCATGGAACAGACGGCCTGCATGAGTTGTATGTCGTTAGCCAGCTTACGGCGGGCGTTCGTTAATAATTATCATGCAAGGCAAGGTGGAAGCGTGCCATCTTACAAGTGGGACATTGTGACAGTGGCGCGTGTTGAACGAAGAGGCTCACAAGGAATAGAGGCTTTGATGTGATACATTCGGTCATTCTCCACACCGTAAACAGCTTTCTGGGACCTTGAATATTGACCGGAAGGGCTGATATGTTAAAAAGGAATGTGTGGTCGTCGCAATGTTTTGGCCCTTGAATTTACGTCATACCTGTTGGACTAAACATCCAACGACTAGAAGTGTAGGCGCTTACGACTAATTTTACATCGCTGGATTGTCTGTATTCGGGTAAATATGTACAATTTGGGTGTTGGGGCGTGGGAGACTACACAATCTGAACTTTAACGGACGTTGTTGTTGCAGATTGAGTGGACTAGTGGAGATGTCCAGATGAATCTGTGTCGGCCATCACGTCTGTGGACCTACAAGGAGCTTATTGCTTAGCGCTGGGACTTGTGGCAGCGGTGGCAACCGGGGAAATATTCTTGGGCTCCCGGCTGGGTTTCCTGAGAGGCTTGATAGGCCTTTGCGCTTGAGGGTTGGCAAAGGAGGGTAACTCGTCGTCTACGTCCATGTCTGAATCCAAGCTGGTATCGTTGTCCTGATCAGAGTTTGAACGGGGTCTTTTCCTCGGCGAAGAAGAGGGAGTTGCGGACTGTGAAAATACGTCACGCAGGGTGTCCTTCGCAGATTGGAAAATGGCGGGGGACTTGGATGGCGATGAGTGGGGCGAGGGGGATGTCATGTATCCCTCTGTTACGTCTGAAGAGACACGTTGTCACGGGTAAGTATAGGTGTAGGCAGACGTACGTTTTCTTATGCGGGAGCCGAGGGAACGAAGACGGTCTGCGAGATCGTCTGGGACGCTGGGGCATGGTCAGCACAGGGCAGAGCAGGATGGAAGGGACAAGCCTTGGGTTTGGGGAGGGGACGGAGGGAGAGTGAGCGGGGCGAGGGGCGGGGCGTTTGGCGGGGGCGAGCATCGGGAGAAGGGCCGGGCGGGGGTGGGGATCAGGAGAAGGACCGGGCGGGCGGGCATCGGGAGAAAGAGAAAGGCCGGGCCGAGGTATCACACCTTGCCTGTCCGACACTGGCGGGCGCCGCCTCTGTCGCTGGCAATGCCGCCCTCCGTCGTCACATTTCTTGCTCTGTTACTCCCCGCAGCTGCCCAGGTCCCTCCCATCCAATGGATCAACCTCTCTTCCCTCGTCCAATCTTCAAACAGTCCCCCGGCGCTCAAAGACGCTGCCATCGGCTACGACGAAAACAGGTCTCCCATTTACCCTCTTTTCTCTCCTTTTCCATCTCATCATCTTCTCCAGTCGCTCCATAATTGTCTTTGGCGGTGAATCGAAGGGCGGCATCTCCCAGTCCCAAACTTATCTGTCAGTCCATTTTCTACTCCACCACTAGCTTCTCTCATGCCGGTCGCAGCCTTAACCTCGACAGGTTGACCTGGTCAACCCCGTCTCCTCCCGCAAATCTAAATTCAGCACCTCCGGCCAGAAGTGCTGCCATTGCAGGCATAGATTTCGCCGCGAGCTAGTCCGTCCTTTCCACATTGCGCATATGCTCATTACTCACTGCCTTTCGCAGCCGCCATGGTTTCGTTGTTATTGGTGGAAAGGGCGCGCAAGGACAGGCTCTCTCAGACGTTTGGGTATTCCTATCCTTGAAACTGCTCATGCTGCTACTTATGCCGCTGCTAAGGAATATGATTTTATACACCAGTTCTGGTCCCAAGTTTCCGTCTTGTCCTCTGTTCCATCGCCTCGCTGGGGCGCTTCGGGTGGTATCGACATCAGAGTCAGCCCTGTACAAGATCCTCGTCTCGCCAGCCCGAATAACACTTTCTACCTCGCTGGGGGAACATCCGGTTTACACACCAATCCACTCTCCGACGTATGGCGGTTCAACATATCTGGCACACTGTCGCCAAATCTACCGACTTCTTCTGGATCGTGGGATCATCTGACAATCAGCAATCTGCCTATCCAAGTTGGCCAAGGAGGAACGGTTGCATACGACCAGATCGTCGCAGTGGGAGGCTGTAATTCGACATCAAATGCCACCCTGTCATGTGCCCAGCAAAGCTCATACGTCCTCACCGTTAACAGTAATTCCTTCATAGCTCCGCAGCCTTGTCCACCGCCACGTTATCGCCCTGCAATTGTCCCGAATCTGAATGCGTATTCTTCTTCCTTTGAAAACCAGGTGTTTGTTATTTCTGGTCTCTACAGCACGTCACTGTGGGACGATGGCGGAGATTTCAAAAATGGCGAAATAGTAAGAATTTTTCCTCCACCAATCGTCCACTCATTCAAAGCGCAAGGATGTACTGGATTTCAAAGGCGGAACGTGGACTAGAGTGTTGCCATCTGGAGATCCAGGTTCGAATGGTCAAGTGACTTATCCCGTGCCACGAGAGGGTGCCGCCGCAATTGCTTACACCCAGGGCTTAGTAGGCTCGGAATCGAGATGCGTCTTCCGATATTATCGTAAGTTGCTCTTAATACTTTGGATTAATGTTGATTGGCATGCAGATGTTTGGTGGCCAAGATGCATCTGGGCAATATCTATCCGATCTCTGGCTTCTGCGATCGTATAATGGTTCAGTTAGCGCATCAAGTCCCGATTGGTCAGGTTATGGGGATGGCCAATTGGGAACTGGCATTAATGCTGACGGCTCTGGAGTCAAGATACAATTTCCTAGCAAGTGCGCCTCCCTGTTCACGATTCCGTCTACCACCACCACCTCGTCTTCTCAGGCAACTTCGACAAGCTCGAGCTCGTTCAACACATCTTCAACAGTTTACAACACATCAATAATTCATAAAATTTTCTCCCCTCTTTCAGTTGCTCTCCTTTTGCCTAGCGCGGTCTATTTTCGGTTGACACTGTCAACCTTCACTGATTACAAACTGCCTGAACATCGGTTACATTGGTTCTACACGTCGGCTACCGTCTCCGTTGTGGCATATGCCTTGGGAGTAGTTGGTCTGGCCTTGTCATTTACCTCCATTTCGAGTCCAACACGTTCGTCCTCTGTAGTATTGCAAACAAGCCATGGTCGAGCGGGTCTTGCTTTTTTTGCCTGTCTTTACGGCATTACCCCTGTGCTCTTCATTGTGCGTTACCTGGTTACTCGCCCAACGTCCTCGGAAGACAGCAACAGTATCGGTACGGATCATCAAAACAATTCCATCTCAGAAAAGCCTGCTTCGTTACCGGGTCCTATCGGCAGTATGACACAAAGCACGCAGACGTCTGCACCTCCCTCTCCTCGCGGGCGATCCCACTCGCTTGGAGCAGTTGTTCGACCCAAGACTGCAGAAGGTGGCTTGTCAAGTGATACCGAGTCTTTCACTTCTTCTCCGACGCACCGAGGCTTTGAAGTTCTTAACCGCCCGCCTCGCATCCGTCATCCAGGTGGAAATTGGGCCCAGGCGTACGCGGAGTCGTCGCGGCGACACTTGAGCCCAGGAAGCTTGGGTGATATAGACTGGCTTCTGCGGCGCAGAAGTCTTAATGCAGTGGTAAGTGTATATTGTGCCGTTAACGTCTCGGTGGTTAATCAACATTCAAGGATGAATTGGATTATGCCATCACCCAACTTCACAACGCCCGTTTAGAGACACCGGCTACCATGGATCCGTTGTTGAGCGTTCCAATGTCTATTCACAATAATGCCGTCGTGCTTCCGTCCCTCATTGATATCGTCTTGCATGTTGTTCTGCATGCCTCTCTGCTCGGTATATGCATTATATCGCTCATTGCTCTTTGGTCTCGGGCTCCCAATTTTGCCTTCGCTCTTTTCCTCGCTTGGACTATTCTATACTATGTCGCCATTCTTTCCTTCTCATGGTTCGGCCGGCCAGAAAAATCAATACTGACTGTAGTGATATATCGGTTGCGTGGGGTACCACCTGTTTCTGGTCAAGCACTTCGATCTCCTCAAAATGATCAGCCATCGATGCATGACGGGCCTTATCTCCATCATCCACCCTACCGTCACGCGACTCGAGAGGAGATCGCACAAGCAAGGCCTTTGAGCCTGACGACTGACGATGAAGATGACAATGTCGACGAGGATACCAGACAGAGAATGATTGAAGAAGAAATGGAAAGGCGGGATGTGTCAATTGTAACCGTTCCAAGACGCAAGTTATGGATAACAAATCCTTCCTAGATGTCGCATTTACCCAGTTGCTACAAGTACATTATCCATACCACATATCTGGAGCACATTATTGTAATACCCCTCAACAACATATTCACTATCACGTACCTTTAAGTTATCGTGTACGCTTATTTAAGGATGATTAAGTCATGCATGAATATCATTGGTATAATGTAAATAGAACTTCTTACTAGTGACTCCCCTCGACGGCAACGTCGTGCCTCCACTTGTCAACACGACCAAATTTACCCGCGTCGTGCGCGGGCGGAGGTGACGGAGCGGGTACCGGAGGTTGCATTAGCACCGGTGGTACCACTGGTGGTCCAAAGAAGCCCGAGCCAAGCACGCCGGATGGGTTAAAGTACATGCTGTTCTGGAGTTGCGCTTGCATCATCATCTGCTGTTGCTGCTGTTGTGCCATCATCTGTTGCTGCTGCTGCTGTACCATCATCTGTTGCTGCTGTTGCTGTATCATCATCTGTTGTTGTTGCTGCTGCTGTGCCATCATCTGATACTGTGTTCGTCTTTGTTGCTGCGGGTGGAGAGCTAACGGCCTGTCGTCGTCGTCGCCATTCCGGCGGTTCGCTACACTCGAGACGCGCAACCCCAATGGCTTGTCGTCGTCGTCATTCGGGCGGTGGTGGTTCACTATGCTCGGGGCGCGTAGCCCCAACGGCTTGTCATCGTCATCATCCCGGGGGAGAGTAGTTCGCTATACTCGAGGTGCGCAGCCCCAACGGCTTGTCATCGTCATCATCCCGGAAGGAGTAGTTTGCTATACTCGAGACGCGCAGCCCCAACGGCTTGTCGTCGTCGTCGTCCTGGCGGGCGTAGTTCGCCATACTCGAGGCGCGCAACCCTAATGGCTTGTCATCGTCGTCATCTTCCCCGCTTGCAAGGTTGTCAAAGATGACAGGGGGGATAGCAAGAGCAGTTGATTGCGTCTTGTGCAGGAGGGATGATAATGGCTCCTCCTCGTCCGAGTCATCCCCTTTTTGCATGCGGGTCACCCGTTGCCGGTGCGCAGCCCGATTAACGGCAGCCGATAGCGGCATGTCCTCTTCGCTATCGACGTCCTCAACTTTAAGTGTTTGACGCACTTTATTTGGAAAACGAGGACCTATGCCGGTAGTTCTGCGCGGACCCTCGTCTTCAGAATCGGAAAGCCACTTTTCTGCATTGTCTGCTGCAGTATTGTCAACTGGTTCTAGGTTGTCATCAGCCGAATCATCGTCATCAGATTCGTCCTCCACAGCCTTCGCTGGAGGGCGAGTAGCGCGTTGAATATCCGGTAATTGAGGAGGCTCGATAGAGACTCTGTGTTCATCGGTACGGATGCTCTCGATATGGAAATTACTGTTCACCTGGTCCTGGTCCTGGTCCTGGTCTTGCCCTTTCTTCTTCTTTCCTTTCTTCTTCTTTCCTGTCTCTTGCTCTATTTGTCTCTTCTGTTCCTCTGCAGCCTTCGCTTCCTGGGCTTCGATTTCACGAAGTTTTGCCACCTCGCGTTCCCACAAAGTGTCAACGCCAAAAGCAGAACGACTACTGATCATCCTTGTGGTAAGTCTTGAAGACTTAAATCTAGCTCCTTCGTCGTCAAAGTTAAGCAATGGCTTCGCAGTCGACGAGCTTTCCCTTGCTTATCACTCTTTTCGAATCAGGTATACCGAAAGAATTCTGACCAGTATTTGCTGGACGGTTACTTAAAGTAGCCAGGTCAATGAATGGGCCGGATCGCGTTTGCTCTCCGGCAAAAACACTAGCAAGGTTGAGTTAAGTCTGGGTTGCAAAAGCAATATAAGGGATGTTACCGTTGTTTACTGTGCATTTGAGCTTTGCGCGTCTCTAAATCATCGATTAAGCTCTTGCCAAAAAGTTTGCCTGCAGGACGGATATCCTCGAGGCCCGCATTGCTTGAACCACCCAAAGGCACATTGTCCTCATCGTTAACATCTAATTCGTCAAAATGCACTTGCTCGCCTTCTTGCGATGCAGTGGGAATACCTCCGACTACTTCAGAATATGGATCCTTCACACCTCCGATATGAAGTGTATTTCTGAAAGTCATCTGAGACAGTGATAGGTTCATAAGAGGATTAGGAATGAAGGAGTTTGATGCTACAGGAGGTTTAGCTGAGTCTAGCGTAAACATCATGGAATTGTGACGAGCAGAACGGGCACCGGGTGGCAATGGTGGGCCATCCGTGGACAATAGAAATCCATCTCTGACCTGGTTCTGAGCGGGCGATGCTTCCTGTGTAACTTGTTGCAGAGGACTGGGCATCACTAGTACCTTTGGCCGCAAAAGCTCCAGCGTTGTGGAATATTTCTGTTCGCGTCGCGGTTGATTTTGGCTTTCGACGATCTCCTGGTCAGGTAGCAACTTCGACCCTCTGGATATATTCGATGTTGTGCCAACATGCGAATTTGCCTTGGGATCAAACCGGGATAGTCGAGACGGCGAGGGAGGTCTGATAGCAAAAGGATTGTCGGATGTGGGTTCGACCACCTCACTGGAGGTTCTTCCAGTACGCTCATCCTGCAATATCACTTTCGAATCCATACTAGCCTGTGAAAGCCTCCTGTCGATGAGTTGAGATCCAGCTGATATGCGACGATCAATAATTTCATCATCAGGGAGGGAAGGTGAACGGGCGGAGCTTGAGGGGAATGGCACTGAGTGTATGGGATATGAGAGGGGTCGAGGCGCTGAATATGATGAACCGCGAGGTCTCTGAAGAGGGAACTGAGGTATTTCCATGTCGACAAGGTCCAAAGGGGAGCCGAAAGATCTTCTACGTTTGCTTGCAGCCTCCAGCATCTTGCTGTCGAGGCCCGGATGTTCGGCAATGCCTCCAAGACTAACAGATCTTGAAGTGTTAATAGCACGCCTGGGGGCAGTCGCAGCACTACCATTGTTGGTGAAAGGGATATGCGAACGGACAGAAGATACGGGATGAGGTGTGAATGCAGCTGCTTTTGCTTTGCCCTTCGCTGACTTGCCTTTGTCTTTTGGAATCAGTGCATCCAAACCCCAAGATGCCAGGTCAACTTCGAGTTCCTCCTCATTACCCTCGTCCTCATCACTCCAATGGTCATCTTGACTGAATGGATTTCGGAGCGCATCAAGGGAGCCTCGCGATGCCCGAGACCGCCTATTCTCCAAAGCTGATTCTCGTCCACCCAGACTACCTGTTTCACTTGGTATCGATACGCCAAGGTAGTCACTCCTGCGTGAAGATTGGGGAGGAGCAGCAGGGTTGCGACGGAGGTGCGCAAAGATAGCGCTGTCCTGTGCCCTCCTACTGTGCGCGTCAGGATTGGAGGGATCGTTGTCGTATTCTACGACTCTCAGCCATGAATACGACACGTTATTGCGGGTACCTACCCAGTAGAGCTGCTGCTAGCTGTAAACGAGAGAAAGCTGGGGCTTGAGGCATTGTAAAGGAGCGTTTGAGGACGGGATTGATGTGACAGCAAGGACAGGGAATTTGAACTATTTATTTAGCTACACATAAGATTTTAAGATTATCACAACTCGTCATGCAAGATAGTCTCCTCATCATCCTCCATCTCTTCCATCTCAATCTTCAACTGCATTGTCTCAGCACTCGCATCGGGACACTATTCGAGATCATACCTGATTTTTCTCATCCTCCAGATCAAGGTCGTCCTCTCGGTCCCGGAAGTTGACATTGGGTCCAACCAGCTCCTCAGTCAGAAGGAAGTTCTGGATCCACAGGAGGTGCAGGTTTGACAGTCTCATCAGTGAGTGCTGTCTCGGACACGCCCAGTGAACGCCTCAGCACCCGATCCACACGATTGAAAAATCTAAGCTCGATTCAGTGACACTATCATTCTCAAAGGCAGACCTCGTACTCGTTGGAGTTCTGAACTTCAAACCCAGAACGAACTAAGGCTGAGTCAATAAGGATTGAAGTGACCTCCCTCAGATCAGTCTCCGCATTCTCATCTCCTTCCTCAGGTTCCTGAAGTTCTTCTACGCGACGCAGAAGCCCCTCGATTAGAGGCGACCGTGGGTTGACCTCAAGTACCTTTGCCTTGAGTGCCTGCTCATGCATCGGGCCAGCCCTGCTTCCCTTGGCATTAGCAGCACCTATGTGCGTGGTTCAATTCCCATATCGTGATTAATGATGGGTGGTACGCACTGAGCAGCTTCTGCACGTTTGCCGTGTAGCCGAAACTATCTGCGACAATGGCACAAGGACTCTTGACTAGCCGGTTTGACAATACAACTACAGGGCGATCAGACTAGTCAAACATATCATGATCATGGGTTAACTTACCGTCCCGGACGAGTCCTGCGGACTGCTTCTTCAACCACTCAAGCAAAGGCTTATACTTTTCAGCTAAAGACTTTTCCTCTTCCTTCTCATCATCTGCTTCTGTGTCTGATGTTGTTCTTTATGAGATGATGTGCATGTGAAGGTAATTCAGTCACCTTCGTCACCAAACTTCAACCCCGCTTTCGCGACATCTTGAAATGTAATTTTCCTAGCTATAGCTTAGATATTGATACCGACGGAAACAATACGATTACTGACTTCCATTGCCGAGTGTTTTGGACAAGTATCTCGTCTAGCGGCTCAGTAAGCAATAGAATTTCATAGCCACGAGCATCAAGTTTCTCGATGAATACGCTCTGAGCTAAATCCTCTGAAGTTTTTCCTGCCTCAGCAATATAGAAAATCTATCCAGTCAGTTAGCATCCCTTACATGATATACTGGACGACCAGTTACCTGTTTTTGGCCTTTCTTCTTATTTTCTAGGTACTAAATTATGTCAGGCAAATTTTTAGGGTCATCTTGATTGATATACCTCATCCAGAGATGTTGCGTTTCTCTGATTTGTAGCAAAGCGGATCATCGGAATGAGCTTATCCCGATTCTTCGCGTCCTCCACGGCGCCGAGCTTGAGAATGGAATTGTATCCTTCCGTAACTTTTGCATATTTCTCAGGATCTTCTTGAGCAATCCTTGTTCAACAATTGAATAAGTCTTTTGAGGATAATTGACCGCAATTGTTTCAAGAAACGCGAGGATTGTAAAGTTTCCCGGGAGACATTGAGAGGAAGATCGTCGGCTGGATGCCGATATTTAGCACCTAATAAAGGGAAGTTGATGATGATTCTTACCATCCACGACAACTTTGAGCCAACTGGCCCATTTCGGCAGACTGTCATCCCCAAACTCAGATGTGATAAAAACGCGCTTGACCATCAACTTGACATCTACAGATTTCCACAAGTGTGGATATTGCCAAAATGCATCCTCTCTGTATAGTATGAGAACCAAATACCGGCTATGTTGACCTCATCTTACATCTTTTGTGGAAGGAATATCATGGCCTTAAAAGACACTCCAGATTCAGAATCACCTGAGAAATGGGTCCAGGCTAGAGGATCAGAGTAGTCTTTGAAGAATGATCGGTAAAAGTCCTTGTACTCCTCTTCGCACAGATGAGCACCAATATAACCAGATAAACTCTTAAGCCTCACCATCCGTCACGTTCTTAGGATCCCTAATGCGATGTCAGGCTTCCAGCAACTGTTATATGATCCTAAACGTTTTGCGCACCGTGTCCACAATGGTGGCTGTGAGTTGAGCCGCAACCACTCCTCTACTTCTATAGTTTTCATTTTCTTTGCAGGTTCCTCTTCGTCGACAGGGACGTCTTCGACAATGGCTTCTTCATCCTTCTCTGCTTCCTTCTCTGCTTCTCCATCTTTCTCTCCTTCACTCTCCTCCGTTACGTCAGGATTTTCCGTCGCATCATCGGTAGCTGCAGCAATTTCTTTATCTTCCTCCTCGTCCGGGACTTCCTTCTTTTTCCGGGTCATCAAATAGACGGGGAAGGTTGACGAATAAGAAGAATGCTTGTCTCTATCCCTCTAATCAAACAATGAAAGTAGCCTAGAGATAGATGATCATACACCAATTCCTCGATATTCGTCTCTTCAAGGTATTCCAGGGAGTCCTTTTTGAGATAGATCGTAATCTGTGTTCCACGCCCGAGAGTATTCCCGCGTGGGTCGGGGTATACTTCAAAAGTGCTATCCTCAGCGCTAGAGCTGAATACATGTTGTATCGGATGTGGCGTCTTGTCCGATGTTGCGGGTATGGATGCGACTTCCACACGGTCGGCAACAAGGAAACTGCTGTAGAAGCCTAGACCAAATGCTCCGATAAGGTTGCTTGTAGCAACTCCATCCGGATTCTCTGCCTTCGCAAGGAAATCGGAAGTACCAGACTTTGCAAGTGTCCCCTGTTGCGATGCATCGTAAAACAAGATGACGGAGGACATCCGCACGACGCACCAAATTGGTCTTAAGCTCTTCAGCGGACATGCCAATACCAGTGTCTTTTAAGAGAGCGTTAATTCTAGACGAAGCTCTGCATGGGCTACACACGTACCAGTAATGATGATGTGGCCGCCCTTCCCATCTTCGTCCTTAATTGCATTAATGGTGATGTTGAGGGGGTCGTCGCCATTCCATGCAGCTTTATTCGTCAGAGAGACAAGCCGGAGCTTCTCCAACGCATCGTTAGCATTAGAAATGAGTTCTCGAAGGAAAATTTCCCTGGTGAGAAAACAGATCCATAAGTATTGCATAACGACGGCCATTTGTTATAATACTTACTTGTGTGAGTAAAGACTAACGTATGGGACCTGTATTAGATCGTAGAATTACACAAAATGCTATTGTTCGCCTTGCCTGTTTATGACGATTTTCCGCATACGAGCCACGTCGCTCTGGGTGGAATTCGTCAGACATAAGGATATCCAGAACATTATGCGACATACTTGATAATCCTGCTTAACACGCGTCCCATCGCCCTGCGCCAAGCTGGGCACAGAAACGATGCCTAGTGTAAGTATCAACTTATGCAAGAACTTCATGGCTGAACCACTGCCAGCTCAACGAGCAGGTACTTCACGTGTAAAGAGGCCGAGTGAATTAAATATGAAAGGAACGACTGACGTGTCAATGCGTGTCCAATCAACAACCAGGTCCGCCAGACCCGTTTGATCGAAAATAGCTATACTATGGATACGGACATTCGATACAGACTAGCTAGGAACATTCTCAGAGACATGGACGGACAACTTTGGTGCAGTCAAACGACCAATATAGTCCTAGACGGGAGCAGACTTGAGTAAAGAAAGTACCGTGTAATTGATAGCAAGCACAAACCCTGATCCACTGTTCACGCTGCTCCGATACATGGTCAAACATTGTGTATCGTTTATCGTTCTAATCCATGGTAAGGATCTTGGGAGTCGAATTACGGTCAAATCACGAACCTTGATAACTTTCACCATATCGTGAATATCGATATTTCTCGCCAGCGCCTTCATATCAACTATACCTCCACCTCCCTCACCCTCACCCTCTCCCAAGTCCTCTGCTTTAACACCCCCGTCAACCCCTTCTCCTCCCATCTTTCCTAGTCGCCCCCAGAACTCGACGAAGGAATTCTCCGCCAACATCTCATCGAATGCTCTCCGACACTCTTGGGCCCACTCTCGTTGCCATTTCAAATACGCATGTTGTAAATCTGTGATCGTGAACCCGAGTTTCGTCAATGGCAGTGATGATAGAAGTGATGGGATAGGCAAGTCGGCGAACGAAGTGGCCAGGGACGGTGCATGCGATTGGAATATCATGTGCAAACTGTTTATGTGTTTCGCGCGTAAATGTCCAACATGGACATGGAACAACTGTACTTGATGATTCAGAGTTAAAGGCGAATTGGCGAAGCGAGGATCAATCTTTAGTTGGGGTAAAGCAGCATCCCACGACTAATTAAGTGCGGTAAGTATCTGCATCTTGTGGGACTACCGTCGTACCTGGGGATCACGTATAGCGTCAGTCAACAACGTCCTGGTGGTAACACACACATGTCATGATAAGCACCAACTGCCGTCTTGTACAACCAACACATAGAATAGATGGCGCACCTGAAAAGTCTCTCGCCCTCTTCTTTGCCCATACCTTGCTTCGAACGTTCGATCTGCAGGTCCAAAAGATTTCGCTCAGCTCTGACTTTCTCTTTCCGTTCCTTCAACGCTCGCTCCTTTCTGTCGTTCTGTTCATCAATTTTGGTTGAAGCGTCCTCTTCTTCAGCTATTAGCGTTCGCCCTGAAATGCGCTTAGTTTTTCCTTTCACGAATGTAATGAACAATTCCTCTCGAAGTAGACGATGACCCAACAGCATCATAACGTGGATCAGCATACAAGCCCCGTTTAACCTGCAGGTTATTTCTAGGTGAGTAAAAGCACGATAGAATATAGCTAATGTACCAACATCTTTCCAAACGAGGCCTTCTTCGGGTTTCACCCGTTCCTTCAAAAGGAAAAGGAAGTCAGCTTCCAACTTTTCAGCAGTGGCTCGTTTCTCTGCAGAAGATCGTCATGTTCCCATAGCTTCGCTTAAAGGGGGTCAATGGCGCTCACTTCCACTCAAATCCTTCATAAAGTCCCTAAATCGCCTTTCCCTTTCTCTCTCGTCTCGTCCCCAACCATAAAATCTTCTATCCTTCTTCCACGTGCGTCGAAATTCCGTCCAACTAGTTCGCGTACTCTTGACCTCTTCCTCCAACAATCGGTCAAATTCCTCTTTGGGGCCAAGTGTTTCCTTTTCTTTCTTGAAATTTAATTGTTTCAACTCTCGAGCTCGTTCGCGGCAATACTCGTCGAAAGCATCACGTCGTGCTGCTACTGAGGGCAACAGAACATATCGCGGGTCAGATACAAACAACGGTAGAGATTTATCCCATGGAAGCAGAGGATTCACATCCTTCTCCCTCAAGAGTGTCTGCATGTAAGTTTGTTAAATATTTTAAATAAATAAATAAAATAGAAATCACCCGCTTACTTTGAAAAGTGCTTTTGCTTCCTCACTAGATAACTCCACTTTTTCTGGTACGATAGTCGAAGCATGTTCTTTACTTCGTGCCCGTTGGTCAATATTAGCTACCTGCTCCTGCTGGCTTATGGCAGGTCCTTGTCTTGCTTCCTCCTGGTGTTGTTCTCCGACTTTCCTTCTCTCTTCTTTAGGTTCAGCCTCTCCCTGTTCTGTAGCTTCTGACTGTAGCTCTTCCTCATCCTTGTCTTCGCTTGCATCTTCATCATCTTCATCGTTGGAAACGTCAGCGTCTGTCCGTGCTCTTTTTGTTATCACAATCTCATCCATTGGAACCGGTTCTTCAGCTTTGCGCTTAGCAAGGTCCATAATGGTGCTGTCTAGGTTACTCTCCGATTTTTTTATCTGTGCCTTCTCCAACATCAGCTGCTCCTGCATACGACGTTCGTTTTGTTCTAAACCTTCTAATGCATCCTTAATCTCTTCCGGGACTGTCCATAGGCTTTCTTTTCTCTCTTTATGTGAGAAGAATACGTTCCCTTGTGTCGTTTTAATACGGAGCCAGTCTGTCCCGGGGACGAATGTCTTAAACAAAGGTTTTTCTTTTAGAAATTCTGGAGTGGTTTGTGTCTGGTTTGAAGAGGCGAAGGAAGGTGCGGGATGCACGTATGTAGACTCCCGTGTGACTGCATTATAGTAATAAACATGGCCATTGGGACCTGGCAGACGATAAGGAAAGTGCGGTAACAGCGAGAAAAGGCTTACCGATATGCTCTGACCAGGGTGGAGGAGCTAATGACATCCTTTGAGGAACTGTGACGGATCACACCCACTTTAGGAACACCTGCTCCATTTTTCTTTGAACGTTCACCGCGTCAATAATACCTTCGAACAAGACCGAAACGTAGCGTAAGGCTAGGCTAACACGTCCGGACAACGCGGTCACGACTTGGCTGCCAGTCAAGAATTTCTGGTGAGACAGCTTCCACGTTCAACGCTGTGAAAATCTGGTGATTGTCCTTGACTCCTCGAGGATAGTCTATCGTGACACGGCCGCTTCTCTTTTTGCGCCTGCTGTTCTTTTTTGCTGACTTTCGGACGTATTCGGGCACTTTTACTTTGACGACTTGCAAGTATGGAACATGAACGATGTGGTTAGTCCCCATACCCCTGATAACCCATACCCCGTCATACTCCTTAGAATTTTTGAGTTACCTAGTTGGCATGCGGGAAAGCCTGTACTATAATCTAATACTCCATAACCCATAGCATTTTGGCGGAAAAACCCATACTAGATCGATTGTCATCTGTTGTTCGGTCTGCTTTAGGATACTAATAAACTACTAGTACAGAATAATATTGATTCTTTGGCAAATTTTCGTGATTTTCAAGACCTAGTTTTGGCAACTCCCTTGTACCCCATACCCCCTCATATCCCATAGCCCCAGGCCATGACGGAGAGGTATGGGATTCGACTCAAGGCAGATGTCAGATTACTAATTGGCTCGCCTTCATTGATATGTCGCTAGATTTACTAACTACTGCTATGACCATGAACAGAATCGCAGATTTTCTAATTGCAGGCGGATGATATATGCAAGTCAACTCTGATGCGACGCAACAGCCGGCGAGGATTCGTGAATAATGGAAGGTCTAACTACTTGCTAGCCATCGTGGCGTACATCCTTCCAACGGATTTTCAGTCTGCGAAAATTTCAATGAAAGAGTCTTTGGGGGTACGGTTATTCATGTTATGACATATGGCTCGAGGTCAAAAAAATAAATTCAGGCGTCCTGGTTCATGTGAGGACCTGACATTTGCGATAGTTGTGTGGCAATGTTTAAAAAAGGATCGTTGGAACGACACCGACGAGGAATGGCGAGGACACAATGCACTTGGTAAATAAAGGATCTATTGTAAATCGAGAACGCAACTTCTTGATTTTAGCATTGAATAGTTGTATAGTACAGATGTGTAGATGATACAAGTCCCAAAGGTTTTGCAATACAGTCAGATCGAGTGCATGATGATGATGCGGAATCTCTAATGAAGTGCTGAACAAGACACGAATGACATTTATGATGCCTATCAGAACTCAACCGTAGAATCTAATAGTTTGCATCAGATAAAGGCCAGTTTACAAATGAGTGATACACCTACTTTTTATTGATCTGGAAAAGAAACAACTCGAAATTAACTTTGACCTTTCCCTCGAACAGAGAGAGTGAGGAACGCTTTTCATACTTTGCTTGAAGAAGATCTTCCATGCGCACATCCTCGGAAGCGACGCGAGTAGTTCCTCCGTACAATGAGGATTCAAGAACAAGATTGAATACGCCAGTCGTATCAGAAGACATCGTGATTTGAAACTTGTCAAATTGGCGAGGAGAATGTTGGTCGATAGATAGTAAAATGCTTCTCTCATACAATTTCTCCGCGGAGTAAATGTATGAACCGAATCTCGGTGCCTGCCCGGACTTCTGCAGGTCTCTCAGGTGGAAGTACTGCTTCGTAAATGGTATTACAAAGCGTTTTTTCCTGGGCGGGTGATGAACGTCACCGAACTTGAGCAGAGTTAAGTTATACGCACTCTTTTTTGTGTTGCATTGTCTGCATAGCTGCTTCGACATAGCTGTGATAACTATCAATTTGTTCCTGGAAGTATTTCTTGCGCTCTGCTAGTTGGTGAAGCGCTTCTTTCATGCTTTCCATTTCTTGTTGTCTCTGGAGTCGCTTCCGATGCTTACTACGTACGTCGTTAGCGATGGCGTTGAGAATACCCTGGAAACCGTCATCTCGTGTGATTTTGCCTTTTTTTTCCAATTCGAGAAGTGTTGCGATTGCATGAGCTTTGACTGCGGCGAAGTTTAACCTAATATGTATTATTGAGAGAATGAACGAGCAATTAAATCATTTCCATTTACTCACGAACGAATATCCTCAAGACGATACGCAGAATCAGTAACAGCAGCTGATGGTTGTCGTCTGGGTATTTGGCGAGCATGCTCATTCTCGGCTTCTGCCTGCAATATTTCTTCCCATGTTTGCTCGTCCTCTTCCGTAACGGGGTGCATGAGAGATTCCAGCAAATCTCGCGCTGGTTGCACTCTGAGAATAGCCAACACGCTACGCTTGGCTTGCACCCACAATGTCTTCTCCTCAGCATGTGGATCTATTTTAAATGAGTTTGCTACGTGAACATGCGAGCCAAACGTACCTGAAACCTGGGCAAACCGATTTGTTAGCTCAAGGGTGATCGGTGTGTCCCTGGCATCCTTCAAGTTATCATCACCTAGGTGAGGTACACCATCGAGCTCGACTATGATATGTCGTAAAATATCTTGTGATTGAGGCGCCTAAGAATTCATGAAATATATATCGTGGGTGATGGAAATCACTACAAACAAGTTCATCAATGTATTGGGAGACAAGTCCGTGCATGGTATAAATTTCGTTGGGAGAGATGTAGATTGGTTTGGGTTGAACAGTTACATCTAGGAACTCGTGCGCACGGTAATGCGACTCTGCATCTGGAACGTTTGCAACTAGCCAGATAATTCCAAGCCTAAATTCAAGACTTTATGAAGTTACGTACCTTCAAGAAACCAGGCTGACATGTGTGAGATGGATTTATTAACGAAATCGTTGATCGGCACATAGCCCGGATCTTTGTCGTCAAATTCAATTCCGCCAGCTATCTGTGTAAGAACCTTGGAAATTTGGGCAAGATTCTTTCGGGCAGCGGGGTCAATAGTGTTCGTCACAATGTCAAAAGTCTCAGGCGTGCTATGCAACATTGTAGAGAAATACACCATACATTTCGTGGGGACTTACACGATGACGGGGTTGATCAGACGATAATAAACAAGACGTCCAATGCATGCAGCGTATGCTTTCTGAGTCGCTCCAGGGAAATGCTCCTATTGCTTGCCGTTCAGCGTTGAACAATTGAAGCAACTAGTTGAACTTACTTGAAGCAGTAAAAGGGTTTCCCTCGCAAGGCACCGTACAGCATAAGGTATTTTTCTCGTCGATTGCGTAATCGCTGTGACAAACGCTTCCGTCCACCACTGTAGTACTTGAAGATCTTATGGTTATGAATATCGACATTCTACATTGATATCATTGTCACGTACGTCGAATATATACTGCCCTGGTTTCGGGCTCGTGCAGTGCATCACGGAAGGGTAATTCCTTGGGCAAGGAACTCACAACACCGGATCTCATTTCCTCTACTAGAATCCTGGCTTTGTGGATCTAGCAACACATCAGTGAGTCAAAGAGAATGAAGTGATGAATTACCTTGGAAGGGTCAATCTCCAAGTCTAGGTCTACCGAATTGATGACCTCCTTAACGAGCGATTGAAAGGCTTCCCGCACAAAAGACATTTGCTTTGGTCGAACGTAATGTACCGCAATACTGATATACATTGGATGACCTTCAATGACTTCTTGAATACCTGTGGCATTCAAAACTTCTTCTCGTATGGCAAGCTTGAAGAAATATCATTGGAACTTATGCCACGTAGGATGTTGCATGATGGCTCACCTGAAAAAGCTTCAACAGCAAGTAATCCTCCCGGCGATCTTGGCCATAACCGAAGAGGGTTAATACGACTCTCTCCACGAAGCGCCGGTTCTTTTCTGACGCATCCTGGGCGGACAAACGGAGAAAAAGGCGACTTAGATACTCTCCTCTTGTCTGCAATAGGTAGAAGAGTTGCTGATATAGCTCCAACCTGCGTCGCGCCGCTTTATCAAGTGTGTTAGGGCCGGAGAACGGATCGCCGTGCGCTGCAAGCAAAGACATTTTTGCTGCATGTGAAGCTGCACTCTCAGCGCCATGCCTTCGCCTTGCCTTAACGAGCTCCTCGGAACTCTTCGCATTTTGCACGACCAATGCAATCTTGACGTCCAGGTCACTTATGTCATTCTCCAGAGATTGGTTCCCGCGGATACTCTCCATCACATTCTTTCGCAGTCTTTCAACCTTGATCTCTTCTTGGAAATCTGCCTCCGAATCATCTAGAAGATGGACAAAATTTTTGATTGTTCCTACAGTAACATTTTTACCCAATGTTAACTGTCGGTATTGCTCTCGCGTTTCTTTGGCTCGGAATAATGACTGTATCTTGACAACCTTGCTTAAGTTAGTCCTGTAGTATTCCATCTTGTGACGAAAAGATCGTCTAAGCAAAGCTCCACGCAGCATCGCCTGCAAAATCGTAGCCACAGGTTGATTACGTCGTAGGTGATCCCTCCAAGCTAGGTAGTCCTCCCTTACGAGAGCTCCTCGGGCGGCGGATTGAAAATTCACGACGTCAGGCATGACAAAATCCAGTTGTCGTTTTGTTTCATGGTGCCGCCTGCGGGAGAGCGACGCACGGGCAAGTGCTTGAACGATGTTGACGGATACGATAGTCTTCACTTCCACAAGGGCCTTCGTGATATTATCATGCTTCTGACGAGCGATATTGGCTCTGGCTCTAGCCTGCAGACCGACAATCATCGGGGTCGCCTTTCTCAGCCCACGGATGAGTGAAAGCAGCCTTTTTCTGGCCATGAAAGTGCGAACAGCAGCTTGGATCCGAATAACGACATGCGTAACATCCTCTAATTTGGCAAGTTGTGCGCGGAGGCGTCGCCGCGTGAGGACTCCCCAGCATTGAGCTTGGAGGCGAGTGAATGCTTCTTCCCTGCGCTTCAACCGGGCAAGTTTGCGCAAAATTCTCTTCTGCGTAAGACGACTTCTGATCTGGGCCTGTAAAGCAATGATGGATGACATAACTAAGGTCTGAGAGAACGTTTTGCAGATTTCACTGTGGGTCCTTCGTGTGAGTTGCGCTCGGGATGCAGCCTGCAGCCTTTTAACGATATTCACGGTTCCACGTAGTGCGGACTTCATGCGATGATAGCGGCGACGCTGGAGCACACCGCGAATTTGGGCCTGAAGCCTAATTAGCGGGACCACGATGGCTTGAATGCGCTGCAGATAGAGCCGCCACCGACATCTAGCAACAAAAGTACGTGAGGCTGCTTGTATGGATATAACCCAGGGCACCCAGTCTAGCCTCGTTTGGCGGAGCTGTGCCAACTGTCTGTTTACCAGTGAACGACGACAAGCTGCCTGCAATCTAATGACATGGCGCTCAGCTAGTCGTATACGACCGTGGAGAGCAGCATTAACTTTGCGTGCCAGATAACCACGGGCATATGACTGGGTGAGGATGATGGAATCTTCATTCTCTAACAGTAGGCGATCACGGCCTTAGCAAGGTAGACGATGAGGCGAGTTTATCAGCGGATACTGATGCACTCACGTTCGTCCTCAGTTTCCACCTCCAATTCAGGTTCCTCGTTGATCTCCTTCGCAAGTTCTCTACCGACGTTCCCAAAATTAGGCATTACAACTCCAGCGTCTTTCAAGTCTTTCTGGGTCCGTTGTAGCTGATCATCCGAAAAATGCAAGCGTCCTAGTAGATTTCCTATCTTCTCAGCCAAACCTCGACGGGCAAGCAAGTGGCTAAATTAGACATTAGCAAGGCATGTCTACGGAATAGTTTCTTGAGCACCTTAAGGCATGAATACAGTAAATAACCTTGGGAAGATTTTTCTTCTCATATAGATCTGTGAGCTCGAAGATAAAGCCCTTGAATGGCAAAATCAGTATAGAAGAAGGGCCATTTTTTCAACACTGACCTCAGGTAGGCCAACCTCACGAACGAAATTGAAGAAGTAATTGATGTTGTCTGAATGACGGAAGTCCAGCTTGGGCGCCTACAAAAAGGTAAGAAGCCGATTGTGTAATGACGAGGAATCCATACGTCATAAATTTTCTTAACAGCCGCATCACCTTTAAAAGTACGGACAAGCTTTGCCAGGACTACACCATTTCTTAGTCCATCTTCCATCTCCACCACTCCAAATCCAAGCTCTTCTTCAAGGCAACCCTCTATCCATTGCTGCGCTTCTCCGACATGACACAAATACTCGTAAGCTTGAATCAGATGTCTCTGTGTATCTGCCCATAAAGCGCCATAGAGTTTATAGGAAGGCGTCGGCGATGTCGGCGCACTTGGTGCTTTCAGTTGTACCCTTCCAGGAAGACCCGCTACATCATCAGCAGGTGGAGTAGGAACATCTTTGTGAGGCGAAACAGGGTGCGAAACAAGGTTCATCTGAGATAGCCGCGCACCCGCCGTCCTTGTGGAGTCCCCCGTATCCGAATTTAATGATTGACTTTCTTCTCCATCACCGCTAGCTATTCGGGGGAGATGACGACCAAACTTACGATCCCCTTTCACGAGGTTCTCGCTATATGTTCCAGCCTTCTTCGAGGACATGTAAGAACTTCGGTAAGGTGCAGGAAACATGGGATTTGCAGAGGACGCCGATGGACTTCGGCTAGGTGGCACTGTAGCATTGTCTGAACTGGACATCGGGGGGTGAATAGTCGCTGATCGTAAACTGAATGTTTGAGCCCCGTGAATAGATGTAGGTCGCTTTCGAGGAGTTGCATGCTCTCTTTCATTGATAGCATTTCTTGTGTTCAACCCATTTTGCGGTTGGATGCTACTTGACTCCACATCATTTGCGGAAGTGTAACCAGGTAATTCCCGAACAGTCGCAGTATCCACAGTGTTGGAGCGCTGTTTCCGACTAACAACCGCAGTGTCGGACTGGGTTGAATCGGAAGAATTTCCGGTATATTTCTTCACCGAGCTTGATGGAGAAGAAGAATATCTTGTCGCTGAAGGCAAGTGTATTCGATTCGTCACTGCGGACAAGGAACGAGAATTGTCCTCGACTGAGGTTCCCGTGCTATTGGGCGATAGAGGTGATGCGATTATGGGAGCAGGCAGGGTACGACGCTTGAGATACGTTGGCGTTCGGTGCTCATGCCCTGGCGTTGGTTGAGGTGGTGGGGTAGCAGATCGATTGGTTGCAGGAACCTCGGAAGGTGATAGGTTCACAGTAATTGGTGTCCTGTTTATAAGCCCTTCCTTGGTTGGACTAGTTGAAGAGTCGTGCGACCTATCGTCCTTAGCTCTTTCCTCCCATCTACCTCGAACGGCATCGACGCTGTTCGTGACACGATGGGATGGGGCCCATCTTCGAGGAATAGCCGATGGACCTGTTGGATTTGAAAGAAGCTCCATCCCTGTGCTTGACTGAGAATTACTCCGGGACAGGGAGCTTCCTCGAGACATTGTGCGCTCTAAGAGTCGCGTCTGATACGCGAAAGGGCCAGGCTGACCCGACTTGGGGGAATGGTTGGAGGACATCGAGCTTGACGGTTGCATGGCTTGTCAGGTCATCAATGCAGATTGGAACGAAGGAACGAAGGCAGAGGAAGCCTAATAGGAAAGCCGTGCGAAGAAACGCGTCCGTCAAGTCCTCCTTTCCCACTGACCACCATCTTCTCACGGGGGTGCAGCCAAGTGGCAGAGTTTTACGGCGCAACCAGCGTTCAGAGGCAATAGACATCCACAGCAATCCAACGTATAGAAACACCCCCACCGCCCTCCCCACCCCACAATCCCAGCGCCACCAACAACATCGATGGGCGACATCACGCCGCCTGCGAAGCATCCAAGGAAGGGTCCTGACAAACCCCAACCGCCATCCCGCCCCCAATCCCGGCAATCGGATACGGGGCAGTTTTACGATTCCACCAACCTGTTCGAAGACGGATCGGACGGGGATGAAGACGACGACGACGACGACGATGCGAGCATGTCGGACGAACCCGCGGTGCGGTACCCGAGCCCGCGGCTATCGGACTCCGACGAAGAACGGCCGGCAATTTCGGACGAAATATGCACCGCGTGCAGGTGCCCACGCGGCATGAAGGGATACGTCAACGGCCGACTGGCCGACTGCCGACACGATGGCCTTCCTTGCAAGGTCCCGAACTGCGGCGTCGCCCGCAATGTCAACTCTTGCCCACACGTCGGCTGGACAGCCGCTCAGCGATTGGCCCATAAGGAGTCCCACCGTGAGGGACTGCTCCGCGCCACTGCCAGGGCAGTAGGGAAGAAGCCGGCCGGCCCGGGCCCCGACAGGCCCCGCTCAAATACCTCGCAGCGACAGAAGCCCTATGAGAAACCTGCACCTGCGTCCCGGAAATCGTCGCCCACGCGCACTGATGCACCGGCCCGAACCGCCCCCCCTAAACTACGGTCCGGGGTCCCCAGCCCCTCACCGGTGGCGCAGCCCACGCCGGTCCGCGGCTTCGGCCGCACCCCATCGGAACGTATGGTTTTCCCGACCCCGCCACCAGCCACGCGCGCCACGCTTCCGGCAGAGGCCACCCACGCGATTTTCGCGCCCGCGACCCCCGCAACCCTGACCGCGGCCACCCCACTATGGTACACCATGCCCACGGACACCATAGTCGCTCAGAGGGCCTGGATGGCCACGTACGGAGACCTACGCCCGAGGGACTTGCACCCAGCGTGGATGGACAGATGGGCCGAGAAACGTACCTTGACAGAGGACTGGATCTCGATTTATGAACTACGGAAGGCGGCAGAAGCCAAGTCGGAAGAAGTGTCCCGCAGAAGAGAGGAGCACCGCAGGGCCCTCCACCAGAAGAACCGGACGGCATCGCAAGACACCACGAACACCACCCTCGTTCGGGAAGCAGAGGTTATCACGGCTATCGAGGATGCTAACAAATTGTCGCGGGCCCAGCTTGAGGCTGAACGACGTAAACTCGACTCCGACGCACAACAAGCGGCGAGGGAAATACAAGCCATGGAGGAGGATGCTGCGGCCGCCTCTGCTGGACTATACTCGCAGACCCCGGCGCCACCGGTCAACCCGAAGGCCCAAGCAGAACTGCAGCAGGCCCAGGCGATTATGGGAGAGTCTCTTGCTGACATCGGCGCCAGGTTCGCCGCCATACGGGACAACTGCTTCATGACATACGACGACAACAATAACACGGTAAGTCGTACCTACACGGAAGATGCTTTCCGCCCAATTGCGGACGCTATCAACCTTGCTGAACGCATAGCACTCGGCTTCCGGGGTGCGGCGGAGCTACCACACGCGGAGCTCCCGGTCAACATTACCGGCGCGATCATCGACGCCATAGGGCAGCCGGGGCTGACGTCCCCGCTAAAGCCCACGGCTTACAAGACTCTGGCTACGCTTCTACACAAGCAGATGACCCCAGAAGACCAGCGGCGTCACGCCGACCCCTCTGAAAGCGGCGAAAAAGGAGACAAGACTACGGGGAAAAAGGGGAAGACCCCTAAGAAACCCGCGAACATCAGCTCCGCGAATCTAGGAGCATACATGGAGGCCGCCCGACAACTCATACCGATAACGGGCCAATCTCTGGAAGCTGCGATCATTGCCATCGCGGAGATGGACAAATCACCGACTGTCCCCAAGCGCCGAGGAGCAACCAATGCGAACCCGGGCGGACCCCCCCCCCGGTCAACAGGGCCACCAGACCCAAGCCCTCGAAGGGGCAAACACCCGATCGGCAACCCCGCATGACGCTGACAGAAAAAGAGCGTAACTCCACGACGGGCCCCAAGCCACGAACGTGGGCCGGGGTCGCATCCTCAGCGTCGGAAGGTGAGTGGCGAGTAAATGAAACGAAGCGCAGGCACGCGGTTACGCGGGGCACAAAGAACAACGTACTAATCTTCCAGATACGAGACAAGGAATGGCCCGCCTTCAAAATCGGCACAAGGCTGGAAGGCGGCGTCCTCCAACGGACGGTGAAAGACGCCATTAAAGCCCACCCGGATTACCGCCATGAACTGGATAGCAACCCGCTGAACCTGGTTACGTGGTCAGCTCGCGGAGCACTCGTCCTAGACTTCAAATCCGCCATCGAGACAGGAGCACAAATCATCGCAACATGCCGAAACGCCATTGCCAACTGGGTCCACCTCGAGGCCTCGGAACTAGAAATCTCTAACCGGCCGACGACGTCCGCCATCAAGTTCAGCGCAGTCCCAACTTTCGATGACGAGACAAAAGGAATATACTCACCGGAAAAAATAATGGGAGACCTCAAAGCGAACCCAAAGTTCACTGATATTGTCTTTCACACAGCACCGAGGTGGATCAAGCGAAAGGATGCCTCGGACCTTGGTTCCGAGGGCACGGTAATGATGGAAATCATAGACGACAGGCAGGGCTCGGCGGCGCAGCGCCTCAGGAACACGATGGTGGTCATCAACCACAAGCGCAGCCGATGCTTCCTATGGGCCCGCAAGGACAACGTGCCGCAGTGCAACCACTGCTGGCGCTGGGGACACACCCAATATCAATGCCCCATCACTAACCCCACGTGCGCGAAGTGCGCCAGGCCACACAGGACAGAGAGCCACTCCCACCACTGTGACGTGTGCGATCCGTCCACACTGCAACAGTGTGGGCGTTTTGTCTGCATCAACTGCGTGGGCAACCCTCACCAACACCATGCGGCGAACGACCCCGGATGCCCCTTTGCCAGGGCTCGAAACAGCAAGCAGACCATCGACACCCTGATACTCGAACATAGGAAGATCCGCACCACCGACCTTGTGAAGAAAATCGACGCCGCCCACACCAGATATGCCGCCGACACTCAACGGCGAGCTGCAATTGCCGCTACACAACCCCAAGCATGATTCAGGTAGGAAATTTCCTCCGAGGCTTACGTTTCCTCCTTCATAACGTAAACAAATCCGAATTACGCATGAAAACCATCTTATCCACCTGTTCACATAACATTGACATTGTTTTTTTTACGGACCCAAAATTCTTCACTGACCTCCGCAGAGTCGCGTCCCTGACATCCTCAGACGGCGACCCGGTACAGGGCGCTGTCCTGCACCCAGATTGGCGCGCAATCTCTTTATTCCACGTTCACAACGCTCACACATGTGTGGTCGCCTACATTAACAACCGCATCAGGAACAGGTATAGTATTATACCTGACGAGGTCCTAATACAGGACCCCACTGTTTTACTACTCCGCCTAATTGACACTACCAATGACACGTCCGCCTCTATACTCACAATCTACAGGCACCCGTCATCATGGCGGGCATTCGAACTCACCCTTGACAAAGCAGGGACGATACCGGACCTCCAGATCGTACAAGGCGATTTCAACCTCCACTGCTCCGAGTGGGACGACCAGGCCACCCGGGACGATGCCCGGGCGCTCGAACTCCTAGGAATCATGTCCATAAACGGCTTCTCCAACGTGCCCGCCCCAGGCCCAACCTTTTACCGGCAGGGCTGCACTCCGTCGGTCTTGGACCTAGTCTGGGTAAGCGACTGGTTGCTGGCACAATCGAACCACACGGCACACATCCGCCTGGATGGGCCCCTGGTCGACCACCGGGAACTACACCTGGGCTTTGGCCGGGCTGAAGCGCAGCAGCCAACACCGGGCCCGCCATACATCCCGCGCGACTCGCCAGAGGAAGCTGACCTTATACAGGATATCCGGACCTTTTCCTTCGACGCCCCGACCGAGACAACGGCCTCCATAGCAAGCTGGCTGTACAACAGTTTAGCGAACGGTTGGGACAAGGCGGCTCGAACCCCCACTGGCCGCCAACCGACGTTGTGGTGGACGCCTGCGTGCCAAGCAGCAAAGGAGGCATGGTACTCCTGCGACCCCGAAGACCCCGACTACGACCGACTTAGACGCGACTACAGGCGCACCCATAGGACCGCCAAGCGAAAGTTCTTCGCCGACAAACTGGACGCCCTGGTGGCGGAAGGAGATCCGTGGACGCCGGTACGATGGACAAGAGCGCGGCGGTCGGACATCCCCCCTGCGCTGACGGGAATCGGCGGGCAAACAGTCCAATCCCACGGCGAGCTATGGGAAGTCGCACACCAACACTTTGTAGGTCAACAAGAAGACAGACAGGTCGACTGGACTGTGCTGCACGACTTGCCGCGCCGCCCGACCAGAGTCTGGCATAAGATCACCATACAGGAAATCCGCAAGATCCTTGGCACCACGTCCAACACCTCGGCCCCGGGCCCAGACCGCATATCCTGGCGCGTGTGGAAGCTGATCTTCGCAGGGGAACACCCCTTCTCATCAACGGTGGCGGGTTTCTTCAACCGAATCCTGGACGAAGGAACTTGGCCAGACGAATTCAAGCACAGCAACACAGTCATAATCCCCAAGCCAGGACGCAAAGACTACACCACCGCCAAAAATTTCCGGCCGATCGCCCTGCTAAACTGTTTAGGGAAACTCTTCATGAAAGTCCTCGCAGCACGGCTTCAACAAGACGTCATCGACTGCGGCCTCGCCCACCCCCTCCAGTTTGGGGGACTCCGTCAAAAGTCCGCCACAGATGCGGGGGTCTTCCTGACCAACTGGGCCCACCAGGCTCGGGAGGCCGGGAAGTACACGACATGCCTTGCCGTCGACATGGCGCAGTATTTTCCATCTCTCCGCTCTGATGTCATGTGCCACATGCTCACGATTTTAGGCTTCCCGCCCAGCGTAGCGGCACTAATGGAATCGTATTTCTCTGACAGGTACACCAAATACGTGTGGGGCGCAGCCACATCGGAACCCCTACCGGCGGGAACGGGCGCACCGCAGGGGTGCACGGTTTCACCTATCTCATCGGTGCTCTACGTCGCCCCTCTCCTCGGCAAGCACTTCCCGTATGACACCAGCCGCGACAGCAATCTGCTGTCCTACATCGACGACTACGACGCTATTACGTCCTCATACTCTTTGGCCGAAAACTACAACAGGCTTGCGCAGTTCTACGCATCGTTCACGACGAAGATGGCAGCCATCGGCCTTCACGTCGAACCGTCGAAGACGGAACTTTTCACTTTTCTCCCTCTAAAATTAGATATAGTAGGTACACGAACAAGAATTAAAAAATCAATAAACAAAGACGAATACAACCGCACTACCACGACACCCCTCACCGTCACCAACGTGGACGGGACCCAAACGACAATCATCCCCGCCAAGATCTGGCGCTATCTAGGGTTTTATTTCGATCCCTTTCTCTCTTTTGATACACATGTACAAAAATATGTTAACAAATGCGTTTCCTCTACCAGGGCACTCCGCATGATTGGCAACTCGGCATCGGGGATGACGCTGCGCAGACGGCACCAGGTTTTCAAGGCTTGCATGTGGCCTATCCTCTCGTACGGCCTCCCGCTGTGGTACCACCAGTTTGGGAAGGGAGTACAGGCGAAGGTTAAAAAACTTGATCAGGCCCAACGGCAGTGTCTCCTCTGGATCTCAGGAGGCTTCCGCACCACCCCCACAGGAGCGCTCGAGTTCCTCACGGGCACTCCGCCCGCTCGGGTGTACTGCGACAAACTCGTGCAACAGTTCGGGCTGCGGCTGGCGCGGCTCCCACCTACCCACCCGCTTACGCCAGACCGCGACACCCTCAGCCTCCCGGCACACCGCATTATGCGGCGCTTCCTGTCGCGGCAGGGCCGGCTGGCGGGCAACCCCATCCCCACCCTATATGGCACGGCGGGCTCGATCGACGAACGGATCGCGCACACACACAGGGAGCTGCTCCCCGGCACACAGATTCTCGACGACTTCGCCTCGCGCATAAAATTTGCTCACTTTGACCACCCGCGAAAGTCCGGCGACGAGTTCGAGGGCTGGATGAAGGACTTTCACGCCCGCCTGGAACAGTGGCGCGATGACCCGGACGTCCGCATATACGCTACAGATGGCTCCTTCACGGGTCGGCGGGGCGCTGCCAGTTTCACCACCCACGACGCGGAGCACGCCACTCCCGTGGCCGCCAGTAACTCCTACGAGGCCGAACTGCACGCCTTACGCTTGACGCTCGAACACGCCCAGACACTCCAGGGCGGCCCGCCGCATCTGGTCATACTAACGGACAACCAGAGCGCCTCAGCGTCCGTCCTGGATCCGGCGCCGACACCGAACCAGCACATACGCCTGCGGGCGATCACGGCCGCCAGGGCTTTCCTAACTGCGAGCGGCGACCGCACGATTACCTTCTCCTGGTGCCCGGGTCACGCCGGGATCCGAGAAAATGAGCGCGCGGACGCCCTGGCTGATGTCCGGGGCCCCGCCCCGGCATTCCGGTCTTTCACAAGCGCACTCCGGGCGTTCAAGGTCACAGCGGGAACGCACTGGAGACTGATCTGGCTTGCACGCAGCCGCAGGGGCGCCTCACTCATGGATTTCAGGAAGGCGCGGAAAAAGCCCGCAGCCCCTACTCTCTCGAACGGAAGATGGGCATTTCTGAACGCTGCGTCCTACTTCCCCCCCCTCTTCGCGCGGTTTACGCGCTTGGCAACTGACCATGCCCCAACCGCGGACTTCCGCCGCAGGTTCCACCCGGAATCCGAAACTAGGTGCTTGCACTGCCCGGCACATCCCCCGATGACCCGAGACCACATCCTGTTCGAGTGTCCCAGGTACGTCCGGCGCACTGTAGATTTCTCACTCACTCGTCTAGACCGGTGGCAATCTGCCCCGATGAATTTCCTCACTCTCTTTCAATTTTTACGTACAAACCCTCTCGCTTTCACGTTTGAAGCGATCGATATGCAGTAAGCAGCGGTATACCTACTGTAGGCAAAAGGCCCCACGCCTCCCCCGCAAGTCCGCGCACCGCGCAAAGTCCAATGGGGAGACCCCCCACTGTTATAGATGATGTACATACCACCGTACTTACACAAATAAACCTTTTACTATGCGAAAAAAAAAAAAAAAAAAAAAAAAAAAAAAAAAAAAAGAAACGCGTCCGTTGAACACTACACCAACCAAGCCCCGCGCACTGGACTTGAAATGCATGAACACCTTCGCTTCCATAACAATATCGAAGAATCATGATATATCCAGTCCTGTAGACTTGGCACAAATGCGTCGACCTCGTCTGAGTCCGATCGCTTCCTGTCCCCATCAGGTGGCAATGATCATAGAACGTCTGCGGACTGCTGGAACACCTGCGAACACATTACTCAGGCCTTTCCGTTGGTACACGAGTCACAGCTCGAGGCATCCAGGGCTATCATATCAAACATGGATGACGTCACTAACAAGTTAAAATACAAGATTTACGATGGGTCGTGTTCCTCTCTCACACGTTGTGATCCCGCCGGTGTCACTCCCTCTACTATTGAGTGCTCCGCGGTGCCTTGTACGTCTTGAGAAGAAGGGAGCTAAAAACTACTGTGCAAGAACTGGGTTTGTAAAGTCATTGACATCTGTTCCATATCACCAACAGACTCACGACAATGCCATGGCCAGTGACGCCCAAACAGGATTAAGTCGCGCGTGTCTGGCCGGATAAATCACCCCTGCTGCTACTGGCACAGCTATTATGTTGTACATCAATGCCCACACCTTAATGACTTGTCAATGGCATATTCAGGAATGCATATTCCAGACTCACGAAATTAAACTTGACCCGCTGTATAACCACCTTGGATAGGTCGAATAGCGTTATGAGATTTCGAAGATTCGACGACACCAGAATGAAACTGGCACTAGAGATCGCTACATCACCTAAATCGGACGTCGTTAGTCTGTTCTTTTTGTTTTTTCGAGGTATTACTGACTTCCGGAGCCTATCGCAATACCAACATCTGCCGTAGAGAGGGCCTGAAAATTATCGGTCTCCATCACAATACCAGCCCCTCGGCTAGAACTTACAGGTGCATCATTTATCCCATCCCCAACCATTGCCACCACAGTGCGACGAATCCCACGGTTCTGTTTCCCTGAATATTTTCGCTGAAACTGTTGCACCTTCTCCGCCTGAAATTTTGATCGCTGAGTGCTCTTGGATCAAGAAAACATGCAACCACACACTTTCTCGTGAGGAAGGACCCCTGCAATAACATTTTCACTCGGAATACCTACCATTGACGCAACGACGCGTGCAGTCATCGGATCGTCTCCAGAAATCATCCACGTTTCGATTCCTCTTCTCTGGAACCAGTTAATGACTTCCGTGGCTTCCGGTCGCACGATGTCTGCAACTGCAAAAGCGGCTGCAATGTTGAATCTTTGGCTTGTCTTTTCGTCATCACAAATTGCTACAATGACAATGCTCTTTCCTTCTGATTTCCAAACTCTCAGGCGTTCCACCAGACCAGTATTTATTTGAACTTCATGTTCTTGAATCCATTTTTCGTTACCCATCACAGCGATGCATTGTAACCTGTCGAATGTGGCCCTCAGTCCTCGTCCGGCAACTTCTTCAAAGCTAGACATTATCAAGCTCGTTGCACTTTTTCCGGAAGAGCAGTATTGTCGAATCGCTCGGGCCAAAGGATGTGTAGACGCGCTCCCAAGTTCCACTGCGATGCCTTTCACTAACTCTTCATTCCATGTCTTTTCTGCTAAAAGAATGAAGTCGGAAACACGGGGCTCTCCTCCCTCAGTCACCGTACCCGTTTTATCAAATATGATGACGTCTATTTGGGACATCTCGTGGAAGGCTTCGCCTCCACCACGCGCGAGAACACCATGCTTGGCGGCTAGACCTAGTCCAACGACAAACGCCGTCGGCGCAGCCAGACCGATACCACAAGGACAGGCCACGACGAAGACCGCAATTGCAAAACGAAGCGACCATAGTGCTATTTTTTTTAAGGATTGGTCACTTGTTTTTGATCTACAGCATACACTTACCCCATCCGCCGAATGTTATGTCAAGGAAATCCTCTGGGAGCGCACGTGCGTATCCGAGGATAAGCCACACCAACCACGTAGATATGGCAAGTAAAGTTATGACGGGGACGAAATAGCTGGTGATCACATCTGCTACATGCTCAATGGGCGCCCGGTAATTGTGTCCTTCCCGAACTATTCTGATTATATCATCCAGCCTTTTTTTGTTAGGTCCAATTTCAATTAAGTCAACAAAAAAGACCTACATTGTCAGTCCTCCAATGCTGTCGACTCTCACATGTACCATTCTGCCTTTGTTTATTGTCCCTACAAATACTTTATCTCCGGATCCTTTAGCGACGAGACGTGATTCGCCTGTTAGTGAACTTTCATCAAATAAGCTCTCTTCGCCCTGCAGTATTATTCCATCCGCAGGAGGAGTTGCACCATGCGGGACACAGGTTATGTCCCCTATTTCCAGGAAGTCAATGGAAACTTTCTCCACCTTCGTTTCCTTAGATAAGCTCGCATTATGGCCCTCATTAAACTGATCAATGCCTTTCTCCAGTTGTTCAAGTGATGTCTGTCTTGACGAAAACGAATCGGGGACTATCAAGAAAGCCTCTGCGGGCTGGAGGGATGACAGAGCAGTAATGGCATCTGCAGTACGCGTCTTGCTACTTATCTCAATAAACCGACCTGTCAATGGTGAGGTATCTGGCTGGCTATGGTTCGAATACTTACCAGTCAGCACGAACATGGTGAGAAAAACAACCGTATCAAAGTATGTTGTATGATCCGCGTTGCTATTTCGAGGACTTGTCACAGCGATGGCCAGCGTTGACAGCGATGAAAAATATGCAACTGTAATGCCACAGGTAACAAGAAGATTCATGCTTCCAAATCTCGTGAATTTGTGTAATAATGTGAATGAGTTTGTTTTTTTCCAAAGTGTCCTTATCTCCTTAATGCTCTTCCGATGAAAAATGTTCGCACTGTAGAACATCACTGGCGTTGAAATGAATAAAAGCGCCCATTCGAGTCTGGATACATCTCCGGCCCACATTGGCGCCATGAGATACGTTTTCCCTGGATCACCATCTTTGACCAGTGACATATAGACAACAGCCAGGACAAAAGTTGGGGTGGCTGCAATGATCGCAAATGCAAGTCGGAAGAGTAGGTCCCTTCTTTCACGCGCTTGGACAGTTTTCGTTATTTGTCCAAGCGTCTGTGGGCGATGGACAGTCACTCGATAGGGAGGATCATTCAACGACTGGATGCAAGCCACGATATTCCGTATCGATAAGGCTGGCGGCTTTGGAACGTAGGAAATGATAAGGATCGGTTCTTTATGCGACGTCAGCGGCTTTTCGATAGTTATCTGGTCTCCCATGGCCTTGACGGCGCTTACAATCTTATCGGGGCATTGCCTGGAAAATGGTCAATTTTTTCATGGACGTAGTAGCGTCAAAATCGGACTAACGGCGAATAAATGCCATCGACTTTTAGCGCAATGGTTCTCGAAGTTGTCACGCTTGCAGACGCATTCGCGAATTCGGCTTCGACACTGACGATCCGCGCTTCATATCCACAATCTTCGATGGAAGTGCGCACGAGTCCCGCAAGTTTGTCATTATCCAGCATACAAACACCAGAATTTTCGATGAGATTGATCGATATATTGTTTACTCCAGGGATGCAGGCCAAGGTCTCTGTGATCGTGTGACTGCAAGCCGCACATGTCATACCACCAATAGCCAGGGTAAGTCTATATCGATCGGAAGAGATGGTCTGGTTATTTGTCGGTGTCGTCGGCGCCGGATCAGCATTCGACTCTTTATGATCAACGACCCGTGGCGCCCCAGATTTCTTGCGGCACCAGCCGCAATTTCGCTGATGAATGCCACTCTTCCCCACTAAAATAACTTCATCGTGGGAATCATTCTTCAACAACATGCCATCGGAGGGTTCAACACGAATATTGAACCCGATATCAAGGAGTGCACGCTGAAGTGCTTCCAGCGATAGTGCTGGTTCGTGAATGATCCTAACACATTTCAGACTTATGGAAGCATCAATAGAGGACGGTGTAGGCGACAACTTGCATAGCGATTCTTCTATGACAAGAAGGCAACTGTCGAGGACTGAGTATCAGCAACCAAGGCAAAACAACAACAACGATGTATGCCCACCTGCCACAATGGAGGTTTTGAATATGGAGCGTGGTTTCCATTGAGATGAAGATTGCCGGACTTACATCTTGTCTATGATATATATATGTACCGCAGTTTATTGGTTATCCGAAAAATGCCTCAAGACCCTGGCAGCAGGAACTTGGTTCGTAATGCATATTTGCGTCGGAGTCTAATAATCCACGCCACACCCAAGTCCGTGAGGATTAGAATACTTGCACTGCGCGACATGCGACGATGATTCCAAAGTAAGCCTACTTGCGTATCACGGTTTCCACGTTAAATAAGAGTATAAAATATTGTTCACAGCTACTTGGATCCGGTCCGTGGATTTAACTTTGTGGTTCTCCAGCACGCAATGTATTGGTGAGAGCAATAAACCTCTTGTGTTCCCAGTTCACGAAATTTGACGTAAAGACAGCTGCCCATGCATTTCGATCGATTATCCAGACACACGATGATCACCTGGCTCCTTAAATATATATATATATATATTATCTTCCAATTCCGTTAGTATTATTGTGATCTCCTCGTTGGAGTTCACAGTGGGCGACTACAACTTCTGCTTGGGACATGTCCCATCTGCATCGTTACTCAGACATTAGACAGGTCCAGTCGAGGCAGGAGGTGCAATGACTGTTATAGCGCAATGGTTTGTCTGACGCTGACAGCGATAATAGATATTGTCTCCCAGCCGCGTCGCAGGTCGCTGCAAATCACTTCGGCATGTAAAGCACACGAAAACACATGAAAGGTCTAAGGTCATGGGCTTGTATTTATTACATGCACAATGTACGGCCAATCTGTGTGCATAACCTGCTCGCAACAAGCCTTATCAAGGGTAATATGTCATAACTTTTAAAGGGACTGTGGTTTGATATTTTATATTTGACACGCCTTCCCGTTGGCAACCTAGTGGTTTTGGAATACATTGGATGAACATACCTTTTGGCTCCGTTTCACGCGCCATCCTCGGATATTTCGTTGTTCCACAAAAGAACGGTGAGATTCAGCAACGGCGTTGCTACGGTCCACGAGCTCTTGTAACACGGATCGTGAAGCGTTTTCGATCAGCCATGAAATCAGGAGATATTTGTTGCGCAGAAATTCGGAACAAAAGACGAAAAACGTGCCAGGAATACCGGAAGTGTGTGACAAAATATCCATCTAGGAAAGCGTGAAACGCACATTGCATGATCGATGGGGGGTGCCTACGGTAGGAAGCAGGAAGATGGGGTGGTAAGACGGGGAATTGGACCGGAGGGTATTTTCACATTCATTGCAAGGTGGCATGTCGCAGAACAATCCGCCGCTTGGTCCTGTAAACAGGAAACGTGTCACCCTTTGCTGTCTAGCTTTAGTTGTAGCGCGGTGGCTGTCACGGTGGCGCGGTAAAGTTATTTATTTTCGGCCTACGGCTATAATTAGAAAGCCCTGATAATCGATAATCGACCCCTGTGTGTCAGGATTCAGGAAAAACGTGGACGCATACAAACATACTTATCCGTATTATGCAAATATGCCTCAGGTCAGGAATAGCGCGACTGCACGTTCATGAGAGTGGGAAAGTGGTGGCGCGAACCGGGGGTGCCGTCGGAATCCGCATTTCGACTAGGCCACACTTGAGACCGTGTCGTCTATGTCCTACATGAAGGAGGATGAAGGAGGCCAGAGTTTCCGTTGACACTTGTAACACGCATTTTTTTTAGAGAATGATATGGACATACAATACTCTACGTTTGGTTCCTCCAGACCAGGCGGTAGTGCCCAACCGTGAGTCACAATTTGAAGCGTCGATTGTGAGAATTTAAGCTAGATCCTACCTTGGATAACTCAGATGGCATCCCAGATGATAATGGTGGCTAAGAACAAGCCACGATCGCATGAAGGCCTACTCACAACTAAAAGTCATGCTCCTGATTCGCCCTAGCACGTCAGTTTGGCGATTCGCACTGCGCCGACGTTACAAATGAATCTTGAGACTCACAAACCCTCAGAAAACATACGTGAAGTCCCTCACAGCCCCCCGGCCACCACTCCTCCAACTTACCTGGATGAAAGCGTAACGATAAAAACCGTCACCCTGCAACATCTTATCATTGGCTATGTTGTTTGAATCATGGAGCGTACAGTAGACGAGGAGGGAGCAGCGAAAGAGCTCTGAGCCTGCCGGTCGGCGTTCACTCCTATCAAGCGTCAAAGCGATCGCCACTGGTCAACCGTTCGCACGGCGAAGCTGCGGTGAGAATTGAGTCGTTCAGATGATTGCGAAGCTCGATTTCCCAAAAGGCTCATGCCCTCATTACTCCCAGATGCTCACATGATAAGTACATAATTGTTCCGCTGGATTTACCCGCGTACTGCGCAACTCTAGGCATGCATATCGTCTCCGCAATATCGATAGCACAGACCTTACGTAATTCTCAGGGGTTAGCAAAGCCTCGGCCACAGCCCTTGCGGGCCACCATGCACACGACCAGAGTTGGTTCCTCATTCTTCAACTCCCCAGAGCACCCATCAGCAGGCTCAGTGCTCACAAGATCATCCTCCCCGTCATCCACCGGTTCGTTATCCGATTTGGCCTTTAGCACTGACCATCGGGATCCGAAGTAAGAGGATTTATGTTCTGCGGTATTCACCTGAGCACCTTCTTCCAGGCATGTCCAACAGCACAATAAAGTAGTTCTTGGTGTATGCGCTATGGATGTTAAGGCGCGAAGCAAGGCAATGAGAGAGATTTTGACCAGACTAGTGGAAAGAGCACAAGCTGCAATCGAAGTAAAAGTCTTTGGAGATAAAGTCATTCTAGATGAAGGTCTGCTATAAAACGGTTTCTTTTTTCTTAGAATCGGTAATTCTTATCATTCATTTCAGACGTCGAGAATTGGCCACGATGCGATGTCCTCATATCCTTCTTTTCCACTGACTTCCCGTTGGATAAAGCCATTTCATACGTCAAGCTCCACAATCCATTTTGCATCAACGATCTCCCGCAACAGGCACTTCTTTGGGATCGACGCCTCGTTGGTGCCGTGTTGGATCATTTAAATGTTCCGACTCCTCCACGCATCGAAGTTTCTCGAGACGGTGGCCCGAAGATTGATAAGGAACTTGTTGGTCTCATGAAAGAGACAATGGGCATCGAGCTCGGAGGATTTCGTGTTACACCAGAAGTTTTACTGCGTAAGGACGGAAATGCCATCATTGTCGATGGAAAGGTAATGGAAAAGCCTTTTGTTGAGAAACCGGTCAGTGGCGAAGACCATAATGTATACATATATTTTCGTGGTGGGGGAGGACGCCGTTTGTTCAGAAAAGTACGCCGCATCCTCCGTTCCCGTTACTAGAGTGTCAATAGGGGCCAAGGTCGGAAACAAGTCAAGCGAGTTGGACCCTGCACTTAATTTCCCAAGAACGGATGGTTCATATATATATGAACAGTTCATCGATGTTGACAACTCAGAAGATATCAAGGTTTATACAGTTGGAAAAGAATATACCCATGCAGAAACGCGTAAATCACCTGTAGTCGATGGCGTGGTCCGAAGAAATACGGAAGGAAAGGAGATCAGGTGAATTTCCACATTGCATGATCATTAATACAAGTTAGATTTTCGAAAGGTTCATAACAAGATTGACGGAGGAAGAAAAATCTTGGGCAGATCGGATTTCTCAAGGTTTCGGTCAGCGGGTCTGTGGATTCGATATGTTGAGGTGTGAAAATGGTCAAAGAAGCCAAGTGATAGACGTGAATGGATGGAGCTTTGTCAAAGGCAATGAAACTTATTATGGTAGGTGATTTGTCGGTTTGCGATACGAGAGATTCATTCGAGTCACTAGACAAGGCTGCTGATATTCTTGCTGCGCTCTGCATGCGGGTATCCGCATCATCTCAGCGCTCTTTGCCAGGAGCAGGAACCGATTCGCAAGAATCGCCAACGTGGCGTCTCAAGGCTAATGTGACCGTTTTTCGCCATGCTGACCGCACTCCCAAGGTAGTAGTTTCATGATTCATTGAAATGCGAACAGTAACCTTAATGCAATTACTTAGCAAAAACTCAAGTTCAATTTTCCAATCGGTGAGCCTTGGACACAACCCTTTGTCACATTGCTACGCGGAGAAAAAGAGGAGATCATATTGCGAGAAAAGGACCAACTTCGCCAGATCGCAAATGCGGTAGACGAAGCAAAGCGTCTTGGTGCAGCTGGAGAGGAGTTATCCAAACTGACCCAACTCAATAATGCGTTATTCAGCAAAATAGATCTACCTGGGACGAAAGCTCAGCTAAAACCTGTTTATTCCAAGCGTCAAGCTGGTCAAGTGAGGAAGCTGACAAAATTGACTCTGGTTTTCAAATGGGGTGGAGAGGTACTACCATCATTCAGGTCTGCTGGGAGTGAACTGATTTGATCACCCAGTTCACTCATTCCGCCCGTTACCAATCTCGCGATTTAGGCGAAAATATGAAGAAGGATATTTCCATCATGAGTGAGTGCTTCCACCATATTGCCTCCAATTAATTGACTATGGCACAAAAAGACAAGGAGGTTCTTCAAAACGTCAAGGTATGTCCTATGTCCTTATCATTCCGAGAACAAGCATGATCCTAATGTCATGGCAGATCTATACCTCATCGGAGCGACGTGTTATCGCGTCAGCGGAGATATTCGCCACAGCTCTCCTCAATCCACAACAAGCTAATCACTCGGCATCAGTGTCAGCAGCAAATGCTGATCAACAATCATCTGATACTCAAGCAAATAACGTTGTGAACGGGATTGCTCAACAACCGCTCAAGCTCATCGTCCGCAAGGATCTGTTAGACGACTCGAACGCGGCGAAGGATCTCATGGATGATGTCAAGAAGCGACTCAAGATCTTATTGCGACCAGGTGAACCAGAAAAGAGGCCCGAGCTCACATGGCCAAAAAGCATGGGCAAAGAGCCAGTCGAAGTAGTCAAGGTAAGCCCTATATCAAAGGTTCCAAGAGAGAGCTAATATGTAGTGAAGGAAGTTATTGAACTGCTTAGCTCTTTCAGAACCATCATGCACACAAATTTCGAGAATCTTGACATTGACAAGATTCAAGAAAGATGGTATTGGACTAACTCACCTTTAGCCACAAAACCTGATATCATTTCTAGGTGCTGTGGTGACGAACCTTGGCTATTTAGAGAAAGGTGGGAGAAGCTCTTTGAAGATTTTTGTGATGTTGAACAGAAGAAATTTGATCCTTCGCGGGTGAGATGCTGTCCATCGCAGGCGGTTCAGTAACTCAAAACGGATATCCTCAAGGTATCTGAACTATATGACACAATAAAATATTGCGCGCTCCATCACCGAACGTTCCTGTTTGCCATATTTAATGAACACGCAGATAAGATCAATCCTTGTCTACCTCCCCAGGACCGTAGGATGCACGAGCTTTACAGTCGTGCAAAGGCACTATTCGATTTGGTCGCACCGCAGGAATACGGAATAGATCCAGACGAAAAGTTTGTCTGTCTTTCTCGACACGTCGTATCTGTGCTTATGCAAAGCAGAGAGGAGATTGGAGTTCTCACGTCACTACCACTACTTCACAACGTCGTTGAAGATCTGGAACATGCTCGCAATAACGGAGCTAGCTCACTGACGGTGTATTTCACAAAGGAAAGCCATATTCATACTCTCGTCAACCTGGTTTTGCTTTCTGGGCTTCCAATTGTAAATCGCCGGATCCCCGAGTTAGATTATGCGGTAAGTTGACCATTCAAATCCAAATTTGTTCTTTCTAAGAATTGCAGTCACATATTACCTTTGAGTTGTATGAGCGTAACCATGGCAGGGGCAAGTCTGACAAGGAATACTCCATTCGGGTATCCATCAGCGAAGGAGCCCATTCATCCAATGTGCTCGACTCGACGCTTGACGCACGACATTCATTAAATGTGCAATCACGAAGGTAATGAAGGGTGAACCGTTTTCAACCGCTTTTAACTGAACTTGTGTACAGAAAATTAACGCAACATCTACCTTACAGCCTCGTTATTGAAAGATTATCCAAACATTTTTATAGACTAAACGATGTAAGTCACCCCCCCCCCCTGGGCATTGATTGAGGAGCCTTACACGGTGACACAACACAGGATGACGATACAGGACCAGAAGCCCCATTTGAAACTATAGAAGCGGCTCTAGTTATGGATACGAGCAGCGAAGATACATCAAACTCGGACATTCACATTTGAATCAGAGGTGCACGTAATGTGGACTCATTGCATTCTCTCATCATATAGCATTGCATATCATTAGAGTACCTTACTTTTGTAGGCCATACTTTGCGCGTAATTGTTCGAGCTGTTCTTTTGAGAAGTCTCTGAAGGTGATGCTGTCGAGCACCTTTCCAGCAAGCGAAGGATGGTCGCTGTCGAAAAGGGCCGAGTCTGACTGCGACAGCATGGCCGACTGTCTTGCTAGCGCGTCGAACGACGCAGGCGATTTCACAAATCTCGAGAAACAAACCTATCAGAGAGTTTTTTCTCGATGCGTAGAATGACGTACAGACTGTTCGCAACGCACATGAGCAGATTGTAAAATGAAGCAAGTATGGGTCAGAAGGACGTACTCGAAGGCTTCCTTGTTCGCACAATCGGCCTCCTTCAATTTGCTCAAACCGTCTGTTGAGAACGCGATCTTGACAAAGGCAAGGACGTGGAAGACGGAGTGTTCTTTAGGCCTGAGCAATGCGTCGCTGGATCAACGGCGTTTGGAAACGAGGGCGGCGTAACGCACCGCCAAGGTCGAAAACGGGATGCCATGCTCATGGTACCATCGGGGGCGATCAGAGGATGGAAAATGTCGGTGACAAAGTGGATGACGGGTAGATGCTCTGGATAGTCGTACGGAAAGTTGATGTGGAACTTGAGGATGGCGCCTGCGTAGTATCCTGACCTTTCCGGGCACGCAATCAACGATGGAGCCGGTCGCAAGAAGAGAAGGAGCACCTCGATGGACGAAAAAGACGGCATCCCAGCACAAGAGGCTCTGGGCAGAAGGCACTACGTACATGCCCAACGGGCAGTGGTCTTTGTTGCACAGAGAGGCATATTCAAGGGCGACGGAAGCGCGGGTGACTTCGCTCGTAGACATGTGGCGATGGTGTAATGACCCGTCTCATCTATAACCGCCCCTGTAGCGGGGTCGATTCTGATGCCTATCTCTATCCCTCTCGTACTCGTAATCGCTCTGTCTGTGCTGTCGCTTCCTATCGCGGTCATAGTACCTATCGCGGTCATCGCCCCTGTCGCGGTTCCCTCGACCGGTGGATATCCGAGATAGAAGACTCGGTGCTTTATCCTCCACGCCAAGCCGCTTCCCAGCCTCCTCGACGGACTTGCCGAAGCTGATTTTAGATGCTTTTCGTGGCTCGTCTCTCCTCCGATCATCGCGTTTTGCCTGCCCACGGATCTTAAGGTTGGACTTATTAAACCAATCATCCTCGTCCACGTGTTCCTGCTCTCGTTCCCTCTTCTCAAGCATTGCCATGTTTTTTCTCCGGGCCTGCTTTCCGACATCGCTTGGAATATCTTTGGGCCCAGCATCAGACTTCTGGCGACGAGGAAGGGGCTGTTTTAGCGTTATGGGATCGTAAAACGGTCCGCACATGATGTTGTATAAACCGAAAGCCGACGGTTCTTCGGGTCGATCATACCGATGCGGTAGCTCGTCGCAATCCTTCATTCACATCGGTTGTCAGCGGATCGATCAAAGAGTGAATCGTTTCTCACATCACCCCAGTGTCCCATACTCGCACAGTTGTAGCACCATGGATCACTGCCTATGTAGCCCTCCCCACCATCACCCAATTGGAGTTCTCTTTTTTGTTTTCGGAGTTCTATCAGCTGCGATCTTTCGTCGTCTGAGACGTATTCATACAGTCGCCACCACGATGGACATTCCTGCAAGGCAGTCCCGTTCAGCATCGCCATTAACAAATCGAACAAACACGACGAACGTTTGTCTTGTGTAATCTTGAGTTACACCGCTCACAATCGGTATATCTGTCAAGGTCCCTGCCGCGGGCGATATGTCTGTTTGGACATGTCTAACTTGAGTTGAGGGATGGAGTATGGAAGGAGGATCCTGCAACAGCGACGTACTGCATTTATGTGTCCTTTCATTCCGCAGGTAAAGCAGACCTTGCTAATGGGGCATGACCTCGTGACGTGCTCATTGCGTACACCACAGGTAAGGCACTGGCAAAAATGAATAACCTGTCGCCAAGGCGGAAGAAAGCACGCATACGATGATGACGGTGCAAGCAGAAGCTTTGTGATCATCCTCTGCACCACAGTTTTTGCATACAAGCCTGCTATGCTTGGTTTCTTCTTTATTCTGGTCTTCAAAGTAGCGCGGGACATCCTGAGTGGACGTGAGTGCTGGAAGGGCGCCAGTCAACAGATACATGCCTTGTAGTCATCATAAACCAGATACTCGATGTAAACATCATCGCCTAATTCTTTTTGTGAAAGCTGTGGAATCTCTACGGGTTCGTCGGCGAAAACGGCGACGTGGGCGGGCAGTAGCAAAGTATCTGATTGTCGTTCGTCCTGGGATTGCGGCAGAGAATGGGATATAGGCGGGGGTATAGAGACCGGGGTAGTGTCGATGAAAAACAGCTGCGAGTCCATGTTTTCTGCAGACGGATCTCTGGTGCTGGTCTGACTCTTTCTCTTCTTTTTGCGGGACCTTTTGTCGGCGGATTCAGCCAGAATCGGATTTTGCGCATGTGGACTGGGTGGGACAGGCCCGTCGTTCGTAGGGTCGGACTGCTTGGCTGCTTCCATCGACACGGTGTATAAGATGCCATTTTTGGACAGACTATTCATATATGTAAATACGATATCTAATCTAATGACTATAGTCGTATCTGCCAGACAACATTAGCACATCGGCTGAGCAAAGCAAGAGCCTGGACAAACTTTTTGTAAAACGTCTCAGAGTCGGAGGGGATGGTCTGGTCTTTGCGTGCGCCCCTCGTCTTTCCGTGCTGGCTCTCCAGCTCGCGTCGTCCGATCCGGTCCTCCTTGAGCCATTGCAGCGCAACGTCGTAGAGCGGCGTGAAGGGAGGAAACACTCCACTTAAAGGGGAGTCTGGCAGGATTGGCCAAGGAGATGGTGGGGTGACCATTGCACCGAGATGCATGTGGGCGACATGCGTTGGAAAATCGTTCAGGCCGTCATATATATGCGTTGCATCTGTAGAGAAAAATGAGTGGAGATACGCGGGGAAGGTGGACTACTCGCATATAATGGTGGATCCACGTGTCTCGCTGTCGTTCTTGAGAAACTGGAGTAGATCGTCTCGGACGAGGACATCGAGATCGACAGTGACCTATGGGAGAAGTTGGAGAGAGGGGAAACGCGCAAAGCAGGGCTAAGACCTCGTCAAGTAGAAGGATGTCCCAAGGGACCATAAGGCCAAAGCAAAGTTGAACCCTACGGCGTTCGCCGTCTGAGATTTGGTGCATGCGCCAATCGAGGTCGATGTCGAGGATGTCGAGGAGATGGTCGCGGCGGAGTTTATGCCTGTAGCCGCCAACGGAGTTCAGGAATGCGGAGACGGTGATGTCGCCGCGGACGACGGGGTTCATGGCCCACTCTGTGCCTAGATAGGTGATACCGTCTGGGGTGTTGCGGAAGACATCTCTGTCCTTGACGTGGATAAGGGCGTCTGGAGCGGAGACGAGACGCTTGCCAGCGAGGATCTGGAGGAGGGTGGATTTTCCAGCACCATTTGCGCCTATGAGGAGGGTGCGGGAGGCTGGGGGGAGGGCGAGATCAATATCGACGAGGGCGGGAATGGCATGGTGGGAGTGAGCGTAGGTCAGGGCGGAGACGGAGACGGCGAGCATCAGCGGAGGTCAGGGCGGAGACAGAGACGGGAGCTGGGCAGGCGGAGGTACAGAGACGGCCGGAGCGGGGCAGGTTAGACGGCAAGCATCAATGGAGGGCGGAGACATAGACGGCCGACGGCAAGCATCAGCGCGGGGACAGAGACGGCCGGAGCCGGACAGCGCGGGGACAGAGACGGCCCGTGAAGATCAGAGACGGCCGGACAGCCACTCATTTGCAGCCATGCAGTTGCGCCAGTCGCAGTGCATTGTCTGCCCAGATCCCACTCCCTGCAACTGCGGCCCAGACCAGAACTGCTTCCAGATCAACAGGTTGCCCTCTTTCACCCGCTGCACGCTCAATCTGACCTCCACCGCTTTCTCACAGGAACTGTACCGCCTGCAGTCAGACTCTCTGCGTCGACCGTGCCCTCTCCACCCCACCACACTCCGCCTTTTCCAAGGCGGATATCGTCGGTGTCATCGTCGGCGTCCTGCTCTTCTTGGTCATTGCTGGCACTCTCTTTTTCTTCTACCGTCGCAGGTCTCGTCGCCGCTCTCCAGGCGCCACCCCTCCTCCTGGAATCAAGGAGGTCCCTGCCTCCGCCGAAACCGTCCTTAACCGCCCAGATCCCGCAGAAAAACAGCCCATTCCATCCCACGTCAACTCCGTCCGCGTCCTCCCTCCCAACCCATTCGATGACACCCACTCCATACAGACCGCCCGCACAGAGGGCACTAATGTTATTCCCATCGCTCTCGTCGCCCCGGGCATGCCCTCCCGCTCGTCCTTCGCCTCCTCCTCCACTTCCTTCTCTCACCCCTCCCGCCCTCACCGTTCTCCAGACCTCAACATCAACCTGGAACACATCAATATTTCCTCCGACTCGGTTCGCGCTCCCAACTCGACTCGTTCAGGGACGAGAAACTCGTTTATGTCCAGTGCCAGTTACTCCAGTGACTTTTTGAACGAGGCTCCCGTCATCGTCACCTCTTCCAGAACTGCCGTTCGTCAGGTCCTGGGTGTTGTCAAGGCAGAGGTCATTAATGCCACTGGGTCTGGCGCTGACTCGCTCAAACCTCCTCCAGCAAGGATAGTCAACAAGTCTCCCCTCGCCTCTTCCTCCTTTGGGCCAGCCGATATAGTGACAGAAACGGACGAGAGTCAGGAATCCAACGATCGCGATCCCTTTCATGACCAACAGCCTTCTCCTGCTCCCACCGATCTGGCATCTGCTCATTCCGAGTCGACGTCAGCCTCGTCGGATTGGTCCCCAGATCAGCCAATCCTCCCTTGGAAAGGCTCCCATCATTCAGCATCAAGTGTCAGCACACAGGGTGGTTCCATCATTGACATTGGCAGTGCAACCCGTGTCAATTTCAGTGCTGCTACTTCGTCAAACGGCAACCCTCACGCTCCCTATCGGACAACAATGGCAAGGCTTATTAACCCGGCATCCATACCAGCTCCTCCTCCCTACACTCAGGTGCAGGCTCGGAGCCAGGCATCAAGCAATAGCAGGAGGACCTCGGGATCCTCAGTCGTTTCAGCTGCCTCTCGCGCCTATTCAATCCTTGAGTCTTTTCCCTTTGTTCCCCCTTCCCCCATCTCGGACAGGCCTGTCAGATCACCCCCTCGTTCTCCTCAAATACAACAGTCGTTCTTTTCCAATGTTTCCTCTCCACTTTCCCAGCATACATTCAATATAGGCCCTCCTTCACCGTCTGCACAGGACAGTTTCGAGACGCAATCCACACACAACAAAGATGATGCCGATTTGCCCGCGCTACCCAACAGACGCACTTTGGCCTTGTCCACCGTCTCCACCGCGTCCTCCGGTCTTGGCTCCTTCCCATTCCAGATAGAGACCGGCTCAATGACGGAACGCAATACCACACCTCCAGTCCCAACACATGGACGCCAGAGAGCAAGTCTGGACACACTTGCACTCACCAATGATCTCACTTCATACCCACTTGGTATCGACAGGGACAGTGTCCCAATCCCAGTTCCTCCATTACCGAAAAAAGTTTGAAAACCGTATCCGCCTTTTTTAACTCGGGTCTCGCAACCCGCGAACTTCACAAATGTGCATCTATACTCATGTAGACCTATCGAGTGTGTATCCGCGCGTTGAATTTTTTTTTGTTCTTTATCGCTTGGTTTATCTTTTTGACATCTATGAATTTTCGTCACTCTTTTCGAAATTTGGGCTATCATTTGTCGTATTTATCCGTAAAACTTGTTCCCGTGTTACGTAAAAGCTGCTCATACAAGTTGTCTACACTGCCTCCGGACCTTCCATCCAAGTAAGAATTAATTTCCGGATAGCAATGGGAGAAGAGCTTCAACAGTTAGTGGAGATGGTGAAGCCCAACAACATCTTTTTGGTTCTCCCTCCTGCTTATGGTGATCGCAGGGCGCAAGCGTCGCGCAGGCAAGAGCCGCGCTTAAGCAATACAAAGATGTAATGCTCGCTGCAGAACGGTTCTTGGAAGGTAAATTTGACCATATCCAAGATGAGGACGGCGACGTCCAGATGGAGGAAGCCAAGGCTGCCAGTAGAAAGAAACCAAGGCCGCCCGTGCGTATCTTAGTCTCAGTCCACCACACTATCGCTAACCGAAACTTAGACGCCCGACGAGGACGAGGACGACATGGGATCGGGTCCCGAGGAAGACGATGGTCAGCGTACATCTGATGAGCGACGATGCTTCATATACTCATTTACCTGTGCAGACGCGGACGATTACATTGACTATGACTCGGACTTTTCTCCACAGGCAGAGACAACTAGAACGGGTGTTCCTGATGTAGATCCTTATGCTGGTACGGTGTAAACTGTACTCGAAATTCATCACCCGCATCCCAATCACGCTCCTCTCCTAGGCATCTTCTTTTCCAAGGATCGCCGCGAAGAGGTAATCGAGATTGAAGAAGATCCAGAAATCTTCCTCATGCAGGATATGAAGCCTGAACGCGTCCCATTAATGTCACAGGGGCAGTGGATGAAAGGCTGTCCTGAGGGTGGCGAACAAAGCTTTCTCTTTGGGCTCTATTCTCAGCTCTCCGAGGGGCAATGTACATGTCCTCAGGATTGTGGCACTATCCTTCAGAGAAAGAAGAGCGACTTTTTCGCCATATTTGTAAGTCATTGCTCGCTTATCTCCTTTATTCATCGCCCACAGCGCAGATAGCCAGAATTCTCTACATACATAGAACGACTTCGCCGACTCGTACACCGCACCTGCGAGAAATGCCAAAGTAAATTCTGTTTCGCTTGCGGCGAGTCCATCAGCAGCGACAGGATAAAGCGCTCCGATGAAAACACTGCTTTGTTCCATTGTTCCAACATCCAAGGCGTTATCCTCGGCATAGGCCTTTCCATGCTCGAACAGTGCTTTGCAGAGGTGACATCCAATTCGGCGGATAACACGGGCGAACAAGCTCGCAAGCGCAGGAAAATGAGCAACTCGGAACAAGAAGCACCCGTCGCCATTATGCTAGGAACTGGCACCAAGATTTATGCGAAGAAGCACAAAGGCATTGGTTATGCTGGAGATCAGGCAGAGGATGTACGATTCCATCTCCGTTCTCCGAGCCAGTATTGAACTAGGGCGTCTACCTTGCCAGCGTTCAGGTCAGATAGAAGCACAAGCCGCGCAACGAGCCAAGGATGAAAAGATTGGGAAAATGCTGCGCGCCATTCGAGTGTACCTGCCCAATCTGCATAGGCCTGGTGGCGGTCAAACCAGTGATTACTTGGTTCACCCAACTGCTTTGGCACATCTTCGGAGACGCTTCAATTATGTCTGTAGCACCCTGCTAAGGAATGATTCTTTGGCGGACATGTCTGAACGTTCGGTTTTGTACTTTGAGTTAATGGAGTGGCTCGAGGTAAATAGTTTTGTTTATCATGATTTCCACTTGATCTTCCCCATTCTAGACTATCTCAAATCACGAAGCACTGGCAAGCATGATGGCCATGCCCATCATGGTCGTCGCCTCGATAAAGTCGGTAACTATGAGGAGAGGGTTAGACGGCCGAAGCATTCGGGAACGGGTAATAGTATACGAAGGCAGTTCGGGACCACGCGAGTTGTTGGAGGGTATTGTTATCCAGGCACATGCCGCCCTCAAAGGTCTCGAAAGGCTCAAATCGCCGGACGATCCCCCAGAGGAGTTGACGGAAGAGCAAAAGCGTATGACGCTCCAAGACATGAAGAACAAATCAAAGGACTCGGATGTACCTTTTTACGAGGACAATGAAAGGCTTATTGCTTTCTGCCGGCGTATTCTGCATACCGCCAAAGCGATTGACAGATCGTTGCGAGAAACCAAGGGAGACGCTTTTGTAGATCGCCTTCATGGCTCTCTTCCAAAGCTGCCCAGTGCTAATAATCAGTCTTCCGCTCACATAACAGCGGGAGAAACGGAGGAAGAAGCCAGGAAAGTTTACATTGAATGGGCTACGCGAACCAGGTTCGAATATTGCGATTTGACCGTCCCTGCACCATCCAAAGTCAACCAGAATCAAGAGGATAATACTCCACATTATAAGTTTCACTTCAATAATGAGGCTCGGATGTTAGCCAATTCCGACATTCCCAAACGATCACTCGCTATTGCGAAAGAGGTGAGAATAAGCGGAAGATGTGATTGCTGCCTGATGCTTGACAATGTGCTAGCTTGCCATCCTCACAACAAATCTTCCCGTCGCCTGGGACTCGTCGATATTTTTGCGGGTGGACGAAACGCGTGTCGACATTATCAAGGCACTCATTACAGGGCCCCAAGGAACACCGTACGTCATTCTATCCTTGCAATTAAACGATTGTCTTATCCAACAATGCAAGTTACTACAATGGATGGTACGTCGACATCAATCCGCCAAGTACTGAGGATTAACCCCAGTGGCAGCTTCTTGTTTGATATATTCCTCGGCTCCAGTTACAATCAGTCTCCACCGAGCGTCAAATATATAACTGTGAGATCATGCGTTCCTCCATCATACAACCCGTTGTTTATGTGCATTTAGACGAATGGTGGAAAATACCGTTTTAATCCTAATCTTTATGCGGTAGAATTACATTTCTACGAGACGTGTCTTTTTCTGACAATCGCCAGGATGGCAAAGTCTGCTTGTCGTTGCTTGGAACGTGGTCGGGACCGGGATGGGTTTCTGGAAAGTCGACTTTGCTTCAGGTACGCCAATGTCGAAGAGGCGATTTATCTTTGAACTCTTTAAATCAGGTCTTGATCTCCATCCAATCCATGATTCTCTGCGAAGAGCCATATCTTAACGAACCTGCTTGGGCTAACAGTAGTGGCAGTCTACAGTCCCGTGCATGTTTGTAGGAAATCTCATTTAGCACGCGGAACTACTAACAGATTTCGTTAGACTCGGCTAACGTTCGCCGGATGGTTGTCAAGACTGCTGTGAGTTTTACGACGGCTGTTTTCTTTAACCGAAAGCTAAGTAAAATACAAAGATGTTGGGAAATCTGAGAAACCCTCCTGAACCATTTGGAGACGTGATTCGGACGCATTTCCGTCTCAAGGCCAAGCCCATCATGGTACAACTGGATGATTGGCTTTCGACGGACGACGGTAAGCCGACTGCGAATGACGGCGGTCTCGTATCTGGAAGAAATGGAGATGGGGGGAGCTTCCAGAAAGATGTTGAAGAGTTGAAGCGGCTATTGACGGATTTGCAGAAATCACCATAGAGCGCTAGTTCGTTGCATGTGATTGATCCTGGCATTTACATTTATACACATGTCACTCACTTGGTAGACACGTCCACCCATGTCTGACTCTTTCATCCATGCTGTTGCAGGCGCCGCCGGTGGTATTGTGGCAATGACCGCAACCTAGTGAGCCTTGCAGATACCATCTGATCCACTCTAATAAAACTGCGATGACCCACAAGTCCACTCGTCTTTCTATCCACTAGAGCAGCGGTAGAGACTAAAAATGAGAAGAAGGTCATTGATCTTCCAGCAAGCTCGATTCATCGTTGACATTATATAGTCCACCCGCCAAGCACTGTTGGACATTATCAAGCGGGAAGGAATATCCGGCTTATATAGCGGCTTAAACTCCAGCCTATTGGGCATTGCAGTGACAAACGGGTAATTCTCTTTTTTTGGCTCTTCGTGTTTTACGTGTCTTTGACTATCGTGTCAGAGTTTACTATTACTTCTATGAACGGTCGAGAGAGGGTATCCTGAGTGCAAGACAGGGAGGAAAAGCCCTAAGCACTTTAGAATCCATGTTGATTGGGCTTATTGCGGGTACTTGGTATTTTCCTGCATTACTGTGTCCCATCACTCATTTCCCCAGGCTCCGCAACAACTATTATCAGTAACCCTATTTGGGTTATACAGACATCCCAAGCAGTTCGTACTTTGTCGTCGGGCTCGTCAGAATCCAAGACCATTGTGCGAAAGCTCGGTTTTTTCGAAACGGTACAGAATATTCTCGCAAAGGATGGCATCAGGTATTCATATCTTAGCCATTCAACTTTCCTACATCACTCACGATGCTGTAACAGTGCATTATGGCGCGGTGTTGGCCCGGCGCTAGTGCTCGTCATTAATCCCGTGCTACAGTACACAGTCTTTGAACAACTGAAGAACTTTTTGATATCACGTCGAACGAACAGACTGCGTGCCTGCTGGTGCTGCTGCGACCGCAGTTGTTGTTTTGTCTGACTGGGACTTTTTAGTTCTTGGCGCAATCTCGAAACTCGGTATGCTTATTTGATAACAATCGTCACTGTTCTGCCATTGTTCTAGTCGCAACGAGTACCACGTATCCTTATATGTAAGGGATCGTCTCCATACGAAGGATGGTATTGACAGTTAATGGCAGCGTTGTCAAAAGCCGATTGCAAGCTGGTTCTGCAACTGCACGAAAGTACAAATCATCTCTTGACGGCCTACTGACAATTCTTCGCGAGGAGGGCGTCGAGGGTCTGTATAAGGGAATTGGAAGTAAGCTGGTTCAAAGTGTTCTTACCGCAGCTATCCTTTTTGCGGGACAACGCAGAATATACGAGATGACCAAGCAAGTAAGTGACAAACCGAATGAAAAGTCCTGCTCTAATCCCAGTTCATAGTCCACAGCCCTGCTACGTCATTGATACAGCCATACTTGTATCAGAGTAATGTGTAGGAATAGATCAGAGTAATAGGAAAGAAAAGCAAAAAATCCGACCTGCCTGGCTCGAACAGGCGACCTCAAGATTTCAGATATCCATTACAGTCTCGCGCTCTTCCAACTGAGCTAAGGTCGGTTGTAACATGTTTAATTATTGATCATTTTATGTCGTGTGTTCAAGATTTGTTTCTGATTCTGGATCATTAATCGTATGTCTGCCGTCTTTGCGTACGCCAATTGTCTCACTGCCTTGGAACCCTCTCCTGACTTGAAGAGCATTCTAACTACACGTTTAACACGCTTTTACGAGTTGAGAGATGACAAGGACAAATCAGATAACTTTCGAGAACTACCTCTGGAAGACCTCCAACGATTGACAGCGAAAGAGGCGTTGAATAGCGTCATCGAAATTCATACAGTTCTCGCACAAGATTCTCGCTCGGATATGAACGTCAACACTACGCTCGGAACACGCGATCTAGCTCAGCTTCGTACATTATTGTCTATTGGTTTCAAGTGGGGAACGGACTCCCTTTTGGCGGACTGTTTGCAAGTTTGGCCTCCCAAAGCAGCGGTCGAACAGAGGATCGCGGACGCCGAGGCAATATTTGACCAATACAAGTCTCTTGTTGAGCTTACAGTCAGTCTCATGGACATATTGCTCGCGAACACCCATGTCACAGCGATTTTGGTCAATCATCACCTGAGCGACCTTCTGAGACCGTGCCTCGCTTTAGGATGGCTTCCTAAATCACTGGCCGTCGGGCCGGTCGTGGCCCACGATCCGCTACGCTCTGTGACGCTCCGCCTTTTGTCTGTGTAAGTATTTATTGTCATCGTTGTCCCACTCGGAAATGACCATAAAATTAGTCTATCACCTGTGCAAGCGATAACGGGGTTAGGTGGCGTTTTGACGTTAAAACCGGAACCTTCTCTGCACATGAGTAGGATATGCAAAATGCTCCTCGGAAAACAAGTTACAAGGCCAGATGGGGTGAATGGCTTGTGCATGGCAGTGTTCGGTGAGGAAGAGGTAACCGGGGATGAAGCACCGCTGGAAAAGTTGGAGCACATAAGTCGCGTCTTAACCAATGTCCCTCCCAGCACTCCGCCGCAGGTTTGTTACATGAGATTATTAATTTCCATTCTAATTTGGATCAAAGGATTATTATGGCCCCATAGTGTATCAGTTGTTGTCGTTCTTGTCGGGGAATGTACCACCTATGCACAAGCGAGCAGCGGCATTCACGGTTTCTCGCATATTAGCATCTAATTCAACTCTGCCTCACCTCGAAGATTGTGCACGGCACCTCCTGGCTTGTCTGCATTGCAAGTTGTCTCAAGCACCGAATTCAAGTCAAGGTACTGAAATTGATCATGCGTGGCATCTCAACGCCTTGCCTCTATCCACTGCATTATCTGCGCTTACTGCGCTCGTCACGAACATGGATCCACATCCTGCGTCAATCTCTCGTCTAATATCTCCGATAATCTCCGAGTTGTACTCGCTCCTTTATCACTTCGATAAGATTAAGACATCAGATCCAGAGTCGAGAGAATCTTTGCGTGGGTTACTAATGACCTGGGGAAAGATTGTCGAAAAATCGGAGGGCCTTAATCGTTTCTGGTCCATATATCAGGCTGATGAAATCCATTGGAACGTGGATGTAAATGGTGATATTCAACGAATTGACAAGTAAGTTGTATGGTATGTTGCTGTCCCGCATTGATGTTTTGATTGGAAGGTCTCACAAACCATCATCTTTGTCGCTTTTTACACCCGAAAGTCTCCGGGAAGCGGAGGAGTCGGTATCCTTAGATGACGGTGCCAACATCATGGATTTATATCCAGATTCCGTTCATTACGTTCGTCTTCTCAAGGAAATTGACAGGTCTGACATTACATCCGATTTGTTTGTCAAATTCTTTGAGACCTATCGTGAACAAGAACTGGCAGTCAATCCTGTTCGGTAAGCATGCAAAACGGCATGAACACTATCCTTTTCCCTGAAAGACTGATTCTAGGACTTTACTTGCATTGCAGATTGTCATGCAGATGCAGATGCAATTGTCGACAGGACCATCTTCATCGAATCTATTATGCAAACCGACGTCCACACTGTTATTTATTAAGGACGTCCTTGAGTCCACAGGAGGAAGAAAAGCGCGACATTCAGACCCGAGTGTTCGAGCAAGACTGGACTTGCAATCTAGGACGCGACAATCTGCGGAACTGGATGGATATGAAAGTGGTGACAGTGATGACAATACTCCTGACTCCGAAATTATAGCACCCAACGACGAGATGACAGAAACAGCGATCGACCTTTTGCTGTCCATATTAGAAGGTATGGAAAAGCTATCTAGATTTTGCAAAACTCAGCATTACAGCGAATGAGGATCTATCCGCTCGCACAATGCCTGTGATGAATGACATTTACTCGCTGCTGGAGCAAGTTTCACGCGACGCGCCAGCAAATATACGTTCAATGTCACGAGAAGCAAGGATGGTCATGACGGCCCGCCTAGCGTCTACATCAGCACCGAGAAAGCTACGTCTAGATGAGGATGAGCCTTCTCAAGATATATATCAAAAGGCATTAAAATTTTTGCAAGATCCCATACTTCCGGTTCGCGGACATGGTCTTCTGCTATTGCGGCAATTGGTCAATCGATCTAAAAATGAAGTCGAACCTGCTTTAGTACCTGCTATATTGACAATTTTTCTCCAATCCATCCAGGATGATGAGTCATACCTCTTCCTAAACTCTGTTCAGGGTTTAGCAGCAATGGTAGACTCTTATGGCAAGGATGTGCTGAAAGCATTGGTGAGGGAATACACAGAGGGCCTTCTCAATACGGGAAGTGTTAGCATGTCACAACACGATTTAGACGTTCGTACACGCATAGGCGAAGCTTTAGGAATAGTTATACGGCGGTGCGGGACTACTCTCGGCCTCTACAGTGAGTTTCGCTCCTATCACAGACTTGAGTAATTATCATGTTGCCACAGGCGATTTTTTGATACCGTCATTATTCGCGGTTCTTCGGTCTCGAGATGTCCCAACAACCCTGCGGACCTCGTCCTTGTCTTTGTTGGCTGATTGCGTGAACACATATACATTGGTTATCCTGCCTTACATTGTCGACCTCGCGAACGGCATGATAGATCTTCTGCAAATTGAGACTGTCCCAGCAACTGATGGCTCCTCAAAGCGGAATGAGCATGTAGAGCCTGAAGCGGGTGCAAAGCGAGACGAAATGCCCTCGATGGACTCGCAACCATTGTCTACAAATTCCAAATTTCCACCGTTACGACGTGCTGCGCTTCATTTTTTCTCCTTATTAATCCGTTCGTTTACGGAGCAGACATATGAAAGTTCATTTGCTGGCGTGCAAGTCGACATGCCCGTTTTACAGCGGGCAAAAACTACCCTAGCGTATATTGCTTCAACAGACGAGGATACTATTGTGCGGGTTATGGCGCGCGAAGCTGAAGAAGGACTCGGTCAACTGCAACAGGCTTTATTTGGACTTTAACAAGTTTACTGTGCTGTAATGATGTCAACCCCGTATCTGTCTCGGATGTGGTGATCTTTATACATCCAAGTCAATAGAAAGGTTGTTAATCGATTTTGGTCCTGTTTCGCTTCTGCAGTTGCAAGCCGTGATTTGGACATTTATCCACGGTGCAAGTAGAAGGACCGACGGAATTTTACTGTCTGTTACACGTCTACGGAACAGCAGTGGCACCAACAGCTCTGCTGATTTCATCCACACGTTGTCTGAAAGCTTTCCACTTTGAGCTCCCCACTTGCAAATAAGCCGAATGTGCATGACTCGCGTCGGGCGGAACGTCTAATTTGAGGAAAGGATTGGAAATTGCTGAGTAATAGGCCATATGCAAAGCCTTGAAAATCTGCGACGATAAGACCGACGCCAAAGTGTAGCAGAAACTGACATACCAAGTTGACCTCAGCATCTTTGATAATAGCGTCCGTCATCGCAAAGGCAATAATAATTTTCACTTTGAGGGGTGTGATATAGCCATATACTGCAACGTCCTCCATTGCATATAGAAGTCCAAGGTAACAGTCGGCAGATTTTCCCGCAGAGGTCACTGGGTATCTGATTCTAGTGGATTTGCGCTTTGGCAAATTGATAGCTTACCACGTTCCTCTATAACGTCCAAACTAGTGTGGGCAATGTAATGATACTTTATGGCATACTCTTCTTTCGTGAAGGTACGGATTAATATGGGATGATTCTGAGGCGAAACAAAGGCTACAGCATTTGGGCGTAAATTAGGAGCCATGGGCACAAATACAAGCAAATGTAAATTCCTAGGCTACAGTGGTATTTTGGTCTCAAGCGACTGATAGGTCGTTGACACCATCAATGGCCTCTTCTATTGCTTTATCTTTGAGTTTCGTGATCTAGAACGATTTCAGACGAGTGTTTCGATAGATGTGAAACACAATATGTACCTTGCCAATAGCTATCGTTCTCCCTGTAATGTGAAGTGTAAGAAAACACGTATCAGCTCGTTTTGAGAAACGTGTACATACCCTCGTCGCGCAGTGTGAAGCGGCCAAGTTGTGGGTGATCAGTGAAGCGCTCCACACAAATAGGAGCTATAGTTTCTATTATAGCAATAACTTTTTGACCTGAATGAAAATTAACCAATGCACCAAGGAAGCCAGGGATTGATTGAACCTTTCTTTGCAAATTGTGGTGGTTTTTTGGACTTGCGCCCAGTTGCCTTGTCGAAGTAATGAAGTAGCGCCTACGGAGAACGTGAAATTGCGTTTGTTTCAACTGATGAAGGGCGTACACTTAGGGTAACTTCTTCCGCCAAAGTGTGAACATGCATGACAGCCGAGTAGCCAGCACATATGATATTTTTATGTTCTAAGATTGCAAGTTGAGCTTCGAATTGGCGCACGGCATGGATAGGATTTTGTAGGCTAGTCAGTACAAATCCTGGGCTGACTTCTTCGTCGTCGACACCCCGGATACGAAGGCGGACATTATCCCCGCTCAGCGCCTTTTGTACTTCATCCTCAATTTCATTGTAGATGGCCACGATTTCAACTTCGTTCTTGTTTGGCATGAGAAGGAGCGTATCACCTTTGACAATGTGACCGGATTCAATTTTCCCGACGATAACTGTACCCATGTCTTTATATTTTTCTGATACGGGCATCATGAGGGGTGCGTTCATTTTGCGATCAACCATCGGCATCTTATCTAAGTGTTCTAAGAAGGACGGTCCACTAAAATGTGCACATCAAGACCATGAATAATGTAAGTCTCAGCTTGGTACTTACTCCCACCACGAACAAGACGAAGAAGGGACGCGATTCTTCAGGTTGAGGCCGGTGTAGGCAGACAAAGGTATAAAGCTAACGTCAGTCTTCGGATTATAGCCGGCGGTTCTGACAAAAGCGGTCATTTTGTCTTTGATCTCATCAAAACGGGCCTTGTCCCATTTGACAGTGATATCGTCCATTTTATTAACTGCAATAACCAACTTTGATACGCCCGCTGTCTTGACGAGCATGACATGCTCTCTTGTTTGACCGCCTCGTTCAAAGCCTGTTTCAAATTCGCCTTTGCGGGCGGAGATGACGAGAATGGCGATGTCTGCTTGAGCAGCGCCTGATATCATGCTGGGAACATACGTTTTGTGGCCGGGTGCGTCAAGAATAGTGTAGCGACGTGCATCGGTCTCAAAATATGCACGGCCTACTTCCACTGTTTTGCCTTTGGATCGCTCCTGGGGAGTCGAATCGAGAGCCCAGCTGAGATACCACGTTTCTCTTCCAGCATCCTTGGCTTCTCGCTCCAATTTTTCCATCGTGCGTTTGTCTACCGTTCCTGTAAGATACAGCAGGTTTCCTCCCAGAGTACTCTTGCCGGCATCGACATGGCCGATGACAACGATGTTCAGATGTTCCTTGACTGCTGACAGATGAATTGCAGACTAAGGGTAGAAAGAGATCGACAGACCATCGCCGTAGAGATCTTTGAGAACGGTGTCATCTGCCACGGTCTTGACTTCCCGTGCAACGCTGAGAGTGTCTGATTTGGACTTGTCGGTTGTGAAAGTGCGGGAAGAGCTGGCGGGGGGTTTGACGGTGGTTGATTTTGACTTTGAGGCGGGTGCGGGTGCGGGTGCAGGAGTGGGCGAGTTTGGGGTAGGCAAGGCTCTGCCCGGGACGAATTCAAAGGCGCCGGGGTTGAGCTTGCTCATGGTGAGAGGCAAGTCTAATATTGAGACTCTCCACTCCGCGCGCCTCAAGATCCATCATCCAGTGGAGGTTCCAGGTTCTCGTAGTCATTGAAGCGTAACGCATCCCTGACCTCTCTTTCTTGCATAACGTTGAGCGGCAAAGTCTGAATCTTAAGTGCTCCGCTCCTTCATGCCAGACCACGACTTCCTCGCCGTCCTCAAGGCCTCCTACGACTACCAGGCCCAGTCTGACGACGAGCTGTCTATCACTGAAAACCAAATCCTGCTCCTCCTTGACAGAGTGGACGATGAGTGTGTCCGCGCCTGCTTCGTCCCGGCCTGCCTGACTGACCCTTCGCAGTTGGTGGAAGGTCAAAGTCAAATCTGACTCTCAGGACGACGACAACCCCTCTGGTCTCGTTCCGTCAGCCTATGTCGAACCCGTCAGTCCTTTCCCATCTCTGACTGCTTCTTTTTGACATCCCTCAGGCCGACCACGTTTCCATCGTCAAGGTTCTCTATGACTACGAAGCCTCTTCCCCAGGAGAGCTGACGGTGAAGGAGGATGAAACACTGATGGTGTACGAAACGGATCAGGATTGGCTTCTTGTCCAGAGCCAGGGCGGGATGGCCGGATATGTTCCTGGCAACTACGTTGAAGCAGTGAGCGATGCAGACAGTCCCACACCCTCCGCAGTCGATGTGCCCTCCGTATGCTATGATCCCGTGCCGTCTCTACATCTGAACGCTGATATGTTGGCCAGACGCGACCTGTCAGTTTATATGTCGATCCTGCTGACAGAGTCGCCTCCTCCAAGGCATCACAACCTCGTGACGATCCTATCGACACTTGGTCTGTCACAGACATCGACAAGAAGAAAAAGAAGAAGGGAACGCTGGGTGTTGGGAACGGGGCTATATTTTTCGCTAGCGAATCCGATAAGGTATGCAATTCCCTGTGTATAAAACCTAGAACCCCTTCATCCTCCTCAGACACCTGTGCAGAAATGGCAGACAATTGATGTTCATGACGTTCTCCTTGAAAAAAACAAACAGATTCGCATAGACGTTGGGGGGGCTAATCCAATGATCCTACACTATAACGCAGGGTCGAAAGAGAACGCGGAGGCAATCCAAGGGAAAATACAGCTTTCCAAGTCAATATCTCAACCACGAGTTTCTCATGATCTAAGCGCTGAAACCGAGCGGACGTCGTCTCCACCACTAGCCAATCCTGGGCGTAAAGTAGGGAGGAAGGCGTCCGTTCATTTCTCACAATCAGACCCTGTCATTATACCACCTAAAGCAGAGGAGGAAGAGGAGGAAGAAGGGGAGCTAGATGTGCAATATGTGAATGATGAAGAGGAGCGAGATCAAAATTTAGCCGTGGCACTGTATGACTTCACGGCAGATGGCGATGACGAACTAAGTGCCAAGGGTGGTGAGCAACTTGTCATTCTCGAGAAGGACGGTGACGAGTGGTGGAAGTGTCGAAATTCAAGAGGTGAAGAAGGTGTTGTTCCGGCTTCATACCTCGAGGTATATACATTATTATCACGTTCCGTATCACATAAAATGCTGATTAACGTAGGAGACCACTCAATCTGTGAGCGCGCCTCCATATCCCGGACGAGCGAATGTCGACAAAGAAAGAGCTGATGCTGAGGCTTCGGCTGCGGCTGCAGCTAAAGCTGCTGTCGAAGCCGAGGAACGAGCGGAGAAAGAACGACGCGAACGCGAAGAAGAGCTGACTCGAGCTCTGATGAAACAGGATGCTCAGCGACGTGCCAAGGAGGTTGCCGCTGCCGCTGAAGCTGACCAGAAGAAGCGAAAAGCAGTCGCACGTGTTTCTTCTCCCCCTGCACAGTAAGCACTTCCTATCACAAACCACAATTATCTTAGTATGTGTTCAGGACGCCGGATCCTCGAAGGAATACAGATAATGGTTCAGCTAGCCGACCCTCTTCGGAATTGAACCGTGAGTTACAAACGCAATTATAGTATGCAATGCCGACTGAAGTATGCAGGTCCTCCACCGGATCAGGTGCGCACCTGGCATGATCGGTCAGGGCAATTTCGTGTCGATGCAGCTTTCCTTGGTCTTAGCAGTAACAAAGTGAGATTGCATAAGGTCAATGGAGTCATAGTGGAAGTTCCGACGGAGAAAATGTCCGTTGATGATATTCGTTACATCGAGCAACTCACGAGCCGGAAAACGTCCAAGTCATCACGTACTTCCGACGATGACGTGCCATTGGCACTTACACGACCTCAATCCTCGTCGACACCCCAAAGGACTTCTACACCAAAAAAGTCGAACATTGACTGGTTCGAATTCTTCCTTTCTGCGGGATGCGATGTCGACGATTGCTCGCGTTATGCCACTGCTTTTGAGAAAGACAAGATCGATGAGACGTTGCTTTCAGATATTACCGAGTCCACGATGCGTACGCTTGGTTTGCGAGAAGGAGATATCATTCGAGTAATTAAGGCCTATTGAGAAGAGGAAGCCTGAAAGCCGCAACAAAGCCACCGCGCAGATCCAAGAGCAGATTCTCCGAGATGAGGAACTAGCGAGGCAAATACAAGCACAAGAAACGGGCTCACCTAGGAGTCCAGCTCCGAATCTATTCACAGGTCCAGGGGGGGTCCTCAAACCACCGCGTCGTCGTCCTCAACCAAGTAAAACCCTACCTCCATCTGTTGATATCAATGCGCTATCTAGCGTATCAAGTCAGACAACGGGTTCCCCGCAGGGAGCTAGTCCGACAGCTACTACTTCATCCTCCACGCTAGTGCAACTTCCAACGAGGACTACTTCAGCTGCGCCTCCCGTCAGCGGATTTGACGATGACGCTTGGACTAATCGACCTAGGTCTGCTAAGCCTGTTACTAATACCCCACCGGCTACAATCCCTAGAGCACCATCAGCACCACCGGCTTCTAACCCCACGGTGCCTACTCCTATCGCTGCCACTCCTACACCACTACCACAATCGACGGCTGTGAATGCCGCCTCTACAACATCCCAGGCAAATAATCCTTCCCTTGCAATGACCACAGAGACGGACATTTTTGATCAGTTGGCACGACTCAGCGAACTTCGCAAACCAGCAACTTCGGCTGTGGTCATTTCCAATTCCTCACCAACTACGACTGCACCACCGAGTTTTCACGCCGGTCTGGGTATGGGTTCCTCTACCCTTCCTATCAGTCAACATCTACAAAACCAGCAATTGCAAAGCCAACAGTCTGTTCTATCAACACCTTCTCCACAATTACAACTCCAGCCACACCTATTGAATGGTCCAAGGGGACCGTATGCCCCTGTTCCCGCTAATCAAGGCTTACTGCAGCCCCTCGTTCCCACCCGGACAGGCTTTGGCGGGTTTGTCCCAACCCGTGCCAATTTCAATCCCAACACGGCAGTCACATTGTCAACCCTTTCAATCAATGCACAACCGCCCCTCACGCAACAACTTACTGGGCTGCCACATCAAATGTTATTGCCACAAGCAACGGGAGTGCCTACCGGTGGTTTTACACCCTCTCCTTTCCAGAGTACCGGCAATTTTGGTCCCGCCCCAGTACCACTGCAACCGCGTCAGTGTAATAGCCGTTTGTGTGCCGCTTGTCACTTATATTCGGATAACGACAGAATTTACTGGATTCAATCCCAACATAGGATCATTGACGAATAACAGTCTCACAGCACCACCTGTTGCGCCGCTGCCCATTTCTGTACCTGCTTCCAACAGCAACAACACATCACCCGCAAATGTGTTTGCTCAGATGAAATCGCGCACTTTCGCAAATGAAGACGTTGCTGAAACTCAGCCTGCAGGTTTGTCGGCAGATCATTTCCCTCGAAGCGTGCTGCTGATAAGGATTTTTTTGTAGTAAAGTACGATGCATTACGACCGGCCCGTGAGTACTCTGCTGGATATGTCGTGCTGTTATTGATCAAATTTCATAGCTTTGACTGCTCAGCCAACAGGATGGGTCCAACCGTATCAAAACCAATTTATGGGATACCCACGATAATGTCTGCTATAGCTCCCTATCAATGAGACAATGAATAAAGATAATGCTAGCGTGAAAGTTACGATGATCGCTCTATAATGCCTTGTGCATACCCTACGCGAACAAAGTATGTTTGAAGTGCATGCCGCACCTCTGGTGCAAGCTCGCGTGACAGCAAATCAGTTACCAGTGGGTATATTGCCGGTAGATATGTAGTGAACTACGTCAAGATTGGTTGAATACAAAGTGGAGAATTTTGCGAGAAAAATTACTCACAGCCTTTTCATTGAAACGGCAGAAGCCATCCAATATCTCAGAGACGACAGGCGTCCATGCTAGTATATTCTTCGCCTGGGTTTCAGGTCTGAGTTTGTTGTAGTCTTGCAAAACGCCCAACCCTAGTCTGGATGATTGTTAGGTGATTTCGCAGGCAGCAATTTTGGGTCACAAACGGCATAAGGCGTTCCGCTATCTGCGGACGAGCAGCTTGGTGTTCAGATCTGTTGTCGTAATACATTTGTAACAAAACGTGGACGAGGGTAGCAGCGCTACTGGATTCCTGTTTCAACAGATTCGGAAGGTGCTTCATGAAACCTGGTAAGACATCAATTTTAACAAAGGTGCACGATAACTTATTTACGCACCGACTTTCCAAAGCCCAGTTCGCAACTCTTTGTCTTCATTGAACATACGTGCGAATTGGTAACTGTGATCTAGCACTCCCATGAGACGTAACAATTGCTCTGGCGGAATCGTTCTATAAACCTCATCATTTCGCAACAAGTCATTTGTTGTCTCAATAAGCAGTAGCTGAAGTACACATTTGACGATTATTTGCTTGAAGATGCGACGACGGTCGCTCAATGATGTCTGCACGTCGTTCTTCGCTTGTTCGCCATTTGAAAGCAAAGGTGCGGGAAGTATTGCAGAACCATTTGTCTCTGGAGAGCAAATTCATTCATGAAAGATGTATACATAATATTTTAACCTACCCGTTTCGTTCGTTTCGGATGCATTGCCATCAATTTCTACGCGAAGACTGTCGTCGAATAGCTGATGTGGTGTTGTTGTCCTGAACAATTTCACAAAGGTTGATGCAATCTTCTCCCAGCGTGCTGGGCTCAACTTCTTGACATTGCTCTCAAGTAGCTGTTGCAAGCAGGACGTTCCGATTCTTGCGAGTGTATCGTTCTCTGACCAGACGTGTTGTAGAGACATTACACAGCATCTAAAATGCGGCTTACCTTGACAAATGCACACACAGAGCAAGTCCAATAGTCCATCAAGAAATCGCTCTAGAATCTCAAAGTAATATGTGTAAAGGTCTATGAGATTCCTCAGTGCCTGTATCATCGTTGTCGAAAGCCAGACGCTCATGTCCTCTTGAGTACTAAACCGCGAAAGGTCTTGGCTCGACTTTAAAACGGCAAATATCGGGAAGAGCAATTCTTGACAGACTGTGTCCCAGAATTCGACCGGAAATGTTGATCCATATTTTTTTAAAGTTGTGAACAATGAGTCAAGAGCCCTGTAAAATAGTTGGCAATCAGTTGTTACCCATTATATCGACTGTCGCCACCTACAGCCGTCGTACTTCAAGATCTTCGCCATTCATGATTATATCGTAAAAGCCAAAAAGCACCGGGAACCAATACCGTATCATAGTGTCATCCATTGTTTGCTGCGAACCCGTAAACGAACATTCAGAGCATTGCAACATGACGGGAATCACTCCGCGCAACATGGCAATGGCTAACAGGCTAATCTTCTGATACTTGCTGACTTTACAGAACTCTGTGATGCAGACAGTAAGATCTGCGAAAGCACCGTATCGGACTATGGCGACAAAATGGTCCCGGTTGAGTCTTGTTACAATCTCAAATGCAGAATTCGCAATTCTTTCTATACAAGCTGTAAGACTCGAGCACTTGTATCGAAATAAACCAATCTCTTACCCGTTAGAACCTTAGAAGCGGCAGAGAAGACGCCAAACATGGTTCGCCAACCTGATCGCATATTTTGCACTTTGGCTTGAATCATCTGCTGCAGGCACTGCAAGACCTGCGTGACTGTCAACGAAAGTACTCATAGTATATGATGAATAGCACACCATGTCTCGAACTTCAGGATTATTGTTATGGGCCATGGTATACTCGAACGGCTTCAAGAAGTCTTTTTGGAACTTGAAATGCGGCAACTCCTCCTTCTCAAGAAAACGCATTGCCAACTGCCGAAGAGAATCCAAAGCGAAGAAACAGACATGTGGGTTGCTATGGCAGCAAACCTTGTGGACTTCAATAAAAGGTCATTTGAAAATGCGACTCCTCTTTACCTTGTTGAAATGTTCCCCTAGAATATCCCACAAATTTGACCACTCCAAACGGATACGTGACATATTGTAGTATGAGATTTCTACCAGTTTTTGAAGACTGAATAGGCGAGGGTGCTGTGATAACCCGGATGATTGGATCTCTTCCCATGATACGTCACATAGAGCGCGAACGAAATCCACAATGGCAGTCTGTTGTAAAGACCTGATTAATGAGAATCTAAATTTTAGGAGCGCCAACCTACACCAGACAAGTAGTGGCTTAGAGAAAATACCATATCAGCTGCAACGGTGATATGTGTAGAACGACTCTCATTCGCCAGCTCCTCGGTAGGAAGCTTTCGAGAGCGACTATCCAGAGAATCTCATTAAGTGCGAACGTATGGGATGGAAGAAAATTAGGCGAACCTTTTTTTCCCAGATTCGGGTAGATCTACACCACTGCTAATAAGCTGCATGTGCTCCAATTGGCTGACACAAGTTAAGACTTCGTGCCACGAGCCTTTTAGATGATTACCTTCGGTGACGGCGATATCTAAGAGCGCTTTGATGGCCTCCATATTTTTAGTTTTCATCTCTCCTAGATTGTTTAAAAATGTAAACTTCGCCAATGTTGTCACGAACGCGTTCCTTTGAAGCCCAAGCTCGAAGAAGCATACGATACGGATCGCATTCTTGAATCCGTCTAAACAGAGCTCAACGATCTCAAGATCATTCGTCTCTTGAAGAGGGCCCGACAACCCAGCTAAAAATGGGATCCAGGCAACCTCGAACATGGGCCGGACGTGGACGAAATGAGAGGCACTAAAGAATTGCTCGCCGCCCCTGGATCCTTTTCGTTGAGAGCGCATCATAGTTCTGAAAAGAGCCTGTGCATTTGAGCAAAAGGTATCAAACGTGGAACAAGGCCTTACCTCTGTCTTATTGGCCATGCCGTTGGACTGCAGAACATATGCTTCCTTCTGGAGATCTCTGCCCACATTCGTAAAAGCTCCGGAAAATCCAGGACCGGAAGCCAGCGCAAGACCAAGGTCAGACTGATCCTGCATCCGGATTTCGTTGTTGACGATGTCATCGTAAATATCTGACAGATATTCTTCAGGAAGGTCTGCATTGTCGTTTATGCCCTTGTTGTTCTTGATGAAATCCACTTTAGTCATTCGTTTTTTCACTCGTGGATTATGAGCATCCGTGTTGAGCATGATGACAGAGTACGCTAGAACATACGCCGCATCTGGATATTATGAGAAACCACGAACCAAAAATGACACAACAATAAACAAACCAGCGTTAGCAAAAGGCGTCTTTGGATTTCCTGCAATATAACGCTCAGCAAACTTGAGCATGAACCTGTCGATTTTTTGCGCTTCTCCCGGCAATCTAAATGGCTGAAGAAACGTCCTCAAAGCGTCGACGAAGGGGAGATCCTTGAAATCTAACATATTCACAAATGCATGCATGGTGGCAATGTTCTCTTCGTCACTAATAGACGTCAGCACCAAATCCAATCAGCAAATTCTAACTTTACCCTTCACCCAGATATTCTCCAATCATAACTTTACTTAGACCATCAGTGGTAAGAAGGAATTTCGCCACATCCTCTGGTGCCCTACTCGGGATGAAACCAGCGTCAGCTAAGAAGTGCACCCCCTGCACAACTTTCAGCTTCAAATGGCGAGACTTCTTAAGGAGCACATACACGCTTCGGTTTAAAGTTGAACTTCTTGATCCCCTCCAAGAACGTAGTTTTTTTCTGCTTCGCACTCTCAAACTTACTAGGGTCGTCAATTGTGTCAGGTGTCGGTTGACGTAAGATTTCGACACTGCCGCTCCCTAACGATAGTTTATCATATGATGCGTCTGGGGTGACTGGTTCGCGTCGAAACTCGTCTCCAGACGGTGATTTTGCCGATGCGGGCACAAAGTTATCATCGTTATTTCGATCTGGTGCAGTCCCCCATGCTACCAAAGATCGTAGCACGGCAACAAGGCATTCCAAACCTTGCCTTCGATACTGGCTCTCCGATAGCCCCAAAGTAGATGTATCCATATTTCCTGGAACCGATAAGGTCGCAGCAGACAGAATGGGCCCTCCACTGGACTGGCCTCTGGACGTAGTATTGGATGATGAAGTGGAAGCTTCTGTGTTTTTCTGCTGGGACGCCGCTACAGGCGCTGTCCCGACTTTCGAAATGATGTTCATGAGGCTGAAGTAGCGGTTACTCCATTGACAGAGACAAAAGCATAGGTAACGATCACATACTGTTCGTAAATGTTGTCCACGGCTTCTCCATCACAATCGTAATTAAGGTATATTTCTACCAAGGCTTGGGGATCTTGACATAGTCTAGAGAACATGCCCAAAATGATGGCTTTCTGCTTAAGCGTCGACGTTTTCATTTCGAGGATGGGAATGAATATCTCATGGAGCAATACTTCTATTTCTTTCTATTCAAGAATGTAAAATCAAGATTAATTGCGACAAGAAGGCGACCAACCTTCAGCTTCGTTCGCATACCAGAAAGGACACGCCAGAATATTTCAACGCTGATCTCAAATACTTGAGGCACAGGACTAACAGCATTGCGGCTCAAGCTCAAACAAAGATACTGGTTAATCGCTTGAATGAAGGTGGTGGCCTCGTTTGTCGAACTCGAGTATATGATGGCAGTCGGATCAACGAATAGCGCCATGTGAGAGTTCAGGACAGTCAAAACGAGGTGTAGCGACAGTAATTTGGAACGCATAGCATGAGATTTAGGATCTCTTTCACTGTGGCAACATTAAGTCAATCCAATCCTGTGCCAGAGCAACGAACCTTTCCGTATTCAATGGCTTCATTGTCAGCTTACAGAGCGCGCGAAACACGAGGAAAGCATCCTTGATAAACATGTCACGCGATGTCATCTGATGGCCACTTTGACCATGTTCTGACACTACGTCAACGTTGCTTCTGTTGACGAAAACATTTCAGTATTACTCGGACGACTGACTGTATGTCTCACAGGTTAACTTGAGATTGATGTGTACCATCGGTCGAAGGAAGTTCTTGTTCTGGCGTCATATCATCACTAGGATGTTGCAACGATAGCGAGGTTAATGAGGCGTTGAGGTTCAATCTTACTGAATCAGGACTAGCATCAGTGTTCACATTTGATTTGGCATCTTCAGAAGGGATGGAAAACGACAAGCGGCTTGGAGTAGTTACATCTGGACTGGTGAGATCCGGAATTGCTGACGGTAGTGGAGTTTTTGGGTCTCTTCGACACCGCGTAAAAACATGGTGAACCATCTGCGTTAGACCACCTTGAGCCACCATTTGGTTGACAGGATCACCGCTAAGTAGAAAGACATTATATACAGTCCTAACCGCCTTGAGCAGCGATGAATGGTGAACGAATATCGTTGGGGACAATACGAGCGATAAAAGAGCCTTGACTATCTGGAGCGATACTGTCTCGGGTGTGCTTTCAGTATGACACGCAGTTATTGTATGTGCAACCAAGTCTACAAGAGAAGGTTGCGGTATGTTACTTTGCGATGCGTCAATGTCAGAGATGTGACCAGATGGATGAGGAGATGGTGGTGGAGACGGAATTTGTGATGATGAATCTTCCGGCTCCGCAAAGAACGAGTAAGAGATGAGTTTTGCGATACAGTCGAGGCTCGCTATCATCAGCTTCTCATTTCTGGTCTCACAAGCTAGGCGCAACGGCTCAAATATCTCGCGGGGAGAATCGCCTCCTTGTCCAGACCGTACAAGATCCAGCGCGTGCTGCGTGCTATCGCGCAGTGGGTTCGATCGTTTGGCTTCTCGCGAGGTCGCAATCGTTTCCAATGCGGAGCTGATGAGAACAATGGAGACATTGTGTCCTCTGGACAAAGTAAGAGATCTTTTGTGCATCTTTGGTGGCGTAGACGGGGTCTGTGGAGGAGAAGGTTTACGAGTTGCTTGCTGCGCGTCCTGAGAGCGCTCAACCGATGCTGGGGATGACATGTCTGGTTCGTGAACTTCTTGTATGCTCGGAGTCACGGGAGAATCTGCTGAGGGCACAGAAGGCAAGAGTTCGCTCTCGTGATCAGGAGAAGCTGCATGCTCGTCAGTGTGGATGTCATTCGAGGCAGACGAGTAGAGCGAAATCAGCCCGCCTTGTTTGTCGGGGTCGATGGTAGTCGGACTGCTGAGATTGTGGGGGGGAGGCGAGGGGGGCAGGGGAATGGCTGAGGCATCTGTGACCTCGTACATGAGTGGCTCTGTCCGCTCAATCGTGCGTCGGCGCCACCACGTGCTCCGACAGATCGCCATGGCCGACATTCCAAAAGCCGCCTCTGCCGCTGTCCTGCAGCCCTCAGGTCCAGTCCCAGACAACTCCGTATCCGTGCTAGGCCCATGCTTCGACAGCGCCCTCTCGTTACAACAGTTCCTTACTTCCTACGATCGTATCGGGTTTCAGGCCACCAGCCTCGGCAGAGCGATCGACATTGTCAATCGCATGGTAACCCGTGTCAATCTGAACGTGACTCCGTGCTGATATCGATATTTAGAGAAAATGGCGCTTGTCCGATGACCCGATAACTGAAGACGAGTCAGATGAGTATTCTGTACCCTCCGTCCGCGAAGGAACTCGTTGCAATATCTTCCTTGGCTACACCTCAAATCTCATCTCGTCAGGGCTCCGCGAGATCATTTTATATCTGGTTAAGCATAAACATGTTGCTGCATTGGTCACAACGGCAGGCGGAATTGAAGAAGATTTCATAAAATGCCTTGGAAAAACATATCTTGCCGACTTTAATCTAGACGGTGCAGAACTTCGAAGGCGAGGAATGAACCGTATAGGAAATCTCATTGTGCCCAATGACAATTACTGCAAATTTGAAGACTGGCTCTCTCCCATTTTGGATCAAATGCTTGCCGAACAAAAGATGACCGGGAATGTTTGGACACCTAGTTCTTTCATCCAGCGGCTCGGGAAAGAAATAGATAATGAAGAGTCTGTATACTATTGGGCTTTTAAAGTAATGGATATCGTGCGCTTTGTGGTCCACGCTGACTTATTATGAGTATTTCAGAACGATATTCCCGTCTTTTGTCCTGCCCTCACCGACGGTTCCATCGGAGACATGATATATTTTCACTCTTTCCGCTCGCCCGGTCTTGTTATCGACATCGTACAAGATATTCGGTCACTGAATGAATTGGCAAGGACATCTCGTAAGGCCGGCATGATAATTCTTGGCGGCGGTATTGCCAAGCATCAAATCGCAAACGCTATGTTGATTGTGCTGTGATTTCGTGTTTTTAGCGCTCATATCATTGATGTACTGTCCAGCGCAATGGCGCTGATTATTCCGTGTACATCGTGCGTTTCTCATCCCGCCCATATGCCAAGTATTGACACTTTCGCCAGAATACCGGACAAGAGTTTGACGGATCAGACTCGGGGGCTCGACCAGATGAAGCGGTATCCTGGGGGAAAATCCGTGCAGGGGCCGAGTCTGTCAAGGTAATGCTAAAGCATTTGGCCCACCATCGCGCGCTGAACAACCATGGTGGAAAGGTCTTTGCTGACGCAACGTTAGCATTCCCAATCTTAGTGGCAGCCACATTTGCGCAAGGGAGCCTATCTGGATAGTTGACCAACCTGATATGACATTGGCAACTAGCAAAAATATTATGTAGGACAGTGTGAGTCTCTTGCACTGATTTTACCCTTAATCTGCAACTGATCAGTCTATAATAGGCTAATGCCAATGGACATTTGCTGACTTACCCCGTATCTCACGAGACCATAGGATAAGGTCATCTTTCAACAATTGCAAAATCGTCAAGGAATCTCGAATAAGTTGATCCAGGCCACTGCCATAAGTTGGCAAGCATGTGACGGCATCGTCGAATGCACTCTTCGCGAGGTGACATGCCCTCTCGGGGCTGCTCTTCACGTCTGAATAAGAAAGGTCAATTTCGTGCTCACGGAGCGATCAGCTGACTTTACCATGATAAAAAACGGAAAAGTTCAACGCAAGGCCTAATCTCGTTGGATGAATAGGATCGAGCGTTGCCAGAGCATGTTTGTATGCCAACTTGTACGCATTGAGGGACAGATCGCCATATCTCTCTCTATCGCGTTCATTCGCGAATTCCGCCATGTATCGGTAGTAATCGCCTTTCCTGGAAGCCAATAGCTGTCATTCTGACGCAATTCCCCGACCAAGTAACCTACATTTTGGAGTAGAACACGGATTCTTCACCAGAACGAGCCGCAGGCTGAAGTTGTCGGTCGAGCAAGGCCACGATATCTTTGCACGTGTCAGTAAGCTCTCGTTCTATCTTTTCGCGTTGTCCGCGTATAAGGACCAAGTGCCTTGCTGCCAGCGGCTTTTTAGAGTCGTTCATCCGTACCAGCTGTGTCTTCTCTACGGTGTCCATGTTTCTCCAACTACTGCGAAGATTGTTTGTTATGTTTTTATAAGCTATGGAAAGCAAGTTGCGCTCCTCGATGGTGAGTTGTGCGCCATAATTGTCAATGATAGCTTTGATGTACTTCACCACATCTAGAACGAGGCAGTCAGAGTAACCATAACCAATATAGATGATTTTCCTCTGAACCTTGGTATCTTTCAGCCTCGTTTGCTACGTCAGCCAAGACAAGGCACTCCGTGCGAGGGGGTCTTCTATTCAACTAAACTAGTCAGTTAGAAAATCAATCGGTCCCATGGTCAATCCAGCGTACGGGTGCCATAGCTATTCAGGTGAGTAACGGATGCGCACTGTTCATCACCTTGGACTTTTTTAATCCCAATCACTGGGCAGAGGGGACACTTATGCATGGTTAAAATGCGGCAAAGATTGATACATATGCATCTATTGCAGGATCGTTTACACGTTTCCTTGTTTCCATAACTGTAGGAAGGTAGAGGTTTCTAGTATACATCGTGCATCTGTGATTCAGTCCACTATGCTGCGTCACTAATCACGCTGCATGCATCCGCATGAATACCACTTCTGATGTCGAGTTAATCTTGTGACCCATAGCATATTGGCACGAGTTCTTCGCGTGTGAAGCAAAAATAACTGCAGCCACTTTTAACCTCGCGAACTTAAGTTCACTGACGCGGACGCATGACCTTCATGTGAACTACATATCTCTGCATTGCTGAAAGCTTGTGCCAGAGTAATAATCACACATGCGAGCATGTACTTCAGTATCTTCACCTTTCTCATCCTCGATGCTTTAGCGAACCACTCACCAGCTACGATTACTGCATCAGTTCCTGCCAGTGCAGTCCACGGCTTGACTTACAAAGCTTTTGGAACCATGTGAAGGAAAGAGTGGATGGTGTTCTGAGTGGATTTTAAGTTAATCAACTTACTATGTGACATGAACTTCTGAATGACTACTAAATACAGGCAGACATCGCAGACGTCGGTGGCACGAATGAAAGGAGAGCACTGTCGTTTTCGAATACTTCCTTCTTCCTGGCGTATTGCTGACTTTTCCTCCTTGCAACATGGACGGCGCAGACTCCAAATACCGTCTGGTGAAAAACCGTTCACAAACAATCCAGGAAAAAATCACGTTTTTGCGCGTTGACCCCTGCGGACAAATGAGTATCTTGATTCCAATCCAGGATATTTATTCGTTCAACGCAGCCATCGAATACAACCCTCAGATTTCCAGCGCTATCATAATAAAACAGAAATCGTTTGCGACACGAGGATCTACGAGAGCATTGACACATTGAACACACTTGTATAATTCCGCAAGGTGCTTGGGTACCAGTCTCTATTTTCTCCCCGAACACAGGACGACGTGTACACCACTCTGGCCCTCAATCCGGAGCAATTCTCTGTTTGCTAATTATTGTGCTTTCCACAAGTCAGGAGGGATCACGAGAAAAAATCAAGGCGAATGTCTCTACCCTGGCAATCGATACCAGAAAGGCGTTGGAAAGTGTAGTCCTTTCTAGACGAATACGTTTACCTGAGGAAGCTGTAAATCAGCTCGGGAAGAAGGCTGTTTGATTCGTCTGAAAGTCCATGTCGCCCTCTGCTTTCCGCAGGCAGTTGTTGAAAGACGCATAATACGGGTCGTCTTCAATGGCGATAACAGATCATCTGTCTCCTTTCGTTCAGATGCATGGTCTACCTCGGGTAAGATTGCGCGAGAAGCTTACGGTGCTGGTTGGGTTCTGTCCAACTGGAATTATATCGACTGCCCCGGAGATCGCGCCGAGCTCGGCACGCGCGTGATGCAATGCCACTCCAGGTCAATACATCCCGCCCAGTCCTTTCGAATGCATAACGGGAGGATTCATCCATTCGGATAATACAGTGCGCAGGGCATCACTTCGCACGCCTTGACTGTCCATGTCTACTGAAACAAATTTGATGCCTGAGGGCAACATCAACGTAATGGCGCTGGCGTAGGTCCATGCCAAGCCATATTCCCATCGTCGTAACTCACGATATCTTGGTTTGAAAAACTTTGCCCTAAACTCGTAGGCAAATTCCGCAGTAATGGCGATCAACTGGCAAGTAAAGATCTGGACAGAGATAGTCATCCAGCCTTGCTTGGGTACCTGGGGATGAAAATAGTTTTATTTTTCTTAAGTGGCCATAACAGGGAAACCATATGACTTGCACTCTGCATAAAAATCATATTTCAGCTGAGATGGGAAACGCGGTAATCCTGGTGTTATAATCATTTTTCAGTATGATCATTGAAGGTGATTGCATTGGACAATTGCTGTTCTTGCTTGTGTCATCGGACTTATCTTAACTTATCGGTTCCCACACGTTTAGGGCCGGTGATATTGTCATCGAATATCTTAGTCACTCACACAGACGAGTAACGTCACCCGTAACCAAAGCCTTCATCTTCGTATCACGGAGGTGGCAGAGAAGTATTGTGGTAGAAGGCAGAGGGAGAAGCGAGGTTCTTTGTCTTTTATCTTATCGAAATTTCCTATTCACTTCAATCAAGTCTAGTGCGTTGTCTTGAGTATGTCGTATCAGTTTCCAAGGAAGGGGATGTTTTAAGTGCGGAAACCGTGCGTTGGCTGTCTCTTATAATGTCGTTCTCTTTTCGAGTTCGTCTAGTTGGTCATATTGCCGAAAATTGTTCTTCGGACCAACGGTTGTGCTATAATTGTCGACAACCTGGGCATGAATCATCGGCCTGTCCATCCCCTCGCACTGTTTCAGCGAAGCAGTGTTATTCATGCGGTGGTGTTGGTCACATTCAAGGTATGAATGAAGCGAGATATCGCTTCTTTCCCTGTTAACATATTTCTAGCCGAATGTCCAAGTATGAGGGTGCAGAGTGGACAAAAATGTTATGTGAGTTCTTCGATCGACAAGAGTGATCAGAGTTTAATACTCTATTGCAGAACTGTGGCCGGTTCGGGCACTTTGCCCGTGCCTGCCCAAGTGCAGCGGGTGGGGGATTTGCATCTCGCGCTCCACCTCCTGGCCGAGGGCTCAACACGTCCACATTACCTCCCGTCAAATGCTATCGCTGTGGGGGACCGAATCATATGGCAAGGTACATGGTTTGATCAGTAGGATTTAAGTCTTTGTTGACCGACTGTTGTAGGGATTGCCTTGCTGCGCCTGGCACCTTCGTCAATGATTCCGCTTCTGGGGGGATGATGAATAAGATTAAGACATGCTATAAGTGTCAACAGGAGGGCCATGTAAGCTTCCCGACTTTCAAAATTCTGTCTCGTAGACTGAACTATCCTCCAGATTGCCAGAGATTGTCCCGAAAATGCCGATTTCGTTGCTTGAGTATTATGTTTGCTTCTGTTAGTTCAGAATGTTTTTGTCCCCTACCCTCTGGCAATCTCTATGTGATCCGGTTGACATTGATGTATTTATGACCATACTTTCTGTACTGAGACGTAGCTGGGACCAAGTTCGCAGCTGGCCTTGCATGATGCTCCTGTGCCAGGTAACAGCGTATGGTGCTTACGCTATAATCAATTATTCGCCTTCGACTTTCACCAACATTTCTTTCATGATCAGAACTCTGTCTGCGTGGTCGTGCTCCCCAACGAGCCGCTCGTTTTCGTTTCCAAAATTTCGACGAACGCTGTTCTCTTTTCCGTTACGAAGTGAACCACAGCATTACCAGGAGCGGAAGGTATTACCGTACGTGAAGTAGCGTGACACGCCTTTTCCGTTCTCAACAAGCGCACTTCAAGATACGGGCAGGCGCAGTTATACAATGTCATTTCAGATGTCGCGTCTTACCCTTCCTTCGTGCCATTTTGCACTACATCACGAATAACAAAGCCTCTGGCCGACACGGGTAGCGGTGTCCATGTCATGGAGGCCGAGCTAACAGTTGGATTTCTCTCTTTTAAGGAGAGCTACGTGAGTAGGGTGACCTGTGTTCCTTTCACGTCGGTGACGGTGCGCATTGATCTTGGTTAACTTTGATCTGAATCTGAATGAAATAGGCCAAGGCATCCTCAGCAACACCGCTGTTCAAGACACTAAAAACATCGTGGACCTTTCAACCTGTCACACCAGATACAAATTCAATTATGACCGATCGAGACCACACGGACTCGACACTTGTTACACTGGACCTGGTCTATGCCTTTGCGAATCCCGTACATGCCACTATGTCGGGTACTTTCTTTGGCCAAGTTTCTAAGCAAATGGTTAAGGCATTCGAGGAGCGCTGTAACCAGATTTATAACTCGTCCCACTGATATATACATTATGGATTGCATAGTGACTTGATTGAAAAAAACAGGGTATAAAAGGGGTATCGTACATGGTACAGTGCCTGAGCTTCGGAATATTGATCTTCAGTATTCTTCACCGAATTAATACTAGGGAAATGGCATCGAATCATACCCTTGGGACAACCAACCTTGATGACCAACTCGGAGCTGTTCAACGTGACTAGCTTTCCAACAGTAGCATTGCCTTTGCCTAGGCAAAGTCAAATATGTGTGAGCCTGTGAAACATCGTATACCGTTACTAACCCATTCGGTAGGTGCAATCGTTACAATTTCGCCTTCGTGTACTCCAAGATGGGACGTGTGTCGAAGCCAATGGCATCAAGGGGCTCTAGGTCGGATGACAGAATGAGATCAACGGCTTGATCGCCAGGAAGCTCGGTTGACGGGCACTGTTCTTTCTATTAAGGCCGAGAAGCGATCCAACATTTGAAATAATTTTTTTCATGTGTCAAGGGTATCGAATACATTAACAACTCCTGGAAAATCCTTAAAATTGATGAGACGGTTTGCAGCGGGCAAATATCGTATCCAACAAAACATATAGAACGAGACATGGCTGTTCTGTTCTGTGCCGAACAATCATTCTCTGCCATCCTCTAATCGCTCTTCATGTAGTTGCTATTACGAATATGGGTTCAAAATTCACTAGCAGCAGTGACAAAAGAAGATGGACACAAACAAGATGGGAAGCAAAAAAGCTTAGCATTCTGCCTTTCGTGGGAGCCAGCAAGTCTGGGTTGATCGGTGTTCCCAAGAATGCACTCCTGTCTTGGGCAATTGATGCGGCACAAGACCCACAGCGTTGTGGAAAATTCCGCAAATAGATGCTTTGACAAGGCCAGAATTGGTGCGGCCACATGATTTTCGCTTTTGGAAAGACCATGAAATGCTGTGTTGCGCAGTTGTAACACAAGGCAACGACTATAACGCTGGCGCAGCAAGTAGCAGGTCAGAAGGGTGATTCAGGACCCAGGGTGTGGTTCATCACCCAGTATCATTTCTTCCGATGGAGAGAACAGGCACATGCGATGCCAAGCACATCGGATATTTCGGGACGGGACCTACACGTGACTGTGGCATGGAAGCGAGAGAAGGATGAGGCGTACGTTGACACGGCGATGAGGAATGTGCTGCAAAAGCAGGGCGGTTTCAATTTTTTTGCAGAATGAGGAGGCATCGTAACTACGCGTCGTATTGGGTGTCCTGTCATTCTTTAAGCTTTACCGGCAAGCACGCAGCATCACACCGACAATGATCGGGGCCGCGCATCGCCCTGATTGTTGTTATTTGCTCAAGAAAGCGAGTCTGCCTTTCTTCGCTTTCTTCCTCAATCCTCCATGGCCGACCCCCGTCCCCCCTCTGCTCCTCATGACTCTGGTACCTACGGCGATCCCTTTTCTGATCATCCCAGGCAGACCCATTTCGTAGAGCCTGATATCCAGAGGTCATATCATACCGCTGCTTCCCCTAGTCTACAGCCCTACGACAGTGTCGCGAGTATACCTCACGAGTTTGGCGTCCAAGGCTCGTTCGATGACGACGACTACGTTGAAAAGCAACCTTTAAACCAAGCCGGTGGTTTTTATCCCCCGACGTAAGTTTTTGCGCGTGTATGCACGGTATCGTCACATCGTGAACGTTCTCTGCCAGGCCAGTAAATCCGGACGTGTACGGGGATCCGTATGCCATATCTCGGCCCCAATCTGTTGCTTCATCCTCAACCGGTGGTGCTGAGTCCGCCTGGCGCCGGCGCCAGACCATCAAGCGGGGCGTCACTCGAAAAGTTAAACTGACGCAAGGCAATTTCATCGCTGAATATCCTGTGCCAACGCCTATTTCGAGTGCCATCGAGCCCAAGTACACATCTACCAAGACTACAGAATTCTCGTAAGTGATGGATATCTAAATCGTCTTGCGCCCATAACGGTCCTCCCACAGCCACATGAGATACACAGCCGCAACATGTGATCCCGACGAGTTTTCCGAAGCTAATGGATACTCTTTACGAACCAAGCTATACAATCGCAGTACCGAAATGCTCATCGCCGTCACCTCCTACAATGAAGATAAAACCTTGTATGCGCGGACTCTGCATGGTGTAATGCTTAACATCCGTGATATCTGCAAAACTAAGCAGTCAAAGTACTGGCGTAGGACAGCGGAAGAAGGTACGCCTGGATGGCAAAAGATTGTCGTGGCTCTTATCGTTGACGGGCTTGAACCGATGGACAAGAGTGTCTTGGACATTCTTGCTACTGTTGGCGTATACCAAGACGGTGTTATGAAGAAACAGGTTGATGGCAAAGATACCGTAGCTCACATTTTCGAGGTAAACACGGCACTCTCAATGCAGGGCGGTTTCCTGAACCTTGATGATAGTATACCACTCAATTATCTGTTGATGCAACACCTCAACTAGTTTTGCCACAAGCGAACGATCCAAATAATCTGGTCCCAGTTCAAATTATATTCGTCGTGAAAGCCAAAAATCAGAAGAAAATCAATTCTCACCGATGGCTTTTTAATGCTATTGGTACTATACTGAATGTGTGTCAGATTATCTTTGATTTTGTTTAGGTGCTCAGACACGTTAGCCTGAAATTTGCGTTCTCCTGGATGCGGGTACCAAGCCTGGGCACAAATCGATCTATTATCTCTGGGAGGCATTCTACAATGATTCGAATTTAGGTGGATGCTGTGGTCTGTCATTCCTCTTGTCATTCAGTAGATTTGTGCTGAATTACCCAAGGTGAAATCCACGCTATGATTGAAGGGGGAAAGAAGCTGTTGAATCCACTGATTGCTGCTCAAAATTTTGAATACAAAATGTCTAATATTCTCGGTAAGATCTCAACATAGAATCCAGTGGATATAATATGCCAATGAGGGCACATTCGGCAGACAAACCAACGGAAAGTAGCTTCGGATACGTTTCTGTCCTTCCTGGAGCTTTCTCTGCATACCGATACCGCGCCATTCAAGGGCGACCTCTCGAGCAGTATTTCCATGGCGATCACTCTTTGGCTGACCGTCTTGGGCCCAAAGGAATTTACGGCATGAACATTTTCACCAAGAACATGTTCTTAGGTACCTTGATCCCGTAACATGCTGAATTTCCGTCCTGACCTTGCCAACAGCTGAGGATCGTATTCTCTGCTTCGAGCTCGTTGCGAAGGCAGGAGATAAATGGACGTTGACTTATGTTCAACCAAGTAAAGCTGAGACAGACGTACCAGAATATGCGGCGGAATTGATTGGTCAACGTAGACGTTGGCTTAATGGTTCATTTGCTGCGTCGGTGGTATGTAGAATACAGGATTCCATCTCTTCGAATGCTGCGAGCTAAATAGTGAAAACAGTATGCGCTTGTCCACTTCTTCAAGCTCTACAAATCGGGACATGGTCCGATACGCATGTTTTTCTTCCATGTGCAAGGCTTGGTATGGCGATGTCTGACCTGTATATCCCTTGCTCACGTTCCTGCAGTACAACGTGTTTTCCCTCATCTTCTCTTGGTTTGCCTTGGCCAACATGTGGCTTACCTTCAGCATCATCATCGACTTGCTCCCATCGCAAAAGATTATCTTGTTCGGAACCTACGCTATCGTGTGTCCCGTTTCCCGTAGATGTTAATCCTACTAATTGGATGTTAGACCCACTGGATTAATCTCGGGTTGAAATGGATATACATAGCTTTTCTCGCCCTGCAATTCGTTCTTGCCTTAGGAAATCGCCCCAAAGGAGAAAGAACGGCTTACGCCATTACGTTATGGTATGATCCTCGATTTTTCCCGAAATGACAAGTTAATGTATGTCAAAGGGTTTTTGCAATTTTAGCCGTTTATCTTATAGTTTGCTCATTCTGGTTGACCGCGAAAGCATTTGCTGTGAATACTCTTATATTCCATAACGTCGTCCAATACTGATATTGAGTATTCAGAATATTCCCAACGAGCTCAGAAACAAGACAGCGGTGCAAATTATCATAACTTTCTTTACACCCCCGGTAGGAGCCTTGATAGCGGCCATGATTTCCACGTTCGGTATGCCCAACATAGGTATATCGATGCAGTTATTGAAATTTCGCAGGCATCTACTTTGTAGCGTCATTCCTCTATGTGAGTGGCAAAATAAAATTTCGATTCAGACATAACAGATACGTTTATATAGCGAGACCCCTGGCACATGTTCTCCAGCTTCTTCCAATATCTTTGTCTCGCTCCCAGCTTTATAAATGTGCTTAACGTGTATGCATTCTGCAACTTGCACGATGTGAGAACGAACGATTGTATACCGTAGTTGGGCTAAAGCTTTTCCAGGTGTCCTGGGGTACGAAGGGCAGCGATAAAGCGGAGGCTCTTCCCTCCGTCAAATCATCGAAATCGAAAGATGCGGACGCTGCCGTTGTAGAAGACACGACCAGAATCCAGGAGGATGTAGATGCTGTATTCAAAGAAACAGTGACCAGAGCAATCACCAAGATGGATGTTCAGGAGGTTCTAGAAAAACCCACGATGGATGACGAAAACAAGACATTCCGAACGCGATTGGTAGCAATGTGGATGTTAACTAATGCAGCGCTTGCGATTGCAATTGAAAGTATGAACGGCGTGTCAAGCGGAAATGAGCAAACGGATGAAGAGCAGTTGGCCAACAAGCAACACATCTACTTCGCTGTCATTTTATACTCGACTTTCGGCCTAGCGGCAGTCCGTTTCATTGGGGTGAGTGGTCATATCGCATGATATTTTATTGTTCTCATCTTGACGGAAATATGCAGTGTTTGTGGTATCTTTTCAAGAGGGGCTTGTGCATGTTCTGCCGCAAGAACTAGGCTTACGCACATGTGATATGGTCGTCTCATCTACGGACAATACTTGCTTACACGTACTTGATCCATCTTTAATTCAAATTGATTTCCTACTGGCTTTGATTCGCTGGATAGTGACCAACAGAGGTATATGGTTTTGGGATCCTGTGTATAAGAAGACTACAAAGTAACATATCTAGACACGAATCAAGTTGACGTGGGTATCAATACTAAGTGACAAGTATTGCAGGAGATGATACAGGATGTAATAGTATTAAAAAGGATTGTCGTCGTCAAGGTCCTTTTCTACCTTTTCGCTCGTCGTATTCGGGTTTGTTTCGCCATCATTCGAATTGGCTTGATCCTTTTGAGCGAATAATTGCACTGGTTTTGGACCCCTGTTATGCGCCAAAATCAACAAGTAGATTTCTCGAAGTTGTATGCGATATACCTGGCGAATTTATTCTTCTTTGCTGCGTTTAACTTTTGAGTACAGGGTGTCATCATGTTATCGGTAGGGGATATAAAGTTCGGATTGCTGGGGGCCTAGTCAATTGATATATTGTATGTAATATGCGGTACGGACTGTCTTTTGGCCAATTTCTTGGCAAGGAGAGCTTTCGCACCCGTGCTGGGGACCGCATTCGTCGCGTTTCCCTGAGGAATGACGACGTGTGCAGCCTGTGAAGGGTTATGGAGAGGTTGAGTAGGCGTGCCAAGAGGGCTTTCATTTGGGGTCGGTGTTGTCGACATGTGGTCTACGGAATATATGTACAGAGCAAGCTGGTGGTTGCGAAGTAGGTGCAACGCGTGACGTCTTCTGTGTGATCGTGAGGTCATGGATTACGTAATATACATAAAATCAGATCAAGTATCGAAATACTTGGCTTCCTCCGCCAGTACCTAATATCCTCATGTCTGTTATACGATTTAGAGAAATCAGCTCTCTTCTAAATATGTAACACATAAAGATGCAAAGTGTAGCCATGCAAGTGCAAAGCGCATAAGATTTCCAGTAACTTGGACCCCATGAAGAAGGCCAAGCATACCTGCCTGTCCGTCAGCAAGGTGATAGACCAACGCAACAACAAGCTGTACTGACATCGCAAAAACATTCCCAAATTGTGCGAAGCAGTTGATCAGTCCAAGAGCGACGGCACGCTTCGAAGCTGGGTGAGGTATCGATCCACTAACCCATGCCCAGAAACAGACGAAACCAGCAAACATCTGAGCCATAAGAAAGCTGGGATTTATATGATCAGAGCCATTCCTTATATATTATGGTGAACAGAGCCTTACAGGGAGATATAACGGACCAGCGTGTTCATGGTCAACATCGCAATGAGAAAACCTACACATCCGAGAGACAATGAGAAGGTTATATGCCAAAACCTCTCCTGCACTTTTGTCCGAGTGCCTGACGAATGAAAATCAGCAAAGGTGATTACATAACTTTTTCGACCACACCTTGACAAGAGCAATGCGACGCCGCTCGCGAAAATCCATGGTGGCGCACAGAGAAGCAACGTGGTGGTCCTATTGTATCCCATCGTCGCGGATAATGTTGGAAAGTAGGCGTGATATGACAGCGCTGCAACTAGAGCTGCCATCGTACACGCAAGCCACCAAACCTTCCAGTCGGACAAGGCCAGGACTAGACCGTTGAATTTCTCGTCATCTGCGAGTCGTACGCTCGAAGGCGGTTCCGATCCTGCATCGTCTATCATACGTCTCTGTGCCAGTTGCTGCTCGGGCAATGATAGCCAATTGGATGGGGTTTCCGGAAAGTCGGGAAGGATATAGATAGACGCAAAGGCGACTACCATTGTTAACCCGCCTTCCAAGAAGAATAGCCATCTAAACGAGGCCTATCAATGTAACGAGTAAGCAACAGTCGTCTACTCACCGCCATGCAGTATAACCACCCCAACCATCGGCTACGTGTAGAATGAGGGATGCGAATAGCGACCCAAATGCATTACTAATTATACTGCCGCAAGTCAAGACAGCCATTCGAGTTGACAACTCATTCCGCTTGTACCACTTGGATATCAGGAACTGACGCTAAATCAGCTGAGATTCTGCATGTCTGCAGCGGCACTCACCAAGGCACCAGGAAAAAATGCGGCTTCCATGAAACCGAGCAGAAACCGAGCAACGACCACCTGATAATAGCTAAGCACCTATGTGGGCGCTTTTTGTATGACATAGAACAGAAATATGTACTTAGTCACAAGCCCTGGGAACGAAATTCAGATATATAATCTTGAGAGCAGACGGAGACAAACCTGTGCAGACAGATACTGCGCCCCATAACATCATGCATGTGGGCAGATAGATGGAGGGTCTTCCGGAATAATTCAAAAAAATGTTGCTGCCCATTTCCGTGAGTAGGTGGTGCCAAATTTAGGCGGCAAAAACACACGAAGGTATTTGCATTATCAGATACCCGATATACATGATCGACAGGATCGAGGCAAACTGGTTGCCTTCCAACTTGAGGTCGCGTTCGAACCCCCGGAGACGCGCCGCCCTACGGGTTTATATGATGGGGGAGGCGTGCATCACAGTCAGATTTGACATACGCAACATTGTTTCTGTCAATGTCTAGTAAAGTCAACGTCTCGTATATAATATAGGATTGTAAGGGCTTACAATTAAGAATGTAGATGAGGACCAATATTGACATTCGCTTGTCCAATTTCCACAGGAGCGTCTTTTCGAGTTGCCGCGCATCGATATCTGGTTCAGCACTGCCCTCTATCACCATGTTAGAGCTGGTCAACTGCACTTCAAGTCTCCACTTGCCTGCATCATGGCCTAGCAAAGGATTTTGCTCAGAGTCCGGCATGGTTGTCGGAGGCTTGCCAGCAATGCGAGCGCTGACCGTGAGAGTACAACCTTGCGCACCCAACATTTGATTTGATTCTGGGCTATCAATACCAATGGCCGCGTCAAGGATACTCTCGGTTACACCTCCGGACTACTTTCAAGTTATTTCCTCAACGCTATCCATACCGGATGATCCACAAGTCGCCATTCCTGTCGGACTCTTGGCCTGTCAACGTAACTAACTTCGTTATTCTGAATGTACTAAATCGTGCACGATCATTAGGCGATCCTCTGTTAAAGGAGCTCGAGACTACAGTCGTCAGCTGCATCTTGTCTCAACCCACTACTAGTGAGATAAATGGCAAAAAGTCGAAGAAATCCGTGATTTCACCTCATCTGCCTCCTGATCCCTTGTTGGAGGTTGTGTTGCATGATACGGTTATATTCCCAGAGGGCGGTGGACAACCAACAGACATGGGCATCATCACGATGCTTCGCGACAGGATTGAGTGGGAGGTTCTCCAAGCTCAACGACATGCCAGTCATGCGGTTCATTATGTTCGTGTGCGGAATGGCGATGTTGACGCTGCAATCGCTGCGTTTGCTCCAGGCGAGAAAGTCACTGTTTCACTAGGACATAAAGGATGGACGAGGCGTTATGACCATGTATGCAGAGTATCCACTGCGTCAAAGTTCCTTTCACGAGCGCGTTCTAGATGTCCATGCACACATCTCAGCATTTACTCTCAGCGCTTCTCGAAACGCGCCTCGATCTCCCTACCCTTTCCTGGTCTTTGACGAGTTATCCTAGTCCATGTTACGTGGAAGTGCCCCGAGGCATGTCAAAGGGCGAGGTTGCTTCCATTCAGGAAGAAGCGAACGGACTCGTGTTCGAAGGTCGAAGAGTGCGCGTCGAGGTTCAAGAGTTGGACCAAGTCCTTGAACAGTCTAAAGAATTACCCAAACTGGAGAACGGTCGTGCAGTTGGAAGAGGACTGCCAAGTAACTACACGGGCGGCGTCAAAAGAGTGATTGTCATTGACGGTGTCGATCGAAATCCGTTTGTGTTATGTGCTATATCTACATATAACAAACATTGACTCAGTACATAGATGCTGCGGAACCCATCTGCCTAGTATCCATAATCTTCAACTTTTCTTGCTCCCTCATACAGAAGCCTTGTCCCGCTCGTCGACAACATCTGCAAGGCTCTACTTCTTGTCCGGTCCAAGGCTAATAGCACACCTGTCCTCGACACACGACCTTTTCGTAACAACGGCCTCGACGCTCAGCTGTGGCGCGTCAAGCGTGCCTGAACGTGTCACTCAAGTTATCGAAGAGCGCAGGCGCGCCGAGAAACGTGTTGTCGACCTGGAAAATGAGCTAGCAAAGGGCATTGCTAATCGATTGATACCGGATATAGACTTGATATTAAATGACACGATTTACAAGAAGCACCTTCATCGGGTGGATGATTCGACGAATGCACGAGAGTTGTTGAACATGATATTCGTCGCATTCTCTGGGATACCATCAAAGTCTCTTCTTCCACATCTCTTTGTTTTGTCATCTTCGCCATCCTCACAGACACCTACGAGCACGAGCACGATTTTTGTTTTTGGCTCTGATGAGAAGAATGTTAAGTATGTTGGTGATGCTTTAAAATCCAAACTTGGAGTGAAAGGTGGTGGCAAAGGTACAAGATGGGGTGGAAAGTTTACAGGGGTATGGAAACAAGAAAGAGAAGACACTGTGATTGAGGATGTGTTGAAAAACATCTAGCAATCCATCCGTGGTAGAAAATGTGGAACCAAACTACTTTGTGTCAGAGAAATCTAGTTGTCGTATGTCATCTAACAGTATCCATTGTCCATCCAATGGGTGATTATGGATTCAAGCCCTGGGTGACAAGGGTTGGCTGAATCCGAATGTTCTGATTTACACACCTACCGGAGCCGTATTCGGAATCGACTTCTAAACTTGCAATGTCGGACAGAGATGCAGAATCACCTTCCGTCAACCCCCCCTCGTCAAAATCATACGCGTCTATTGCAACATCTTCGTCCATATCAGCGGGGGGTGCAAGGTCGTCGTCGCTGAAAACTTGTACATCATCGTCTGCGTAGCCTTCTGTGAATTCTTCGGCGTCGGCGTCGGCAAATTCATCCGTATCCAAAAAACCATCGTCCTCGTCTTCAAAGTCGTCAGAAGGGGGCATATACTCGCCACCGTCAGAGGATTCGTCGTCTGACTCAGACGGCGGTCTTATGCTCAAGAACGTGTGCCGGCACGCTGGACAGCTTCCGTGCTAGAGACGATTTGAGTGCTTGCGTGGAAAGTAGATGGAGGCGGGTACCTGGCCCCTAATCCACTCGGTCAAGCTAACCAAGCAAGAGGAGTAAACGAGTCAAGGAAGATGCACAACAGAAACGATGCATACTCTTTCCTGCAAAAGACGTGACCGCACTCGGCAAGTTTAGTGACGGTCCGGTCGACCGTCGGATCGTCGAGAGCCGCGAATGGCATGAGACATATTGGACAAGCGTCTTCTGCGAGCAATGAGAGGTCGTCGTCTGACAGGACCGGAAGGGCATCTATGAAGAGCTGGATGCGGTCCTGTACGGTGAGGAGCTCGTTCGAGTCGAGGAACATGGCGGCGGCGCACAGCTGATCAACAAGGCGCGTAGGCCACGTGACGCTGCCAGTTGTCAATGCTCTCCATTCAAAGCTGCACATGTTTCTGCCAGATCATGCTGCTGTGGGCATTTTTGGACTCTGCTTAGTGGTACGGAAAAATAAACTTTAAAATGGGATAGCACCAAGCTTAGCATCGTTCCTCTGTACCCCCGCTTCCTCGCTTCCGCGTGAGAGTTGCCTACCATGCCTGCGCTCGTCGAAGAGAAGGTGGTCATTGAGGACAAGTCGACATACGGCAACGAAGATCCCAATGCCGAATTTGGTGGAATTGAAGCACGCAATGCGCTTGAGAAAAGACTGCTGCTCAAGCTTGACTTGCGTATGAGCATTATGATTGTCATTTACATTTTGAACTATGTACGGATGTGTTCTACCGATCTAGTTCCATTGCTCATTGCCCATTTTCTCAGATTGACAGAAACAATGCTGGTGCAGCGAGGTTGCGCGGCTTCGAAAAGGACCTTCACCTGAAAGGACAAGAGTTCGCGACACTTCTGTCAATCTTGTACGTTGGGTATATTATTATGCAGATACCATCGTAAGTACAACATCAGTGATGGTTCAGGATACCAATAACATCATTAGAAATATGTTCTTGAACTATATTGGACGACCATCCCTTTATCTGCCGATTTGCATGATGATTTGGGGAATGATATCTTGTTTAACTGGTAAGTGTCATGGTGTCAGATAGGAACAGGGCTTAGACTAGCATTTCAGGCGTCGCGAAAAAGTGTGTAGTAAAACAGTTGATCGCCATATGCTCGATCTGATCGCTGTCAGCTTTGTCGGAGCGTTGTTGACGCGCTTCTTCCTTGGCTTTGTGGAAGCGGCATTCTTCCCTGGTGCTCTGGTAAGGAGCTGACGCAATTGAGAGTGAAAGCCCCAAGCTTCAATGCTTCCCACAGTTTTTATTATCCAAATGGTACAAGCGTGAAGAACTCGGCT